>JAVJGI010000032.1:9422062-9435204 GCA_035590275.1 Ibycter americanus | reverse complement strand
GGGGGGCGGTGGGGAGCCGCTGCTCCCCCTCGGGCTGAGCCCGGGCCCCCCCGGAGCCTCCCCGCCGGTGGGCGGGCGGGCCGTCTCCGGTGGCAGCTGCCCCCAACAGTGTGTCCTCCCTTCTCAGTCGGGCCGCGATCTGCAGCAGTACCAGAGCCAAGCGAAGCAGCTGTTCCGCAAGCTGAACGAGCAGTCCCCCACCAGGTGCACTCTCGAGGCGGGAGCCATGGCTTTCCAGTGAGTACCCGTGGGCGGGGGGGAAACCGGCTCCTGCCGTCGTGGAAAGAAGCGACGGCGCTTCTGGCTCAGGGTGAGGCCTTGTGAGAGACTGGGCCGCCCGAGAGACGGCGAGTTGTTCAGCTCTCTGTCCCGCTAGCTGGAGTGTACAACAGCTGCTTGAAGGGCCGGGCGCGCGAGTTGTTACTTCTTGGCCCTGCTGTCCAGCACTTGTTTTTCAGCCAGGTTCGCAGTTCTGCCTTTGCTGAAGACAACGGGGGTTCTGTTCCCTTCAAGGTTTTTCTGTTTGTTTGCACCCTCTAAGGTACCTTCAGTGCATCTTCTGTACTTCCGTGTCTTGTCTTCTTTAAAAAGAGACGTCCTTGGTAAAAACAGTCTAGCTGTGCCCCTGTGAGCTCCTCTTGCGCAAGACTTTCCTCTGTGTATCCCGTGGGAGTGTAGCTTTTAACGTGTTAGAAGCACGTAGAAGTCTCTGATTTATTTTTTTTATTATTATTTCCTTAATATCTGACAAACATTTTTCCTTCATCTTGTAGATTCAGTTTTATTGTTGCCAAATGTGTTAGGGCTGTTTAATTAATTTCCTAAACTGTTTGGAAACTGTCGACTCAAAAGCACTTCTGTCTTTCTCCAGTAGTATGCTAACAAGGGAACATGAATGTAAAATAATGAAAATTTACGGAGCGTGCAGGTCAGATATCAGTCACCCCTAAGGAATAGCAAGGGAACTGGAAAGGCAGGTAAATGGAGGAATGACTGACAGTCAGTGAAAGGCAGGAGAGCATACTTATGTTTGAGAAAGGAAATGCTTCTTTGCATGACATGTAATTACCTAAAAAGATAATACTTGAGAACTTAACCAAGCCCAAGATCTTGTCAAGAATCAGAACTATTCTATTAGCAGAAATAATTGTTAGAAGTGTCTGAGATCAGGTGCCACGTGAGATCGCTGAGGCACAGTTGTACAGGTTTGCCAGCAATGCATCAAGATTTCCTGCGCTTGACACCGCTTCTGCTGTGCCGCCAGCAGCAAGTTCCCTCTCTGTTCCCGAGCCCTGGTGACCGGGTGCGTGTTTATGGGTGAGTGGGAGACGGCGTTTGGATGCAAGGCAAGATTGGCTTTAGGTCTCTGCTTCTATAACAAGGGCCCTTGAGCAATTATCCTGCCCTGTCCCTTTCTTCAGAGATTCAGCGACATGTAAAGACAGGAACGGGAGTTTTTTGGAAGGGCAAGCTTTGGCAAAAGCCGTGAGGTTTTCAGAGCAACTTTTCTTGTGCTTGGCTTAACATATGATGACTGCGACAAGATTTTTTTCCATGTCTTTTCCTTTGGCTTCTGGTTGCCTTTGATAGGGAGTCACAGTGGTCTGAGGATGGCCCTGATTTAAATAGACTGGCCATCCCTATCTCCTGTTGGGTTTGGGTGTGGTTGCCAGAGTTAACTGCAAAGTGCTGCTCTGCATTGTCTTCTTTCTAGAAGTTTAAACTTTCTATAATTTAAAAACTCCCTCACTTTAACTGTTTCTGTGGCACTGCGTGGGTGTAGCTCTGACTCTCAGTGAAGCCTTGGGAAAGAGCCTGTATGGATCCTAGTAAGTCCCGTCCTGTGTTGCTTCCGTGACACGAGCAGAGCGGTGTCTGGGAAGGCTGTGCCGCTTGCAGTGCCCAGGAAATCCGAGCCTCTTAACAGTGGCTGTAATGTCACCACTGACGAGGTGGGAGGGCTTGGGCAAGCTCATATTTTGACACAGCTGTCAAAGAAACAGCCGGGGTACCTGGCTGGCAGGTGGGCAGGGTAAGGAGCGTTCTTCTGTGGTGAGTTCCCTGAACAGGTTCCACAGGCAATTGACAGCTGCTGCTGCGAAGCACTCAACGACTGCCTCCTGTAAAGTGGAACATTAAGGCAAGGACTTACATGAAAAGAATACTTTCCAATCAGAAAACCTCCTGTGATAATGGTACAGGAAAGGGAGAAAACGGGGGAGTTTGGGATTTAGTGTTAAGTAATGCTGGCTTGATGACCGTGCTGTTCGTGAATGCAGCACGCCGTTTTTTTCTGCCAAATCAGAGCTCTGACTGCTGAGGGCAGCACAAACCAGGATAGAGCACTTTGTGGTGCGGGAGTTAGAAGTGTCGCTAAGGATATTGCTGAACTTGCTGAGGTGATGTTGAACCTTTTTAGCTTGATCAATTCAAAGAAGAGCCTAGTCTTGCTGAAATGTGAAGCTTAAACTATGACCACTGAGGTGATTTCTGTCAAGTGTAATGTGTAGGCTTTGGCACCAAAAGCTGTGTCACCCTTGCAGCTGCAGCACTTGGCGTACGCGGCTGTGCAGGTACAGGAGCAGCGATGGAGTCTGCTGTGCTGTCAGTCAGCAGGTGACCTTTGGCTGCTGAATGGCTGAAGTGGCTCATACCTGTCATGTTGAAAACAACCCTTGACCTTTGCCACTGTTACCAGGGTAAAGCTTTTCTCTCTGAAAATGTCCAAGGTAATGGTAAGAAACCTTACTGGCTATAGTTGGTGCGCAGAAATCTGGAGTACAGAAGTTAGCAGTGGCAGGTAGCAGTGCCTGTCCCTTGCGTGTGTACACTGTGAAGCAGACGGCGTGACCGGGTGCTGCGCTGACGCTTGGAGGCACACACAAAGCGTAAAACTGAGAAGCCCAGCTGTGTAGGAACTCTGCTCTGAAGTTGAACTGGGGCTGACAAAATTGTCTGGATCTGGGACAGGATGAGGTGTGCTTGCTCTCTGTGATGCTGACAGATCAACTTTAAATCCAACACATCTCATGTCACATCATGGGAAGAGCAAGTGGGAGATACAGCTGGAGCTCCAGGCAGGACCAGCTGGCCTGAGCAGAGATAACAGGGCCGTACCGGCGGGACATGCTCCTCAGGCTGCTCTCATCTTGGAGGTGCTACTCCAGCTCTGAGGCAATACTGTCAGAATTCCTATCTGATACAAGTTTCTTTTATCTGAAAAGATTTTTCTCAAGTCTTGCTGTTCATGACAGTGACTAAATCAAGCTCCAGGTGATGATTTGTGGCAACTCTAAGCTGTCGAGCAGGTCTCCAAGGGTAAAGAGTAGAACAAAGGCACGATGTACTGTAGGATTAGTCTTACGTGCTGATGCTGTCCAAGCTGAGGGACATAAAAAGGAATAAACGCATGGGCTCGTGGGGACATGCTTGTGGAATGGATTACAGTGACTGGAGTTTCTGGCTTCTGGTTGAGGTGGATCAGTTGTTATTTGAAGGCTGGCAGGATTTGCACACAGGGCATATAGGGGCAGGAGAAATGGACTTGGACCTGTTGGGTATCTGGAAAAACAGTGGGGAGGGGGAGGAAATAGTTTTGTAAGCCTGATGTGCCTATTAACAAAATTTTAAGCTACTTATTTAACTACCGTGTACTCGGAACTGGGTCAATTCTTTAATACACTGTTAATCTTCATGCTAACTAGACTGCTACATAATGGCATTAGGCAGAAAGTTAAAGGAAGGTAACATAAACGTAGCATTTAAATTCCACCCTGAATAATACCGATAAAAAGTGTGTGCAGGGCTATGTACCATCTCCACTCTCTTGGTTTCAGTGGAAATAGCGTTGCCTTTATTTTTCTATTGGCTTCAATAAGGAGGGAAATTCAGTTGGCAATGTGCAGCAGTGGACTTTGTAGGCATTGTAGCAAAGCTTAAATAATCACAAGATTGGTTCTATCTTATCCCTTATTTCAGTAGGCTTTTTAGCTGAATTGTAATGAAAAGCCCCTAGTCCCGGTGCTGATGGAGACACTGGAGCTCACACTGAAACAAGGTCAGCACTAACCTCTGTGAACAAATAAGAATTAGATGAGGATGGGGGTGGTGGGAGGAGAAGAGGAGCCCTTCGCATTCTGCTGCAGGACGAACAAAACAGCATCACACAGCAGCGTGCTTCAACGTAGGTTTTGGAGCTCCTAACATTCCGGCCAAAGAACTGGTAGCACAGTCATGCTTACCTATGGCAATCCTGCAGGGGAGGTCACCAGAACCCGTCTAGCACTAATATTATTCCCCAGCTGCCTTGGAGGTCATGCATGTAGGTAGTGTCACCCCACCAACAGGCTGCTGTCAGAGGGGAAGAGGATACCCAGCCCTCCAAAATGGAAAGCGGGAGGTGGCAGTCACCGGGTGGCTTTTTAGCATGCTGAGACCAAATTCTTGTGTGTCCCCTAATCTCAGGGCAGAGCTTCCCGTTTGTGGGCCTCAGGTTCTTGGCTGTGCTGCGTTGTCTTAGAGCTGTGCTGCCCACCTTCCCCTCTGTTCTGCTGGCACACCTTCTTGTGCTCCCCTCCTCCTGACTGCAGGAGGGAGGGAGGATGTCCTCCCATTTTTTCACTCGAAAATTATAATTCTTTTGTTGCTGGTATTTTGGTAAGCTAATGATATTCACAGGCCAACTTTTGTTCCAGTGAAGTCAAAGTTCAGGGCTGTTGGCATGGGTGTAGGGTCTGAGGCTACGAGAAAATTTCTTTTAGGTAAAGAAAAAATAAGCCATCACTTTGTAGAAGGGTTTACGCCTGATCCAGACACGGCAAACTGGAAGTCCCTGTATTCAGTGTTCATTGCCTCATAGGAATAAAGGTATGCAGGGTGGTGTTTGATGGGACAAGTTCAGAACTGATTGATTAATGCTCTTGTCTGCTGTTCTTTTAGCTACATCATTGAGAAAGGCGTTTGTTACCTGGTCCTGTGTGAAGCTGCATTCCCCAAGAAACTGGCCTTTGCATATCTGGAAGACTTGCATTCAGAGTTTGATGAGCAGCATGGCAAGAAGGTGCCGACGGTCTCCAGGCCCTATTCCTTCATTGAATTTGGTGAGGTTCCTCTCGCTGTGGCTAGCTAGGAAACTTGTTACTGGGGGGGAGCAGCAGCCACAGGATCCTCTCCAGCTTGGTCTATGGAATTGACAGTTCAGCCTCTTCTTGGCCCTAGAGAAATGGGTGTTTTGAGCAAGAGAACAGGGTAGTGGTAGGGGAAAGGTAAATGTCCTTTGATTCAGTTTTCCTGCTTTAAGTCTCTTGGCCTTGCTCCAGTGCATATATTTGCGTGCAATCTGCTGGCTCTCTCCGCAATACTCCCACTCCTGCAGCAGCCAGGCTGCTCCGTGTTAGGTGAGATTCCCTCTGATAGCCCCCCTCTTGTTCCAGACACCTATATCCAGAAAACCAAGAAGCTCTACATCGATAGCCGCGCGAGGAGGAACCTGGGCTCCATCAACACAGAGCTGCAAGATGTGCAGAGGATTATGGTGGCCAACATCGAGGAAGTCTTACAGCGAGGAGAGGCACTTTCAGGTACAGGGAATGACCGGTGTTTGGCACACGGTTCCTTGTCCCCTCCGACAGCTGAGTGGGTAGAGCATACTGCAGGGAAGGACTTGCTCATCCCTGAGCCTCCTCAGAAAAGCGGTGAAGTCAGTGGGTGTTTCGGTTGGATGGGTTGCATCCTGAAGCACCTAGCAGGTACTGGTGCTTCTTTTGGGCGAGACCAGCGTCTCACTGGCACGGGTGGCTCTCATCCCAGCAGGACAAGCACTAGAGCACTGCAGATGGGCACAGGCCATGCTGCCAGGTGAAACTGCTGCACTTCCAGCTGCTCCAGAGAAACTTGTACAGTTAATGTAACATTTGGGGAACATCTGGTTGGGTCGATCTTGATTAACATCACTCCCCTTTCCCTTTAACAGCTCTTGATTCCAAGGCCAACAACTTGTCCAGTTTGTCCAAGAAGTATCGTCAGGATGCGAAGTACCTGAACATGCGTTCCACTTACGCCAAGCTTGCGGCCGTAGCTGTGTTTTTTATCATGTTGATCGTCTATGTGAGATTCTGGTGGCTGTGAGCTGGTTGCAGTCATGGAAGAGGGAAAGCCGGTAGCCTGGCAGGTGTATGTGTGCAGGACACTGTTCATGGGGGATGTGCATTAGAATCCACACAGGACCATCACCTATACGGGACTGTCCTGAAATTGTTAGGTGACGCCTGACTGCTACATCTCTTAGTGAAGCCTAACAATAGGTGTAAAGCCTTGTTGACTACAGGCTTTTCCTCTGAGGCAGTTTGCACTAGGCTACTACAGAGTTTGGCCTCCCATGGTTCTGCCCCCCTCTTCCCGGGGGCGCGCTCTGGGAGCCGTCAGTCAGTGCGGTTTAGCATAATCCCATTGTACGTCCTCCTGTTGAGTAGCTCTAGTGGGAACTGGACTCTAATGAACATTCCTTGTGTTGGCAATGTTTGCTTTTTTAGAATCTTGGTCTGCAGTTGTTTTTTGGGGTTTTTTAAGAGAAGCCTCCCCTGTTTGATGGCAAATACTGCACTGTACATATAATAGCTTTCACCTCTGTCAGAATAGCTATTGTTGAGTTTTCTGTGTCTGACATCTTGGCTTGTTACACTTTAAATTGCTTTAGGAAGAAATGGATGTTAAATTATGCCTTAAGATACATTCTGTCTAGTACTAGGAGGGGCAATGAAAGGCTTCTGTATTGCTGATTCCTACAAAATTAAACTACAGGTTTGTAAGTGTCCACTTTCCCTCTCCTGACAGCTGTGTATGACGGTATGTTTCCATTTGAACAGGGTGTGTAATTCAATGCTGTTGGAGCGGGCACAGTGCAGACTATGTTAGCACTCTATGTTTTTCCCTTCTATCTGCACATTCACTACATTATTTCCTTCCTTTTTATAACTGTGCTTTCCTTACAAAACGTGTCAAAACTGCCAGCATTTCATCTCTGGGATGCTTGTTTTCTTTCTCCCTCTTTCCCTCACCCAAAACAACCAAAAAACCAAAACTCTGAATGTTGTTGTGAAGAAAAGGCAGTGTTTCCTTAAAGAACACTTTTAACTTTACATGAAGGATTCAAAAGGATAAAACAGTGGAATCCGTTGGAAACACCACCTTTTTTTTGCTGTGGTCACCCTCTCCCTACCTCACTTGGGAAGTTGAAACTGTAGGTGAAGAAAAATTCATTATGGGGCAATAGTATATAGCTGCTTTCTTATGGGCCAATCTATATATTTCCAGTGTAATGTGATATTTTTTTTTAAATTGTTTTGGTCCACCTGTGCTAAGAATAATGTTTTACCAGTCAGCTTTTGTTTTTATTTAAAGAAAAAAAGAAAAAAGAAACCCCACAGCTCAGGCACTCCTCTGCACTCACGTGTCTGCCGTTTGGTAGGAAGCAGGCAGTGTCACAGAAGGAAGTTTCAGGACTCCCCAGCACCTTTCGCAAGCACATAATCTTGTGTAGTTCTGGAAGTATAAACTGTGACCTGCAAATGTTTCCTGCCACGGGATAGGAAACAAAGAGCCGTTGTCCTGTCTGGGAGGACTCCCCAGCTTGGCACAGTGTTGGACTGGCAGGGGAGCGGTTAGTGCTCGTCCACCAAAAAGCATAGCAAATCTGATCTGCCATGTAGTCTAAAAATCTCTGGTTTCTGCATGACACCTTCAAGTGTTACTTTGTAGAATGCTTTATTATTATCATTATTGTTATTTTTAATCCTTTTAAGTGGTGTCCCTAACAGGTGAATGTCCCAGTGATGTAGGTCTGTGTCATGTAGGTGCCAAAAGATGAGCAGGCACCAACCATATGTGGATTGTCGTGATTGAGGGGAGTGACGTTTCTGCAGCGAAGGGCAGCTCAGTGAGCAGTTGCCTCCTGCAGCCCCAGTGTCAGCAGTGAAATAAACGCTTCTGAGAAATCCCCTCTGCAGCATGGAGTTTCCAGTGTCTTGCTTTTGTGCTCTCAGAGGATGCTTTCTTTCCTTCCAGGGACACAAGAGGGTAAAGGCCCGATAACTGAAGCCATCTGGGAGAAGGGCTCCTTTTTGGCGGCAGAGCTAGTTGAAAAATACACTCTTGGCCATTTTCTGGCGGAGAGGCTATACTTTGGTTATAGCAGCGATCTCTTCCATTGCCGGTGCGTGTCTCTGCCTGCTGGGTGCGGGCAGGCAGCCTCCTCGGCACGGGCACAGCCTCGTAGGTGCATGGGCAGATTTTTCATGGGGACAGTTCTGCGGTGATGCTTTTCACACGGGGGGACACGTGAAACAGAACAAACTGGGAGCGGGGTACGTGCTCCCCATGGTGTGTGTCAGTATTAACAGGGCGCGGAGCTGCAAATGCCGCTTGCCTAAAGGGGAAGGCAAGGAAGACTCTTCCACGGGCCAGCACGGGGTTCTAGGGAGCACTTTATAAGTAGATCCCTCGCTGCGTTCAAAGTACAGGATCCCTTTTCCTCCCTTGCACGGGGCAGAGGTGCTGCTGGTGCTCTGTGCGAGGGAGGTATTGGGCTGGGGTTTGTTTTGCTGGGGGCTGCCTGCGCCTCCTGAGCAGCCAGGTATGAGGTTTGTTGCTCCCATCCCGCTGCGTGGGGTGAAGGGGAGGAGAAGCCATCGCTGGTTTCACCCTGTGTTACCTGACAGCTTGCTCGGGCCGGGCTGGGCGAGCACCCGTGGGCTCAGGGACGTGGCTCCCTGCCCTGGTGGGTGCAGGGTGCAGCCCCACAGACTGTGGGTGACCGTAGTGGTTGGGTTGCTGCTGGCTCGGGAGTTGTGGTGCTGTGCGCTTGGTGCTGGCGGAGGCCCGGAGCTGGCCTGGGAGTCACTGCCTGCAGATGGCGGTACCTGCACGGAGCTGCTGCGCGGTGCAGAGTGATGCCCAGAGCTGGGGAGGCAAAGGGGGGCTCGTTGCGATGCCCTGGCTCCCCCAAAGATCCACAGCCTCGCTGGGCCTGGGCTGCTGGCCCGTGAACCCGGGGATCTGCCTGCAAGGGCTCCCAGACTGTGCCACGCAAGCCTGCGCTGCCTGGCCTCATCCTGTCACGCAGCTGGGGTGCTGTGACCAAGCTGGATGGTGATGCCTCCCAGCAGGGGGCTTGCCCGAGTCGTCTCCTACCCGACACCCACCTCATTTCTTGGCCCGCTGGGTTCCCCTGCCACGGTCCCCCCGGTTCCTGCGCCTGGTCCCCTCCCCCTGGCAGAGGCCCAGGGGCTTTGTCCCACGCCAGGCACCTGTGGAGCAGAGGGGGGAGCGGGACCTGGGAGTAGGGCAAAGTCCTGGCACCTCTGCAGCACCCGAGCCCCCTGCGCTGGGGGGTTTGGGGGGCAGAGCCGGGCTCTCCCTCGCCCCACGGCACACCCGTTGCTGCTGGGAAACCCTTGGCGCAGGCAGAGAGCACCAGGGTGCAAAAGGAAAAAGATGGTGCGAGGTACCCCGGGAGCTGCTCTGCTCCTCGTGTGAGCGCAGACGTGACGAGCCTCGTCACATGAGTGATGGTCCAGAAAAGCTGTCGGTTTTGGCTCTGCTTCCTGCTGCCCCTGCTCAGCACCGGTCTGAGCACCCCACGTATCCTCGTGTCCATGGGGCTGGCTGGAGGGGCTGTGGACAGGGCTGCGCTGGGTGGCTTTTACATGGCCGGGCGTGCCGGTGCTGGGTGGCGGAGATTTTTCCCCTGAGTGTCTGAAAAGCGAAGCAGCAAGAGCAGACAGGCAGAGCTGGTTCCTGGACGCTGCCGAACCTGCCACGGGTGAAGCACAGAGGAAGAGCGCGGCAGGATGGCAAAGGCTTGGCAGGGTCCTCCGGCCACTGTGTCAGTACATGGCAGGTCTCACCTGGTCCAGGCTGTGGCCGCCCTCTGCACCGTCACCACCCCTGGGAGCCGCCGTTCGGGTGCTGCAGCGTTTTGCTTTCTGTTTTTACTCGGGCACCAGCTGTTTGCCCCACTTTGATCCACCTCCTCGCCCTCGCAGACCCCTGTCTCGGGCAGGTGTTCAGAAAAACCCCACTTGCAGCACCTTTCCCTCTGGGATCCCAGGGGATTTTGACCCTGGGTGGTTTCTGGCAGCTGCTTTGCCATGGATGAACATCCCAGAGGCGTGGAGGGGCTGTGCCCGCATCCCTGCGGCAGGGCAAGCGCCAGCCCGGGGCACCTGGTGCCGAGTAACTGCCTGGGCAGCCACGGCCAGGGCAGCAGGGCTTGGGGTTCAGCCGTTGAGCACCCCAGTCCTGGTCCTCCCTCCCATGGGGGCCACCGAGGGGTCACAGCAGCTCTGTCCCTTGGGGGGCTCTCAGTCCCGCCGGGGCCAGGGAGGGATGCCCCGCAGGGCTGGGCTGGGGGGCTCGGGAGGCTGCTTCCCCCCCTCTCCTCGCACTTTGCTCCGCCACGTTGCTGCCGGAGTGACCTTTTGGAAAGGAGGATGTCGGTCTGCTGCTGCCCGAAAATGGAGGTTTTTCAGATGGCGGGGTGCTGGGCTGGGGGGCTGGCCATGGCGAGGGTGGCTGCTGGGACCAGCCCTCCCCCACGGGCCTGAGTCAGTGCCACGGCCCATCCCGGCACCCCCAGCCCGTTCCGTGCCCCCCGCCCTGGGTGATGCAACTGGGCTGGTCCCCAGCCTCCAGCACTCGGCAAACCCCAGGGCAGGACACGGGGCACCTGGCAGCCTCCTCGCTCCGTCCCCGTTGGCCCCCCAGACCTGAGCCCTTTGGGGGTCCCTGGGGGGTCTGGCTGCTCCCGAGCCCCTGCAGCCGGCACTGGGAGGAGGTGGGGTACAAGCTCCCCGCAGCCGATGCTCTGCCGGCGCTCCCTGGGCAGCCTCCGGCCCAGCTGCCCACACGCGTCCCCAGCGCTTCCCCGGGGGCAGCCGTGCCACCTCCGTCCCCCTTCTCCCCCGGCGTGGGCGCTGCCTGGGGCCCCCGCGGGCACAGGGGTTCCCCGGGGTTTGCCGGGGTTGTCCCCGCAGCCTCGCGACAGGGGGTCTCGCACGGCTGCCCCCGGCCGGCTGCGGTCACGCCTGAGCTCGCAAACCCGTCGGGGGACAAAGCAGAAGCTGGGGAGTCCCTGCTCCCCATGCCCACCCCGGGGGGGCTGCCAGGCCCCGCCACGGGGCTTTCTCGGGGCTGAGGGCCACACGGAGGAGCCCAGCGTGATTTTGAATCATGACTCGGAAACCCGCCCGCGGCTGAGCCCCGGCGCTCTGCAGAGAGGCGATAAACCTGCTTCCCCTGTCGGTGCTTTTTTTTTTCCTTCTTCTTCTTTTCCTTCTCTCAGCATCCCACCAGCAGCACCCCGGCCCTGCGGGTGCTCCCTGGCCACCCTGACGCGCTTCGCCCCCCTGGCCCCCTGCCCACGCCTGCTGGAAACGGGACCCCCCAGCCCCATCGTGGCACAGCACCTGGGGTGCGAAGCGCACCCAGCCACAGCTGGGGCCCCGAAAGCGGCAGCAGACCCAGGGTTTGCATAGAGGAGCAAAACTGAATGGTCCTTGCTAGAATCACGGTGACCCCAAGTCCTTCGTGCCGGGAGCTGTGTGGGTCCTCGTGGTGCCGGAGCCTGCGGAGCCTGGGGCGCGTGTGGCTCCCCAGGACCTTTCCCGGAGCTGCCTGTGCCCCACACATGGCTGTGAGCCCCTGGCAGCTGTGATGGCATCTTGCCCTGGCGTCCATCCTGGGAGAGGAGGCGACTGTTGAGGCAAGAAGGGACCTGGGCGGCCCCCGGCTCAGCACAGGCTTGGAGCAGGCTGCACAGAGCAGGATGAGGCCCCTGCCTGGTGCCAGAGGGATGTAACAGCACCGCTGGGGGCTGAGGCCGAGCTCTGAGTCCCACAGGAGCAGGAAGAAGCCTCTGTTCTGCTTTCCCGTGCCCGTACCCGCATGGGGACCACAGGTGATGGGGGTCGTGCCCGGGTGGGCAGCCCACAGCGAGAGGTGCCTGGTGGGGCGGCTTGCACGTGTGCTGCGAGAGGAGCAGGGTGCTCGCGGGCTGCAAAGCACCGCTGCAGCTCCCCAGCGGCTGCGGACCGAGCAGGATTGCTGCAGGCTCCCATCCGCCCAGCCGGTCCCAGCTACAGACCTGGACCAGGCACCCGAAGGGCAGGGCTGAGCGGTGCTGAGCAGCTGCCCCTTCCCCGAGTGGCGGCTGTCCCCTGTGCCAGCCATCGTCACAGCCCCGGCTGCTGCCCGGAGGGTGGCCACAAGTCACTGACTCCCTGCTCCATCGCGTGCCCCGAGCCAGGAGCATTTCGGGAGCTTTGCGGCCACCCTGTCCATCCAACCAACTTTGGCAAAAGCTACGCGGCTCCGGCTGCAATACAAATACTCCAGGGGCTGCTGCGAGCGAGGGCAGCGGGGAAGGCGGAGGGTGCGAATTCCCCGGGCGATTAAGCGGGAAGGCAGAGGCGGCTCAGGGCACCCAGCACATTCCTGCGGGGCTTGATGCAGGAATGCCTTTGCGCTCCTCTGTTTCTTTTTCAGACGAGCTGGCAGGTAAGATAATCACGGTGTAAGCCAAGTCATGTGAATGTTAAGAGTTAGCAGATGAGCCACAGGACAAGCTATTTGCCGTGCAAGCACAAGGCTGCCAGCCCCATGGATTTTGCTGGAAGCCTCTCTCCCTCCTGTTTTTCTTAAACCTCTTGGCTGCTGACGTCTTGCAGCTATGAAATATCCTCAGCTTCCATTTGAACGGGGTTCCAGCTCTCCTGTTTGCAAAAGAGAAAGCTGGGATATATGATTCGGGCATGTCCTAAGGACCCCCGAAGAAGGGGCAGGTGAAAATGGGGCGATGTTTATCTGGGTGTGTAGGACGCTGGGCTGTGGGGCAGGCGTTTGGGTGTGGGCTGAGCCACCAGAGTTTCACGGAAAAGTTACGGTGAGAAAACACAATTTATTCTGAGAGTACCAAGGTGAAACTGGTGAAGCCAGTGGGTCCTCTGGGGGGGGGGACAGAGAAGTGCAGCGCCGCTCGCTAACCACATACAGACACCCAAAAAAGCACCTCCGTGAGTTTGAAATCCATTTTGCCTTCTCAAGGAGAGGTGGGGAGAGCAGCGCCGAGCGCCCGGGCACCCCCGTGC
>JAVJGI010000032.1:9315082-9418704 GCA_035590275.1 Ibycter americanus | reverse complement strand
TGTCCCCGGAGGGGGCTGTCCCCGGGAAGGGGCTGCTGTTGTCCCCGGGGGGGGCTGTCCCCGAAGCGGGGGGGTGCGGGCTGCTGCCCCCAAGGCGGGGGGGCTGCTGCTGTCCCCGGGGGGAGCGTGGGGGCTGCCGTCCCCGGGGGGGGGGGCTGCTGTCCCGTGGGAGCTGACACGTAACGGAAAAGCGCGGTGCAAGCCGTGCGTTACTGGCAGTGATGACGGGCTGTTGCAGCCATGGTTGGAGCACTTGAGGTCTTTTGATTTCAAAACACGGGAGGAAAGGGTTTACTGCTTTCCATTGCCTGAAATACCTATGCGTCCTGTTCGCTCCAGCCTCCTTGCTGGGGACATACCAACACACACCGAAGGAATTCCCGCATCTCCTCCTCCTCTAATTGTTACTCAGTTCAGGCGTGATGGAGCCATATGTGCACATCTGAAGAAACTGCTGCTTTCCGTCGCTGTTGCGCCTTGGCATTTGCAGTATGTTTTACAGCCGGGCTGGAGAACGCGGTCTGTAGCCTTAACTGCTGGGTTCTGATGGATTTCATGGCTCTCCCGGCAGCAGTCCTGCTCCTAGAGCAAAGCATGTGCAGCGTTGCGGCACGGTAAAGCTATCAAGGACCAGCAGTCATTGATTACTTGCGCGACTTCTCATTCTTTCTTCCTCTTTTGCTCCGGGGAGGCGGGATTGCTCTTCAGGTGACTTGTGGAGAGTGCAGCGATGGGAGAAAGTGGTAGTGGAAGTTGTTTAGTGCGTGACTGAGCCGCTGATTATTTCAGCAGTTTTATTCTTGGGTATGGTTAGGAGTGGAACTTGTCTGCAGAGTTTTGACCGCTGCTGCTGGTTTGGATGCAGAGGAGTTGGGTTAATCAACCTGTCTGTTTTGACTTTGAAATGGCCATCATTTGTCTCCTGGGAGAAATGTTGTGGGTTCCCGCCCCCCGGCCAATAACCCCCTCTGAAATCTGACTTATTCATAGTAACATGCTGCAAGAAGATGGTTGGAGACAAAAAAAAAAAAAAAAAAAAAGCTGTTTCCTGACTGTGTGCTGGCCAGATTTGCTTAAAAGGGACTGGAAAAATAAAGGGTCTTTCAAGGGTAGGTGTTGAATCAATTCAGAAATACGTTTTCTTCGTAGGGTAGAGGTGTGGTGCATAGTAGCGCTGTTATTTCTGGAAATGGCTTACACAGATCAGTAGATGGCAAAACACTCTTTTTGCAAAGACTAAATGTCATGTCCACTTAGTTTGACTGTACCTTCATACCAGCAACTTACCAGTTCATTGCTGGCCCTACCAGTTCCTTCTCTTGGTGGGGGCTGAGAGGAGAAGTATCTGTGGTGTCACTCGTCACTTGGCAGGGTATGGATACCTACCGGGCTGGTTCAGGTCCTCCCATGCTGCAGAAATTTTTGGCATTGTGGGTGAAGTCTCCTCCTGGTCCTAAACAAAGGCTGGTTGTCAGAGATGACAAATCTAGACTGAAAGTGACTCCTGTTGTTCGTGAGATACTGACCTGCATCTGGTCCCTGGGAGTGGGACCTGTGGCTTGAATTAATGGGAAAGATGAAGTCACCGAAAGGGTATTTTCAGGTGCATATTCAACTGTCTTGACGCTCTTGTGCAAGAGAGGGCAGGTATCTGATGTCAGCCCTCTTGGTCAATAAATAGGAGGCTCCTGGATGCTCTAAGTGCTATGGTTTGGACTACTCAACTCTGCCTCATCATGCAAGCCCAACGATGTAGCAACTTGCTTTTCCAGTTGAGCCGTTGTTTCATTTTCCAAAAGGCTGCAGTTGAGGTTGCAGTAAGCTGGGGTGGGGCAGCAACACCTGCGCTTTTGGTGAGGATACTGTCCTGATAATTGCTGCGAACGATTTGCGCCTCTTCTGATCAGACAGCAGCGGGCAAAACAGGAATCCTGGCTAGTGAAGCCCACCCTAGTTACTACCCACTGCCGTTACTAACGCTTGGGTTTTGCTAAGCCCAGCTTCACCAGGTTGCTGTTGACTGTCAGCCTGTGTTTCTAACAGGTTGCAATACATTTTTAATCCGGAGGGGTGCAAAGGTAGCGCATTGATGCGGCTTGCAGTTTGAGACCTTTAGCTTTAGTTTAGAGACTTTTGAGGACTTCAGGTAACGCTGACAATGCTGGTCTGCTTGATACAGATTTGCTTACGGAAGAGCAGGTTTTACTTGATCTTTTGGAAATGTTACTGTCTGTTACATTTGTTCTTATCGAAGATGCCAGTTTAAACTTTCAAAAGGGAGCGTGATGAGAATCTGGCTAACTGGCATCGCTTCCTGCAGGGCATCTCTTAGTCATATTAGAAATACGTGAAGATCCTCCTGCTGATGTTCTCAGGACTTGGATCCTTGGGAAAAGAGGACTCACGCCTCTGGTGGCATTTGGCAGTCGGATCTCTTACAGTGGGTGGGTTGGGTTTTTGGCAGCTTCCACAGCTGGTTGCCTCCCTCCGTTTTCTTAGGTGTCTTGCTGCTGTTGCAGTATGTGGGTAATTCTCTTCAGCGTGCTCTGGTCCTGTTCAGCTTCTCCCATTCTCAAAAAACTGTATCTGTGCTGTGAGAGGGGACTGGTGCCTGGAGTTTGAACCCAGGACAGGGAGTAGGTGAAAAAGCAGCAGCAGGACTCTTGCAGCCTGTTTCTTCTGGGCTTGAGAATCTTATTTAACGGCAAAACCAACCAGTCACAATTTGTAACTTCAGATGTAACGTCATTTTCTTCAAGTTTGTACTCTTGGCTAATGATGGTTAAGTGGAGGAATGATACAGTGTTTTATTAATTCTCACCCCTCCTTTGGGACATGTTAGGGAAATGTGATCCATGTTGGGGGGAAAAAGAGCTTCCCTAAGCATCTGTGTTAAAAAGTCCTTTTGTAGTTACACTCTTACTTTCTGTTAATTCACTCTGAAATCATCTTGCCAATAGAAGTCAAGGGCTGTCAGTGCCCATCTAGAAGAAACAGTGCTTATATCATTCTAAACACGGTCATCTGAGAGCTGCAGAAATAATCGTTCGTTCTGTTTAGAAAATAGTCTGTTCCTAGGGCACATGTCCTTTTTTTAGACTGCTCCGAGGATGAAAAAAGAGCTTTGTATCTCAAAATGGCACGGGCGTCTGCTGTTTGTTCCATGCAGCAAGTCTTCATCTCGTTTCTCTGACATCACCCCGGACGGCTGCAGAAGCGCTGCTCAGCACAAGTGGTGGGCTAGCATTTCTGCACAGGCAAACATGCTTAACGTTCAAATTAATAAAGATTTAGTGCTGGAGAATGACGGAAGACTTTGGAGAAGACGGAGCATGGCTTCTGTCTGCCAGATTGCCATGGAAACACCAATACCTCTTCAGCTCTTTAATTGCCTTCCCTACATTTTTTTGTTGAAAACTTTACCCCCGGCCCCCCCAACTAAATGCTTTATGTTGCAGCTCTGGATTTTCGGCGTTTTGGCTTTCTTTGGAAAACTGAAAATAGGGGAAGGCAGGGAACGGTAGCTGTGGAAGGAAGTGGAGGATATGGTGACTGACAGACTTTAGGACTGTATTGCAAGTTCATCCTGAATTCAGTTTGTATTATAACTTGAGCTTTTGTTGGTAGTTTCTCAACAGGAACAGTGTCACAAGAACTGTAGCTGCACCTGATAGAAATAACAGCCCTCCTGCAGCTTCCTGGGCCTAAGACCCCGACGACAGAAAGACTTCAGCTCTACCTGTGAATTTCCACGACGGTTCCCCGCTCTGTTGTTAGGAGGGCCAATTAGTAGTTTTTGCCAGTTCCTAGATGTTCAGAGGAGAGATTTGAAACAGATGATGGCAGTGCACGCAGTTTTGCTATTAGCACTCTCAAATTAAAAAAAAAACCAAACTTGATGAACTTCTAAAGCAAAATGTCTTCATCTTACAGGCTTGTTCTTCTGAAATCCACTTAAATATTTTTTTGCAGGTTGTTTGTTTTTTTTTTGTACGCTTTTCTAGAGAAGTTAGTGAAGGAAACCAGCTTAGCTATTGGGGGTTTCTGTCCCTAAAGGTACAGGATGTTGGCTGAGTGCCTTCATACCCCTCTGAGCTCTGCTTAGCTTCTCAGTTGATGAGTCTTGCATTATCCAGTTGATTTCATGCTTTTGTGTGCAAAAACGATGGAGATGTCTTAATAATCTGATTAAAGCATTTTTGCTTTACAGACCATTTCCATGTCTTGTAGACAAGCTTTGTCCTTAACTGCTGTCCTCTGTCTGTGAAGTGCAAACTGGTCAGCATGTTTAAATTTCCCAAATGTTAATCTTTTCTAAATCTGGGCTGACTATAAGGCTTTATCACTTTTTCACAGTAAGGAGTTTTACTAGTTTGCTTCTTGCCCCTCTCCATGTGGCTGCCATGGGGTGATCTGTTCTTCAGAAAAAAAAAAAGAAAGCTATTTTCATATTTTCAGCTAGCACTTACTAGTGGGTTCTTCCCTGGTACATAGTCTCACTGGAACTGTCATCTGTTGAGGCTAGTGAATAGCGTAATTAGTTATTTCTCCTTTTTGGGTTTCCTCCAAAGTTGGTTGTCTTTGGGTATTCTCTCTGTGTGTGCAGTGCTGCTTATTCCTTACCAGCTTTTGCAGTAGCTGTTTGTGCGGTGCCAGGTGCTGCTGTGGAAGGGTTGTGTCCCTTTCTGCGTGTTGAGGACCTACCGATCTTCCTCCAGAATTGCACCTCATTTTCTTCTTTTTTCACACTGTGTTTTTCCTGAAGGGAATCAGAAGCTGCTTTTGCTCTCTTGGAATTTAAGACCCCTTGATTTGTAGTGTAGCTGGTGTTTCTGACCATACTGATGGGCATCATCTTCAGAGCTGGTCCACCTCTGGCAAGCAGCCTGAGCTTGCGTAAGGATTCCCCGTGCATCCTGTGTTGCTGCTGTTTGAGGGCTTTGAATCCTTTTTCCTCCTTTCTCTTCTTACGTGATGGGGAATACCGCTGAAATGACAGGCTAGTTCTCATGGATGTCAATTCAGACAGAAAATCTGCTGGCTCTAAAAAGGTTGTTGAAACCTATTTTGTTCTTTAGTTTTCTTTATAGTCTTTAATGTATTTTCAGCCTGACTTTTCTTCCGTGCTTGAGTAGGTTGTTTTCTACCCTCTCCCACAAGAGAGCTGTTGAACCTATGGACAGGTGTCAACCAAATATGACATAGATCTATGTTCTTAAAATATACTGAGTTTCTGTGAGCTTCATGGAAAATTTATGGACAGAAAGGAGGGGGGAGAGAGAGAGAGACCACATACAGTGTCCTCCCAAGGAGAAAGCTGTACCAGCAGCTCAGCTGCATTCCCTGCCAGAGTATTGTTCTCCCCTTATTTAAAGTAAAACCTTTGGTCAGACCCTACAGGTTCTTAGATGCAGGATAATCAACCACAAAGCTACAGGAAACCAGCTTTGTAACGTCTCCTCCTCACAGCATTAATTGTTTTGGTATTTTGCATTTTTATTTCTGCTTGACTTTCTCTGAACTTGTGGGTGAGGACTTTATTGGCATTACTTTCCTTTTAGTATTTACAACAAAGCCCTTTCAGATTTTCTCTGGTTATGGCTCTGTTTCCCTGTAGCAGTCTTCTCTCTTAAAAGCTGAACTCTGACACTTACAGCTTCTGATCTTAATCCTTCACTATTTCTTTTTAATTTTCTAGCCTAGAAAGTATCTGAATTTGTAGTGGGCAGATGAAGTATAGAAACCACATCACAACTTCCCGATCATCTTGACATCCTAAAGAACAGCGAGACAGAAACACAACTTTTCTTTTCCTCCTGGATTTACTTTAACCGTCTCTTTAGCCAAAAAGATTAAACCTGGGTGAAATTGTACTCCAGTTAAGTGTGAGCTTTGCAGTTGGACGTTGAGAATGGCAGCAGTTCCTATAGTGTTTCTGCGAGTAATTCTTTCTGCTTGTGCTCATTCTCTAGCAGTGGCTGCCTGTTTTTCCGACTGGCCTTGGAAAATGGTCCTGGTAGGCTACTTAAACGTCAGGGTAGAAACTGTGTCTGAATGCAGGCATGTGCAAGGATTTGTATGGACTCTAGGCTGGGTAGTATAGTTAGTAACATTCATCTTGTGTGCACTAAAGAGTCCTCATCCGAGAAGTCTTTCAAACTCGGCTACGATACATGCTAGAAACTGGGTGGTTCTTCCACGATGTGGTGGCCTGCCTGCTTCATAAGAAGCCATCTTTTGGTGATCGTGAGGTGTCTTCCCAATATTCCTGTAATATGCCCAAAAGGACAGCTAAAAATCATGAGGCAGTCCAATACATTAAAAAGCCATGGGATTTCCCCTTCAAGACCTGCTGGCATGCCAGAGCGAGCCCTCCACTGCATGAGAGCACAAGGACTCGATACATCAATGTTTACGCTTGGTCTGGATTAACCCAGCTTCCGATAGTCGGGGTCGTTTTGGCAAGCTAGAGCAAGTCCAGAAAACCAACAAATAATTCATCGTTGCTGTTTTTTTTTTTTTAAACACAGAAGAAAACTGTCAAAATCAGCCTGTTAGACTTAAAGCCTTGACAGCATACTGGTGCTCTCTCTATATGGCTTCTAAAAAAATGGCTTTATATTTTCCAAGACAGGGCTGTCTTTGCTCATTCTGTACACACTGAAGTATTTCCAGTTAACGTGATGGGTGTAGCAAAACGTACTTTTTGTGCTGGCTGAGGCAGAAGGTAAAGTTGTAGCACTCAACATGGTAGAGCAGTGAAGTAGCTTTTGAAGTAAGTTGTGTCGAAATGCCTTGGTTTTGCATGCATTGTGAAATTGTGAAAGATATCGTGAAATACAGGAAGACCGTGCTTTACGCACAGAAATGCTAATTTTACTGTGAGAACTGTACTTTTCAATTTCCCTTGTGATTTCTTTTTTAAAGAGAAGTGATCGTTACTTTTTAATACTCATTTTAGTATAGAATATGGTTACATTTGCATTTTTTTTAGCTTTAGTTGCATTTCAATGTATTTCTATTCAGCCTATTTTAGTCTTAAGCTGCAAAAGTACAAAAGAGTCTTTTTGCTTTTGTTTCTTAGCTTCTTTCACTTCTAAATTATTATATACAAAATACATATTCAGCTGTCTGTGTTGCTCTATTCACTATGTGTGTCTGTTAAAGAATTCTGAGGTCTAGTAGTAGTTTAATGACCTGCTAAACAGCCGTTCAAGGCAGGAGTAATTTGTCAAAAACCAGGAGAAAATTAATCATTGCTTTGCTAAAGTGTCTCTGCTGTGGCTGTGTTTGGCTTAGCAAGCTAAACAGGAATCACTGTTTAAGATCCTTACTGTGACCCTGAAAGCCGTCACCCTCTTGCTCCCCTCCGTGCAGTTGTGCTGGGAGGTGGTTTTGGCCAAGTGCTAGTTAAGCTTTTACTATGTGGGTTACAAAATCAACTGGCTGCTCAGTTCTCACTAGGGACACGGCTACTCGAAGAGATTACAAAATTGTGTTTGAAAGCACGGGCACAAAAGAAATAATCCTCTGAGTATTTGCTTCACTGGCTTGATGGGTGTGAAAAGAATGAAAATTCAAGGTAGTGAGATGAGAATACCGATATGGTAAGGCTGAAATATGGTAAGGCTAGCTTTAACCTTGCTCCATTTCCCTGGAGTAGCATAGGTAGTAAGAGAAATCCGAATCCTTATGGGTCCTTTTGCAGTGTCTCTTGAATGCCGTGTAAGTGAACTATGCTAACTGTAGCTGATCTTTGCTGTGAAAACAAGCTGCTGTAGTGTTAGACAGAAGCAGATGAAGTTTGGAGTGGAAGCCTTGTGGATGTTGCTGTTAAATGGGATAAAAATCGTCAGACAGGTGCAAATCAGTGTGGTTTTGACCGCTGTGGGGGGGAATGTCATGCAAAATCTGTGTTAATATTTCTGTCGCTTAGTAACCCTGACCTCAGGGGTTATCTGAAAGGGGCTCAGAGTGGAATTTTGTTCATTTCCTGAGAGCTCTGCAGAAGCAGCGCCATCCAAGTGCCCCTTTTTCAAGAATCGAGCTAACAGAAACAGCCGTACTCATCAGAAATATTGATAGTTTTCCTGGGCAACTGAGTTTAGTTTAACTGTATTCTCTATAGGGATTGCAGGTGTGAAATGCTCCTATAGTACCTCGTAGTGCACGGGACCTGTTTACGTTACTCCAGGGTTATTGGGAAGTAACACTTGAAGCCCTGGGTAGCAGTAACTGGAGTGTGTTCCAAGTTGTCTGATTGCTGGGCTGAATTTGGGCTGGTTGCAGGGAGAGCTTAGTGGGACTGATGTGTTAACTCTTTGGTTTCTGAGCCCCGTTCCGAAGTCACCAGAATATAAACTTTGGTGGTGGTTTGGACCACCTTTCCCTGATGCCCCTTGATGAATTTGTATTGAAAATTTAATACCTCTTGAGGTAAAGGAAAACTATCCTTAAAAAAAAAAAAAAAAAAAAAAAAAGCCATCTGCTGCCCTGTGGCAGCTGGTACACAAGCGGGCAGCTTAGGTGGTTAGATGTTATTCCTGCCTCTACATGCCTTTAACCTAAGATTGGTTAAATGCTTTCCCAAATGCAGTAAAGTTGTTGAAATAGGGTCTGGGGAGGCACAGAAGCGTGTGTGTTAGGGGGCCAGGAGACAGAAATGGAAGCTGGGAAGAGATTGTGACTTCTGGGCACGTGGGTGAGTTTAGGATAGGACCCAGATCTTCTGGTTCCAAGAGCTTTATCCACTAGTTTGGTGCTATTCAAATGGCAGGCTGTGGGATAGGTGGACTGGCTGAACTTTCATGGTTCTGGTGTGCCCTCTGCTTCTGCAGGGTTTCCGTAGTTCTCACCCTTCTGGTCGCTTCAGACACAGCCCCGGCGTGCTGCTTCAGGTCCCCGTGAAGAGATGAGCGCTTGCCAGAGCTGGAGCTGATGTGTTGCTTCCCTCGGAACAGGCTTCGCTAGAGCTTCCAGCAGACTTGGATAAAAATTGACCAGCCCTGAACTGTATCACGCCTAATAGCTTTTAAAAAACATAATACTGAAAATATCGAGTTTGAGCTACAGTGTATCTCCTCCTTAGAAACACGAAATTCTTTGTGGAAAGTCTTTAACAGCTCTGATGTTTTCACTTACTCCCAAACGCAATCCTGACTGAAATCAGAGTGCCACAACAGTAATGATGTTGCAGCAAATTCTGCATTGCTAGAAATGTGTGGCAGGTGAGATTGAGGGACAGATGCCCCTATTTCAGTGCCAAGTGTCCCTGGAGATAGTAGAAAAGAAGGAAGGGATTTGAGACAAGATATTCTGAAAGAAGTCTTAGAAGTAGTTGCCTTTTATTTCAAAGAATTTCAGTCCAGAATTTTTATCAGAAAGTAGTAATTGGTGACACTTAACCCAAAATATGCAAGTACTGACACGAATGTCTTTGTAGCTTGCTGAAATTACTGCGTACTTTATTTTGAAAATCTACCTAAAAGAAATTCTGTAAACATTGAGTTGCCTGATGCACAAATCTGTATTTGATTCTTCTTTCAGTCTGACTCTTTTGATGCTTCCAGACATTAAACTAAACTATGTGATAGTGTCTTTTGGTTTTGTTCCAGTCATATAAAATTTTCTACTTTAAGGTTTTCATTCCCCAGAATATGCTAATGAAGCTTTGACTTGACATGTATGGCTACTGATTTGACTGTTGTTTTCTCTTCTTTCAGCATTGCAGTGTATGGATGATTCCAAGCCATGTGTTAATGAGGGAAAGTGCATTCCGTATCAAAATGGTACAGGATATTGCAAGTAAGTTGGTTTCATTTCTAATCAATGTAATTACCAATCTTTTGTCATTCAGGGTCCTAGCCAGAAAGGAAGTGTGAGTTGTTAAGATTTTGTTATCGGGTGCATTCAGCGTAACGGTTTTAGCACAGTTGATGTTTCTTGATAATGTGTTTGTTATGTGCTAGCTTTTTGTAACATAAGAAATCTGGAATTCTTGTTCAGATTTTTGGGTTTGGATCTTGTCAGCTTGATTTCTTTACTTTAGGTTAGGAAGGATTGCCAAAGCGATCATAGACGTCAAGCTGGTGCGTTGCTTCCAGGCCCACAAGTTAGGTTGGAACTTGCTCTCCATCTAATAGCTCACTTTATGGAGCTTCAGTCCCAATTTGAATATTTTCATGAGCTTTTTCACAACTACTGTGTGCTCTGAAGTGTGCCAGTTCCCTTCTGCATGCTGAAGAGCAAGTAGTATGTGGAAGTTGCAAAAACAAACTTAACAAAAACCACCCAAACAAACATCCACATTTGTCTTTATTGTGTAATTGATTTTGGTAAATGTTGACACCCATGTTCATTGGTGCCTTCACTTTGCTGCTGCATGGAAAGCTGATCAGCAGGAACTTTGGTGGAGAGTGTGGTGCCTGGAGAATGATATCACATCTATTTAAATGCAATTCACCTTTCAAACTGCAGTATTTAGAGTTTTTTTAGATGAAGTGATATTTTGCAAAAAGATAAATCCTCCTTGTTCGGCAGGGTTAATTTACTATGTCTGCAGTAAATGGATTGTTTTCTAAACCATGATTACTTCATCAGTGCAAGCTGTCCCATTTTCTAGCATGCCAAATCTCTCTTTTCTTAATGCCTACGTTCTTCAAATATTAGTGAGTTTTGTCTTGTTGATTTAGCTTGGCTAACACACAGCTCCACTCTTCACCCTTTTCTGCACAGCCGTCTTCCCTTGCCACAACCTTTAGTTCTTTCTATCAATGTGGTACCTAAAACTCAATATACTTAAATTGCACCTGTGGCATACAAAGGGGAAATTGTAATCTAATTTGAGGTTCTTCTCAGTTTCAAATCAATACCTGATGTGCAGAAGGGCCATAAAGACAAATAATGTAACTTGTTACTCCCTGTTGTTTTTTTCAAACTTTTAACTGCTTTCTAGTCTTTTCCTTTCCATGGCTTTATATTGCTATCCACACAAATGAGCTGCCCTTCCGAAAAGAAAGCTGGAACTTTCCTGCTTTTCACCTATGTTTTAGGACAAGAAATTGTGTGATGTTAGGAGGATGTAATAAACAGGACTGGTATTGATGTTGGTGCAGCTTGTACCTTCCTAAGGACATTTTCTCCAGCTTGCATGTTCCTTTTAACCATGTCTTAGACTTCTAATAGTTTTCTTTTGTTACAAAATTGTTAAGTTACTTCATCTGATTTAACTTCTGTTCAGTATTTGTAGTGCAGTCCACATCTTGACACATTTCCCTTATCAGAGCAGCAGCTTTGACCACCTTTGGTTTTTTTTTTGTTAGTGCAGGGAGTTATTTATAATTCTAATGTTGCCTTGTTCCTTTTTGTGCAGTCTTCTTGCAGGTCTTAAGCCAACCCCTCCTTCAAGTAACAGCTCAGTCCCTTTGCAGGTGCCAGAGTAATTGGAAAGGCTAACAGAAGCCTCTATACAGAGATTAGGACATGTCTGTTCCCTAGTTCTGGCTCAAGAACGCATTTTTTTTCAGAAAGTAAGGAAAAAATAGCAAAAAAAAACCCCCTCAGCTGTGGAGACTACCTTTAGCAGGCTGATTCTTAGCATCCTGTTTTGGTTTTAAGTTTTTTTTGGTTTTTTTTCTTTTTCTTTCCTGCACTATGAGGAACTCTGAACAGGGGAACTTTCTATCTGGTGTAGTAACCTAAATGCCTGTCTGAATTTTTGATGGCTGTAAGAGTAGAAATGTTCTGTTCAGGAAACTGAGCTTATTACTAAAGCAAGTGGCTTGGCTTCTAGCTCTGGAGGATCGCTCACTGATTAGCTGAATCTCCACCCCTTCCACTTTTTTCAAGTTATCTGCAGTACTTCCTCTGCTGGGCAATAAGTTATTATAACAGGCACTCTTCCTCTTTCTGCAGCTCCTCTCAGCGAAGTTGTTTGTTCTAGTGTGTGGCCAGTCCATCTAGTTAATCTTGCTGTCGGTAAGAAACAAGTGAACCACTGAGGGAGAACCTGCATCAGAGGTGATCAGATGCGATGAGTAAGACATGAGTAACGTAAGCACTGATAAGCAAAACATCTAGTCTAGATATTTGGCAAAGCAGCAAGTGACAGCTTGGTGCTGAAACAGCTTTCTGTGTCAGAAAATCCTGTAGCATGTACTGCATTAAAAGAGAAAGCTAGTTTTCTGCTAAGAAATCTTTATTGTGGTGCATCTGGCTTCTGTTACGGGAACAACGATTGTGACCCTTGTAAGGAAATCAGAGTTGGATCTTTATCAGATTGTTCTTGCGAGCGCCCTTTAAGTAGCTCCGTTCCCCTGGTGACGCTGCTGGCCCGTGGCTGTCATTTTGTGGCACTGCTTGATGGAATTACTGACCACCTTTGACCTTGATTTTATATTTAGAAAATTACACATTCCTGTGTTTGCGTCTGTCAAGGTCAGAATTTTTGTTTGAGTGATCTTTCTACATCCATTTGATGACTAGCATGGTGAGGGCACAGACCTTGTTCTGAGGAATATGGCCGTGTCTGCAGCAGTGGTACCAAGGGGCCCATCCTTCCAAGCTTTCTGGGTCCTGCTTTGACAAAAGGCGGTTTCATTTTGGGGTTTGGCTTTGCGTTGCACGGTGGTGGCATTTTGTTGTTGTGGGATCCCCCCACGAAAGCACCTCCAGGCAGCCTTTTGCACATTGAGGTGTTAAGCGTGAAGGAGCCTTCTTGCACGCTCTCGTACCCGGCAGAGAAGCAGCATAAGCGAGTGTTTGTTGCTTAATGCTAATTGTGAACATCACAGTAAAACCCTTTCTCATCTGCCTGCTGCTGGGTGGCTGGGAAAGCAGCAGTAGGAAGAGTCTGGGGACCAATACTGCTAACTTGCAGTATTTCTGCAGTTGCAGGCAGGATGAGAAGGTGTGGGTGCAGGGAGCTGTTTCAAGGAGGAGCAGAGCAGAGGTTTTGGCAGCTGCTGCCAGCTGTTTTCTGAGCATGAGAGTCTGCTCGGCTGCAGGTGGATGCAGGACTGGGCAGTCCCTCTGTGCTGGGAGTGGGGCAGGGCCCTGAAGCAGGGACTGTCTTAGCTGGGTTCCCCATGTTTGGCAGCTGTGGGCTCTCCCACCTTCCCTCCCCTGTGCCCCAGTGACGGGGAGCAGAAGCCAGACTGTGCCAGGGAGAGAAGCAGAAGTGAGAAGGAAGGGAGTTGGGGTTGGGGTGTGCCAGGGTTTAGGGAGGAAACTGAGCCTTGCTGCTTCTCATGCTTTGTAGGCTTTTAAGATTGGATTTTTGGCCTTGGGACTTTTGCGTATTGTGTGTCCAGAAGCGTTATCAGCACCTCTGTATGAACCAAAGTACTGCTTTAACACTAATGTCTTTTGTCCGGTCCCGGTGGTTAAAAAAAAAACAAACCAAAATGTAGGAGCAACTGTGGCCTGTTTGCTGCGCTTAGTCAAACGGGGAGACTGCTGAAGTAGGCTGATGCCTAAAGGACAGTCTCCTTCAGCACATCCTTTCATGTCTGAGGCTGTCAGGGTTTGTGCAGCTTTGTGTGCTTCTGCACCTCTTCAGTGAGCAGTGTTTTTTTCACCATGTGCAAAAGTTCGTGGAAGCTTTTACATTGTGTGGTGCAGTTTTTACTTATCTGCAGAATGGCAGCAGGAGGACCTCAAAGCATGCTAAACTCCAAGCAGCTATGGCATGGCAGTAAGGGGCTTCTGTCCCAAATCTAACCCCCAGTAACTCCAGCCCTCTTGTCAGGTTTCTTACCTACCTGTCTTTCCAGCTGGATCTTCATAAATGAATTTTAACTTGAATTTAAGAGGACTTCTGGGGCTGAAGGCAAGATCCTGGGCTGCAGAACTGCTTCTGAGGCTGCAGCAGATTATCTCCTTAGGATGTGTCTTGAGAAACTAATCACTCCTAGACCAGTGAATGGGGAATACCCATAGGAGACTTTGTAGCAGGATGAGGTCTGAGAGTTTTCCAGAAGAGGCTAAATGCAGAAGTTGGAAAGTTGTCCCTTTCTGAGAATGGGCTGCCCTTTCCTGTTTCCTTTTGTCTCCTTTCAGAAGTTAAAGGAGACCCTTGAGACCAGGGTAGAGGAAAAAGGGGAGAGTACACACACTTTTAGCTTCAAATCTGGGAACAGAGTAGTGATTTGAGTCACTCGGTCAGATTTTTCTATTGTGATTTACCTGTGCAGACCAAAAGCTGTTCAGAGCCCTGATGGTCAGAAAAAGTTGAACTAAACCTTGCCCGTTCAGACTTCAGTTGCTGCTACTCCTTGGAGTACTGTGGGGCGGTACACTGCAGAAGTGCTTTCCATGGACTGGAAACAATAGCTGTGTACTGCTTTAAATGGAGAACAGAGAGGCCGTCCCATCCCATCGTTTGCATTCAAAGTATGACGCATAAATGGGAGCCTTGAGACATGGGAAGGAGCGTTTGTAAAGCTAACCAGAGAATCCTGTTCTCCCTCCTGAGAGGAGGTGTAGGTGTGGGAGTCAGAACCCGGGAGCCGGGGGGAAGTCTGGTTAAAATCTGTAGCAAAATAGCTGAGACCCTTCTCATGTTAGTCATCAGACTGCATCCCCCCCCCCCGTTGAAGCATCTTCCAATCGAAGGGAAGGAAGTGTTGGGTTGAGGGGGGCAGAAGCAAGCAAGACTACTACGAAATTCTTCCCTTCGCGTTTTAAATTAAAACCATCTGCTTCCTTCTGTGCATCTCCAGATGATATCACTGGGCCTGAATAGGAAACTCCCATGAAAATCAAACATCTGGAAGACTGGTTAAAACCGTCTATAAGGTGCATTTGAAGAGACTGTCCTGTGAATGTGCCCAAGCAAATATAGTATGGCAGATGAGGAGGTTTTTCCACCAGACTAGACATTTTCCAGTAGTCTTTTGAAAGCAAGAGAGAGCTAAATAACTTCAATGTAGTTTTGTGGCAGAAGAGCCAAAAATGCAGCTTTTGTGAGTCTTCCACTTTCACTTTGTAGCATTGGGTTGTCGTTAGAGTGAATGCAGCTCTGCGGATTTGTGGATACTTCAAATTTGGATAAATACCTTCGTTTTGTTTTTATATCTCTTGTTTAGCTCCATGAGAGCCTGAGCTAAAGCAAATGCAGGCTGGAGCTGAAAAGGAGGAGGGGGGAAAAAAAAAAAATAATGGGCTGAGCTCTAAAGTATTTGTGCTGGAAAGTAGCCCAGAGAGAGTAAAGGAGAAGCTTTAATTAGAAGCAGCTGCATAGCTGATGCAGCCCACAGGACATTTTCCCATTTCAAACTCTCTAGTTTTCAGAAATCATGATTTGAATTAAGTTGTATGTGAAATTTGTTCTTAAAAGATTAAATTCCTGTTGAAGTAGGTTGAGAGACCTCATGTGCTTCCAGAAAGCGCCAGAACAAACTTCATCTTCCTGTTTCTGTTTCTGAGTGTTAGATGGAAAACTGAGGAGAAACAGTGGCTTTTATTTGGGAAAGATTTGGTTTCCTGTTCTGAGCATGTCATTTGGAGCTGACACAAGCTGCCACAATTTTAAGCTGCTCTGTAGACAAGTGGCTTGGTTTTTTTCCCCCTCTCCTAAAGAGAACTTGAAAGAGTAGGTTGGGAGGAGAGTGGAGCAGGGGTGGTGGGAAGCTGGAGTTGCTGTGGAGGATAATCATACCCTTTAAAGAAATCTGGACTTAGACCCTGCTTTTTCACTGTTTGCCTCGATTTTTAGAGAAACAATGTGGTGCCCAACATGAATCAGGGGCAAATATTTGCAGTTTTGTCTACACCAACGTTTAGAACAAAATTGCTAGTATTTGTGCCTAGAAACGTTGATGACAGGAGATATGGTTGAAAAATCTGGACTGTAGGTTTTTTGTTCTTTAACATTAAAAAAGGAATTGCACTGAATTGCTGGAGGGGAAAATTGCATAACTGTGTGATCAAGCTCTTCTCCAGGAGAACAAAATGGTGGGTGTAAGGGCTGTGTATACCTCACTTACCATCTTCCCACAGGCAGGCCTGTTCCCGCTGGCATATTCTGTAAGGCTTTGTCCTTCCAAATATAAGGAGCTAAAGTTAAAAGAGCTTTTGCTGTTCCCTGCTGGAGTGCTCCCTTGTGTTTTTCTGATTAGCCTCAGAAGATACCAGAACAAGCCTGGTCTTGGAGCGCTCTTCAACTTTGCACCAGAAAACTTGTGTACAAAATGCTGGGCCAGTTGTGGGTGATGGTTGTGTCGTCTTAGAGCACGGGTCTTGGCTTTCCTTTTAAATCGTAACCAGCAGTGCTCTCAATCGGTGTTTAGGCTCCCTGTTACCTAGGGGTAACAGTTAAGTGCCCCTCCCAGTATCCCCCAGTGGTGGGGGGGTGGGAGAGAAGGCATATTTTAGTGGTTTCTTTGCTTGTGGACAAAACACGAGATGTTCCTCTAGACTTTCTCATTTGTTTATAGCCTTTCAATGCAAAAGCACCCGAGGACTTACCTTGTAGAGGTGTTGTGATTTATTTTGTATTTGTTGGAGTGGTGGGTGGTGTTGGAGGACCTCTTCTTTGCCTGATGAGGTGCCCTGGGTGGGGTTCTGTGAAGTTCTGGTTTGTTGCTCTTTCTTTCCTGATGAAGAGAGTTACGAGTGCGTGGCCCGTGCCTGCTGCTGTTAGCCTGAGGAGCTTGGTGTACTGATGACACAGCTGAGCTGCCCAAACCCCCCCATCAACGGCAGTGGTGAAACCAGAAGAAACCCCTATAACGAAATCTTGTAAGCTTTTTGGGACTGAAGTTCAATTTGACTGTACACATACATCAACTGCATATACACGTCCAGAAACATGATTTAAGCGTAGTTATCCAGACGGTCTCTGAGCAGATCTAGCCAGTGCACCATGTGCAGGCTTGAATGCCGTGGGAGTCGAGCAGTGCTCTGGTTTCTGGCACAGCCGTCTTTGCTGGGTGCCAGATTTCTTTGGGATCGAGCTCCTGCAAAGCCGTGCTGTAGCCCACTGGCGTTTGGACTGATTTCTAACCTGTGTCAAGGGGGGGATTTGGGATGTTAAAGGAAGCCTATAGAACTGCAGTGGCTTAGGCCTGGGATACCCCAAGATTGCATCTCGTGTGATATGGCAGCAGCTCATGCTGACGGACAGCCTTCTGCTGTTATACCGAGGATGGCACAAGAGGCAGAGGGTATTCTGCGAATGGTATTGTCTCAGGATTTGCTTTCTGTAACTTTATGAATCCTGCCTTGCCCTGCAAAAACTTCTTTCATGTCTGTTCCTGGGTACAAAGTTGAAAGTATTAAGGTATGGTGAAAGGAGCCTGATTTGGGTGTGGGGAACGGTAAATTATGATTATGCACATCTATTATATGACTTTCCTGCTTTAGACTTATGGCTAAAGCCTAGTTAATAAATTTTAACGTGAGAAAAAACAGTTGTGGTCATCTAGTAATGACCCCTTGCGTAACTCGGATAATAACCTCTCTGAATAGCCGTGTTTGAACTGGTGTGCATACTCTTCCTGAAACAGCCAATCCTGGTGTTCTTTTAAACAAGCATGAGGGATGGAGAAATTCCACTGCAGCCTTAAATGCGTCGTTCCAGTTGTTTCTCTCCACTGCTGAGAGACTGTATGTAAGTCCATGTCTGAAGATAAAGACATTACATTATTTCTAATTCAAATCTATCTAGCTTGAACTTTTAACTGCTCAGTTCTGTTCTCCCTGTACCTTCTAGATGGAGAATTGTTGTTAAATCTGAGTTTCTTTGTGGGTACTTGGAGATTTTGATTAACTGTCTCCTTCTCTCTTCCCTTTGATAAATAGACTGAGCCACCTGACCTTTTCATTGTGTCAAGAGTTTTCTATTAATCATTACGGTTGGCGGCTTTGAACTCATTTCAGCTCTTCCTTCTTAAAGAGCAGACACCAAAACTGATGCAGTGGTCTGCTAGTGGTGGTGCCATGCAAGTACCAGTTGTAGCGTAATCTCTTTTACTCCTCCTTGATATTTGCTGTTTGTACAGCTAAAGTATTCCTGACCAAACTGCCACACTTAACAATTCACGTTCAGCTGACCGCTAGGAACCCCCAGAGCAAGTCTGTCTTTCCCAGCTCAGCCTCCTGTTTTGGGGAGGGTGCCGTATGTGTTTTGTTGCTAGATGTAGGACTTCTCAGGGCTAAAGTGCACTTTGTGTGCTGACTGCCTTGTTAAGCAGTTCGTCTTACTACCCTCTATCAAGAACTTTTCTCTCTTACCTACATGTTTGACCAGCATTGATGTTTTCCATTGTTATTCATAAAATCCTTTTAGGCTGGAAAAGACCTTTGAGATCATCAGGTGTTGAGTAGCATAGGAACAGAGGCAGATACCTGTAGTATTCTGTTTAAACACAGCTTCATGCCCATTCTTTGATTTTTTTAAACTGGATTTTAAGTTAGGTGTGTTTTGTTGTTTTTTTTTTAAAATCTACCATACACTTCTAAGTGCATAAGTAAAAGGCAGTTTCTTTACTGTTACATTCTTTCTGGAAGCTGACTAGAGACTTTGTGTGTTTCTTGCAGTTGGAATCTCCTCCCTTTGGATTTGTGTAATTCATTGATTTAATAATTGCACCTATCCTGTTCTGGAACAAAGCGTGTCTAATGTTCACCTCTGAATTTCTTACGGTGAAATACGTGTTCTCTCAAGCTGTGTGTGTCTTGAGTTACTTATCAGTTAAAGCATGCAGCTGTGTACTATAGAAAAAACTGCAAGTGGACAGTCCTGTTCTGTATGTTAGGTGTTATTTTTATCCGGCATGTACTCTTGCAGTTTTCTGCTACCTGCAAGAAGCAAATGGAACTGTGGGTGACACAAAGAGGGGGCTTACAGGCTTGCTTGTCTGGGTCCTGTATCACTAGAAGTTAAGTGGAAAATTTGTAGTACAAAGGCCAGTTAAAAGATGGATTACAGCTGACAAGTGTAGTCAGACTGTATTGACATAAGTTTAGGTTAGAGAGAAATAACTGCAATTATTCTGCAATCACAGATCTTTGTATAAAATACTACCCTAGTTGTAGATAGTGTATGTGTACTCATTTTTCTGTGGGAGACAGAGGAACAATGACCTTGTCGTTAGGGTGCTAGCCAGGGGCGTGGGAGACCTGACTTCAGTGCTTGCGTTGCTAGTTGAGCGCAGGCTTCAGCGTGTCACAGCCCCAGATGCACTTATCAACATGAGGATAACAGTATATCCCTGTCTCACGGGAGTGGTGTGGAGAAAGATCTGCTATGGATTTTCAGGCCCTCAGATGCTGCATTTGTCCGAACTTTATATATCTTTTGGAAGATGGATAATACCTGGTGTTAGTATCTATTACTGAAAACTGCTTGGTTTTCTTCTACAAAAGGATGCTTATTACAATGGGAGTAGGTGCAAGGAATTAATTGTTACTCAGCAGTTCTTTAACACTTAGGCTTTTTCTGAAGTTTCAAAGGGAAGTGCAAGAATAAGGTCCTGCATTTGATGTAATGCTCCGTGTATGCAGTATTTATTTATTTTGTAATGAACGATTTCACAATTTGAACTTAAGTTTTCAGTGGTCTCGTTTGAGACAGTCCCAGGGGAGGGCCCTGTTACATCTCTGGCATTAGCATTTAGGTCTGTTAGTGTTACCATGAATTACAGCAAGTTCCAAGACTTTCAGTGGTCATGGGGCTTCATTCCTGGTATCTTCCCAGGACAGTAAGGCTTCAGGTGAATGTGCCGCAATTAATTCCTTCTCTGTTGCAGGTGTCGAGAAGGCTTTCTTGGAGACTACTGTCAGTACAGAAACCCCTGTGAAAGCAATACCTGTAAGAACGGGGGAACTTGTGAAACTACGTCTCTGATAGGAAAGGCTACCTGCAAATGTGCTCCAGGGTTCACGGGAGAGGATTGCCAATACTCTGAATCGCATCTCTGCTACGTGTCCCAGCCCTGCCTGAACGGAGGGACTTGTCATCCCCACAGCCAGGAAACGTACGAGTGTGTCTGTCCTCCAGGTTACACAGGTAGGGTTCTGTGTTTGTACCTCCAGACTCCCTCCTTTGTGAATTACTTCATCCTGGAATGTTCCGGGACAGTCGTAAGGCGCTCTCAAATTTACTAGCTCCAGCACAGGAAATGAGAAGAAGTCTGAATGACTTCATGACCAAAAAAAGGAAAGGGGGGTAGGGAATCAAACTCTCTACCCTTTACACATAAGCAGAAAGATATTTAGCTCTTGTGGGGTTGTCCACGTGGGAAAACTGAGCGCAGAAGCTGCTCTGGAGTGGCTGGTACATTTTGAATTCAGAGTCTACCTTCTAGAAAAAAATGAAGTAAATTTGGCCACCAGTATCTTTCTATGGGCAAACTATAATTGGGTGCCTGAGGGGAAGCACGGAAACTCACTCCTTTGATTCTTGAAGGGGATGTAGAAGAGGAGTGACTGTCAGTGTGTAGTATGATTTCAGGTCATGGGTTATTTTTATAAACCACAACATTCTATATCTTGCTGCTACCCTGTAAATAAAATGACTTTGTATTGTAACCACAAATTGATTTTAGTTTCAAATATAATGTTGTAAAATGCAGACATAAATTTTCCTGTAATAATTTTAAGATTTAGTACACAAATCGTTTTGAGGAATTGTGAAGGAAATGCTATTTTCCATAAAATAACTTATTATTAATGGAGTGCTCTGTCTTAATCCTACAGGAAAGGATTGCCAGTGGATTGATGCCTGTACCTCTCAACCTTGTGCCAATGGAAGTACATGTACTGTATCTGGAAATAAGTTCTCCTGCATCTGTCTCTCTGGCTACACTGGCCAGAGGTGTGAGATAGACGTGAATGAATGTGCCACACCAGGCCTTTGTCAGCGTGGCGGGACCTGTGTCAATTTGCCCGGCTCATACCGATGTCAGTGCAAGCCGGGCCATACAGGGCACCGCTGTGAGAGCGTATATGTGCCGTGTTCCCCATCACCCTGTATGAATGGAGGAACTTGTCATCAAACAAGTGACTTCACCTTTGAGTGCAACTGTCTGCCAGGTAAATGATGATGCTTTTTGAAGTGCTTGGTTTTGTAGTCTTGTCACTGCATTCCTCTCTCTTCTTCTGAAAACTTTTCTTGGAGAGTCTGTGTGACACTTGTGTAATGTAAGGTTGAAGGGAGAAATCTCAGCAAGGCAGGAAGCTCTGCTAGGATGTTAGTTTCTGAGTATCAGGATTTCATAATATGGAAAGAAAAAAAGGGAAGAAGGCTAGAAATGACAGATTTCTGCAGAACCCAATTAGAGGCAGAGAAACAAATAGGTAAGAACTATGACATAGATTCAAGGAGATTAGGGTGGTGTCTCCTAGTGCCCATTTGGAATGTGAACTTCCATGAACGTAAACCGCTACAAATATGTAGGTTTGTGCTTGTAAAGGCCACAGTTAATTTCAGTGCTTGAACGAAGATGAATGTGTCTTTCTCCTTCTCAGTCTTCTCAGTCCCTAAAACATATTACATTCTATTCCCTTCCTTTTTCTCCTCTGGTTCCTCCAAATCTTATGAGAGATCGTTTCCAACTCACCACACCCTTTTTGTCTTGTAATACCTCCAGATAAATTATGCTTGCTTATTTTCTGATGCTCTTAGCTGCCCTGAGTTCATCCACAGCAGGGGTGATGTTCTTATCGAGGGATCACAGGCTGTGTTGGTTTTGTGTGTCAAGCTGGGCTCCAGTCACCAAGGCACACATCTGCAAATGACCATATGCCACCTGGTTGGGACCCTGGTGGTCTCATCCTGTCCTGCTCCTCCCCATCCACTTGTCAGACTGACCACAGAGCAGTATAGTCATCTTGGCATATCAGGTTTTTTTTTTAGGCTTGATATTTTTTTACTGAGTAATTCAACTCCATGGGAAACTGATTGTTTGGAAATGCTTTTGACTAGACTTCCTACTTAAGTGTATTGCAGTTTGGCACATGAACACTTGGTGTGTGGTAATCTAGAAAAGTAAACTCTCTTAAGTGTTTCTCTGTTGTTATTTGTGTGAAAGATGTAGCTGCCATGTACTGTTTAGGATGAGTGTAGAGTGGCTGCGTTCTCATGGGGATCATCTGGAGTCACAGGTATGTGCAAAAAGAGCATGTAGAACTGAACTTGTGAAAAGTGCTGTCTTTTTGAAGACCTTTGTCTTGAAGCATGGCTCAGATGACCTTAAATGTACATTGCCAACGTTAGCTAGTGCCTGCAGAACAACTTTTTGGGTGTCTGAGCAAGCATGTGACTTTGAAGAATTTGGAAAAGCCAATTTTAAAATAGAAGGATGTATCATTTTTGGTTTTGTGTGAAAGCAACCATTTCTAACTATGCTTGAAGAAACAGTGCTTTGAAAGGGTCTTTGGAAATGCTGCATCTTAACTAACAGCTGCTCTCAGGGAATTTATTGCTTTTCTACTTTGCATTTTTTGAAATGAAATTTTAAACTAAGTACCTTTGGATTAACAGGCTTGATCAGGAATTCACAATTTTCTTAGTCAGATCTGTCCCGCCCCTCAAGGAGTTTAAGATCTCACGCAGAAGCAGTGTGGTGGGGGGGAGAGGAAGATGAAGGTTGAAGGACTTGATCGTGTAAAGCTGATAAGACGGTTTGCTTTCATGATTCTCTTACAGGGGTACGAGACTGGGTAGGAGCACATTTTCCCTTAGACAAGCATGTGGGCTGGCTAAACTATGGTCAGGAAATGAAAATGAGGTTACTGTAGTAACAGTTATACACCTACACTGCTCACACACGTTTTGGATTATTAGCTGCTTTTTTGGACTCGTTACACAACATGTATGGGGGGGTGAGTTAATGTGGCTTTGAGAGCCTTCACTTCTGTATTTCCTGTATTTGTTTAAGTTGGCCATGTTGTTTTGCTAGCTTGATTTTTAAAACTAGTCATTTGAAAAACAGTAAAAAAAAGGGAGAGGTTGGAGAGGCTAAAATGCTTACATTGAACTTTTTGATAAAGGCAAGGCGCCCAGCCTTTTCTTACCCCTTAGTGGAGCGTGCAGAGCGAAATTTGTGAAGTGTTAGAAAAGGTTCTGTCTGGGAAGGAAAGGTCAACAGAAGGAGAAGAGAAACAGTGGCCTGTCATGCCCAGGGTAGATGTGAACAAGGCATGCTCGTCTGGAAGAGAATGCCAAGATCATGGACTAGAAATTCCTCTTTAAGACTCCCTCTCTGAAGCAGAGCAATGCTGATGATACTGTGACTATAAATGGAATTGCTCTAGCCCTTCCTTCTGGACTGCCTTAAGATGATACCATCGCTCAGTGTTATGGCCATAGAGGCAGGAGGCAGTTACATCTTGAACTGCTGGAATGGTTTTTTATATGATTTTGCATCTCGTGACATGTGAAAGTGCTTTGAAGAAACTGACTGTGCCCAAGCAGCAATTTAGGCATAATTAGGTTACTCCTGGATTGGCCCTGAAATGGGTTCTTGTTTCCTGTAGATGTTTTCTTCTTGGCTTTGGAGTGAATTTCTGGTTTTGTAAATGCAGATACATGAGAATGAGAGCTTGAAAATGCGGAAAAAACCTACAGCCTGGAGTTACATGTCACGGCAGCTTTTTCTACAGTAGCACAGTACAGTTTATGTGCAGTGTAGTCAAGCTGCTGTTTCAAATTCTCAGGTTCCCATTTCACTCATGGGTTTACACAATGAAATCTTGCATTGGGTAATTGATGAAGTCATGTGTGTTAGAAGTTGTCAGCATTTCGTGGCAAGTGTAAGTGAAGAGTTATATATACTGTCAATATTATATCTGTATGAAAGGGACAGAAAATAAGAAGTTAGGTCTAGTGTCATCATTTTTCCTCTGGGCTTTTGTTGATTTAGGTATAAACAAGACTGTGGACAAGTGAGCGTGTTAGGTCAATCATAACAGAGTCATAGTAAAAGTACTTCTGTGGAAGCGACTTAACCTGAAGCATTTGCAACTGCTTTAAATATAAGAATGAGCTCGTAGTCATAAATATTTGACAAAAAAGGAGTTCATTTGGCAACTAACCTTTAATGGAATGTTAAACAAGTCAATAGAGGAAGTTCTTAGCTGGGAAAGTGATTATTCATTGTTATCCATCAAAATAATTACCCATTAACTAAGATAAGGACCCTAGGGAATTCCAAGGGCTTGTTCAGGAAACAATCTGTCAGGCTGGAGCAGGCTGTTTATGAGAGCTGGAACACTTCCTGGGAAGAGGAAATAACTTCATGCCGGTTTGTAGCGCAGTGTGACACTGCACCGTGCAGTGAGCATCGTGAACAGGGTCTCACAGGCACGCTGAACATCCCGTGGAGGTGAAGACCCTGGGATGCAGAGATGAGCCGCATCCTGCGGGGTGCGAGGTTCTGCATGGCAGCAGTCTTGGGGGACCAGATGGCGTCTGTACCTCTCTGCTCCGGGTGAGCTGGCTCTCTTACTTGGAGTAGCCCATCTCACGTTTGCTTCAAGAAGCTGAGCTGTCGGAGTTGCATGCAGACAGCTGCTGTTGGGCACCTGGTATGCAGAACCGCACTTCTGTGTTAAAGTGATGCAGGTCAGTTTTAGCACTCTGTGTGGAGACCCCTAATTTCTTGTTAGCAAGCCCTAAATCTCGCAATAACTTGACATTTTTGTTCAGGTATAGTTTCCTGTCCCCGTAACTAATTGGTCCTGCAGAAAGTCTGAGGTGTAATTTATAGGTTGAAATAAGGCTAAGGATTAAGATTTGGAGGCAATTGGATACAGTGCTCTGGAATGGGGTGGGGATTTCAGATGACATAGGGGTAAAGCTGTCTGCTGGTATCTGTGAACTAGAGGAGGAACAACACGCTATTAGCAGTGGGAACACTTTTCCCCTTGAGGTTTTTATTCCTTAGCTTGACGTGCTTGGAGATACGGAGCAAAAATCAGGATATGTATTGCAAACTGTTCTCCTGGAGGGGGAAAGGAAAGACAACGTGTGAGTCCCAGCACAGGAGGGAACAGGAAACAGTGTCAGGTGTCCAAATACATCAAAACAGTGAAAACTCTGGCTTTCTGGAAGAGTCAGGTTATGTAACTGCAAAATCAGACCCTGGGACCCAGCTGAAGAAAAGCTCACGTCTCTGAGCGGCTTCATGCTTATCGTGCTCAAACTCAGGTGCATTGGCCCAACCAGCCATGACTCTGAAGGGGTGATTTTCAGAATGAAAGCTGAACTTCACTGGGACAGTTTCACTTACAAATGAAGCAGACCACAATGTTGCAGTGTAAGTTGGACTTGAAGAGGACACAGAAATCATGCTTTTTTTACAGCTTTTAGATGTTTTGAAACTAGGCTAAAGCTGTTCGTCAGAGTAAGACAAATTTAAAGGGAATTTGGGAGTTGGGAGGTTACTAAAAAGGGAATCTTGTGTTTTCTTCAGCTGTGCACTCAAAATAGTGTCGCCTTCACCATTTCAACCCTTCCTGATTCCCTTTCCCTTGGAGAAGTATTTTGATTGAGCACACTTGGCTGTGTGTCACTTCTCTTGAACCTTCTACTATATCGCTTTTTTTTTTTTTTTGGTAAGCTGTTTTTGTTTCTATTCTACTGTTTTTAGTGGTATTCTCCAGCTTTTAGTGTGGGATTAATGGTTTTATGCATTTGCATGAGATGCTTGAGGACCAGCTCTTAGATGGTAGTATGGCTGGTTAGAATGTGAAAATGTGTGATGGCTTGGTGTAAGATTTTAGTGCTGGGGTGACTTTCATGCTTTATTATTACTCAGAATCATACAGCTGCTTTACATTTGTGTATGGTACAATGAGATCGTTTTAAATAAATACCTGCTCAGGAATTTGTTTACTAGAAAGTCAGATAGGTTTTCGTATTATCTGAGCTGAATGGATAAGAACTTAAACCTTTTGCATTTCTGGTTCTGGGTATATTTCCACGCTGATCACGTTGCTGGCATGAGTGCAGTCTGTGGTCAGTGGGATGATTCTCCTCCAGCTAAAAAGCAAGCTGACAGGACACCCCTGTGTCTTACAGCTGAGCCTTTGGTCATGCATGGTAGCTTTATGCAGTTTTAAACATAGTGATCTGATACTAACTGTATTCCTTGGTACTTGTTCCTCAGCAGCTTTTGCCAGGAAGGCACTGCTGTGATGAATAGGATTCAGACTAACAATGTTATATTTCCTTTTCATTTTAACCTTCCTTGCTGCCATGAAGTTTGCAGGATATTGGGTGAAGGTGGAAATGACTTTGAAGGGAGAGGGTAATATTGCAGTTTTTTGGTTGTTTTTAAATGGTGAGTCTGTTGTTCCTTGCTGATGGATGCTAATGCACTTGATGCAGCTTGGCAGCAGTAGTCCTCTTTGCTTCCAACTCTTACCTGTAGTATTGGAGCAGTTCAAGAGGTGGGAAATGCATACGAATCATCTCAGGTCTCTTGAGAGTAGCGGTAGTCTGGAGAAGCTGTGTCAGAGCTTTACAGTCTGTCTCATCTGCCACACAGCATGATCTGTGTTGGACCAGATGTTGCTTAGAAGGGTCTGTGTGACTTCACACAGATGTTATGGAAGCGTCTGGAACAGGGCATCAAAAGTAGAGGGGTTAAAGCATAATTTTGGATGAGAGGACTGTGTCATGTTAATATTACATTCCAAAGCAGTGAAGAGGCAGAGCTGACGTTTTAAATTAACGTGTGTGTTCTGGAATCATTTACTTCATCCACATTAGCATGCATCCACTTGAGCTTTGATAAATAGCGCTCTCATCCAGCAGAAATGGCAGGTTTGTTTAATGAGGCATGAAGTAAATCAGCATGTGAAATCGAGGGGAAGATGGATTATTGACAACTCCCTTCCCTAATGTCCCTGCTCTTCCTTATTTGAAAGGAGAGGGAGATCTAGCAAGGATATTTTGCCAGTCTGGTCACGTTTATGAGGAGCTTTGATTTTCACTGGGGAAGGGTGTCTGGTTTTTTCTGCTTTTCAGTCGGGGCTTAGTGTATGAGCATCGCTTGGATGGTGGCTGATTTGTTGATTGACTGACATATGAGGGCCAAATCAGGAATTTGGAAGCTCATTTTCAAAGCACAGAAGATCTTTCTTTGACATAGCCAAGGCATATGAACTATGCTGAGGTGCTCATGAAGTGAATACCAGGCACTTTTTTGCCGTGGGAAAAACTTATCCTGGCTGATGCTCCAATGGCTGCTTGGTGGGCAGTGACAAGCTTACCTCATGGTATACTAAATGTCTTGGTCTTAACTTTGTTTACTTTGAATGACAGTGCTCATTAGTCACTTAAAGAAAAAATACCCTTGTCTTTTTGGTTGTGGAAACCTATTTGTCCATGGACCCACGGCAGCAGTGTTTTAACTGTGTAATCTGACCTGCATGCCATCAGCAAAGGTATTCAACGAAGTCTCTGGTCAGCACACTACATTGAGGTTCCTCAGGATTAGATTAACAGGACAAATTTTTAAGAAAAAAAGAAGGGGGGAAGCTGCGTGAAGGGTGAATTCTCTTGAAAAGAGTCTGGAAGTCCGTTTCAGTCTGCTGTGTTTCTGCTTTGTCCAGGTTTCGAGGGAATCGTCTGTGGGCACAACGTTGACGACTGCCCAAATCACAACTGTCAAAACGGGGGAATATGTGTGGATGGTGTGAACACATATAATTGCCGCTGCCCACCGCAATGGACAGGTACGTACTACGGAAAACAAATGCAAGGCTTCTGCCTTTGCCCAGTGTATGGCTGGAGTTGCACGCAGCTGAATGCAGCTCACATCTTGTGCCTTGTTCTGCAGTCTGGGGGGCAGATGTCGGTGGAACACTTGAAAGAAGATTGTTTGCATCAAAGCCACCGCAATGGAGGGCAGTTTTCCATTGCACCAAACAGTATTACAGGCTTATGTGCACCTGGGTTTGGCAGACAGGTCCCACGGTTCTTGAGCTGCAGTGCAGCGTGACTATCAGAGCCGCACTTCTGCTTGTATGGATTACTTTGTAAAAGGATACGTGCTTTTTCAAAAGTACAGAACGTTGCTTTGCTGTTACAGGTGTGTGCATATAGTGGTGCTTTGCTGATACATTTGGGGGCATTTTTAACCTGGGGTAATGATCCTCATGCAGATAATAGTAATGCTGCTGAGGAACAAATCTGAAAGGAGGCATAGGTGGGAGAAAGGGAGGGGAGAGAAGTGTATCTATGGGAAGCTTAGGTTTTTGCTACTATTATTTTCTTGCTGTGACTGATTTTTATCTGGAGTTCTCTGACTAGCAAAGCTACTTTTGCTTCATAAATGTGTCTGCTTTACTCTTGAGTCTGTAGGGGGAAAGGTGTGAATTTCAAGAAAGTGTTATATATGATGGAAGGAAGCAGCTTACAGGAAATTCAGTGTCATATTTAGTCACAAAATGTCTCCATACCTCAAAAATAAACAAATACCTCCGGTTTTGGGATAGTTTTTTTTGAGTCATACTAGACATTCTTAGCTGGCACACTTTTCAGTTGAGCATAGTTTTGCCCTTCTTTCAAAATCATAGGTAAAAAAACAGCCCTAAAACTAGAAAACTGAGGTATGGAGTCAGTTTGCATTTTTCCTTTCATAAAGTAAATGGGGATACTGTTTTGGAACCGGGCTTGAACTAGCTCCTCAGGTTCTGAAGAACCTGTCGTACATTCTTCTCTATCTAGAAAATACTGTGTTTGAAACCAGAACATCTGTAGTGATTGGTAGTTCAGACAAGTGCACTGTGAGGAGCTTGACTACTAGAGACCAGAGGTTTCATGTTCTAGTTTTTTTCCTCGGAGAGCATCATTCTCATTATAAACTGGTTGTCATTAACTGTAAAGGAGGCTGCCAGTTAAGAATCCTCATCAACTTTAAAAAATTCTGTATTCTTAAATAAAGTTAAAACCACATAAAAGTGAAATGCACCACTGCTTGCATAGCTCTTTGAAAGTAGGTGTAAATAGGAGAAAATGAGTCCTCCCCTTCATGAGCAAGTACCCTTGCTTCTATACTGCTGCTCTGTCTAGATGCCCTTAAAGCCTGCAGAAAGTGAAACCTGCAAAGGAAGACACGAGAGCTTCGGTATGGAGCCAACAACCCTTCAGTGACCCCTAAAATCTTGCTCCATGCCACAGAAGTTATAAACCTTGTTATGGCTTCTAGCATTTGTCAGTCATAAATTAATCTCAGGCTTATTCCTGAAGCACAGAGGATATGATGGATCATGAATGTGTACAGTGCATATATATAATCTACAAGGGATTATTCTGCTTTGTAGGGGCATTGTAACCTTAGCTTGGCTTTCAGGATTTGGGTGGATAGCTGCTGTCAACTAGGGATTGACTTCTGCAAGTCAAGAACACCTGGAAGACGCCTAGGTGGTAACAGGCTGTGATTCTGTTTGGTTTTTGTGGTAGATTGTCTCTCTGATTAACTACTGAAGTTCTTTGCAATGCAGCTGTGGTGGTTCCCTCTCTGAACCTCTTACGGGCTCTGACTGGCTAGCATTGGGAAAAATTGTTAGACCCGTTTTGTGGCTTAGTCTTGTGCCAGCTTTCTTCTGTGTGGACAGTCTCTCCAGAAAAACCTTGTGTGCATGAAGGATGCTTCCCTTCAGTGAAACCCTGGAAAGAGAGAGGAACTCCCCAAGCCTTATGTTCCCATGGCTTTCTAAAACAATTTGATGGAATGGGCTTTCTGAGAATTTCCTTTGTTTATGGTGAAGTTAAGGTTATCAGCCCATCAGTGGTTTTAGCTAATGGCTTTTCAAGGCCGTTGACTTCCTAGATTTCAAGAACAGGGTCAGTTTGGAACTAGAACTGGTCTCACCGTTTAGGAAACAGCAGCTTGGCTGTTTGGGCAGTGAGTGTTAGAGCCTTTGGGGAACTGAACTGTCTTGTCTGAAATGAACAGTGTCAGTTCTGGTGTGCAAACTAAAACACGCGTAACTTTGGAAGTAGCAATGCATGTTTGTATTGGCATATGTTTGACGTGTGGGGCGGTGGCTCTGTGCATCCACAGGATGCCTTAGCAATAGCCATTGCTCTGCTGATCTCTGGAGGCTTATGATGGCAATGGAGGGCTGTGTCTGGCGTCTTCTCTCTGTTGCTTTGCTTGAAAGCCTGTACAGTGAAACGCTCTTGGCCAGCTGACCTTTAACAATTCATTTATTACATCTGTAATATTCCTTTTGCCCAATAAATGTGTGTGCAAATGATGTCCTGTGATGCCCCAAAATCCTGTCCAGCTCCACAGTGAATGCAGCCACGTGGACAAATATCTTGCGAGTTACCTGAATGCCTCTTGTTCTAATGTGGTCCTGCAGGTCATCCCAGCGGCGACTCTTTCCTGCATCTTCAATTAGAGACCAAGAAGGTGCAGGATGACAGTGCATGTCCAGCTTGGAGACACAAGGGGTGATACCGAGGTGGGGCACAAAATAGGAAAGGTAGATGGAGCCCTGCTAGAATAGTTTGGAGAGGACTTTTATCAAGATTAAACTGCAGCTGATGCTGACAGGAGTAAAATGCAATAAAAGTTGAGTTACTCAGCAATAAGGAAATGTTGTACAAGTGCAGGTCCATCCTTTGCACAAACATGGTTTATAACATTGTAAATCATCTCTAAGGTGAGTGAAGAGGGGAGAGCTGAGTAAACAAATCTTTTAGAGTCTGTCCTGATAAATTCTTACAGCCCAACAGTGTCAAACTGTGAGAGTGAACACTTCAGCAAATGAAAAGCTTCCAATGAGACCTTGCAGTTAGAGGACATGGTGTGCTGCTTAAAAAAAAAAAAAAAAAAAGCAAGCCCAAATACGCATGTTTGTAAGTAAACATTAGGCAAAAGTGAAAGAATGTTAAATTTTCTAAAAATACTTAACAGTGTAGATGTGCTGTCTTCATAACAGTTCTGCATTCTTTTCCTTCAAATACTTGTCAACTCTTGGAGAAGTTTAAATTGATCTGTTTGCAGGTTTTTAGTCTTTATTTAATCTCTGTGCTGTGGATGATGATCCAACCTGTTTGTTAATATAGTTTGTTCTTCATGGCAGAGGAAAACCAGTCCCATTCCTTGCTAGAAAAATCAAGAAGCTGTACTGCATCCAATGAGGAATAGTTTTCTGTAAAGTAATATTGAAGCATCCTTTACTGAAACAGAATCTGTCCCAATTCCTTTTGGTAACCATCTGCCTCTTGTAATTCCCTGACAGGTGGTAGGCTGGACTACATAACTATGCATTTTTTAAAAAATATTTTTTCTGTTTGCTACTAGAATACAGCTTTTGAGACATTGTTTGTTTTTGGTCTAATTTCCTGCTCCTCAAACAGAGCTCACTGCTCCTTTTTTGTTGAAATGCGTGCCTTCTCTTTCTCATTTTGCTGCTTTTTCCGGAAAGATAAAATCTGGCCTTTCAGAGACAATGACAAGGAATTCCTGCTGTCAGTAATGTTTTGTCACCTTCAAAGATCTCGTATTTCATATGGTTACAGTGATTGTCAACCTCGTAAGTCTGTAACTGGCAAGAGAATCTTGGATATGTTTTGGTGAAACTGCCTCAGATCTTTCCTGTTGCTGAATGTGAACGGATTTTTGTTGTTTGTTTGTTTAAGGATGACTTTATCTTGTCCCAGGCTAAATCCTTTCTCAGAACCAGTGTTTGCTGGTTCCTTTTGAGGCACAATGTTGCAGATGTGTAACGAAGCTCATCTTTTCTTGGAAGTAGATCAGGATGCTTTCTGTGCGTGTCAGGCCAGAGAATTTGGTGTGTTTTATGCGTGATTTGAGCCAAAATTAGCCCGCAATCCTGGCTAATGTCTGTGCCATGTGAAGATGCTTTATGCTGTTCTGCAGCAGTTAGACCAGCCTGATGTGCTCACTCTGCAGTCTGAGGAGGAAGGTGTCTTTGCCTTCTCTGCCTGCTCCCAGCCACTCTTCCCCTTCCCCTGAGCTGGCTCTGGTATTTGTTGGAGTCTGCCACTTTAATTTACTAATCTAGTAAAAAATCCTGTTCAACTGCCTCCCTCCCCGGGATCAGGAATTAAAATTCACAGAGCAGTCTCATGGGTGAGCGGATGCAGAGGAAGCGATGGCAGTGCAGGACACCAATGTGAAAGGTTAGGGTGTCCTTCCACAGGACACAGTGAAACCATCTGAGAATTTAAAGGCTACTCAGTTGTTCCAGACTACAATTCATATAAAGAAATAAGGCTTTGTTTAAAATGCACCTGTTTATGTTGTTGCTCTAACCTATGCAGCTTTGAGTCAAGAAAGATGAGTTGAGAAATTGGGTACTAAAGTGATTAGCAGTATAAAACGCTGTAAATGCTTTTGTTTTTCTTGGCTGAGGATAATTCGTACTTCACTGTGGAAAGTTTGCAGTGTTTCAGAGGATCATCATCAGTCTCTGTTTGGCCAAAATCACCTTTCAGGAACAGCAAAGATTAGGATTTGTATCCTCTTAAGTCCTTTGCACCGTTTGCTCCTGAAGTGCTGCATCAGGAGTTGTGCGATGAGTCTCTGAGTTTGGAGGGGGACACTGTCCATGCTCAGGTGGGTTTTGGAAGAGCTACATTATAGTGCTTCAGTTGCAGGCTTGGCCTGCTAGCCTTTTTTCATTATTTCTACCCCTGTGGCTGGGAAGGCGAGACTCCCATGGCAGTTGTATTTATTTAGGCTTTGTTTTCTCTTGAAAAGGGGGCTCCAGTGAACTGTATATTTTAAAATCTAGGCGACCTTTGTCTCAAGGGAAGCACAGTGTGCTAACAGCTGACTCCACCAAATAACTCCAGCGTTGGGATCTAGCTTAAGAAGCAAATGTTTGTCTTGAGCAGAAAAGCTCTTCAGGCAGCAGAGCTGTGCTTTTTAATTAAAATAGCTGTTAGCTTGGTCATATGCTCTTAAACACTAGCACAAGGGTTACTTTTTCTGCAGAGCTTTAGGCAGGAATTTTCAAAGGGGGGAGTTAAGGGTTCGATTCCTATTTAATTAGAGTAATACTTGCTCCCTACCTTGGTTTTCTTTAAAAATCCCAGCCTTAAACTCTGGGCAGACGTGACTTTTCTTTGCTGAGAAGGGAGGATAAACATCAAAAGGCTAATGTTTAACATTTTTATGTAAGATCATATGCTCTGGTATTTTGTTTTTTAAAACTTCCTTTGCCAAATACCACTTTCCTCAGCTTCTGTATCACAAAGTATACAGTAACAAGTCATGTTAACTCAGTGTTCAAAAAAAATACTGCCTTGCTGGAATAGAGCCTTGAAATGTAGAGGAGCTGACTGACGTTAGATGACATGGTTCATAAATGTTGAGCGTGCCAGTCTCCTAAATGATGGAAAATGCATACTTGCCATTTTCTATAGAGTATTGGTTATTGCCTGCCAGAGAACGCTGTCAGGGTTGCGCTTTTTTCTGATTCTGGTTGACATGCGCATACATAACGTGCAGGGAACAGTCTTTACCTTTGTATTAGCAGAGAGAGGCTGGGTCAGACTCCTGCGAGAAGGGCAGTCACCTTTCCCGGTGGTGTAGCAATGGTAGACTTTCTGGTGCCTTTCCAGACTTTATTAAAAAGCATAGTAGCTTCTTCGGTACTGGCGGAGATCTGTCTACGCCAAAGTTGGCACGTTGGCTGGTGGTTTGCTGTCACTACAGTAGTATCTCCAAGAGACAGCTCTCTGAAAGAGGCCAAGAGGGATTATGATTCTCTTTCTTCCTTCGTGTTTGAACTGGCAGCCACAAAGGGAGCAGGGAGCACGTGGCAGCCTCCAGAGCTGGCAGCTCCAAATTTGAGTGTACAAATGATTTGAAACGTTGGACATAAACTTTATCCTGGATGTTGTTTGTTTCTCTTGTGCTTGATTCCAGTGTTGTGCAGATGGATTTCAGAGACATTAAAAGGTGCACCATTAGTCAATACCTTATCCAGTATGGATTCTGGAACACCTACCACAACTTCCCGTTTGTTTCGTGCTGTTTTCCATGTCCCAACAGCAAGCCTTGGTTAGGAGGTAGCTGTAATAAAACACCTGAGGTGTTAACGGCTGAACTGATCTGATGACAGAATGACAGCATCCAGTTTAGACCATGCTGCTGCCTCTTCCCTTGTGCCTTTGGTGGCTTTCCAGGCTGGGAAATACTCTTTGCAATCAGACGTGCCAAATAATCTCTTGTGGAGCTGTCTTTAAGTTTTCAGTATATCTTGCACGCGTTTGGCACTAGAACAAAAGAGACTAGACCGCTCTGGTGAGGCTGGGTTAGTGGATGTGCGCTGTAAGACCAGGCTAATAGGTAACAGTTGTTTTAACTTCATCTGACTTGTTTCTGGCAGTTTCTGTCCCTTTCCTTGTACTTCGAATGAGGTGATTTGTCTTAGGATAATTACTAAAGATGTGTTGCTGAGATAGCTTGGGAAAATGAAGCTTCTTATTGTAAGGTTTGGCTCCAACTGTTACATTTTTGCCTTGCACATCTTTTAACTTGTTAGGTATTTCCCTGATTCACTGGATTTTCCAGAGGAGGTAAAGAGAAGTGTAAAATGGAGAGTAGTTTGGTGATAAATATTTCCTTTTGGTTGCTTCTCTATCCTGCTGTTGTCCCCAGTTGTTCCACCTACCAGTGCCATATTAAACCAGTCTGTTGTTAGTGCATCACTAATAATTTTTATGAACTTTGTTCTGGTCGTTTGTATTACTGCCTCTGAAGCTCTATCAGGACCAGGACTGCCCTCTACCCAGTAGTCTGTGGGAGTGATTTAGGGCAGTATTTAATGGATCAGGGCATGCATAAGTCTCTTAAAGCCCAGAGTTTTGTATTTGGGGGTTGTAAAATCCCTTGTAAAAGCCCATTAGTTCCACTACATGCTTCCCAGTGTGGTTATGAAATTAAACTCTTTTCTCCACCATATTAGCCTAAAATAAACACAGATGTTTACTCTGCTTGCTACAATTGTAGATTCATTTTCAATTGTTCAGATTCTATATTAAGCTCTTAAAATTTGTGGTATCTTTGATGGCATTTGACATTGCCCAAGATACAGTAGATCAGTTAAATCCCAGAACTCAACACCTGAGGTTTGGAAATAGCTGCTACTGCTTTGCTACTCTGTAGTTCTGTATTTCAAATGGGACAAAGATGCTGTGAGATCCCAGGGAAGAAGCACTTCTTTTGAGCTGTGATGCCTCTCACTTCTTTAGAAGACTCCTGCGAGGGAAAAAATACTTGGCTTCAGTCCTTGCTTCAGGGGAAACCACTGTAACACTTAAGCAGGAAAGACCTTTACTGAAAACACATGCAACTGGGGGCACTTTTTGCAGATGTAAACAGTGTAGTCCATTGAATTCTTTGTGCGCCTGAAGCCATCCCTGGAGCTGAAAGCAGCAGTTGTTTTCATCCGATTGCCTGCAGGGAGCTGTGGAGATGGCTTTGTGAGAGGGTCTGGAATTTGGATGTGATCTGGACATCACACTTGAGATCCCTTTCTCTCAGTATTACTTGTTTATTGCTTTGGATATTCTTGTCTGTATAAAAGTGTTGCCTCTTTCAGAGAAGTTTGAAGTTCTTTGCTCTGAGGTACCTTGTGTCGACAAAGCAAATTACATAAATGATCAAATATTTTCTTTTGTATACTTCATCACGTGTTGCATCTTCCCTGTAATAACTGTTGTATTATACTTTTTATCATCTGCCTTTCTCCCTTGATGGGTAAGAATTGCTTTGTAAGTCTCTTACAAAATTCTTCTCTCTGTTGGCCTGCCAGACGATGAACTCTATCCCTGTCCAGTGTCTTTATTCAGAGGTGGTGGCTTCAGTACTGCAAAATGTATTCCAGACTGAGGCTGTGCCACTGGTATTACACAACAGCAACTGTTTGTATTAGTTATTCTTCCTTGTAGTCAAATGTCTTGTCAGTGATGTTTATTTTGTTGATTAAAGCTGTGATTGAGCAGAGGTCCCCACTGAACTCTTCCAGGGAAGCTGAAGTGTTTCCTCAAGGAGTGCCTAACCTAAACCTTTTGCAACAAGTCTGTTCGCCTTTGTGTTTTACTTGGCGTTTGAGCATCAAGCCTTGTCTGCTGTTGTGCTGCCCAGCAACCTCGCTTGGTTAAATCTGTCTGAAATTCCCTGGCTTCCTCTTGAATAATGTAAATGTTATTTTGTTAAAGATATCGTTGCCTACTCTTCCTCTCCTTCCAGGCTATTAATTAAATGCTCCAGTGCCTGTATGTATTCATTAATTGTAACTTAGTTTTTTCAAGGAGTATGGATAATTCTGTGCATTAAAGATCAACTGAATTTTTTAAAAAATACATAATTCAAAAACACGGGAGTGAATGTATATTTCATAAACACTATTTTCCTAGAAGGCCTGATGGTTCCGGGCAATTTTTCCTTTATTCTTCATTTGCTGAGGAGACTCACACAGCAGCTTAAGGAAACTGAGCTTTGACCGGACTGCCCAACATTCATTGGGTTATGCTGTCGATGCAGACGTTTTCCTCATGTCACAGGAAAGAACTGGATGGAGAAATGTCCTTCCCCAGCCAGATGTGGCCTGCCAGCCGGCATCCTGAACATATACACGTGGGTGGTTAGAGAGGGGAAGAAACTGCATGGTCCCTTGCGGTGTGGCATTGCTAACCTTCCGCCACAATTAGATTCGGTCATTTATACAAATACTGTTTCTTATCTCCTAGTCCATTCTTGAGTCTTGATAAGATGCTGTTCACCTTCTCACTTAGTAGTCCTTTGAAACTTGGAGAAAAAAGTAAACAACTCTAATGAGCCATGCTTTCTTTAGCTATGCTGTTTGTATTCAAAACCCATACAACAATCTTTGGAATACTTGATGAATTAAATTACCCTTTCAGAGAGAGAATTTCTGTCTGGGTGTGGTTTATAGCTTCCCAGTGCTTTCAAGAGAGCTAGTGAGCTCTTCCCTGTGTACTGGAGCACTGGTCTCAGGTAAGTGGCAAACTTCTGGGGAGGTACTGAGAGGATGCTTTTCTTGCAGTGAGTCTCTTAGGACCTTGAGGACCAGTTCATGATTCTTGCTGGATTATCTTTCCCTTCCAGTGTCACGAAACTTTTAAGATTTTCTGACTTCCAGTTCAGTCTGAGACCAGTGCTGTCATGGTTGTGATTTTAAGAGAAATGGACATTGCTGTCTCCTCCTAGCCCAGTTTTCAAGGAACTGATTTTCCCCCCTCCACCCCCCCCCAAGGCACAGGAAGGTATTTGCATCCTTTGTCCTTCTAAATATTTTTAGTGCTCTAAACGAAGTGTGAGATCTCCTCTGAGGAGCTTTAGCCTCTGGTACTCCAGCTGTGCATCAGCAGTCTTTCCTGCTGGAGAGCTGTTAAGAGGCCAAGAAAATTTTCTCCTTTATGGAAAGTCTGCTCTGCCAAAGCCGAAGACCTCTGATTGAACTGGCTGCATTCAGCTGCAGGATCAGGGCAGCTGGAATTCGGGTTTATGCACAGCCTGTAGGTTTGGTAGGATCAGCTTTTGGAGGCGCCTGTTGCTGCTTCCCAGGTGACTGGTTTCCTATCTGCTCAAGCTAATGCTCTGCTGCTTCAGTGTAGGGCTGTACTCATCTTATGTGCTGTCTGCCTTACCTTTATAAACGAGGCTTCATTTTCTTTTTTAACATAAAGACCTCTTGGAGAAGGGGCTGGCTGTTTCTCATCAATGAAATCTGGTACAATTACTTCAGGGACCTTGGAGCGGTGCATCCTGTGTCTGCCTAAAGAGAAGCTCCCAGAGTTCCTGTCCAGTTCCTGCTGGTCTGAAAATGGGAGCAATTAAAGCAGCAAATGTGTCTGTCTTTATGGCTTTTCTGAAGGGAAATATGCAGGAAGTGACTTAATTTCATAGTGGGCAAAAAGTGCTAAGAGTTGAAGGCTGTTCCCCTTTTCTACTTCTAGTTTTCAATTTTGAAATACCACATGGACGAGCTGTTTACTTTGTACAAGGTCACTTTAGAACCTGAGTCGGCATTTTGCTGATTTCCCAGGCTCTGCAAATATCAAGGTCAGGTTAGGCTTTTATTAGCTTCTTGGAGTAATTTGTGTTTCCTTTCTTGTTGTGTTTTATATGTATGTTTCTACATTTCCATTAAAATATTGTATGGTTAGTGTATTTGCACTTGCCTTCCCTAGTTCACCCTATATTGAAGATGTTTCTTTTAGAAATGTAACTGAAACTATCAAAAGCACAAGAAGAGAAATACCTACAGAAACTTGCAGCTAAATAGATTAACATTTAGCTGAAGCGACTGTGGCATTCAGAAGCACTAAGGTTACAAAGATGTGTATTACACTGTAAAATTCATAATGAGTTTGCATTTGGAAGTTGAATTTCAGTTTTGTGAATGGGGACTTGATTCTTCCTAAAATTGTTAATGAACAGAAAACAAGCTTACCAATACATGGCTACAAATAAATATACTTGGTTTGGTTACAATTAAGACAAAGCAGCATCCCTTAAGTAAACTGTTTCAGAGATCTTTTGTCTCATTTGACTTAAGTCAACCTGGCAGAGAGAAGCCTTGTATAGAATATTCATTGAGAAATTTTAGAATTAAATCCTGGTTTATGTCCAATACTGAGATGCTCTGCTGTGAGAAAGTCATTCAGGAAGCTCCTGGGATAGATGCTACGTTGAAGACCTAGGTTGCTAACAACAGAAGCATCAGATCTTTTCTTTGCAGCGCTTGCCCAAAATACTCATCTACTTCTATGGGTTGCAGAAGGAGTTGAAGTCTCTACTGAGGGTAAATCAGTGCTTTCCAGAGAATTGAGAGGTTGTGGCCATCCTGCAGTCCCACTAATATTTAAGTGATGCTACTGCTTTGGGGGAGGACAGTCTTGAAAGCCATTTACAAATGTGTGGTGCTAGTTTCTGGGGGGAAAAACCCAACAAAACAAACAACAAAAAAGCCCAAACAAATAACAACAACAGAAAAAAACCCTTCCAGAAACCTGTGTTGAAGAATTATAATGTTGATCATTAATTCCATGTTGTTAACATCTAAAGATTTAAAACCACCATACAAGCAACCGTAGGGTATCTAAAAAAGCCCAAACACCTCCAAACCACCCCACCTAAAAAAACCTTAATATCTCTCTTTTTGAAGACTTTGGGCTACAGAATGCATTTCCAAGCCACTCAAGCCCCACTTCAGCAGTAAGGGCTCAAGCGTTTTTGGCCAGTTCACCACTGCCAGTTAAGAAATGCAGGCGCCTTGGACATTAGTCTGGGATTTGCAGTATTTCAAAGCAGTTCCAAAATCTTTCACAAACAATTACATTGCCTTATGGTGATAAGACTGAGTGCTTATTAATGTAATTAGATTGATATGCTCTGCTTGCCATATGTTCCTTCTGATTCGCATATTTTTGCCCAGAAGTTGAGTCTGGATTTCAATTATAACTTCAATAACAAACAAGTTTTTTTCATTAAAATACTGAGTAGTAAAATGCAATAGTTAATTGCTCATTTGTGCCCCTCATATTGGGTTGAATTTCCTTTCTTTTTAAAAGAAACTGCATGAAGATAGACCTCTTTGATTTGTATTCATAAATAAACACAAATATGATTGTGATCTGGTAGCAGCAAAAGGAGCATTAGAAATCTGAGAAGCTAAGATCAAATTGAAGGAGCTCAAGCATGGTATGTTCTTGAAATACAGTTGAATTGTTCAAAGTTTAAACTCTGCTTTTTTGTCTGTCTTGGGGAAACATTGATGTACCTTTTAAAACTTTGTTTAGGACTGTGGCAATATGGAGTAACCTAGGGCATAGGGTTACCGCAAGGACGTATGTGATGTCACTTGGTACTGTCCTTTTTGGAAGTAGAGAATAAGCGCTAGGAAAAAAAATTTAAAAAAAATCCTAAGTGTTGATATTACTAGTGACACATGAAAAGTCCCAAACAAACCCAGAGAGTTTATCTGAGGAGCAGTTTGTCCCTCTGTGCTTAAAAAAAACAACCAACCAACCAAACCATGCACACACACAGACGCCCCCCCGCCCCGATCCACCACAAAACCCCACAAAACATTGTATTTCAGGAGTTCCATTCAGGCAGTCACAAGACAAGTGATTTGGAGAGAGGATTAACAATCCGGAGTGGTGTGGCAACTTCAGGGCTGAAAACTCTTCGTGCTCTAGTGACAGTGAGTTTGAATTGGCTGCAGTCAAAAGGAGGGTGTCAACGCTGCAAGAACGCTTCTGCAAGAGCGCTTCTGCAAAACCATCGTGCTGCGGCTGAGCGTGTGTCGGGGCATGTGTTCTTTGGTCTGGGTTGGGCCCCCTCCAAGAAAAGGAGGAAAATCACTTTATTACGAGTAAATAATGTCTTGATTATTTTTTTTGAAAGGAAATCAATCGTGTTGACTTGCGAGATATGTGTGGCTACTAGGAACCAGTCTGAGATGACTGGCTCTCCGGTTTGGTTACTGATAAGCTAATATTGAAAGCTAACGATCAAGCAACTTCTGTTATGACAAATGCATGGGTTTGTTTTACCATAATGTAGAAAGCTATGTTTTGCAGATAACAATATGAAGTGTTAGATTTCCCCCCAACTGTTTTACTAAGTAAACTGGGAAGTGAAGATTAATTCTGAAAGCTCTATTATTATTATTATTGCTTTAAAATTTTATTTTTTTCCAAGTGATACAATCCTTGTTTTGAAGCAGCCCTACTGGAGGAAGGAACACATGCACAGAACAAAGTCAGTTGTGCAACTTTTAAAATAATACTAATGATTATTATTCTATTTCTTTGCCACTAAGGAAAAAAAAATCCAGAGCTCACAGGACCAAAGGCTAAGATTTATTTAAGTACTTTGAAAACAAAAGGAGTCATGATTTGCATGTAGTAGATGAAGATGATTAAGACTGAACACTTTTACATTCCTGCCAACAAAAAATGTTTCAGTTCTGTGTATTGGAGGAGCCTTTGTGTGTGCACTTGCATCATAATTTCTGGGTCATTAATAAACAAGGTGACTGTTAAGCAACATCTAGTAAGTATTTTTACACTGGCAAACCTGAATAAACTGGAGCCCAGTCAAACTGGCAGGGGAGATCTGTGGTCTGCTCTTGAATTTCTTATTCTTGGAATACGGGGGGAATTCCAGGCAAATATAAGTGTGCAGCTGATACAATAGCTGAAGATGACAAATGAGAGGATCTTGGTAGTAGCAATGCTGTTACTTAAGAGTCTTGACCCAAATAATGGAAAGCTGCTGCAAGCTAGTGAGGGAGGTGGTGGTGTGAGCTGGAGGGGGGAGGAAAGAAAAGGTCACATCAAACAAATCTGATCTTACTCTTTGATAAAGGGCGGTCTTTTGGTGCTACGTACATCATGTCAACGTTTTAGGAAGGGTGGTAAAAGCACGTTATAAGGAAGTATAAAAAAAAAAAAAAAAGGCAAGATTTCAGTGCTAAGAGGGTTCATAACGTAACAGAAAGGGGAGAAATAGATGATCAAAAAAGATTGTGGGCTGTGACCAGTAGTCTGTGGTTGCGTATGTGCACTCATATGCCAGCCTGGGAAGAAAATAGCTGGTGCTTAGCCCTTACGTTTTATCTGTTCAAGAAACTCAAAATAAGAATGGATGACTTGAAACTTAGGCTAAACAATTTCAGCTTAAAAGTAAACCGTGCAGCTTTAATTGGGAAGATGAGTACATGTTGAAACAAAATATTGATGCAAGTTCTCCAGATCTTCATGTCAAAGCAAGATAGGTTTGGATAAATAAATACTTTAGTAAGTGTGAATTGCAGAGCTTTTATAGATGTGACTGTGAAATTCAGTATTCCTTGAAACTGATTTCATACTTAGTCGTTTTTTTCCTTAAAACTCCCTGAACCTGTACATTTGTTTTCTTCCCTCCAGTATCTCCAGTCATTAAAGCATTTTAGTATTTATTTTGTCTCTAACAAAACAAAACAAAAAAACAACAACAAAAAAACCCCAATAACCAAGAGAACCCCAGCTATTTGTGGTTATCTGCAAGTACCTGGGGGAAGGAAAATGAGTATTTCAGGTAAAAGAGTCTCAAGAATTCTGTTCTTCCTCATCAGGTAACCTTCATTGCATAATTATATAGGAAAGAATTAAGTTCTCCTGATGAGTTACTTTGCTGCTGGCCTGTTGACACTGCTTTGGCCAAGATTTTCTTGTGAGGCCATCTCCTCTCTTCTTAGTCCCTCTGGCTGTGCCGCAGGCAAGCCTTCGTTCTTTCTGCTTCTCACATCCTCACAGGTGTATCTTCATATACTGCAGGCTGCCTGCTGGCTCTCACATTGTGCATTTTTAAAGTTATTTGCAGTTCAGCGCCTGCTTTTGGGGTTGTTTAGGGATGCTAGTTCTCTTTGCCTAATTTGACGAGAGTGTTTTTGGAGGTTCTCAGGCTCAATTGTCCTGGAAGTAAGAAGTGGCAATCAAGTTGGACTACAGTGTTTTCCTTGCTTATGTTGTCTGTGCAGAATCTTCTTGTGTCTGAATATCTGAACTTTTATTAAACTTGTTTGTTTCTGTTTATCAGGCCAGTTTTGCACTGAAGATGTTGATGAATGTCAGCTCCAGCCCAATGCTTGTCAGAATGGAGGTACCTGCACCAACCACAACGGAGGCTATGCCTGTGTCTGTGTCAATGGTTGGAGTGGGGATGACTGCAGTAAGAACATTGATGATTGCTTCACTGCCTCCTGTGCTAATGGATCTACTTGCATCGATCGAGTGGCTTCTTTTTCATGCATTTGTCCAGAAGGAAAGGCAGGTAAGGACAGAAAACTTGGATATGTCTGGCACTTAACAGAAGATACTTCCTGAATTGTATGTGTTGCTTAAAGCGGTGTGTTAATTCTACATACTTTGTGACCAAACCAGGAAGAACAAAAGGAAACGTGCTGTCCACAAGCAGAGACCTTTTTAACCTCTAGTTCGGTACAAAGAAGTATTTGTATTAGGCTGGAAGACAAACTTACTACAGTTCAGATTGCAAGGAAAGCAGATCTTTTCCTAGCCCTTGGCAGAACCTGTATTTGCTTGAGAAGTTATGCATGAGGGTGACTTGCTCTGTGCCACTTACGATAATTGTACTTAAAAGTCTAGAAGGCAAATCTAGATATTTTGACGTAAGTGAGGATGCCCTTACTGGTATAATGGAAAATTTGTTGTTGTAGGGTAGGTGAAAATATAATTTCCTAACTACTACCCAGAAATAAAAGTGAACAGCATATCTGAATTAAGAAAGTGAGCTTCATGTGCACCTGTATTTTCAGCTGTCAGAAAACTCATCGTGCTGGTTAGAGAGAAGAGTTAGTGAACTGCTCCAAGAAGGAGATTTCGGTAATGATAAGCCATTGTACAGCTCCAGAAGTGCTGCAGACACCTCTGAAGTCACAGAATCTATATTTAAGTATAATGTTTTGTAAGTGTATGGTGAAATCCCTGTGGTAGTCTATAAGTTGAAGCCTATAAGATATTGCCTAAGCTTCTGGCTGTGGGAGTCTCTATTTGAAGTATCGGGACAGAGGATTTGATTGTGTAACATACAGTCTGACTGCTGTATGTCACTTTTTTGAATAAACTCTCGGATGCTTCTCTAGGTCTTCTGTGCCACTTGGATGATGCATGTGTTAGCAATCCGTGCCAGAAGGGTGCTCTGTGTGATACCAATCCTGTGAATGGACACTATATCTGCACCTGTCCTCAAGGCCATAAGGGAGCAGACTGCACTGAGGATGTGGATGAGTGTGCAATGGGTGAGTTTGTTTGCTGTTTGTGAGTACTGGGTCATTTGCTTTATGCACTAACAGAGGGGCAAGAATACGCATTTTGTCATAGCTTCTCAACATCAGCGTGACTCCTTTCTTACTCTCCCCCTTCCACTGCAGTGTCTTTAGATGAGCTTTAAATCTTGTGTGAGACTTGGGGCAAAGGGCTGAGTCAGAAGAGTTGTCCACGTTAGAACTGTTAGCCTCTGGAATATGAAGAGCAGTGAGATGCTTAACCATTCTTCATTGTGCAAGAGGGCTTTAGCATTGTGTGAGGAGTGCAGGCAAACAGATGCCATAATTAAGCTGACCCTTTGAACTACAGTGTATAATGAAAGTACTGCAGTTTGTGTGGGAGTTGTTGCAGCTCCTGCCTTGGTGGAAATATATCAAGGCTGTTTGACAGCCAGAATATGGCTGGATCTTTTGAGTGCCTTCCAAGACTGGTGACCATGTGGGCTTTTAAAGCTGTAGTTCTCTGATATCATGCTGTTGTGTTGTTTTGGGGATTGGAGACTCACAGATTTGATTATAGTTTTGTGAGTGCTAGTTCATGCTTCTAGAGTGTGATGTGTGAGGGTAATACCCAACCAGCACTCCTTGGAAGTATTGTGAAGAAGCACTGCTTTGAATTTTGTTCCTCAGTCTGCCTTGGACAAGAGTGCAGCTCTTTTCTAAAAACACACGAAGGACTAGTTTGGTTGTTTTGTGGCTGTGGTGGCATCTTGTCAGCCTCAGGAATGAAGTAAATGTAAAAGATGATCCAGGAATAAGGCCTGGAAAGCATCATTAACCCTCTAATCCCTGCTAGTTGCTACTCTCCTCTTAAGAACTGTCATCAGTAATAGGGACCAGAGTTGCTTCTTTGGTCCATTGGTAATGATGGCAGTCTTTCTTTTTGCCTCTAACAGGCAAGTAACTGCCACATATTTTCTTCAATCACAGTAGCCTTTCCGCAGAAGGATGAACAGTCATTCCCCAGTATTAGTTGCCAGAAAGGAATGACCACTGGAAAAGACCATGACTAATAAGGAATGCTGTGGCTTTCCAGCTCCAAGGAGAGGTTTTGACACACATACACACGTTTATATTTTTCTTGCAGCAAACAGCAATCCGTGTGAACATGCTGGGAAATGCGTAAACACAGAAGGCTCTTTCCACTGTGAGTGTTTAAAGGGCTACACAGGTCCTCGCTGTGAAATGGACATCAATGAATGCCACTCAAATCCATGCCAAAACGATGCCACCTGCCTGGATAAAATTGGAGGATTCACATGTCTCTGTATGCCAGGTGAGGGGAGTTTCTGACAAAGATGGGGCTTCCAGCAAAGGAAAAACTCCAAAGGCATTTGGGAGCACAGGGAGGGTTGCCAGCTCTGCTGAGGTGGAACACAAAATTGCAAAGGGGTGAGGCTAAATGAAAGGGTGAGAGCGAGCCTGCTCTGGCGGCACCAGCCAGGAGGACTTGGCATCTGTGTGTGGGAGGGAGAAGGCAATTAGAGGACCGAGAAAGAAACTGATCTCTACATCAGCAGAGGAAGTTGGCATTTGGAGCTGAACTGTATGTGAACATTTGTTACTATACCTCATAAAGTGCATGTGCAGAAACTTAGGTTTGTGAAAGCAAAGCAAGTAAGCAAGTGCAAACTTTAAGAGTGACTGTGGTTTGAGATATGTATATGATGATTCTGCATAATAGAGTTTGGGTTTTTTCTCTGCTTGAAATACTCCACACGATGCAAGCTCCCTTTGACCTGAGGAAATAACTGTAAAAAAAGTTACTTGATTGAAATCATCTCCCTTAGGAGGAAAGGCTGGGGGAGCTGGGGCTGTTCAGCCTGGAGAAGAGGAGGATGAGGGGAGATCTTATCAACGTCTACAAATATCTTAAGACCGAGTGCCAAGGGGATGGGGACAGGCTCTTTTCACTGGTGCCCAGTGACAGGACAAGGGGCAATGGGCACCAACTGCAGCACAGGGAGCTCCATCTGAAGATGAGGAAGAACTTCTTCACCTTGAGGGTGACGGAGCCCTGGCACGGGCTGCCCAGAGAGGCCGTGGGGTCTCCTTCTCTGGAGACACTCAAACCTGCCTGGACGTGACTCTGTGCAGCCTGCTGGAGGAGACCCTGCTTTAGCAGGGGCTTGGACTAGATGGTCTCCAGAGCTCCCTTCCAACCCTGACCATGCTGTGACTCTGAAATTGTGCTTGTAATGTTTACATGTCCAGCATACCAGTGACCCCTTTAGCCTGCTATTTCACTTTCTGATAGAAAGTGGTAGAAAAAGAAGAGGGTGCAAGTTGCCAGTTGCACACCCTGATGAAGTACAATGAAAGAATTGTGACCCCTGCAGGTGATCAGCTGGTACCAGGAAAGCTGGAATGAGTTTTTGTTAATATCTAATCTGTTTTGAAAGGTGGAACTCTACTCCCAAGTATTTCATCCTGTTTAGTGTTTTTCTTTTACTCTGTCATCAGCTAAAAAGCCTTAAGCTAAAAATAACTGCTGTGATTGTTTTTTTCCCTTTTACCTTATATTGGCACATATACAAATGTATTGATATCTTTCAAAGTGTTAAAACATAACCCCTTCTCATCAAGTGGAAGAAGACAGTAGATGGGAATTCAGCACAGACTTCTCCTGTTACTGCTGATGAAGTGAGCATGTTCAGCAATGGTGAAAAATACACATTCAACATCCCTTTTAAACCTCTGGTGTATATTTTTACCTCGTAGGTTCTGTCCAAACTGCAAGCTTGCACTGAAACCAGGCTTAGACTTTCAGCACTGGTATAAGAGGCAGTTAGACTTTCAAGGGCACTTTCTTAAGGCCTTCAGTCACTTTTTTTTTTTTAATGTAAACAGGTTTTAAAGGTATACACTGTGAAGAAGATATTGATGAGTGTCTGAGTAATCCCTGTGTGAACAATGGAGAGTGTCTTGATAAAGTCAACCGCTTCCTCTGTGTCTGTCCTCCTGGTAAGTACATATTTCTGAAAGCTTTTCCTGCTTCACCTTAGGAAGAACTGCATAACCGGTGAGAGACTGCAGGTGGTATGTTTCTTGTGAGTTTCTGTTGTCTTAGTGCAGCATCTGTTTGAACGAGTGAGCTGCAATCACTGGTAAATAAGAATAGACAGGTATTGGTTGCAATAGTATTGTGCCTGTAACTGCCTAAGTGTTGAGAAACATGCAGTGGGATGTTTCAAAGGGTAGCTGGCAGCATGAATTTCTCTTATTGTGAATATCATAATGAGATAATAGATGGGTAATCCCAAATACATTTTAAATATCAGAGCCTCTGCATGCTTTTTGTCTTTTTTTAGGCAGAAGCCATTTTTGCATCAGTATAGTTGATGTTGCTTGCACCATGAGGGAGGTGGATTGGGTGTTCACTTTAGAAAAGAATAAATGCTGAGCTGAGGATTCAGTGTTAGCTATAGGGTAAATACCACTTGTTTTCCTGATGGCTTACAAAAAGTTTTGGGTTCTGAATATATTTGACAAAAGCCTGCTCTTCATCCCTTATTAATGATGTTCTGGCTCCTCCTGCCAAGAAACATTCCTGGAGTTTTTTATTTTTTTTCTTGAGGTGCCTAAGGCTCTGCATCATCTTGATATAACCTGTTGATAGTTCCTTAACTATTTCAAGAAGTATATTGAAAGATACAGTGCTGTATTGTACCACATTCCACACCGCTGTAGTAATTCTAGTCTAAAGGTTCTAGTGATGTATGCATTGTTGTTTCATTTTAAGTTACTTGCTTTGATTACTTGAAAGTTTTTCTTGGTGGCCTCTCAGTTTTATAGACAGGCATACTGCCCAGTGGTTGACACCACTTGTGCTCCATCTGCTTTACTTCTGTTTGACTTGACCATCTCAGTTTTCAAGCAGAGGCTCCTTTTGACCTGGAGGCTAGAAACTATGTGTTAGCTGGTGGTTTGGACGAGGAGCCAATCCACCCAAGGTGTGGTGTGTGTGCATAATGATGCCATTGAGTTTAGATTTACTGGGCTTCTATTTGGGTGGTTTTAAGGATTTGCTAATAAATAATTCCTGGCAGCGCAGCTGTTTAGCTTAACTACTTCAAATTACTTCTGGATTTCCATCTTTTTTCTGCCTTTCAGGATTCAGTGGTGCCGTGTGCCAGATTGATATAGATGACTGCTCCAGCACGCCATGTCTTAATGGAGCCAAATGTATCGACCATCCCAATGGTTATGAGTGCCAGTGTGCCACAGGTTAGTCCTGTGTTCAGAGCCCCTGGAGATCGCATGTAACCTAAATACATGAAGGGGTGGCCAAAGAAGTGTCAGCATTCTTTCTTTCTTTCTCTGAAATACTGCTTGTTTGTTCCGAAGCTTTGTCTACTCCTTTGCAGCAGAGAATAGTATTTAAGTAAAGAAAGCCTTTCACTTGTGGCAGCAGTGAGTTCACAGCTGATGGGAGTTCTGGCCTCCCTCTTTCAGCCACATCTCTTGCTTCCCAGAAGGTGACAGCTTCTTCTGTATTGACTATGGAATCCATGAGTGGAAAAACAGCAGTGTGAAGCCTTTTATCTGTGGCTTACCTTTTTTTCTTCCAAGTCAGATTATGTAGTATACAGTTGAAGAACAAGAGGTGGACAGAGCAGTGCTATTTCGGTTGCATCAGGCTATTTTGTGTCAGAAGATTGAAATGCAGTAAAAATTGTGTCCATTGGAAGAAATACCACACAGCTGCTGCGTGCCAGAATGTAGTTAATATGACTTGTCAAGCATCATACAGAAATTTTGACAGAGCTGTGGATGGAACTGAGGTGGTTTTTTTTGAACGGATTAAATTCCTTTACTGCTTGATTAATTACACATCCAAAAGCATCAGGTTTATTTATGGGATTTTCTTATCTTCAGACCTCTAGGAGCACTGTAGATATATTTTATCTTAATTTTTTCATCTGGTTAAATAAGAGGGTTCAGAGCTGTTACAATCTAATTATCAGCAAGGAACGACTTTTGGTTGCTTTCAGTTAATGGTGCCTGATGCTCATGATGCAGATTCAGTTGTCGAATGCATTGGCTTTAGCTCTTCCCTTAGAGAAGAGGCTGAACAATTCCTGGAGCTACCTTTGTCCCAGAAATGTGCTGTTAGGTTGGCTAGACTTACTTATGTGCAATTTTTCTCATTTTGGATCATTCTAGTAATCAAATTGTTAAGGCAGATTTGACTTCACTAATATATTCTGCACTGTACAGAATAGAGCAGAGATTAGCCTCAAAATTCCTCCCCAGTCTTTTCACACACACCCTCTCCCCCTTCCCCAACGTGCCTGAGGAAACAATGAATTTGTTGGAAGTACGGGAATGCAGTAGTTCTGATCAGGAAAGAAATAGTTATTGTTAGAATTCTCCTTTTGATTACTGCATGTGACAGAATAAGCTGGCACTTGCAAAAGGAAGAAAAAGCTCAAATCTTTTCCAAACTTGGAAACTTATCTTTGAGAGTCTTTCTCAAGCTGGTGTGTAGTCTGGTTGCTTTCATTCATTGAGAGTGCCGAATTTATCAGGCCTGGGAGGGTTTTGGGTCGCGTAGCAGAGGACAGTGTGGAGAGCTGCGCCTTGACAAGCACGTTCTGCATTTGCGCACTGAGCTGCTGGAGCCACCTCGGTACAGAAAGCCTGGGTTTCCCAGATGGGGAGGGAAGACTGCTGCTTCCATGAAGGCACAACGACGTACGGAGCGTTTTCAAGGAACAGGCTGAAAGCAACCAAATGTTGTTACTGAAGCAGCAGCTCTTGGTAAAATCCTTAGTTAGTACTTTGGCTGAAAATGATAGAGGGGCTCTGTACTAGGGCTTTTTTCCATCCTGTCTGAGGTATTCTCATGTTCTATATTCAAGTGGGGTTTTTTTCTAGTCTCTTGTCTGCAAAGAAGGAAATTATATCTCAGTAAGGTGTGTTCAGTTAAGAGATTGAGAAATCTCTTTTCTTTAAGAAATCTCTGATCTTTAAGTGGTTCAGTTGCACTACAATAGGAGGCAAGGTAATAATTTTTTGAACAAATGTATGCTAAGTATTATATTTAATATTGACAGCCTTCTGTAAGACTGAAATGCGGAATTCATCATTGGGGCAGGTCAGTTTACTGGAAAATAATGTTTGAGTATGTTCTTGCTCTATTAATCTCGTATTATGAGTGATATGTGTTCCCTGAATGGTAATCGCCAGCAGCCGAAGTGATTGAAAACTGCAAAATGTTTGGCCAAATGCTGTACAGATAGCTCTATTTACTGCTTGCTTTTTGTCTTTTCTTTCCCTTCTGGCATTATTCCACTTCTCCTTCCCAGTGGTAGATCATGGCTTTTCTTTTCTTGAGTTGTCTTAGGTCTTCCCTCTTTTATTTGCCTCTGTCCTCTTTTTTTTTTTTTTTTTTTTTTCCCCCCGTTCGTCCTCTTATCGGTTTGTTTTTCTTCCTTCCCTAACATCTTTTTATATCCATCTCTCTAACTAGCTTCCCTTCCCTCTCCCCACCTGCTTCCACACCCATTCATCCATGCATACGTTCGCAGAACTTGGAAATGTTAGCCGTCACCTGGTATGTTTGACCACAGAAATAACCACAAACCTGTATGAAAAATGGGGAGCCTGTTATCCACTTAAAATACTCAGGTGAGAATCACTCTTCAGCTGTTGAAATTCCCTGCAGCTTGGTTTGTATCAGTCTCCAATTGGTGTCTGAAATTTGAAGTTCTACCTTCCTAATCTTCAGCTGCTGGAAGGCAGCATGAGCTGTTGCTCCAAAACCTCATCTCTGAAGACCATTTATTTTAAATTGTCCTAGCTCTGCTCCATCACGGAAAACAGGGCTCTTGAGGGAGTTGTTTGCTGCTCTTAGCTTCCTGAACTGTTGTTCTAGCCCTTCTGGTGAATAGGTTCTGTCCTTCTCTGTTGCTCAGGACGTTTCCCAGCTGAAGCAGAATGAAACAGGCCAAATTCCTGCTTGTTTCATTGCTCCTGACCGAAGAAGTTGCATGCAGTCTTTCATAAATTTGCAGTTGGTGCTTGATTTGAGTTACTGAAAGGTTCCCCAGTGAGAGGGGCAAGAAAGTTTTTAATAAGCGGAGCTGCAGAGGCTTTGATGTGAGCCGAGGGAGTTCCCTCGGGAAGGTTTCTGCAGCATCTTTGCAGTAATTTCTCAGTCTAAAAAAGTCAACCCTCCTGGTATTGTGTAGAGGAAATAATGACAGGAGAGTGCCTTCAGATAGTTTATACTGATGCAAGTAAATATTTCTCATGGAGATTTACATGTTTCCTCTCATTGCTACTGTTCTGAGTAAACTGAAGGTAACCACTTCCAGTGCCAGGATTCTCCATGCAAGATGTTGTTCTGTAATGCTGTGAGCAGTGGAAGAGTGTTGTTTTCCAGGGCTGGAAAATGGGCAGCAGTTGAGATGCCCAGTTACCCTTTGTGCTGTCTGCCACTTTGCTGTTTCTTAATATGATTCTTCCTATATTTGCATTATATTCACTGCACCATCATACCAGTTACCTTCTTAATAACTCCGGTCCATCATTTTTCCTTAGGTTTTACTGGCCTTCTGTGTGAGGAGAATATCAACAACTGTGATCCAGATCCTTGCCACCATGGGGAATGTCAAGATGGAATTGATTCATACACATGTATATGCAATCCTGGCTACATGGGTGCCATATGCAGCGAGCAGATAGATGAATGCCACAGCAATCCTTGCCTCCATCAGGGGCGCTGCATTGATTTGGTGAATGGCTACCAGTGCAACTGTTTGCTGGGCACTTCAGGTACATAAAGCACAAGTGAAAGGATTGGATTCTAGCAGAATTCAAGCATTTAATTATTTCTTACATGTGCTCTGGTGTGTGCGCTAAATTTGCATACAGAGATAAGCTTATGGTATGAGTTTATCAATTTTATATTACTTTTCCTTGCTGAATTTTGGTGTGTTTGTGTGGATTGCCTAACCCTCACTGCTAGTGCAACTGGTCTTGGAAGAATTTACTTCCTCCTTACTCCCAAATTCAAGCCAAAAATAGGTATGGTATTCAAAATGGTTTACTCTTTTGTTTAAACATGTAGTAGAAGTTCAGGGTCGTAGTCGGCACCCAGTGACTCAGGTGACATTCCTTGGTGTCACAGTGCTTCTGCACCATCCCCTGTTTAAGTTGTCCCAGTGCGTGTGTAACTGTGAAGCAGGTGGGATTCTTAATTTGGGTATTTCGGGGAAACAGTTTTCTTGTCTTCTTTGTAAGATTTGGACCCTTATTCCTCTAACTTTTTTTTCCAGGGGTGAACTGTGAAAATAACTTTGATGACTGTGCAAGTAACCCATGCATTCACGGGGACTGTATTGATGGCATTAATCGCTACAATTGTGCTTGCAAACCTGGATTTACAGGTAAAGTCAGCTACCAAATAGCTTTGAGTTGCTTTGAAGATAGTTATCCAAGTAGCTAAGGAAGCTGTTCTTTGCATACTGACTGCAAGGGATTCAGTTAGTATCTTGGTAGATCCTGCTAATCTTTGAATCTCAGCATCTTACATTACAGCAAGTTTTACAAAGGAGAAAAATGGCCTAACCTGCGCTGTGAAATACCATTCTTGTTAGGTAATTATATCCAATTCATGGTTCTTGGGTTTATAACAAATAAACCCATGTGACTTTGGTTTATTATTTACAGCTTCTTTCCAGGGCTAGAGAGGTTGTGGACAATATGGAAAGGTGTTTGATTAGACAATACCTTGGGCTTTGACCATGAACAGTATTTCTTTCTGTGAAAGCAAAGCATTAACTCGGTGTTGTAATCAGCTGCTCTCCAATCTGAAGTCTCCAACTGAATCACCTGCTTTTGTCAGTACTTCTTTTTCACAGCGTGATCTGTTCCGTTTCCTTTTTAAATTACAAAGACTTACCTAATACAGTAAAAGTAAGGGTGAAAAAAGAAGCTTTTAGGCACTTTTGGATCCATGCTTAGAACTGTAGATCTACATCAGGACTATCTCTGATGACTAAAGCACGTCTCAACACTGTTTATAAGGGACTTAATATGTTTTGAGCCATGTAGGGTAACGTGCTCATAAAATGATTGTTGTAAGGCAGTTGGTACTGTTTATAACAGTTTTCTCATCATGTTTGTTACTGTTTATTATTGAATGATTCTAATTAGAATTGATCTGAAATGCATTAGAAATAGCACTAAGAGGTTTCATGTGTCTTGTGGTTTACTCTTGGCATCTTTCTAGGCTTCTGGTGCTCCTTTCGTCCTTTGGCTCTGGCACGGTGGTACTCTCTAGGCCTCAGGACAGGAAGAGGCATGACCCTGATCACTCTTGCCTTTCAGGCTTCTTTGTTGCTGGCCTGCCATATTTGTTATCTATCTGTAATCTACTGGACAGATTCTCTACTGTTATGCTGTTAAAATAATTCAGTAATATGATGAATTGGCATATGCCAGTATCTAAAGAGCTGGCTTTCATGGGATCTCATTACTTTGTCCTTTCCTTGTGTTAAAAATGCTTTCAATGTACTGCAACATTCACTTTGTTTAGCGTTCCAACCTCACAAGATCTTATGGTCAGTACTTCAAGGATCTTGCAGTCATAATTAGAGGCAGGCAAAACAGGAAACAGTGTTTTTTAGAGTCCCTTTTGCGCAATAAACCACAAGAACTATATTTACTGCAGACAGGATGGCAGTATTGGTTGTTCAAAGGGTAGGTACTTTCAAAGCAGAGAGCAGGACTCTGACAAGTGGAGCTCAAGAGGTTTGTTCCAAGCATGACACAGTTGAGTGATTTTTGCCTTCCTAATCAGTATTAACTGGTGATTTTTAGTGGAATTGTGTTGGGATTCTGGAATGGTTTGTAAATACTTGTTGCGTGTAAGTGCTGTTTTCCAGGCACAGAAAAGTGCTGCATCTTTCGAAAATGCTTCTCTTGACTTCTGTTAAAGCACAGAGGCATGCAAGCTCTGTCCCACTGCATTGGCTTTTTTGAATTGTGTCTCAGGGTGTGTTCTCGCAGACATGCAGAGCAGATGCTTTTATAAGAAATACTGCTTAATAAGTATTGGGTTTTTTTCTAGGCCCACGTTGTAATGTGGACATTGATGAATGCACATCCAACCCCTGCCATAATGGTGGAACATGTCTAAATGAAGTCAACGGCTTTCGGTGTGTATGTCCTGAAGGTTACCATCATCCTCACTGTCAGTCACAGGCAGATGGTTGTCTTAGTAATCCCTGTGTACATGGCAACTGCACACATATTACTAGTGGGTAAGTACTTCTTGTCACATTAAACTTACCCGCTACCTTCTATACTGTTTTTTTCTTGCTTTGCCCGGAGTTCCAACTTGACCTGAGGTTTCTGATTTTTCTCTTAATTTCTCAGATTAGGATCCAGACATATCTGCTGCCCATGACATAATCACAGTAAGGTGTAAATCTTTAGTCACCAGCTGCAGTCTGCTGTTTCAACATGGGTTTTTCTGTCCTGCATTGTATTCTTTGCTGGCTTTGCATGGGTGTGTAGTGCAGGGTGGACTGCCATTGTCTAAAGGCAGGGTTTGGCAACTCAAGTGAGTAGAGTGAATGCAATTGAAATAAAGAAGTGGTTCCAAATTGAGTCTTTGGGGAACAGCAGCTACTGTTCCATCAAACTCTAAAATGTTGAGCATGGAGACTATCTTTGTTGGCTAGCGCTGTTCTTGCTACCCAAATACCTTGTATTAAGGAACAGGCAGACAACTTTTGACACTAGGAGATAGAGCAGTATTTGACTTAGAACACTTTGTCCAGCTTTAGTCACATTGTTGGATACCTGAGAGAAAACAGGAAAGCTCTTTCTGGCTGTTTTGATGGCAGTAGTTGCTTCTGAATCTTCCCATCCAGGAAGCCCAAATGCTGATTTTGGGAGCCCTGAGTCAGACCTCCTTTCGGTAATAAGTGCAGGGCCTGTGGAGTCAGCAGGTTTGGGGAGGTAGGGCTTGTGTTTGTGAAACTTCTCAACTGTATGTGGGATAACAGTGCCTCCCAGATGTGTACTGTGTCCTGGAACGTGTTGTCGGCACTCGGGCAAGGAATGATTTACCACTGTGGATAGCTCTGTAGGGCAGGATTCAGTACTTTCCCTGGAGCTGGCAGGAAGGCTGCCTTTATTGCTAATTCAGCCTCTGCATAAGCTTGGAAAGCAAATGTTTTGGTTCACCTTGTCTATCATGTCACCTGCAATCATATTTGTGCCCATGTACACCTTACGCTTGGTGCCAGATAAAATAAGTCTTGTTTGCATGACAGAGAGGGAGACCAGTGTGTGTGGTGTGGTCTGAGTCTAGGGTGATTCACCAAGTCCTTGGTTCTGCGTCATATGGGTGGAGTGCTGCTCCACTTCAGATTTTGAAACACGATGGAGAGAATTGCTCCTGCTCCCAGCCAGCTGTTTTCATTTGTAACCACTGCTTTGTATTAAATCAGTCTAGTTGTCTTTGGAACCTATTGTTCCTCTCCACTTTTTTTAATCTTTTTTTTCTGTCTTTGTTTAAATGTGTTGAGGTGGTCTTATCAAAGCAGAAACATATTGCTAGTTGACTGAGCACTTTGTGAAAACTCTAACGGAGGGAAGTGTGGTTTTAAGAGAGGGTTTATTTTCAGTGTTTTCAAAACTATACAGCTGGGGTAAGCAATCTAAATGTAACTGAGGGCTCTCCTGAAGAAAGGTCTTCTGGTTTTCTCTCCAAACCTAATCTGCAGGAGGAATTAGTAGATGATTTATTTTGGAATGCTCTAAAATTACTGCTGTTTTTGCCTTTAAAGGTACAAGTGTGTCTGCGACCCAGGCTGGATAGGAGATTACTGTTCAACAGAAGGGAATGAATGCAAATCAAACCCATGCCAGAACGGAGGAACTTGTGAGGATCTGTTGAATGGATATAGATGTACCTGTAGGAAAGGATTCAAAGGTGAAAATTCAGGGATAAGTTTCTATTCTCTTTTTTCCTTTCCACTTCATTGCACCCGTAGCGCCATTTTAATCTTTTCATTAAACTTCATGGAAATAGGAATCAAAAGGGGAGATGCCATGGTTGTATGAAGTTAAATTGCAATCAGTTCATGTAGACATGATACAGTAGTAGAATATTTAATAAGACCATATCTAATCTTGTTTGGACTCATTAAGAAAAGTCCTGGTGACAGCTCAGTTTAATTTTCTTTGTAAGGAAGTTAGACTGAGATATATATAAAGGCAGCGGGAATTGAAGGGGCATTAAACTCGGAATTACCATGGCCGCTGTCTGCTTGTGCCCACTGAGCCCATGAGGAGTGCTTCAATCTCCTTTTCCTTCCATGGAGATTTTTCAAATACAGAAATGCTGTCCACTGCAGTGTAGGATAATCACGCAAGGTACAATCTACAATGTCTTTATTCGTTCTTCCAAGAAGCACCAAGCTCTTAGCAGCATACTCTCCTTTTTCCCTTTCTGCTCTCCAGGAGTGAACTGCCAGGTAGTGGTTGCTCCTTGTTCCCCTGATCCTTGTGAGAACTCGGGAATTTGCCAAGAATCTCCTGACTCCGAAGGCTACACCTGCCAGTGTGCCCCTGGCTGGGAAGGTAACGGGGATGGGGAACACTGTACTTTCAACAGTGATCAGTATTGGCATTGAGCCTTTTGACCATTGCCTGACGAGGAGTCTTACTCCTGGACTCTCCGTGTTTCAGGGGAGAGGTGTACAGTGGATATTGACGAATGTCTCTCCAAGCCCTGCAAAAATCATGCTCTGTGCCATAATATTCAAGGCAGTTACCTGTGTGAATGTCGGCCAGGCTTCACTGGAGGAGACTGTGACAGTAACATTGATGACTGCCTTTCAAGTGAGTATCGGCAGATTGTTCTCTGTGTTCCAGTTTTTCCTAGAAATAATTTTGCTGTGCTGTTGGTGACTGCTGTTTGACAGATGCTGAAGGTTCTTTTATAATCTCTCATCAGAAAGAAAAAAAAAACACACCAAACCTCAGCTTTGAAAGACTTGCATGTTTGAGGCAGTCAAAATCCATTATATCCAGCTGCTAGAAATTAGACTAGTGTCCTGATAGCAGGAGTTGTTCCCAGGTTCTTAACTTGGAAAGGTCCTTAGAGTTTACATACTTTAATAAGGAACACTGTTAAATGAAAAATTATATTTGCCTGAAATTTTAATACACCAAGTTAAAGTAACGCTGCAGGGCTTACCTGTATTTCAACTTGATTGAGGTGTGGTGGGAATCTGGAGTATAGCAGTCTTTCCTGAAGTGTTTCTGTCTGACATTAATGTTCTGGAAAGAGTGGGTCCTGTTGTTCGAGTTAATCCATATTTGAAAGCAAATTAAGCAGCAGTAAGGCCCTCTGTTGCAGAATAGGTATCAGTTGCAGAAGGATAGCCCATACGCTGATGAGTACTGAAACAGTTTAAATTACAAGAAAGCAATGTTAATCTCATGCCCCTGACACTGTTGTTTACAAGGGAAACCAAATATATAGTAGCTTCTTTTTCTTGCTGGGCATATTCTGTATCATCATCAGATAAAAATTAGAGTCTCCTGAGAAGTGTCATGTGTTTAAAAGTTCATCTGTTACTATTTGAAAAGTGCTTTAGCAAACCTTGGAGGAGATCAGAGTGTTGTAATTTTTTAATTGGCTGGCTCTTAAAGAAAAAAAACCAAAAATCCCCCAAACCAAACCTCTGGGTTTTTTTAGAAAAGCATAAAACCAAACCAAAGTCTTAAAAGACTTTAAGTAAGAATTTAGAGAGTTGTGCTTTGCATTGAAAAATATTTAAATTTGTGACTGCTGTAGAGAAGGATCCAAACAAGTCTATTAGCAAAAGTTAACCGTGGGAGACTCCAAAGCAGCACCGCCTAAAAAACTTCTAAGGCATCTGGCTCAGCCTGAGCTTTTGATTGCCTCTTTCTGGGCAAACAGGTACAGTACAAAAAATGTCACAGTGCATTGACCCAGGGCTTTGCTTACTGAAGCCAACAAAATTATTGCTTGTCTTGTTAGTTTTTTACGTGGGTGTCTGAAGATAAAAATGTTTTTAAAGCGTTCATTTTTCTCTCTTGAACAGCTGGGAAATCTCTCTCTCTTCCTAAGTGTTCTGAGAGCTGTGAGATTCATCCCGTGTTGTCTGTTAGGCAGCACACCCATGAGGTTGAAGAAGAATTTCAAATTACTGCTACAGCTGATTTCATTTAGCATAACAAAAACCTTCCATGGCTTGAGCCAAATGTCTTTAATCTGTGAAGCAAACAAACCCTCCAACAACAAGAACTTATTGAAAAGTTGATACTCGAGTCTCCTTTTTCTGTCAGTAAATGTGTGGCACAGAAAATTAATGTGCAGCTTTTGGCTTCAGTCATAAATGGCTGAATGCCATAGACACAACATTTTTTAGCTGCCAGGGGTCTCACTTTGAATGTGCTTTTTCTCTGCAGTAGTCAAATGACCTCTAAATGGATGCAGGTGTGTCTCTTATAACCTAAATTTTTATCATGTGAGCATATTTCTCAGTCATTAAATGAGCTTTAATTACCTTTCACATCTGTTTTCTTCATTTACCAGTGAACAAAATGATCTTGTACTTGTACTGAGCTGTGAATTTTTGGTGGAGTCTGTTTGCATTTTCAAGTTTGTATTTTAGTAGTACTTAAAGATAGTCACAGATTAAAAAAACCTGCTCTGTAACCTTTTTTTCACCCCCCTTCCTGTCTCCCCTTTTCCTCCCCCCTCCCAGTTTCCCTCTCTGCCTTCATATACGTAGGCTTTTGGTCTAGGGAATGCAGAGTAGAAAAGGTATCTGGCTTCAGAGGCAGTATCCAACAGAGGAATGTGGGTCTTAAATCCAAAAGTGGAAGGAGTAAAGCAGGAAGAAAGTAGTGAATGGCAGAGACCTTTCAGACACAATTGGTACTTGTGGAAATAGAAGGAATGCAGTAGCAGGGGATGCCTTAGACCAGAAAATGGTAATACGCAAGTAGCAAGACTATGGTAGGGATAAAGAAAATTTCAAGAAATGCAGAGGTGAGGAGAATCCAGGGTAGTGTATGAATTTGTGAGCTTTTCTGGCAGCCTTTCCCCAGTCAGTCTTTGATACTGGGAAAAATGCTAAGTGCTCAGTAATGGATAAGTGCTCATATATATACTAATATACCCATACACGTTTGATTTGACTGGACTACTTTCTACTTAAAATTAAGCACCCAAGTTCTCTCATGTGTTGAGCAGTGCCTGGAAAAGAGAGAATGGGCCGAGTTGTTTTATGAATAAGATTTGGTAAGGAAGAAGAGGCAGTTGCTGTGCTGTTTGTATTGTGTTTATCAGCAGGCATTTGTCAAAGAAGCAGAGTTTGAATTTTAAACCAAGAGACTATGGGTCTGGTTTTGTTGGTTTTGGTTGAACACATCCCAGCAGAGAAACCTTTAAGCCCTGAAGCTTGGTCTTGATCCACACCTTCTTGTGAATGCATTATTGATAATGCTTTGCAATTACCTCTTCTATAAAGTGCCTCAGAAAAACTCATCAGTAGTCTGTCACACTCTGGGCTGTGTGATACTTTTTTTCCTAAATAAAAGCTACTACTCTAGGCCTGGCCTTTGCTACCCATTTTAACACTTGGTGTAATACTTCTGTCTTAGATCCCTGCCAAAATGGAGCTTCATGCGTGGATGGGATTAACTCTTTCTCGTGCATCTGCCTGCCTGGATTTCATGGAGATAAATGTCAAACAGACACCAACGAATGTCTGAGTGAGCCGTGCAGGAACGGAGGCACGTGCACCCACTACGTCAACAGTTACGCGTGCAAGTGTCCCCCTGGGTTTGAGGGAACCAACTGTGAGAACAACATCGATGAATGCACTGAGAGGTGAGAGAACTTCACGGTGCTGCTGCGCTAAGGAGTCGCACGGCGTGTGCTCGTGGCTTGAAGTCAGTCCTACTCAGAAGCAGTTTTTAATGATGAGGATCTGTTTTCCTGCCTTTTGTCGCCGAGACATGCAAAGAAACCTTGTGCAGGATACCAGCTGCAAGGCAACTGCCTCTCAAAGTTGGTCTTCAGTTTGCATGACTAGTTAGAAGCTTAGTTCCATTATAGGAGGAATATGACAGTGTTTTACAAAAGACAGTAACAGGTGCTAGCTTATTAAAAGAGAAATAATTTATATTTTTATAAGACCATTATCATGTAGGGGAGGGGAAATAATTGATCAGTTATGAACAGTTACTGTGCTGAGAAATAAAAAAGCTGCAAAAATGGAAGCGATGGTCAGCTCTTAGGCAGGAAAAATAAATTAGCCCTGAGCTGAGTTATTGATGGCAAATAACATGAAGAAGCTACCAGGAGGAACACTAAATCCACAAATTCTGTACTGGAAAGGTTTAATCATCAGAGGTCTTTTAACGCTCACAAATTGGATCTGGTTTGGTAGAGCTGAGATAAAACCTGAAGTCATTCTAAGGGGGAGGTGTGGAACTGAGTTAAAATGCTCAGCAGCTGGTCCTTGTATAAATGGGTTCACTTGGTAGTTTTAAAAGCTCTTTGAGTGTTAACCCTGTGTATCCATCGTCTGCCTACATATTCATTTTAAGCTTTGTTAGGATTTATGTAAGTAGCTTCAGATTCTCAAATTTCTAATAAAGCTTGAAGTGGTTAAAAAAATATATTAAAAAATAGTCTGTTCTAGTCTAGTTACTAGAAACAAATAAGGTGCCTAAATGCAAAGCCCTTGGTATTCTCATACGTTTTCTGCACAAAAAGAAAAGATCATTCATTTCTTTTATAAAATAGCATTTGTGGGGGAGGAAGTATTTTAACATCTTTTGCTTAAGAACAGGATTGTGTCACTGATGAGGGTGTGTTTAATTTGCACAACAGTTGTTTAATCAAGTGAAGTATGTTGGGTGTTTTAGCAGAACCCTGGTTCTTCCTTGAGGTTCATCCTGGTTTTGTTTTGATTATTGGCCAAGACAGAAACCAGTCTTGCAGGTATGAATGAAGGATGTAGCAATTTTCAACGCTCTGCCAAGCTAAACCAGTCACACCCTCTCAACCAAAATTTACTGAGCTATACTTTAGAGTGCCATGATGGTTGGCTAATTCGAATTTGGTTCAAATAATTCTTCCGTGTCTTGTGTGAGAAGCCGCCTATGAGAGAGTGCCATCTTCTTTTGGGGATGGGTACCTGATTTCAGTGAAACATGCCAAGTGATTGGTAGTTCCTCTGTTTTCCTTGTTTTGCCATGAATGTGAAGAGCAGGTTTTGCTCTGTGTAGAACAGAATTCATCCCACAAGGCAGAGGAACATCTCTGATAAATAGGTTGATGTTGACATCTCTTCTGTAATCACAGTCAGGATCTTTTTGACAGTGCGCAGAACAGATAACAAGCATGAATACGTTTTGTGTGCTTTATCAAACTGATTGAGTCTGATCTAGGGTTATTTGCAGAGGAGCAGGAGTTTCCTGGCAGGCGTTTCTTTAGAAGGAAAAAGGAGTCAATTTTGCATGAGGCATCACTTCTGACTTTCCCAGTCACTCCTCCACTGCCACCTAATCTGGCAGAATTTCATATGATCAGAAGATTTGGGGGAGAGGGGTAATTCCTTTGATCTGAATTCTGCCAGGGCATGTATGAGTAGTTTTACAAATCAAGGACTGAAGATTCTCATGAGAAGAGGAGGAAAGGATTTAGCAATACCAATACTTTCACATAATTTCAATGAAGAACATGCTTGTGTTTTGAATGTTACACAAACTTTTTCCTTGAGAAAACATACTTGTGACTCCTTTGAAGCTTTAAAGAAAAGGCAAATTTTTTTGTTTCTCGTAATTAGTAATACAATTGTAATTTGTAATAAAATTTGTATAAAATTTATCAGTTTGAGCAAGCCACACGCCTACCTGGTACAGTACTGTTTGTGGTCACATTGAGGCTGGGAAGATTTCATTAACTAAGTTACCTCCATCACTAGTAACTCACTGGAACCCTGCTTTACTTCTCCTGCCAAGGTAAAAGACCGTGAACTGGAGGGTGAGCTGGAGTCCCCTGGAATTGCTGTTGCCTGATTTATGCTTCATTAGCGGCAACTTACCAGTGGTCAGAAGATCCTGTAATCTGGTTTTCTCTCTTGTGTCAGTGAAGTTTACGTGGTGTTTGGCTGCGAGTTAACTGCGTTTTGTTTCAGTTTACCTTTGTTCTCACTCTCTTGCAGCTCCTGTTTCAATGGAGGTACTTGTGTGGATGGGATCAATTCCTTCACTTGCCAGTGTCCGGTGGGATTTACAGGACCCTTCTGCCTCATGGAGATCAATGAGTGCGATTCACATCCTTGCTTGAACAAAGGCTCCTGCGTGGACAGCCTGGGCACATACCGATGTATATGTCCTTTGGGTTATACTGGGAAGAACTGTCAGGTGGGTGACATTTCCTTGCCCGTTTTGCACAGGGCACTGTTATTGGAACTGTCCAACAGCACAAGTGACCGGGTTAGATGTGAGGTACCAAACGTGGCAGAGCTCTTGTCCCTTCAGTTCTGTTATGAGGTGGTTGGCCTGTTAACCCTGAGAAAAATAAGTCTGGGGCCTCTGTCTGACAGAGCAGGTGCCCCGGCTCAAAACTCTGGAAATCAAAAGTGTCTCTTTGTGAGGAGGAGGAAAAACACTTGGTTATTTATGAGGACAGGTGTCACTGGAACTTTCTAGATTAGTTTTCTTCTTAAATGAAAAACAGCTGTTGGCTTTGAAAATGGCTGCGTTGCATTTGAAGCATAAAATTGTCCTGACTGAAGGCAGAGTCCTGTATTCAAAAAGAAATGCCAAACAAACCCAAAGAGCGTAATATCAGTCAGATTAACAGGACCTTGATTTAACTGGCTTATTTTTTTTATGGGGAGGTGGTGTTCTTCCAGGTTGATTGTAGGTTTTTTTCCATAAGAAGCCAGAAAATATTTTGGGGCAGTGACTGACGTGATTGTCCTGTTCACAACCTCAATAAAAAGCTCTAGACTTACCTGCAGTTCAGGTGATTTACAGTTTTTCACAGTTGAGCATAGGAGCTGCAAACCCATACTGTAAATGACCAACTAGTACCTATTAAAAACTTAAAACTTGGCATATCGCAGTGGAAACAGAATGCTGGTTTAATTTTTCAGATCAGCGGGGTTTTTTCTTTTTCTTCTACGCTTACCAAAACAGCAAGGAGGATTTGAGACTATATCTAGCTGTGGAACAGCAAACATTGTATTGGTTTCCTCCATAAGCAGTCTGAATGCTGCCATTAAAAAAAAAACCCACAAACCTGTGAATTTCTTAAACTACTGGAAAACACTACAATTGTGTAAGAATTTTGCAACTGTCTTTTCATGCCAATGTGTCTTTGTAAAGCAGTGGGTGTTAGAAGAAGCATTTTAGTGGCAGTGGGGGAGGTGCTTTTCAGAAGTATGTTGTGAGACATTCAATTGCCAGGTCTGCTTCTAGGTATTGCTGGTGGAGGAAGTGAATGCAAAGGAATGAAGTGATACAAAAAAGCAACCCCTCTGCTACCCTAATTATGCATTCTGGGCACACCACTTAAATCTCATCGGGAGAATTAGCATTGAGAGTGATCGTAAAGTACTGTGAAATTCAGTAGTTCCTCTTCTGTTATGTTTGCTTTGTTTTTACTGGGCAAAAGGATTAATGTTCCTGTCCCCAAATTAAATGTGGATTCTCAGAAACTCTGCTTTATGTTTGGAGAAGCCTGATCGTAATGTACTCCTCATTTTATGCAAGGAATCATAACTTTCTAAATTTATAAGTACTATTCAAAGCTGTATTGGTGAGATTTCTAGATTACAGCTAACACTGTAGCTCTTGTCTTAGTGGTAAACTGGCTTGACCTAATTAGCAAAGCTAAATAAGCAGCACAAAATCAGACAATGATTCATAAGTTATAGAATTTGCATGTAAAACAGTCAGCTACTCATTACAAATGCAGAAGCAAGAGGCTTGGTGTTTTTCTTCTTCACGCTCAACTACATGTGATAAAACTTAATTCCAAGTTTCTTTTTGGTTGCCTGTGAAAGCACAGATTTTTCTACTTTAATCTTTGTGAGGAGACAGTTTGCATCTGAAAAGCAGATCTTTCTGCAATTGAAATTGCATTTTACAGCCAAAATTCAGTACTACTCGCTTTAAAAACCTCATCCTTCCCTCAAGTCAGCTTGAAATCAATCAAATAGCTGTATTACTTTGAAGACTTAAGTGTTCAAAAAGGAAATGATGGTTAGTGGCTGTTTTATATTAGGTCAGACAGAGTTATTTTGGGTCCTCACTCCACTTTCATGTGATGATTTACTGAATTTTAGTCTCTTTGTTTGGAAACTTTTTTATATAAGGACTCAAGAAAAGCAGTATGCCTTGGCCCATCTTCAGTTCATAAAAAGAGTTGTGGGTTTTCAGTTGAAACTCAGAAGACAGGAAAACTCAGAGAGACCATACTAGAGCAAATGGGGCCAAAAGCAGGTATGGTGAGCTAATGACAAAAAGGAAAAGCAAAGATCGAAATGGGGAATACATCTGTGTCCTGGTTTTGGCTGGGATAGAGTTAATTTTCTTCTTAGTAGCTGTTACAGTGCTGTGTTTTGGATTTAGTATGAAAATAATATTGATAACACACTGATGTTTTAGTTGTTGGTAAGTAGTGCTTACTTTAAATCAAGGACTTTTCAGTTTCCCAGGCTCTGCCAGTGAGCAGGTGCACAAGAAGCTGGGAAGGGAGCAGAGCCAGGACAGCTGACCCGAATAGCCAAAGGGATATTCCATACCATAGAATGTCATGCTCGGTATAGAAACTGGGGGGAGTTGACTGGGAGGGGCCAGTCGCTGCTTGGGGGCTGGCTGGGCATCAGGCAGTGGGTGGTGAGCAGTTGTATTGTGCATCACTTGGGGTTTTTTTTCCCCCCTTTGGTTTTATTCTTCTCTCTTTCTCTCTCCCTTTTCATTGCAGTTGTTGTTGTTGTTATATTTTATTTTATTTCAATTATTAAATTGTTCTTATCTCAACCCATGAATTTTAGCTTTTTTCCGATTCTCCTCCCCATCCCACTGCTGGGGGAGGTAGGGGGAGTGAGCAAGTAGCTGCGTGATGCTCAGTTGCCAGCTGGAGTTAAACCACAACAATATGCCATCCTCAAAAAGCAGTGAAGATGGGGGGAGTCTGGGAGAAGAAAGGGCGCTTGTTACTGTTGATAGCTGGAAGCCTCTTAATAATGTGGAAATAGAGCTTAGTCTGAGATAAAATTGAATTTTCTCAAACACAGCCCCAGCTGGAGATCCCTCTGCATAGCAAGGTGTGGGGATCAACTTACTCCTGAAATGATGCTGCTGTCTGGGGGTTAGTTCTCTATATGTTTGCATTTTCCTAGGCCTGTGAGCTCTTGAGACTTAGTGAAGCACCTACCTTAGACTTGGGTAGTCTTCCTTTCTTTCCAATGCCACATGGAACTGGTTTTGCAGAGCTTCCTTTCTCTGCTTCCTGAATTTATACTCCCAGTAGTGTTTCCTAGTGCGCTTGCCTTATATGATGTTGTGTTTTTTTTCTCTCCAGGCACTCATGGATCTGTGCAGCAAGTCTCCCTGTAAGAATAAAGGCACATGTGTCCAGAGTGGAGCCCAGACTCAATGCGTCTGTCCACCTGGCTGGACTGGTACTTACTGTGATGTGCCCAATGTCTCTTGTCAAGTGGCAGCTTCACAAAGGGGTAAATAAGCATCCTCTGTGCTTTAACTGAAAACATTTCCCCTTGCATCGTTAATCTGTGCCTCCCTTCCCCATATGCCTGTGAACACAGCATGCATTGGAAATCCCAGAGAGCTTGCCTCTAGGTGGTCAGTCACGATCACTTCCTAGCTAAAAAACTCTCTGTAAGGTTGTATTTGGGAGTCGAGGCTTTCTTGATTCTCCCTGACATAAGAAACTGTCTTCTACCATAAAAAATATCAGAAAAGAAGAAATAAACATTTCATGAAGTCTCAGAGGTTCAGTAATACCATTTTACATGGGCTGCCTATCTGGAAAATGTATCAGCTGTTTATGCCTTTCTGCTAAATCCCAGGCAGGCCAGGTTTAAGACGACAGGTTGTCCTTGTACAAGGAAGGCATCTTGTAACTCATGATCTTTGTAAGTATTTTTGCAGAGAATACTGACTACTAAGTGTGCTATTTAGCCATATAGGTAATACCGTTTCCCCCCAAAGCAGTAATTTCCTGCTTCAGATGGATGGACAAGATTTGGGTTTTAAGTGAATTTCTTCCTGGAAGGGGGCTTTGTAGCCTGGGCTGATGGATGTCATGCCATTTTCAGTCCAGGAAATCCAAACAAGGAGATTCAGTGTCAAAGGAGAAGGATGTCAAGCTCCTATACCTTCCCCAGACGTTCTAGCTTACAAACATTGAACCTTTGTACTGCAACAGTAGTACTTCAGATGTGTATTCGCCAGCCAGTGGTAAAAAATAATACAGCAATACGAGTACTTCATGCCAGTGTTGATGCTGATGATCCAAAGGAGACAGAGCAGTGACTTTATTTGGAAGCCAGTTGTCATTCTGACCCACTGTAATTTAAAGAGTAACTCTTCAGTTTTTGAGTTTCAACTTTTCAATTTATAACGTGCTTTTGTACTTGTGTTTTACGTGTTTGCTCACTTTATTTAACTTTGTTTCAGGAGTCACAGTGGACCAGTTGTGCCAGCACTCTGGTCATTGCCTCAACGTTGGAAACACGCACCACTGTCAGTGCCAGGTGGGTTACACTGGCAGTTACTGCGAGGTGCAGCTGGATGAGTGTGACTCCAGCCCCTGCCAGAACGGTGCTACCTGCCGGGATCACCTGGGTGGATACCAGTGCAAGGTAACGCATGGTGATTTAGTAGAAAGAGGTCTAAATATTTACAGCATTGTAATGCAAAGGGAATCAGTATAAATCAGAAACACATACGAGTGGCAGAATAGCTTCAAAGAGGGGATAAAAGCAATCTGCACCTGGAAGGAATTTTTAATTTAGCTGTGGCAGAAGCAGTGCTCCTGAGAGGCTTTTAAGAATGAATTAGAGGTGTGATCGTAGGGAGGTGTGGTTGATGGGCATTTGAACTCCTTCCCTCTTTGAATACCAAGTTCTTATCTTGAAAGATTTTTTGCCTGAGGTGTGGTTTATATTAAAATATATGTAAAATGTGTTAAAGGAATGTTGATTCTCCCTATTGGATGGGCAAAATATGCCTTGACTCTCAGGGTGGGAGATGCCTTCCACTGCTTTTTGTTTCCTACAGCAGATGCAAAGAGCAGTGTAGACCATGAGATTATGGTATATCAACCTTCCTAAGCTTTTCAGAATGGTAGAACACCTTGGAAGCTCATGCCCAGAAGGAAAGGATGAGTTTTATGTAACCTTAAGTCAAAACTACTAAGCCCATCTCAGCCCTAAAGGGTGTCAGAATTTGATTGCTGTATTTTGCAGGGATAAAGTCACTCAAATTCAAACATGCAGCATGCTGTTGAGTACTCACATGGTCAAGTGTGCTTAAGCTGGCTGGCTGTGCAGGGCTTGAAATCCCTTGCAGTTGTATAGCTACAGAGGTGGTCATATTCTGTACCATTGAGGGCTTGCTTTGTCTGTGTTAGTCTTTCTCAGATGTCTACTAATATATCTGTTAGGGGAAGATTATTTACACTTATTTTATACTGGCAGTGTGTGCCTGGATACCAGGGTGTCAACTGTGAATATGAAGTGGATGAGTGCCAGTTTCAGCCCTGCCAGAATGGAGGAACATGTATAGACCTCGTCTATGATTTCAAGTGCTCCTGTCCACCAGGAACTCGGGGTATGAAGCTCAGCAATTAAGTGAATGTTATAAGAGTGGATTTTCCTTTCTGACTACTGGTTTCATGATGGAGAGTCCAAAGGGAATGCGTTATTTTCTTTGAAGGGTGTTCCCAAAGTGCACCGAATCCCTTGAGATACATATTTTCTCTTTAAAAATAAATGCTGCTTATTTTTCTTTTAAAGGAATAGGTCACGACAGTGTCCTTTGGGAATGTATGATCTGTCTTTGGCAATGAGGATGGATGACATTAAGATCTCTCCCAACCCTATGTGTTTTGATATAGTAAATCTAAGGTTTCTTTTTGGTGAAGATGTTATGAAATACACAGAAAACTGGCGTAGTTCTTGCATAATATCCAGTGTCCTTTACTTGATTAAATTTTGTCCCTGCATTGTCCTCTGTCCTGGAGTCTTTTGTGGAAAAGAAGTTCAGTGCCTCCAGGCTAGCTTAAACTATTACAGCAAATTTGAGCTCTTTTATTAAAAGCTTTTTTTTTTTTTTTTTTTTTAAAAAAAGCCCACAGTTAAAAAATGTTGGGTTTCAGTAAGTATGATTCCACACAATGTCGTGTTTCTTGAAATTTAACCTTCCATTTCCCTGTTATATATGACCTGATGGTCCTGACTTCTACCTTTGAAAATATTCAGGACTGCTCATTTTAACCCATCAGTGAATGCTTTCTCACCTGATTTTTTTTCTTTATTTCTTAAGTCAGTTAAAGATTTTACATTCCTCTGAACTTACGTTTTCTTTCTGAAATACGTCATCTCAATGTAAGCAAAATCGCCAGATGTGTGTCAGGTAGAACTAAATTCCTGGTTCATTACGTAAATTTAAGTAAAATTATAAAATAATCCAATATATTTGTCTTCTGCCCCTGCCTATTACCAGTTCACTCACTTCAGTGTGGCTGTCAGCACATCTCCCCAGTCTGAGTAAATGTTTATTTCGTTGTAAATCATTGCATTAGCAATGAACAGAATACATGTATTGTTCTTAATTTGGTCCTCCAATTTAAAAAAAAAAAAAAAAAAAAAGTTGCTTTTTATGTCTCTACATAAAAGTGTGTATTTATGTACCAGTTTCTGCATTGCCAGAATCTCTGTGTTGTACTAAAGCACCCACCCTCCTTTGAGAGGTTCTGAATGTGCTGCTTTTAATTCTTCAGTCTTTTTTTGTTGAGGTGAATTACTCTTTGGATGTGACAGTTTGGTTTTTTTTTTTTTAAATGAAAGGACTTAGAGAAGATTGATACACTTACTTAGGATATTAAGACTTAGCTTTTGTCCGTGGCCCAGTCTGAAATGAATACTTCACTGATGCTGGTATAAGCATCCTCCATGTTTAGGTGAATGACTTTAATTGCTTTGGATGAATCAGCTGTATTAACAGACAAAACTATTTGCTCACCTTACCCTCTGTGTCCCCTTTTACCTGTTACACTGTGCGGTGAAGGCAGAGCCAGGACCAGACATTGTCTCTAGAAAGGGAGCCCTGCAGGGAGAGGGGGAAGCTGGCACCCCTAGCTGGTGCTGAGGGTTGGCTCTAGGTCCCCTGAAGTCAAACTGCAGGAGTGGCGTGCTGGCCAGGAATCTGTTTTATCACAGTTGCTTTTCTGTTGGTTTGTTGTTGCTTGTTTTAATGCTGTTGCTACAAATGCTCTTTGCCGAGTTTCAGGGTTACCGCCAAGTTAAATGAATGGTGGGAAGCTCGCAGCCTTGCAAGGACGGCGCGGGGCTCTCTGGCTATGTTCAGTCGCAGGGCTAAATTGAGTGCATCTTTTTTGGTTTTGTGTTTTTAATTATGCCCGTAAATTAAGTCAAGCATGAAAGCTGCTAAATACCAGTATGACCTACCATTGAGAGCAGCCCCAATCTAAACCACATGCTCCCTAGGTCTGATCTGGGGCTGGCTGGCTGCACGGGGTATGGATTGCATTAAGCTGGGATCATTACCTGTTTATATCTGGGACTGCGTATGACATGGTCTTAAAACTTGATGAGCAGTGTAGGAAATGAGGCCATGACACTGTATCCTCAAATTGTTACTTTTTACTGTCTTGACAGGCCATTTGTGTGAGGAGAACATCGATGACTGTGTTTCAGACTTGGGAGTACCCCGCTGCTTTAATGGAGGACAGTGTATTGACCAGATTGGGGGCTACAGCTGTATTTGTCTCCCAGGCTTCGCAGGCAAGCGATGTGAGGGAGATATCAACGAATGCCTCTCTAATCCTTGTAACCCTCGTGGAAGTCTGGACTGTGTTCAGCTGATAAACGATTATACATGCATCTGTCGTAGTGCTTTTACTGGTGAGTAGTTGTAAACATGCTTCCAATTTCAGAGTAATATCTTGAAAAATGGTCATTCTTTCCCTTTCTGGCAGTCACGTTATCTAGTCACTTCCCTTTACAATATGTGCTTGTTTCCCTACACCATGTCTCAGTTTTTAAATGAATCTTTCTTTTAAACCTTCTAAGAAATTTGGCTTCTAGAGCTGTCTCAGACAAAGGAATCTCCTGAGACACTTGGCTGCCAGGATATTTTTTTCCTGTGGTACTTTTCTCTCCTTCATATTTTCACATTTCTAATATTGGAAGTGTAACGGTTCACGTGTCAGCTTCTCCATGGCTTTTTGTTTTGCAAAGCAGCTTGTGAATTTTCTCTACAAATCGGTGTCACAGTATCAGTAATTAGCTTTTGGCCTCTTTTTCTACTCCTTGCTTCCTTTCTTCCTTATGTTGGTGATGTGGTCTGGATGGAATACTCTATGCATAGACAGAGTGCACATTCCTAGCTTAGTGATGTGATCCTTCCACAATCCAACTTTGAATCGCAACTGCAAGAATTTCGCACTGCGCAAACTTATGTCTCACTCTCTCTAGACCTCTTCTTTGTTAGTATTGCTGCTATTCTGCTTTCTACCTCCCACTGGGCATAAGTTTGGGCTAATAGTCTCCAGATGTGTCTTAACTTTCAGCTTTCCAGTTTCCATGTCAGTTTAACTTCTTATGTATTCATTTTTCCTCCATTGAAAGCCTTCACTTTCCCTGCTTACCAGTGACCTTCTCTGCATGCTTTACCAGTAGTTCTTACTCTTTTTTTTTTTTTCTTAAAATTTAAAGATGCTGTGATTTTCCACTAAATTTGTGATTGTCAGATGCAAACAAGTCACAAAGACATACATTGGAAGGATTCATATAGCCATTTTTGAATGCGTTACCTAGACTGACAAAAGAAGTTCCTAAAAAAGTGACATAGGAGGGCAGTGGACCCAGGCTAGCTAGTGGGACACCAGTGCAGGTCATTAGATAAGTTTATATTTAAGCCCATCTGTTAAGGTTGTTTTTATGACTTACGCCTCGTGTTGCTTCTGGCTCTCACGGAAGGATCGCTGGAACTTGCGGTGTGGGGAGTGCAGACCTGCTGCACCCTATGAGGAGCAGGGAGAGCTGCTGTGTCTCAGACATGAAATCTGTCTGGAAATGTTAGGCACAGAGGGGGAGCATGCTTCTTCCTCTAGCTGTTCGTCTTCTGTGCATTCCATGTTGACCCTTCTGCCTGGGAGGGGACGGGGTGGCTTTGCTGTGGTTTGTGACTGATAGGATGCCAGGACTCCATGGACTATCCTGCCCTGTCTGTTCCTGTCTGCAAGCAGTCAGTCTTGGCTGCACATGTGTGGAGGCTTCTATTAATGTTTTCCTAGGGAGTCCAAGTCATTCTTAGGTCATCCTCATCTTTTCAAAGTCTGGTGTCAGAGTTTGACTCTGGGAGCTGCTGCAAATACTCGTCAGTGCAGTAAGGCCTCTATCTAGCTGATCAGTCTGGGGAGAGTCTGCTTACTTGTCCTGTTCACTCACATTGCACCTGGTCCTGAGGGCTGTTCGTTCGTGGTTAGTGTGATTTACCTTTGGACTCGTTGAGCATCTCCCCAGAAGTCTTTGGAACCCCCAAACTGATGTGGACAGCAACTTCAGCCTCTGTGCCTGGCTGACTTGGGGGTGACCGCACCAAATCATGTCTTCGTGCTGGGTTGCATGCATTTTTGAGGAGGCAGGTGAGGTGGGCTGTCTCCAAATACACCTTGTGGATTCTGGGGTTGTGCTTTCCTCTACCACTACTTAGGCAGCTGCTTAGAGAGCATGTGTTATCTGAAGAGGTGTTCCCTACCTGTTCTGATGGGCAGGTCTCACTGGAGCATGTTGCTCGTTGACTGTTCATTGGAGTGTTTTGCTTTGTGATGGCTTTTTGATGTGCACACACACACACACATTGCTCTGCTCTCTTCTCCCTGTGTGTCTGCATCCCAGGTCGTCACTGTGAGAGCGTAATAGATGTGTGTCCCCGAAAGCCTTGTCAGAATGGAGGTACCTGTGCTGTTGCCAGCAATATGCCGGATGGGTTCATCTGCCAGTGTCCTCCGGTAAGCACCGTATCCTGCAGCTGGATTGCCTGCCTCTCTGGCTATGGTCTCATTAGTTTCACGGGTCCACTGTACGTGAAGGTTGTCTTTTCTGTACTACTTGCAAAGCTGTGTCCTTGGACACTCTTTACCCAGTCCCCTAGTTTAGCAATTTAGCTGGGAAACCCAGGGGTTCTGGGTGCCCTAGGAGAGTGATGCTGCCTGTTATTACCCCAGACAATTCTGCTGTTGAGGCATGATAGCTGGCTTTTCTGTCTTCAACCTAGCATTGAATTTCAACAATTTTTTTGCCATCCTGTGTTTTCTGTGCTTACTGCAAGATTCCCCTTGTTCATGGCTCTTCTAAGTCCATTTCAAAAACGTAATAGAGCCTTGTAAGTTCCTAGTTTATCCCTGAGGCTACATCCAGAAAATCATGGCTCCTGCAATGAGGCTAGAGGAATTAGGGGGAGAAAGGGTGTGCATATGACACCTTGCCTCCAGCTTTCTGAGTGCTGAAGAATAAGCTTGTGAGCCTGGTTGTTTTGCCTTTTTTCCTCCCTGTAGGGTTATTCTGGAGCGAAATGTGAGTTCAGCAGCCACAGTACTTGTGGACAAGTGAAATGCAAGAAGGGGGAGCAGTGCATCCAGACATCTTCTGGTCCACGATGCTATTGTCCCAAGCTGTCTGTGGGAGAGGAATGCCAGACAAACACGGGTTGTGCCAGTGCCCCCTGCCAGAATGGTGGAAGCTGCCACCCTCATTCTCAGCCTCCTTACTATTATTGTCAGTGCCCTGTTCACACCCAAGGCAGCCAGTGTGAACAGCCTGTAACTTTCAGCCCAGAGCCCCGAGGATGTTTGGATTCCCAGTGTGCGGAGAAAGCAAAAGATGGCTATTGTGATGAAGACTGTAACACTCATGCCTGCCAGTGGGATGGAGGCGACTGCTCCCTGACAATGGAAGATCCTTGGGCCAACTGCTCCTCTTCATTGCGCTGCTGGATGCTTTTCAATGGACAGTGTGACGAGTTCTGCAACACACCCGAGTGCCTGTTTGACAATTTCGAATGTCAGCAAAACAGCAAAACATGCAAGTAAGGCTTGATCCCGAGAACGGTTTCTCTGTGTCACTGATGTATCTCCTGCTAGCGCTTTCAGTAGTTGGTATGCTTCATGCCTGTTGCTCCCATCTCTTCTGTTGTTTCTGTTGCTGGTCCTTGCTCTTGCTGAAAGTTTGACATCAAGAGTTTCTGCTGCTTTGTGGACTTTTTGTTTAGTTTTGGAAAGAAGTTCTGGAATTTGTCTGCTGTGACCTAGGTTGATAGCCTGAGCAAGGGTAATGTGTTAACCTGCTTGGTGGATTGCCCTGCTTTCTCTGGAAATGTAAATAGGAGGCATTTCACCTAAATCTAAAACTGGATTTTAATAGGTAGTGCCTCCTATTCTGAATTTCATTCCATGCCAGCAATACCTGTATTTTTATCCCAGCTGTATGTGCTACCTCTGAATGTGTTGTCTAGCTTGTCTTTGTTGTGGCATTTCTTCCTCTTCAGTTATTTGTGATAAATGCCACAGGTTTGCTGTAATGAGTCTCTCTTGATAAGGCAGGATGTGTTACAGCTCTATCTTAGTAAACAGAATAAGCAGTTCTCTTCCACTGGTACCAGAACTGAACCATGTGTTCTTGGGGTGTTCTGTGCTTCCCACTTCCACCCTGCCAGATTGCAAACTTATTCTGGAGTTACATTTCTTCTCCTTATATCCTGAATATGAGTGCTATTTTACCTGAAATGATGATGAAGAGTCTAAGGCCTTGGCACCTGGATTGCAGATATACTGTACAGAATGTGCATGTCCTGTATGCTGCCTGTAACCCTTTCACTGTTGTAGGTATGACAAGTATTGTGCGGATCACTACGCAGATGGCCGCTGTGACCAGGGCTGTAACAGTGAGGAGTGCGGCTGGGACGGTCTAGACTGTGCTGGTGACAAAGCTGAGAAGCTGGCAGAAGGGACCCTGATCATTGTGGTCTTGATGCCCCCTGATGAGCTGCTGGGTGATGTTCGTAGCTTCTTGCGCACTTTGGGAACTCTCTTGCACACCAATCTGAGAATCAAGCTGGACTCCCAGGGAAACCCCATGGTATTCCCATACTACGGGGAGAAATCGGCAGCACGGAGTCGGCGATCACTTGTCGTTCGCAAACACAGAGAACTAGAGCAAGAGGTCATTGGGTGAGTGGATGCCTTTGTGTTCCTCTGGCCTTGTAAATGCTGGTAGCTCTTGCTTGTAGGTGGCTGGGGCATTCTGGACCTTCTAGGGCTGTAGTCTGTTTTTTTATGGGGAAACTTAAAGCTATTGCAACTGCCAAATTCAGTGCTGGAGTGGAAAGATTAACTTAAAAGACTGCAGTTTAACTTAGTGCTTTGGCAAAAGTTTCTGTCACTGAGTTCTGTGCCCTCTTACTATGTCTCTGCAGCACCAGGGTGTTCCTGGAGATTGACAACCGTCAGTGTGCAGAGGATTCGGAGCAATGCTTTCAGAACACAGAAGCTGCTGCGGCTCTCTTAGCTGCTCAGGCCATCAAGGGCATGTTGCCCTATCCTTTTGTGTCTGTCCAAAGTAAGTAATCACAGAGGGAAAACTGCTGCTTGTGGAGGAAGGCACTCTTCACACCTGGGCTTGCAAAATTCATGCTCAGATTATTGATCAGCATCTTAATATGTCTCACTGCTCAGTGTGGTTTCTGGGAGCTAACTTATTCATCCCGATTTGCAGAAGTGTGTATGTGCAGTATGCTCATTCTGCTCTGAGGGGACATCTGGTCAGTAAGGCAGGGCATTTCAGTTTGGAGCCTAGTCATTTTAATACCTGTAGAAACAGTAATCTCTCATGTGCTGCAGCAGTGTGCCACAGGCTGCAGTGATCTTGTCTGCACTAAAAACCATTCATGTGCTCTAAGCCATGAATTCAATGAAAAAGGTGCCATTAGAGAGAAAGGGTGGGGGGCATTCCTCAGTCTACCAGATGTTTTCTCCTCTGGCAATATGTAATGCCTTTGATTTCTGCTCCCCTCTCCCTCAGTCTGAGGCTGGGCTGTGACTGTGTTCTGGATCGGTGATGTTGTCATTTCTAGTCAAGTCTTGATCTACAGATCAGCTCTCTGCACTGATTCAGGGTGGCTGTCTTCAGCCAGCAGGATGCTGGAGGAAGAAGCAGGATCTTCAGTTCAGCAGTCATATACTCCAAAAAATATTTTGAGAGACAAGATCAAGGGAAGCCAGAAAGACAGGATGTATTCATACAACAGTTGCAGCAGAGCTTAAATTTCCTCAAGCCTTTGCTCTAAGTACACCACAGTATAGAGACACTCTCGGTAGGGAGGACTGTGAGTGAGAAAAGTGTAGACTGAAGATCGTTGTCTCCACTTTGTTCATCTCATTGTATTTTAACTGGATTTTTTAGGTGAACCGTTGTTACCACCGAAGACACAGTTGCTTTACCTACTTGCTGTGGCAGCTTTGATCATCCTCTTAATCCTTCTCTTGGGTGTGATGATGGCAAAGCGTAAGCGCAAACATGGTTCGCTGTGGCTGCCAGAGGGCTTTATTCTGCGCAGAGATCCTAGTAATCATAAACGCAGAGAGCCAGTTGGGGAAGATGCTGTTGGACTCAAGTAAGTTTGCACTTAGGCCACTGACAGTGTGCTTATTAAGTGTGTTAGAGGATTTTGAGAATGTGTTGTATAAATCTTCCATTAAAGGCACTTAACTCCATAGAGAAAGTTGCCTTTTAAGCTAGACCTTCTTAGTCTATTTCTCTAAATTTTGATACATTTGGACAGAAGAACTTTCAACTGTAATCTCTAAAATGCTAGTAAGGAATCTGATCTCTGTTTATGTTTTGTTTTCTGACACTCTTGTTTAGTTCAGCGGGTACTGTTTGCCTAATTTCCTCCTGGAATAGGTGAGATTTTTAGGTTGTTAGGTGTCAATGAACTTTTAATATATCTAGCTCAATGTGTTAAAGACGTGACTCAGAAATAATGGAAAATTTCAAAAGAACCTAATTTATGCAGTTTTGGCTTTCCAATGAATTAACCAAGTTTGCAGTTCTAAATGTATTTAATGCCACTGTTGGCTGCCTGAGATTTTTAATTTCTTGGTCCCTCTGTTTGCAAGCTACCAGACTTGCAAGCATCCTATCCTTGATCTCTGCAAGCTAGTGTAAGTAGGAGTAGTAGCACCTGCTCAGCCTGCAAAGTGTTGTGTTCTCCTTGTTTGTTAGAAATCTGTCAGTCCAGATACCAGAGGGTAACCTGGCAGACTCTGGACCAACTGAACACTGGGCAGGTGATGGTGGACCTCAGCCAAAGAGAGCAAAGGTAAGGAGCTCCAAGACTTGAATATCGCCTGAAACTGAAATTGCTAGTGAGGAAAACAGCAGCATTAACTTCTGGAGTATGCCTCTTGTTCAAAATCTCCCTTGACCTAAGGATTTGAATGCATAACTAGTGATATCTGAGGAGCAAATCCTCAGGTTAACACTGCCACCACAGGCCAGTAGAGAAACCAGGTAACTTCTGGTCTAGTGTCCCCTCCCTACCCAGGCCCTGCTGCATCTAAAGGGAAGAGAAGGTTAATGGTAATGTAAATGTCTTGCAGTGCAGGCCTGATAACATGTGGTGAGGGTGTGAAAGCTGAGAATGCCAAGCAGAAGTAAATGGAGACTGTCATTAGCTTAAAACAAACAAAAAAACCCCAAACAAAACAAAAAAAACCCAAGAAAACTAAGAAAACCCCATGAACCTTCAGTGTCTTTGGCCACTTGATGAGCATTTTGAAGCAACTGCTTATTTCCTGTGCCCAGGCTGAAGATCAAGCCTTGCTCCCAGAAGGTGATGAGCAGATAGATCAGCGCCAGTGGACACAGCAGCACTTGGAGGCAGCAGATGTCTGTGGGAGCACGTCACTAGCCCTTACACCACCTCAAGCAGATCAAGAAGTGGATGTTCTGGATGTTAATGTCAGAGGGCCAGGTCAGTACCCTGAGCGTCCGTCTGTTGTGCCAGCCAGCCACCAACCGCCCTGTCTCCAATGGCTGGGACCGCTAACATTTTAAAATTCTGTGAAGTACGCGGGAACACCAGCAGAAATTTTCTGGTACTCAAGGAAGGCTCATGGGCACTCCAGAAAAGAAAGCTGGAAAGATTGGATCATGGTCTGTAGCACATGGAGTATCATGAAACCAGGAGAAAAAGAGTTCACGTAGCAAGCACCTGTAGGAACTACAGCTATAGGATCTCCTTTATGATAACGTGTGTCTAAAAGATATTGTCAGGATGCCACAGCGGCAGAAATTTGGAATGCATAGTTGTGCTGGAAATAACGCCCAGCTTCTCCAGCTGGATCACTGCAGAGATTTATGCAAAGGACCAACTTAGCAGGGTTTGTACCTGAGGTGTCTGCTATCTAGGATGAAAGCAAGGATGGCCTTTTCCTGAATAAGGTCACTTCTGGCAGACAGTATACCCTGATTACCAGTGTGTGAGACATCAGCGTTGGAACAGAGCAGCAAGGCAGCGAGCTTGTTAATGATTTTTTTTAATTCACTGATGTATATCCTCAGATTATGGTGACTAACTCATTGAATTCATAACACTACTGTGAACTTTGAAGGAGGCTTCTTTAACACACACATGCGCATGCAGGCTTGCTCTCTTTCAGCCTTGAATGACTAGGTGCAATAAGAATGCTCTGCTGCTTTTCAGAAGTGTAGCACTAAGGCTGCGTAGCCTGGCAAGGGGCTGGGGGGGTCACCTGGTAACAGCTAATTCCTATATTCTGAGAGGAGAGAGAGTTGACCAAGAACTTCATCCCAGTTGGAAGAGCTGCAAGCATGGCTCTTGTTCACAGGCGGAGAGGTGACTCTGATGATATTGCTGCAATTGGTTTTTATTGCATTTTGTGGGAATATTTCCATGCAGTTTAATGATGACTGGACCCATTCTCTCAGTTCCCTTCTATTGTCTTTTCTGCTCATTGACCCGTTAGCCCTCCTAAATGCAAAGCATAGGGAAGGAGGGGTTTCTGTGTAACGAGTGTGAGAACATAAACCATCAGTTTCTGCCAAATTTAAGCTTTTCTTTATTTCCCCTATTGAAGCTTCTAGTTGTGTGGTGGGGTAAAAGCTTTCCAAGTGCAGGCAATAACGTTCTTAAGACTTCAGACTGCTTATTTTCACATTTACCCAAAGCTTTGTCCAACAATAGCAATAGAATAATACTGACCTATGAGTTGCTTTCCTGCTATTCAGATGCAACTGTGAAGCTTGCAGCAAGCTGCTGTGAGCTATCCCCCTCTGCAGCATCAGAAGCAAGCAGCTGAGTTACTGTCGGGAAGAAATTGTTTAAAAAGTTTTGGAGTAATGGGTCAGTAAGGAGGGGTAGGATTTCTCACAGTTAATGTAGCTATTCATCTGCCCTGGCCACCTGCCTCTTCCTGCGCACACACAGGGAAGAAACAGGCACTTCTGAGAGGCAGTTCATCTCTGTCTCAAGCAGAAGTCTCCTGAAGACTAAATGGCTCACACTCTAGTAATGCTTCGCTGCCCCTCATTACAAAGGGTGTTGGGGCTGAGTGACTCGGGTGCAGGTGTCTGGGCTGGAGCCGTCTGAAGCTGGGTGAGTTAGATCCTAGCCACAGGTCCAGGTGGTAGGTAGAACAGTAGAGATCTTTTCTAGAGAGAGGAGAGGCAAGTCAAAACGCCTCGATACTGTACCAGGGGGTTGTTCCCTCTCTTAATTCAGCACTTTCCGCGGTTTCTTAAGTTTAGGGGGATCCAAGAGGTCCAGTCTCCTACAGAAGCATTGCCTAGCGACTTTGCCAGTGGGTGCTTTACATCGCAGCTTTCAGTATATTGTGCCTGTATGAGTCCTTCGATTGTACCTATCTGGTAAACTGACTTTACCGTCTTGCTCCAAGTTTTGCATTTACTTGGGGGCTGTCTTCTTGAAAGACAGCAAACAGAAGACTTTTTATAAAATGCTGCTGTCATCGTTGTCTCCCCACACTGTTCTTTCTCTGTGTCCCACAGAGTGGTGAGGACATTCTTTTTACTGGAGTTACTGTGAGTGTGTAACCAGGGTAATGCAATTATGGGCATAACTGGTAACACCACCTATAATTAAAACTGATGAACTGTCCCTCTTATGTGCCCCTCTTTTTTAGTTGCTAAAACTTCAGTGGTTCAGACTGGAATTTTCCATGCTGTGCGTCTGCCTCCAGCTGGATCCTTTTGGGTTCTTTTCCAGCTATTTCAGAGAACAAGCTGGAAGGAGGAGAAAAGACATTGTGTCCATGGCTTTTTTTCTGGTAGTCCATCAAGCACTTAATTGTGGCGGTCTAGCTGGATGTGCTTTTTGCTAGCCTCATAAAACTACCCATGTGTGGCCAACTTAGAAAGCTCTGAAAAGAGCTGCACATACCTGAGAGACTTTTTGGAGGCTGGCAGCTAATTTTTCCAAAGATTTAATGCGTACTGGAGCTGTGTCCCTGTAGAGCAGCTAGGGGTGATCATCCAGAACAACTGCAGTGACTGAACAAGCAAGACCTTTCCTGTGAGTGGTTTTCCCAGGGCTGTGGTGCTGGAGAAAAGGAAAGCTCCTTTCTGTGCTCCGTCTGTCTGCTCTTTGTGTCAGGGCAGTACGGAGGAGACCACAGCCTGACTTGAATACTGAGAAGTATTCATCTGGGACAAGGAAGCAGAGCCAGCAGTGGGAGGGAGAGCACAAAAGGAGGTATAGCCTTGGACAACAGGCAAGAGGGTCTATAGACAGGACTGGATCTTGGAACTGAACCCAGGCCCATACGTCAACACTTCACTGCCGTCCAACAAATCCTGAGAAAGTAGCTCGGTGAAAGCCTGTGTGCCCTGTGACTGGGAGCCACTAGGAGGAGCGTTCATTCTACTGCTGCCAGCCTGCCTGGGGAGCAGGTCTGGAGGCCACAGCCCCGACCTCTGCTGTGCTCAACCCTGTTCCCTGGGGGAGAGCGATGGATTTCTAGAAAGTTTTGGAACAGTCCTAAAACAGAGAGTCAGGGAAGCTAGGTGATCAGAAGTTGGGAGATGGGAGCAGGGCATCAGAGCTGTGTATGTTACTTTCAATAGGAGATCATCGCCTTGTTTATCTGCACAGAATCCTAATTCTGCTGTATGGCTTTCTGCAGGGCTCATGCATTTCACTCACTGTAGATTGAGAGTTGTGCAGGCAGGAAAGCTATTGTCTGTAGGGTCCAGGAAGATCCCCTGCTTGTCTGTGGAATAAATCAGGCAGTTGCTGACAGATTGTCTTGAATTTCTGCTGGCGAGCCACACTGGAGAAGCAAAATTTGTGTTCGCCTTTGCAGAGCTCCAGTGGGGCACTTAGCACAGAGTGGTTCACTCCTGCTGCCATCTTAGTCCTTCTTACTTTCTAGATGCCTATGATGTGTGTGGAGTAAAGCGGTAGAATCGGTAAGCAAGCATTAGTGTCTACAGTTGAAGTCTTTGGTTTTAGGTAGTGAATATCTTGTAACGTGCTGAAACTGAAGCACTTGGCATTTGATGAGTTGCTGAAAATCTGTGGAGATATTTTAAATCTCAACCACACTGCATCAAGGGGGGCTCTTAACAAGGGTGAAAAATCAGCAGCATGAGCTAGTCTTCCTGGACTGCCCTCTCTGATCAGCAGAGAGAAAGGAAGGTTCATAGAATCGTTAAAAGACCTTTTAAGATCACCGAGTCCAACCGCTAACCACGGAGCCAAGTTAAATTAGAGGTTTGGAGGAGCCTTTCTCCTTTCAGTGACAATGCAAGGATCCTGGTTGGATGAATGTGAGTTTAGCCTTTGTGGATGTCCCATCAGTGGGAGCCCATCACTGGAGACTTGTGGGGATGCATGAGCCCAGTATCTTCCAAAGCACTCAAACCGTGTGAGACTTCCAGCAGTTTGTATCTGTGGGCAGTCCGTGCTGCAGTGGAGGGGTGAGTGGGGAGCAAGGCATTGTGCATGTGCAGGATGCTGCTGGTCCACAAGTGAATAATACAGGATTAGATCCTGTTCCGTGGTCCCTTCCTACGTGGTGTCCTGTGAAAGTACCGAGTGTGCTTGATCAGTTTGTTTAGGGCTCTGATCGTGGACGTTATTAAAAGCGAGATGAGGTTGGTTCAGGCAGTCATCCCGGGGCATTTTTCAGCTCTGAGTGCTTGACTGTCACAGGTTCAGGGTCCTTCTCGTGAAGACCTTAGTGCGTAATAGATAAAGAAGGCTTTTGTCTGCATTTCACTTCAGGTTAATATCTGCAAAATACCACCAATAATCAGTGGGTAGTTGTCCAATAGTTTTTCTCTGTCAATTGTTTCTTTTCCCCAGGTATGTGATTAGAACATCCATATGCTTAGTCATCTGAAGTCTTTGATTTTTATAGCCCTTGCTTCTCTCTAGGGATTTAGCTAGCCTTTACATTTTGAGTAAGTTTTCCACTTACTCAAAATTACACTTACACTTAGCAGCAAACTTTTTTTGTTTTGCAATGATCTTATTTGAGAAGTGTCTTAAGTTCTATTGGGGTTGCGGTAGATATTAAAGTCCTGCTTGAAAGGAAAACAACTCACTAACTCTGCTGGGCTTTCAGATAAGAGAACAGGTTGGGTTAAAGTGACTGGAGGGATTGTCTGTAGCTGTGGGTGCTCAAGGGGAGAGGATTGTGAGACGGCTTCCTTTGCTCTGCTTTGCCGTCACCGTCAGGTTACTGTGATACCATCTCTTCTGTTGCAGATGGATGTACTCCGCTTATGTTGGCATCTCTGCGTGTGGGCGGCTCCGATATCAGCGACGATGATGAGGATGCAGAAGATTCCTCAGCAAATATAATAACAGATTTGATCTACCAAGGTGCCAACCTGCAGGCCCAAACAGACCGCACTGGGGAGATGGCACTGCACCTAGCAGCCCGGTACTCAAGAGCAGATGCCGCGAAACGTTTGCTGGATGCTGGTGCAGATGCTAATGCACGGGACAACATGGGACGGACTCCCCTGCATGCAGCTGTAGCTGCTGATGCTCAGGGTGTCTTCCAGGTACAGCAACTGAAGAACCCTTTTTGGAGTAACTGTGCTCTGTAGTTATACAAGCCTGCCTAAGCTGCGCTCTGTTCGCTCACAGCCTTGCTCTCCTGCCTTCCACAGTGTAATGGCCAGGCAAAACTGTATTTTACACCCAGTTTCCTCAGGTATTTGTAGCTTGAAAAACTCAGCATGCATGAATCATCTGGCATGTATTAATTTGGTCTGTTTGCCTCTGTCACCTGTTACCTGGGTGCCTGCATTTCAGTGCTCAGACAGCTTTTTCATTATGAAGTTTGAGTTGCTGCCAAATCCTCAGCTTTGATCTCTAGCGGTATTGAAAAAAAACACTGTCTTCCCCTGTTGTCCAGATCCTGATCCGTAACAGAGTGACGGACTTGGATGCTCGGATGAATGATGGAACGACCCCGTTAATTCTGGCTGCACGTCTGGCAGTGGAAGGAATGGTGGCTGAGCTAATTAATTGCCAGGCAGATGTGAACGCCGTCGATGACCACGGTAATGTGAACGCGACGTGCCGGGCTGGGCAAATATTTGTCACGGTGCGAGCAAGGAGGGGTGGGCTTCTGCTCTCCTGGAGTGTGGGCTGCTCATAAATTCTGTAGCTAAATCAGATGCTAGGCTCTCCTGTGGAAGTCCTCCCAGCAGTAATAGACTGCGGACTGCTGCACAGTGGCTTGGTTAAACAATCCCAGAAGAGAAACAGAAATACAGAATTGGATATGCTGGGATTTTCTGGACTGCAGACATGACTCTGTGGATAGGTTATTTAAAAAATAAAAATAAAAAAATTCCAGAGCAAGTGCTGAAAGTCCCACTATGTACTCCCATAACATAGGAGTATGTCACAGCGTGGTGATTTGCAAAGCATAAATGTGACTTCAGGACACGTTCACATGCTGTGAGCTGCACTGCAGTTGCTTTCTTCCCTCAGTGTACTCCGTCCATCTGGTGCTTTAGGAAATAGCTCCTCCGTTTGTTACTGAAGCTGCTGGGTTTCCCTGCAGGTAAATCTGCTCTTCACTGGGCTGCTGCTGTCAACAATGTGGAAGCAACACTAGTGCTGCTGAAAAATGGAGCCAACAGAGACATGCAGGATAACAAGGTATGGTCTGGGTGTGCTCGGCGTGGCTGTGCTTCCTAACTCAAAGCATCTCTTTGCTGTTGGTAGTGAACTAAGTTCAGATTTTGTAAACTGGGTCCTCAGTGCAGGTCTTCCAGACCCAGACTGCAACTGGAACTCTCCCCAAGTGCTGGATGACTTGTAGGATTTCTGATACGGGAGAGTAGTTTTCTCCCTTGTTTGGCCCAGTCCTGGGTAGCAGTGCTGTCCTGCTTTCCTTGCAGGAAAGGAATGCAATACATAGCCAACGGTGTGTGAGAGCACCGGGGTGACGTGCTGCTGGTAACAAGCAGCTGGATTCCAGTTAGCAGGCACAGGTTGGGCAGCACGGCAGCAGTCACATCCTGTCACATTTCCAAGGCTCTCAGTGCCGGGTGGATATGGGGAAGAAGCCCCTCTGTTTGAGAGACAGTCTGCACTGCGCAGACCTCCTGCAGCTTCACTGTTAGTTTTTGCTGTATCTTAGTCCTTGATTTCTTCCCTCTGCCTAGGGTTTCTTTTTTGCATTATTATGTATTGCTCAGTGGATTTTAGAGCTACCAACAAGCTGCAGTTCATTACTGGGCTGTTTTAGTCCTTTGTACCTTTCCCTCATAGGGGACAATGGGAGAAAGGCACGCAGTTCCTCCAAGGGCCCATGGCAGAATAGTGCGCTTCCTGGTAGGATGGTTTAGGCTGCGTGCTCCGCTGCCGTCTGTGATATCATCCCCTGTAATCTGCCTTTTTCAGCGGGCACCTCTCAGGATGGGCTGTTCTTCGAGACAGTTAAATGGGACACTGCATTAAACAGTGCTTCCAGGTGTTGCCGCAATTAAGGGATTGTTAGCTGTAAGTCAGTCCCCCCACGCTGAAGCTGCTAAAGTGCTTGTTCCCTGTGTTTTCAGGAAGAGACGCCGCTCTTCCTTGCTGCTCGAGAAGGCAGTTTCGAAGCAGCAAAAATCTTGCTGGACCATTTTGCCAATCGAGACATCACGGACCACATGGACCGCCTGCCCCGCGATGTGGCCCAGGACCGGATGCACCACGACATAGTGCAGCTTCTCAACGAGTACAACGTGGCACACAGTCCCGCCGGGCACCCCGGCGCCATGCTGAACTCTGCCCTCTCCCCGGTCATCTGTGGCCCAAATAGGTCCTTCCTCAATCTGAAGCACGCTTCGTTAAGCAAGAAGTCACGAAAACCGAATGCCAAAGGCATTATGCCCACAAACCTCACCAAAGATGCAAAGAGGAGGAGGAAGAAGTCCCTCAGTGAGGGCAAAGGGCAGTTTTCGGAGAGCTCGGTGACCCTGTCACCAGTTGATTCCCTAGAATCGCCCCATGCTTTTGCATCCGAACCAACATCGTCTCCTGTGATGCCATCGCCGGGGGTGTTACACTCGTCGCCCAGCTCACTGCTGACTGCTCCGTCGGTGCAGGCCGCACACACCATGTCCTTCTCCAACCTCCACGAGATGCAGCCCTTAGGACGCGGATCTGGCACGGTGCTCCCATCCGTCAGCCAGCTGCTTTCGCAGCACAGAACCACCCCTCCCAACAGCGGGCTCGGCAGGCTCCGGCCAGCCGACGTTTCCACCGAGTGGATGAACCGTATGGAGGTGAACGAGTCCCAGTACAACGAGATGTTTGGCATGGTGCCGCAGGTGATGCATTCGCACCCCGGCGTGTCTCAGCAGAGCGGTTTGGTTCAAGCAGATACAAAGCACATGGGAGTTTCCAGGGAGTCTCTGCCCCCTATCATGACTTTCCAGCTGGTTCCCAAGGGTGGCATAAACCAGCAAGCACTGCCGCAGCAGGCCCAGTCAAACTGCGCTCAGAACATGGCTGGGCCTCTTAGCTCCATGTACCAGATCCCGGATTTAGCTCAGCTGCCCAGCGCCTCGTTCTCCATGGCCGCCATCCCTCAGCAGGATGGGCAGGTGGCTCAGACGGTCCTCCCGGCTTACCACCAGTTCCAGAGCTCGATGGGGAAGTACCCCACGCCTCCCTCACAGCACAGCTGCTACTCCTCGGCCACAGAACGGACTCCTAGCCACAACCGGCACTTACAAGGGGAGCACCCATACCTGACTCCGTCACCCGAATCTCCAGACCAGTGGTCAAGCTCCTCCCCACACTCTGCCTCTGACTGGTCTGATGTGGCAACCAGTCCCAGTAACAACCAGCGCGGGCCAGCGGCCACTCACATGACAGAGCAGCAGCGGAACAACATGCAGGTGTATGCCTGAAGGCTGGCCAAGGTGAAGCCCGATTAAAGCGGACTCCAGAACTCATGAAGGTCTTCCAGGATGGAAATGAAGAACCATTTTAGTATCCAAGAGTCTTAATGAGCCCAGGCTGTTTTTTCCTTGGAGGGACTGTGGTCGCTGTGGGCTTGTATGCTTTTATGCTAAACAGAGAACTGTAGAAGCTGGTGATGGAGAAGACCAGCTGGGTCACTTCTAACCGACACCCACGCACCTTGGATGTGATTGCTGTCTGCACTGGATTCTCCAGTCTGCTTTTAAATCTGTTCCACCATTTCTTTGGGGAGACAGCTCTTCAGCTTAATGCATCTCATGGTCGTTTCTCCAGAAATTAAACCAGCTTTGTATCCTTATTTTGTTACTCCTCCTGTTACCCACGTAACCTCTCTCTGAAGCACCTTCTACTAGTTCTCCTCGAGTTCAAGTTGCCTTGCCTTGTCTTGACACAGCTCAGAGCTGCACCCACATTCCTAGACCTCTCCTTCCCTCAGCTGTTCTTGCTCAGCAAGCTAGCCGGACTTCCCATAACACCTGCAGGTCAAGTGACACCTTCTGTCACGCAGCTTCACCCTTCCCTCTTCCAAGAGTCTTTTGTCTTATACAGACCCACTAACACCCCTTAGTGTTCTCACTGCCTGTCCCCCCCAGGTATTATGAGATTATATATACATATAGTCTTCTCTTAGGTCTTTTTTTTTTTTTTTTACCCTCCCAAAAATGCTGGTCTGACCTGGTCTTCCCCCACGGTGACCTGTAGGCACATCTCTCCCGGGTTGGATGTCTTCCCCGAGACACACCTGACTGTTTTGACACACTACCCTCCCTGTCCCCCCATCCTGCCAGGTGTGTCCATGACCGCCTTCACGGGCTCCCATGCCGGAAGAGATGCCCAGGCCTTTTGGGAAGCTCTCAGGATGTGCATGAGTATTTCAACACCTGATGACAGACGCTCCCAGTGTTCTTGCACAGTACTCCCCTCCCCTCCATCCAAGGGTGGCTGTGTCCTGTCCTCCAGATAACATATGCTGCCTCTTTATGGTATTATCAAGAAGTGTCAAGGATGTCATTACGTGTTTGCAGCGCGTCTCCTGCGTCAGGAATGGCATCCAGCCCTTTGAAAAGTGCCTCTTTCACTTCAGCCCTGGGACAGGGCTGCCTTGTCTTCCTCTCCCAACAGGGAGGCTGCAGCACTGACTTCCAAGCAGGCTTCCAGCCGCAGCAGCGTGCCTGAAGCCAGGAGCTGGGCTTAAGCAGCAGACCAAAAAGCTCAGAAACCGTTGCCTAATGCCGTTTGGTTAGCAGGTTTGGGGCTGTCCTCTGCACTCAGCTTCAGCCTGTATCGAGATTTCCCAGCTGAGGTGCCTGACGTGCTCTGTGGGACGGTGGTGCCATTTGTACTGCAGCTCCCCCAGTATTTTCGGAGTTACGGAAGCCAGCTGTCGCTGACCTTAGGCAAACAGCCGCTCTTTCTGCTTTGTCCGCAAGAGCAGCGCTTCCCTAAAGGGCTCTGAACCAGTCAGCAGCCGAAGTGAACATTTGTGGGGATGGTTTGCTCCTACCTCTTCGGGGGAACCCTGCAGACACATGTTCCAAAGAGATCGGGGCTGTCGGCTGCCGCTAAAGGACAGAGAAGGCCGCTCCCCTCCAAGCAGCGGCCATTCAGCATCCTACCATGTACAGTATTTTCTCTGATGTTTCTTTCCATTCTAATCAAAAGTAAAAGCTTTTTTTTGTTGGGTTTTTTTTTTGGTTTTTTTTTTTGTTTCTGCTCAATGGTACATGAAGGCAGGGCCTCAGGAGGAGCTGGTTCCCGGGGCCGACGTTTTGGGCTGAAGTTTTTAATTCTGAAGTTACTGCTTTTTACGACGCACAGAGCGTTCCCCGGCACGCTCGCTGCAGTGTGTCCTGTGAAGTTGAGCTGCAACCGACTCAGATCTCCAGGCAAGAGCCTGCAAGCTCCTGGAGGTCTGTCCAGGTACATGTTTCACTGCAAATAATGAAGTGTTGCTACATCGATGCTAAAGAAACAAAGGGCTTTTCCTTGTTAGCCCCAAATAACCAAGTGCCTTTTTATATATGTGGCTACCTTTTACAAAATGAGCGCTTTCTGTGGAATGAAGCCAGTTTCGTGCCTGGCATGTTAATATGATGGCCCTCTGCCTTTTTTTTTTTTTTTTTTAACTACTTGTAAAGATAATATCTCCTTAAGGTGGTATTTTATCTCATAAGTTGTAGAGTAACCATTCACACAGCAGCATTTTCCTACATTAATAATGGAAAATATTTGCTTATTTTTACATTTTTTATAAAAGTCTTTTACGAAAATAGTTGCTGCAAAATGTATAAGCAATTTTTATCCCCAGAATAAAGAGTATGTGCCCGGTGTCTGTGTGCTGCTGGTTTTGTTTCTCTTCCCGGCTATTGTGGCACAGCCACTGGATTATAAAATGATTCGTTGGTGTTCAGTAGCTGTTCAGACCTCTGACGAGGGAGGGCTCGCTGGGACCTCCACAGTCCGTGTCAGGAAGAGAGCTTCTGGGGATCACGGGTGCTGTGTCCCGTGGCTCGGCAGCGCACAGACCCCAGCGTTTAGCTCCGTCCCAGGGAGCTGTGCCTGGGAGCTGAAAGCAGCCTGGCTGGGGTGTAGCAGGAGGATTCGGGGTGTCTTGGTTAGCTGGGACGGGGGGCAGTAACCAGCAGCCGAGCTGCTGGGCATACTGGAAAGGATGGGGGAGGGAGTGGGATGGGGCCTTTTTGAGATGCTGTGAATAAGAGCTCTCGCTTGCCTGGGAGTCTGGGAGCTGGAGAAGGGCTGCAGCTTTTGTGCGGCTTTTGGAAAAGTGGTGAGCAAGCGTGGGTGAGGCGGTGGTTAGTGGAGGCGTGTGTTCGCTTGCCCTTCCAGGTCCTGCTCGCTTCCCTGGGCTGCTCGCTGTTCTTCCAGCTGGGAGGAGGACCCTCATTCTTGGAGCTGAGGCTGCCTCCCTGGCTTTGGCTTGGCACCTGGTGCATGAAGATGTGCGATTCTCCAGCCTCTGAAATGGCAGCGCAGCTCCTCCGTGCTGTTTTCAGACAGGAAAAGTTTGACATGAACAAGGAGAGAACGAACTGACGATGGCTGCTGTGCTGTATTTTGAGCAGGGAGCTGCCACGAAGCCTTGGGCCTCGCTAGTGCTCCCCTGGCCGGTTTCCAGCTCTCGCTGCAGCCTCGGATGGAGCCGGTAGCTGAATTGCGATGCTTAGCAGGGATAAAGCTGCCGGTGGCATTTTAAGGGTTTAATATTCAAACAGCACAGCTCCTTTATCTTCTAGCAGAGCCAGCTTGGCAAGTCCAAACCTCCGGGAGGCTTTCATCCGTGTTCTCCCACAGGTTGCACATCTGGGCCAAAGTTTAGCGAGCTCTGCTGTGGCCCTGGCGCAGCTGCGCTGATGCTCAAGCCGAGACTTGAAACCGCATCTCCTCGGGGACGGTGCGTGCCTCTTCCCCTGCCCGCGATGACGAGGGGCTTGTGGAAACTTGTTGTGTTGCATCCAAGTAAGCTGAACTGAACCAGCCAGGCGGGGAGCTGGGGCGCCCCGTGTCTAACTGGGGGGTAGCGGAGTAGCCTTGGGCTCCTGTGGGGAGTATTTTCATGGTTTTTCATAAAACAAGGGTAGAGGCCTGTCTTCTGGGGGGGTTGCTGTGTTCGAGGGGTGTCCCCATTAGTCGGAGCCGGCTGATCTCTGTAAGGTGGTTTCTTTCCCGATAGGATAGCGGGCAGCAGCTGTGTTTAGACACAAGGTGGTTTTCCCCATTTGATCCCGGAGGGTGCCTGGCAAGCTGGCGCTGAGGTCTGGGGAAGCAGCAGCAGCTCTATCCCGGCTGCGTGGGGGAAGGGGATGGGTCTGATCCTCCTCCGTGCCCGGGGCGAGAGCCAGGCCTGCCTCTGCACGCTGGCACGGCCTGCGCCCTGTGCGTGTCGCAGCTCTGGCCGCTGCGTGTTTCGGCAAAGGAGCCGGGGGAGATCCCTGGGGGATGCAGCTGGAGCCTGACAGCCAGAGCAGCTCCGGCCGGCTCCCAGCCCTCTGTGCTGGGGGGAGCGGGGCTCAGCTCCGGGGCTGGAGCCTCTGCAGGGAGCTGCCTGCTGGGTGGCTCCCAGTGGCCTCCCCCAGGGGTCTCTGGGAGGGCTGGGGGAAGGAGTACCGGGCAGCGGCCGCGGCTGGCAGCGGCAGGGTGCTGGGCAGGAGCTGGCAGCTTCGCAGGAGGCCACGGGACCAGCAGCGGGAAGAGCTTTCAGGGCTGCTTTAGTGTGTCGGGAGCCGGGGAAGTTGTGCCACAGAGCAGCGTGGCCAAAGCAGTGAGGCAGAGGAGCTTCAGCCCCCCGCGCCGGTGCGAGCGGGCACCCCGCGGTGAGGAGCGAGGGCCAGGGAAGGCTGTGCCCGACCTCGCCAAAGGGCTGCTGGGGCCGGCGGCAGCCCCTCTGCGGCTCCGTGGGGCAGGGGCGGTGGGGGGCTGCTGCCGCACCACCTGCCCCATCCCTCCTGGAGGGACGCAGTGACGAAGCCCCGCGTCACTGCCAGGCGCGAGGGCCGGGCACCCCCACCGCTATCTGGTGGCACCCGCCAGCCCTGGCCGCAGGCTGTTCCCACATCCCCGTGTCCTGCATCCTGCTGACAAACATCCCCCGGCAGTTCAAACAAGGGCGGTGTGTGGGTGACGCACGGCGGAGCTGGCAGGGTGTGGGGCCCGGCTGGCTGCCGTCCCTCGGCCGGGGACGCGGGCAAGGCCAGCGAGTGGTACCCACAGCCCGGCCGCTCGCCGCAGGGATGCTCCAGCTGGGATCAGGGCAGTTTTCCCCCGGGGCTCACCCCTGCCAGCCCCTGGAGCAGCCAGAGCTGGGCCAGTGGGCATCCCTGCCCGGTGCCAGCCTGCTCTCTGCTGCAAGATTATCTCTGTGTCTGCATTGGCAATTAATGCTAATTGCAGGGGGTTTATTGACCAACTAGGAGAGGTTCTTCCTGTCTTCTGGAGGAACGTGGAATGCAAACAGAGTAGAGATCTGGGCAGATTTCCAGCCAAGAGGAGGGATTCCAGTAGGATTTTTATGGTGGGAATCACCTGAGCTTGGGCAAACAGTGATGCTGGTGAGCACTGTACTATAAAGGGCAGCTCCTCTCCCGGTGATCCAGGAGAAGCTGTTATTCCTCCCCCTCTCCGGTCAGCAGGTGAGGAAGGGGATGCTCACGGGGTGGCTGGGGCCTCGGCATGCTCCAGGGTGGCTCGTGGGTGAGCAGGAGCTGGTCCCAGCCCTGGCAGCTCCCAGGGGAGCTGAGCGCTGCCCTTGCTGGATGGGGCAGGCTGCAACGATGCAATTTCCAGCCCCGCATTGACTTTTGTCGCTGCTTCTTTGAGGGGAAGGCGAGCTGAGTCTGCAAATCAGCCCCAGTGCCCAGGGATTAGCCCAGATAAAGGGGATCTGCGCTGATGTGGCTGATTTGCATCCCCAGCCTGGCGGCCCTACGAGCTTGGGGGGTGAAGGCAATGCTGTGCACGTAGTCCTTGCAGCCCTACCGGCCCCGGCCCTGCCTGTGCCACGACTGCTGCCGCCCAGCGCCAGGGCAGGGCTGGGATCCCCCCACCTGTGACCATGGCAGCGCTCCCCCCATGTCCCCACAGAGCAGCTTGGCTCACCCAGATGCCTCCTGCTAAGGCTGGGACTGGTGGGAATGGGATCCCCCACTGCCGATGTGGGCTGGGGACCCCGAGCCGTGCCTGGGAGGGGGCTGCAGGCACAGGGCAGTGACCTGTGCCAGGGAGTGGAGAGGGAGGCACAGTCCCCAGGGCTGCCATCTCCTCCAGCCGGCTGAAAGGGGCCAGATTCAGTCCACAGCAGGGTGGGTTTGCACCCTCTGGGCACAGGCAGCATCCCCTGTCCCTGAGGACCTGGTGTCACCCCCTGAGCTCTTACCGGGGACACTTCCAGGAGCAAGGAGGATGGTGGCAGTGGCCAGATTCGCCCTCGTGCTGCTGGGCTGCGTGGGGCTCCTGCGGCCAGCCGGTGAGTCCCACCGCTCGGGGGGCAACCGCTGGCCCAGTGGGGCTGGGAGGGAGCCACGCTCCTCTCCGGCCGGCCATGCCAGCCATCCCCCATCCCTCCCCACCGCCCTCCCTCCGCAGGCGCCCGGTACATAAACTACTGCCCCAAGGGCTGGTACTACTTCAAGCTCAGCTGTTTCAAGTATTTCAGTCAGCTCCGGAGCTGGGACGAGGCTGAGGTAAGCTTGCTGGGGTACCCAGGCGGCCGGGGACCCTCTGGTGTCGCCGGGGTGCCCAGCCAGTGACGCTGTCCCCGCAGCGGCAGTGCCAGGCCAGCCACGCCAGCGCCCACCTGGCCTGGGTGGAGGAGCCCCGGGAGGCGGCCACCCTGCAGAGGGTCATCTCCTACTACCAGCGCATACAGCCCGTCTGGCTTGGCCTCCGCTACAGGCAGGAGGTGAGGCAGGGGGTGCCGGGGGACGGCGGGGCCAGGGGGCAGCGAGGCCATGCCTCTGACCCCCCTCGCCCTGCACAGAGCCGGGCCTGGCAGTGGGTGAGCGGGGACAAGTACAGCATCGCCAGTGGGCTGCCTGGGAGCGGTGCCCGCGGCGGCACCTGCGGCGTCCTCACCCATCTCAGCGGTGAGTACCCAGACCCTGCCGCCACCTCCAGTGCTGGCTTTTGGATGGCATCCCCCCCCCCCACCTCCTCGTCTGGGTCCTGGCCCCTCCAGGGGCTCGGTGGGCAGAGCTGGTGCCCCTGCCCTCGCCGCTGCCCCCGCCAACCCCCGGCCCGTCTCTCCTGCAGGCTTCACCCTGTGGTCCGCTGCCGACTGCTCCCAGCAGCATCACTACATCTGCAAGTTCACCCCCATGCACTGAGCACGACCCCGGGGCCTGGGGGGGACCCCGTGCCAGCGATGCTCCCCTCCTACCACCCTGGCTCTTCTCCCCCCACCTCCTAAAAATACATCTATAAAAAAAGAAGCGTGCAAAGTGCTGTGTGAGCTCTGTGCTGCTGCAAAGCCTTGGGCTGCTCCGGGCGAGGGAGAGGCAGGTGCTGCCGCGGCTCCCGAGTTCCCCAGCTCCTGGGGGCTTGGGCATCGCCGGTGCCGGTGGAGCTGCTTGGGGGTGAGTTCCCGGGAGCCGCAGGGCCGGTGGCTCTCCCAGTCGGGCACTGGTGGTTGCTCACCCCCAGCCCTCTGGTGCCAAATGGCACAGGTGTCCCTGGGGTGCAAAGTGCAGGGCGACAGGGGTGTCCCCAGGGTGCAGGCATGGAGACGTGGGGCACAGACGTGGGTGGGGATGGGATCTGTCGGGGTGCGGGCATGGGGATGGGTGCCCCCCCCACTGCAGACAGCTCCACGGGGGTCCGGGGGCTGCGATGCTGCCCTGTGGCCATGTTGACAGCAGCAGCGGGACCAAAGGTCCCTTCTTGTGTCACCGCAGTGTTGCCACAGGCATCACGTGGCTGTTTGCTATTTTGAAGATGGCTCTGCCCCCACCCAGCTCCTGGGTTTTTTCACCCCCGGAGCCGCAGCACATGATGGAGGTGGACCCGCTTCCCAGGTGGCACGGCTGGTGCTGGCACCACAGCCGCAGCTGCCCTCTGCTCCCTCCCCACGACAGCCGGGGAGGCCACGCAGCACCTCGCAGCCGGCGCAGTGACCGCAGCGGTGCCAGCCAGCCGTGGGCACCGGGGCTGCCACCACCCCACGGCACGGGGAGCGGGGGCTGCGGGACAGCCCATCCTGCTGCTCAGCCCTGGCTCCGGCTGAGCGTGTCCCCAGGCTCTGGGGCACAAGACAGAGACATCTTGCAAGTTTCCCCCTCCAAAGCCAGCGCTTGCTCTGCCGGCCCTGTCGCGTTGGCTGGTGCTTGGTGACCTTTGAGCACCAGGGTCCAGCGGGCTGATAAGGGCCAGGAGGGCTGTGCCGTGCCACCCACACAGTTTATAAAAGCACCACACAAGGCCCATCCTGCTGTCCGTCCCGCCGTCTGTCCCTCCGTTCCTGCAGCGGCCGGGGTGAAGATGCTGCGCTTGGTCGGCCGTGCCGCACGCTGCTGGGGGGCAAGGCGGGCACCGCCGGGGCCGGAGCGGGCACCCCGGGGGACCCAGCACTCCATGACCGTGCAGAAGGCGTGGTGAGCACCCCCGCGGGTCGGGTGGGGTGGAGGCATAACTGGGGTGGGGGGTCGGGGAGCTGGCAGCGCCCTTAAACCTTGCTGGGGAAGGGGACGCTCTCCCTCCTCCTCACAGCGCCGCTGGGCACAGGGAACCCACAGGGATTTGGGGTGCTGGTGGCCTGGGGTGCTCGCTGGTGGCATCTCCCCAGGGCCACCGCCTGTCCCAGAGGCTCGGGGCTGCCACGGGACTGTCGTTGCTCCATCTGCCCCACAGCCTCTCCAGCGCTGCCGGGACGGGTGCCTGGCCCAAGGACGTGGGCATCCTGGCACTGGAGGTGTACTTCCCTGCCCAGTACGTGGAGCAGGAGGAGCTGGAGCAGTATGATGGCGTGGAGGCCGGCAAGTACACACGGGGCTTGGGTCAGCAGCAGATGGGCTTCTGCGCCGCCCATGAGGACATCAACTCCCTGTGCCTGACGGTGGTGCAGCGGCTGGTGGAGCGCGGGCGCCTCTCCTGGGATGCCATCGGCCGCCTGGAGGTGGGCACCGAGACCGTCATCGACAAGTCCAAGGCTGTCAAGACCGTCCTCATGCAGCTTTTCCATGACTCGGGCAACACTGATGTGGAGGGCATCGACACCACCAACGCCTGCTATGGGGGCACGGCCTCGCTCTTCAATGCAGCCGCCTGGGTCGAGTCCAGTGCCTGGGATGGTGGGTGCGGGCTGGGACTGCGCTGTGGGCATGGTGGGGCTGGAAGCTGGGTGGGTGCCATGGGATGGGGGAAGGAGGCTGGAGGTGGCCTGAAACCCAAAGATCCTCTGGCAAGCCTCAAAGGGAGCCGCTGCCCCTCCAGGCTCTCCATCACCCCTGTTTCTTGCCTGCCTTCTCCGTGACACCTGGCAGTGCGGGGATGGGTGGGAGCACACAAAGGCCACGGAGTGGATTCTTCCACCCGCTGCCAGCCCCACCAGCCCACTGTCCTTCTTCAGGTCGCTACGCCGTGGTGGTGTGTGGGGACATCGCCGTCTATGCCACAGGGAACGCACGGCCCACGGGAGGTGCCGGTGCCATCGCCATGCTGGTGGGACCCAACGCCCCGCTGGTGCTGGAGAGAGGTTGGTGTCACGAGGACCTGGGGATAGTGAGCTGATGGGTGCTGTCCCTGGGGGCTGTACATCCATGTCCCAGCCCCACACAGGGCTGCTCACCCCCAGCAGCACTGGCTCTGCCAGCCCCGGTAGCTGGGTAACCCAGGATCCTGGCCAGCCACATCCCTGTGGGCACCACGGAGCAACACAGGGAGGCTGGTGGATGCGGGGGCTGGCATGGCAGGCAGCACCTATGGGTGCTTGCCATCCGGCTGGGACCCCTGGATGCTCCCTGACAGCTGCCTCTCCCCATGCCCCCAGGCCTGCGGGGAACCCACATGGAGCACGCCTACGACTTCTACAAGCCAGACCTGTCCTCTGAGTACCCGGTGGTGGACGGGCAGCTCTCCATCCAGTGCTACCTGCGGGCGCTGGACCGCTGCTACGCCGTGTACCGCCGGAAGGCGGAGAGCCAGTGGCAGCAGGGTAAGCAGCGGCATCCCTGGGGCGCCCGTGCCATCCCACCAGATGCTGACGGCCCCACGTTGCCTTCCAGCTGGCATCCAGCGGCCCTTCACCCTCGACGACTTCAAGTTCATCATCTTCCACACGCCCTTCTGCAAGCTGGTGCAGAAGTCAGTGGGGCGGCTGCTGCTGAATGACTTCTTGGCCACCCCCAACCCCGACACGGCCACCGGCCTCTACAAGGGGCTGCAGCCCTTTCGGTGGGTCCCCGCGCCGTGTCCCCTGTCCCCCAGCCTGGCTGGGGATGTGCCCATGTGGGGTTCAAGCCGGCCTCTCTCCGGGCAGCGGTGTGAAGCTGGAGGACACCTACACCAGCAAGGAGGTGGAGAAGGCATTCCAGGCGGCCAGCCAGGACATCTTCAACCAGAAGACCAAGCCCTCCCTGCTCCTCTCCTCCCGTAACGGCAACATGTACACGCCATCCATGTATGGCTGCCTGGCCTCCCTCCTGGCGCAGTGAGTCCCCCGGAAAGCTGGCTCGGGGTGGTGGGGAGCTCATTTCAGGGAGGGCAGCCCCTGGCTTGGCTGGCTGGGGGGCCAGGCATCAGCACACATTCCCCCCCGCCCCCACCACCTCCAGCAGAGACCTGACACTTTCATTGCATGTAATCCCTGGTGTGGGTGCGCCCCGCTCCACGCCACCTTCTTGCCAGCCTTTCCATTCCCGCTCGCTGGAGCTGGGCTGGCGCATGAAGGCCTTCTGTTGGTGCTGAGGAATGAAAATTCCGTTGTTGTGCCCGACAGAATGGCTGATCCCATGGCAAAGGAGCCACGGGAATAGCCCAGCACTGGTGGGGGGATGAAAGCTTTGTCCTGGTGCCCCCAGCACCACCACACTCCAGGGCCACACAGCCTCAGCAATGCGACCCCGAGTGCCAGCACCCCCCGGCCCGCAAAGGGGGCAGGGGACAGCCCCAAATCCTCTCTAACCCCCCTAACCCCTTGCTGCAGGTCCTCGGCACAGGACCTGGCTGGGTCCCGGATCGGTGCCTTCTCCTACGGCTCAGGGCTGGCTGCCAGCATGTTCTCCCTCCGGGTCTCGCAGGATGCGGCCCCAGGTGAGCCCCGTGGGAAAGGGAAGCTGGGAGGGGAGGGTGGCGTGGAGGCACGGGGCTGAGGCCACCAGCCATGCCATCTCACCCCGGGGGTGCCCACGGCCAGGCTCACCCTTGGACAAGCTGATCTCCAGCCTGGCTGATCTGCCGGCTCGCTTGGATGCCCGCAAGCGCGTGGCCCCACAGGACTTCGCCGAGATCATGAAGCGGCGGGAGGAGACCCATCACTTAGGTGAGTGGGACTAGGGGGATGTGACACCCACCCGCTAGGAGCCCACAGCCCTCCTGAGCATCACCACCCTCTCCCCGCAGCCGACCACGCTCCCCATGGCTCCCAGGCAGACCTCTTCCCCGGCACCTGGTACCTGACACGGGTGGATGCCAAGTACCGCCGGGAATATGCCAGGAAGCCTGTCTAGGGGGGACCAGAGCGGTGAGCCCTGGGGAAGGGGATGCTCTTTCCCACCGGCATCCCTGCTCACCCCCAAATCTGGGGCTGGCCTCTGTGGGAAACCTCACCTTGGATGGCTGGGAAGCGGCCAGTGGCACCTCGGGCCCTGGAGCTGGTGGAGACAGCAGCGTTTTCTGCAAACATCTCGGTGGCACAGGGGAATAAAGGCACGGATGAGACGGGGCAGCAGCCCGGCTCTGGCTCCTGGGCAAGACTGGTCCCCTCCCACCCCGGGGCCCTTCCCTCAGTCACAACGGGGCGGGATCATGGCCCCTTATGGGATTTATCCCATGGGCACCCAACGTGGCCACCTGTCCTGTTGGACATGTGCCTCAGGATCCCCCCATTTCCTCAGGATGGGAGCATGCCTGGACATTTTGTGGGAGCCAAGTAAACCCCAGCTCTGGGGTCTGAGGGTGGGAAGATGCCATTTTCCCCGTGATGCTGACGAATTGAAACATCCCTATGGGAAAACCCAGGGGACAGGAGGGGGCAGGCGATACAGGGGCTCACAGGAAGGCTCAGCTCCCTTGGAGCACTGCCTGCTCTCTGGGCCACGTCCCGGCATGGGACCATGGCCAGAGGGGACCTTGGTGGGGCCGCAGCAGCCGTGGAGACCTTTGCACCCTTGAGCAAACAGCAGCAGGGCCGAGGGGCGGTGGGGGCTGGAGGTTTGGGGAGGGAAGTTTGGGGTCAAGGACAAGGGACCGCACAGACAGGCATCACACACTCTCCTTCCGGACCCTTTATTGAGCATGGGGCCACCCCAAGCCCAGTGTGGGGGCCGGGGGGGGCCGGGTGCGATGTTCCCCCAGCTTGGGTGGGGTGGGGGTCCAGGTGCTGCGGCTGTGGGGAGAGCCCCTGCCGGTGGTCAGGGGCTACAGGTGGAGTTGGAAGACCTCCATGGTGCGTGGTTTCAGCTCGCTGAGGTCGGACAAAGGGGCTGAGAGCCTGACAACGCTCCACTGCTCCCCCGCCACTGTGCTGGAGCTGTGGTAGGACTGGAGCTGGACCCCCACCTTCCCCAGCAGCCCTGGAGAGGAGGAGAGAGGTTAGGGGCCACCGGCTGCCCCACCGTCCCAGCACCCAGCAGGGCTCTGCCCACCCCAACGCCCTTCAAACGTCCACAATGCCATCTCTTCCCCCCCGTCCCAAGTCTTCTGCTCCACATCCCCCCGCCCGCCGCCCAAGCCCCCCCCCCCCGCCCCGATCCTTGTCTCTTCATGCAACATCTGCCCCCCCGCTGCTGCAGCAGGTGCCCAGCAGAGGCAGGGTCCCCCCAAGGCTGCGCCCCCCCTGCTCGGGCCGATGCGGGGAGCTCACCGGCGAGCGCGGGCAGAGCACCAGGCTCGGTGGCTTTGGCTCTGTAGATGAGGAGGGGGCCAGCCAGCGGGGCCGGCTGCTTGAAGGTGGCCCCGTTGAGCTCCCGCAGCACTGGGGTGCTGCCCTGCACCGTCCCCGCCGCCCGGTGTGGGGTGCCCTGCAGGGACACCTGCAGCAAGCCGGTGCTGCCGTCGGGCTCGGGGGCCACATGGTCGTGGGTGGTCGTGACCTGCCAAGGAGACGTGGCCGCTCAGTGCCCAGGTCCTGTGCACGGCGGGGTGGAGGGAAGGGGTGTCCTCGGAGGCACCCCAGGGATGCCCCCCAGCCCGAGAGCTGCATTAGCAGCCCCACGGGGTGACCCCAGGCTCACGCCGCTTGGTGGGGAGGGACAGGGCCATGGGTGCCCACGCACCTTCAGCCCAGCCTCCTGGGCCAGCAGCAGGGCATTCACCAGGGTCACCTCCTTCTGCGTCCCTCCAGCCAGCATGCCCGCGGCCACGGCAGGCGTCAGGTAGCTCCCGGCCTCCTGCAGGGGTGTTCCTGGGGTGCAGGGAGGAGGCAGCGGGTGGGTGGGCCAGCAGCAGAGAGGTCAGCCCAGCACTGGAGTGGTCAGCCTGGGGCTGGTCCTTCCACCCAGCCACGCATACACCCATCCTTGCTGCCATGCTCCCACACACCCATCCCTACTCCCACCCTCCCTCCCACCCACCCACCCATCCATACCCCCATCCTCTCGCCATCCTCCCATTCCACCGTCAACCACCCTCCTGTCCATCCCTTCTGGCCGCCCTTCCATGCCCCCTCCCACCCGCCCATCCCAGCGGGTCCCCGCACACCCTGCTGCATTGCCCACCCATTGGGGTCCTTGCACCCGGATACGGGGTGCAGCCACCCAGCTCACCTAGGGTGCAGACCTGCACGCTGCCCTGCGCTTGCTTGCCCACAGCGTGCAGCAGCGTGCCCAGGGCTCTGGCCAGGGCAATCCAGGGCTTGGTCTGGGGTGCAAAAGCCTTGCTGAGAGCCTGCCCGTTGACCTGCGAGGAAGACCAGGGCGATGAGAACTTGCCAGCGAGTGCACAGGGTTTCCCCCAATGTTTTATGGATGGGAAACTGAGGCACGGAGGTCAGGTGCCTAGTGGGGGGACTCACTATGCCAGCCAGCCCCTTCCCCGTGGCCATGTCCACGATCTGCATGGCGATCTCCTTGCCGCAGCGGCTCTGTGCCTCACGCGTGCTGGCACCCAGGTGCGGGCAGCAGATGACGTTGGGGTGGTTCACCAGGTCACGGTCCTTCGGGGGCTCCTGCCAACCCATCCCATCCAGCCGTCAGCCCCTGGCACCCACCTGGGAGCCCCAGAGAGGGGCAAGTACCCCCCCTCCCTTGCCAGCAGGGAAGCCGGGAGGGCTTTGCTAGGCTGCCCTGGCCTGGCTCGGGCAGAGTTATGGTGACGCTGAGATGAAGCCAAGCACGGGGACCCCCGCAGCCCCGCTCACCTGCGTGAAGACGTCAAGGGCAGCCCCGCCGCACTGCCCCGACTGCAGCGCCCGCAGCAGCGCACCCTCGTCCACGATGCCACCGCGGGCACAGTTCACCACCTGCACGCCGCGGCGGCACTTGGCGAAGGTGCTGTCGTTCAGGAGCCCTGCGGAGGGGATGTCATCAGCACCGGGGCTGCCCCGGTGCTCCCCCAAAGCCCCCCCCTGCCAGCACCCCCCCCGTACCCGTGGTGGAGGGCAGCAGCGGGGTGTGCACTGTGATGAAGTCGCAGCGGGGCCAGATCTGCTCCAGGGGCAGCTGCTCCACGCCGAAGGCAGCCGAGGCTTCGGGGGTGATGATGGGGTCGTAGCCTATGGTCTGAGGCAGAGCGGGCGCTCGCTCCTGCAGCCTGGCACCGTGCCCACGGCCGGGCCAGGGGGGGCCACGCTCCCCCCTCACTCCTCCCTGCCCCGGCTCCTTACCTTCATGCCAAAAGCCTGCATGCGAGTGGCCACCTCCCTGCCGATGCGCCCCAGCCCCAGCACGGCCAGCGTCTTCCCGTTCAGCTCCACGCCCATGTACTAAGGTGCAAAGCGGGGAGTGAGCGAGCCCCCTCCGTGCCAGCACCCGCCACCCCATCCTGCCCCCGGCACCCACCTCCTACCTTCTTACGGTCCCACTTGCCCTCCCTCATGGAGGCAGCTGCCTGCGGGATCTGCCTAAAAGGGGAGGCCGCGGTCAGCGCGCGGGCAGGGGGCTGCGGGGTGCGCGGCTGCCCCCCATCCTGCCCCGTGCTCACCTCGCCAAGCAGAGGATCATCCCGCAGGTGAGCTCGGCGGCGCTGAGGCTGTTCCCACTGGGTGTGCTGGGGATGGAGAGTGGTGTCACCGGCGTGACATCCCCGGGCCGCGGGGGTTCTGCACCCCTTTGAGGATGGAGACCCGCAGGGGGGTGCCGGGGGGTGCCAGGGGTGGGGAGGGCACCCTGCTGAAGCCTCCCCTGCCCCCCAGGAGCGCAGGCAGGGATGCCCCCCTACTCCTGCCCTTACTTCATGACCAGGACCCCCTTCCTGGTGGCCGCCTCCACGTCCACGTTGTCCACGCCGGTGCCCGCTCTGCCCACCACCTGCAGCCTCTGCGCCGCCTCCAGCACGTCGGCCGTGACTTTGGTGGCCGAGCGGACGATGAGGCCATCGCAGTCCTGGGGTGGGGGACACAGACACGGCGCCTGGGTCCAGGGCCGGGGCTGGCCCTGCGGGGGGGGGTCCCAGGGGGGTGGCGCGTTGGGGACAGCCGTGGGACGGTGTGAAACCAGCCGGGCTCTTGCATCAGACAGAAGGCGGGGACCGGCCCCAGCGGTCGAGGGGGGTCCGCTGCCAGCCGGGAGAGCCCGGTCCCCAGCGGCACCCACCCCCCTACCCAGGCACCCCCTCCCCCAGCCAGGCACCCACCCGTGGGCGCTCACCCGGATCTCCCGCAGCAGCTCCTCCTTGCTCAGGCCGGGCTTCTCCTGCACCCGGAGCCCGCCGGCCTGCAGGATCTCCCGGCAGCAGGGGTCCAGGCTGTCGCTGATCAGCACCTTCTGCAGCTTCCCCAGGGCCATGGCGGGCCGGGATGGGACGGGCCAGACCGGGCTGGGAGGGGATGGGATGGCGTGGGCTGGGATGGGGTGGGAGGGGGTGCCGGCTTCCTCCGCACGCCGCCGGGAGGCTGCTGCTGCCCGGCCGCCGCGCTAAAAGGGCTGCGAGCGGGGCACGTTTTTCGGGCTCATTGGGTCCCGTCTCCATGATCCCACCTCCTTCCCTTCCCCTCCCCGCCCCAGCCCGCCCCCCCCACCCCCCACCCCCGCCGGAGGGAGGGAGGAGGTGGAGGGGAGCGGGGTGGGGGCTGTGCCGCAGCCCCGCGGAGAGGGGAGGGAGTGCCCCGGTAGGATCCCGCTGCCCCCCGGGCCGGGGAGCGACGATACCGGGGGGAGCGGGTGTGGGTGTGGGGGTGGGTGTCAGCGTGTTCCCACCCCCCGCACCGCGGCCGTGCCTCAGTTTCCCCGCCCCGCACATCGCAGCACAGTGAGGCAGGAGGAGGATGGTGGTGGCAGCCACGGTGGTGCGGGTGGATCCCCCCCCCAAAGCTGGGGGGGCCGCTGGCAGGGTGCCCCCAGCCCCTGGTGAGCCCAGCCATGCCCTCCCAGCTCACTCAGGAATGGGGGTGCCCCGGACCCCACAGCCCGGAGGTGAGGCAGTGCCATGGCCCCTGCCGGCCCGCTGTTGAGCAATGCCCCCGATAAGGGGCTGGGGGCATGGGGCCAGCCCTGGCCGCTGGCTCCCAATGACGTGGGGCGCAAGGGAGCCACCCAGCAAACACCCTCCGTGGGGCAAGAGCCATGTGGCTGCGTCCAGTGACCTCGCAGGGGAAAGTGCTGGTCCCCAAGGCGGGACAGCGCGGGGAACCCCTGGGGCCAGGCACAGCCCCGCATGGTGGATGGCGAGGGATGGAGGGCATCCCCTCGCTTATGGGGCCAAACCCTCCCAGTGCAGCTGGACCAGACCGACCTGCCCACGGGCCACCCAGGATCTGGCCCTTCTTGCCCACCGCTCTCCCTGTGCAGGGTCCTGGCGGGACTGAGCCCTTTCCCAGGCTGTGCGCGCCCCAGGCAGCACGGCCGGACCAGACTGCCCTGCGTGAGGCCCGGGGCGGCCCCAGAGGCTGTGAAACCCAGCAGAGCCCAAGTGATGGAGGTGCCCCGGCAGGCAGGAGGTGGCCAGGGTGGCTGCCCTTGCCGTAGGCAGGACGCCTAAGGTGGGAGAGCCCAGCGCTACGTACACCCTGGCACTACGTACACCCTGGCACTACGTACACCCTGGCACTGCGTACACCCCCGTGCGATGTACACCCTGGCACTACCTACAGCCCGGTGCTACGTACACTGCAGCCACCGCCAGGGAACAACGGTGACGCCAGAGCGGGGAAAGTCCAGGACAGCTGACACAGGGCAAGAGATGCGGTCAAGGGTAGTGGCTGGTGAAATCTGCAGCGGGGTCCCAAAATGGCTCCTCTGTGGAGCTGTGTCACCTGGGGACCGGGACAGGGCTCCCTCTCCACAGCCTCACGCGTGGCGTGGGCTGGGGGCACCCACACTGTGGGCACCCACGCTGTGGGCTGGGACATGGCTGGGACAGGGCCTGGCAGCCCCACACCCCTTGGCACAGCCCTGCCGCCGACACCAGCCTCCATTATCCATGAAGACCTTGCTGAAGGGGCAACGCTGAGCCAGCACCCCGGCACCCCGCTCCCGTGCCGGCACCGCCGGGGTTTGCCCAGCGCCTCCGTACGCCTCCGTGGCCCCTCTCCCATGCTTGTGACCCTCTTGTGCAGAGGCCACCCGTGGCCAAGCATCGTGGCAGCGTGTTTGCCGGCTTTTCCCAGCTGGCTGGTGCCCTCTTCTGGGGACCAGCACTGGAGGCACAGCACCCCAGCACCCCAGCACCCCAGCATCCCAGCACCCCGGCACCCCACCCCTCGCCGGGGTCCTGCGGTGTGCTGGCGGGGCGGCAGTGCCACCAGCCATGTCCCCCTCACTCCTGGCTCCCTCTAAGGCAGCCAGCTGGAGGGACTTCAATCTGGTCCCTGCCTGTGTCCCAAGGAAGGGCCCCTCGGGTTGGAGGGGACCCCAAAGCCAGCAGGGCCAGCGGAATGGGTGCCCAGGGGACATGGGCTGTGGTGGCTGTCATCCGGGATGGAGTACAGGGGTTCCAGGGACACAGCACCCAGCTGCTGACCCCATAAGCACCAGGGTCCTGCATGGGCTCTGCTTGGTGGTGGTGGGAGGGGGGCATGGGGGACAGCTGGCCAAGGGGCTGTGGGTGCAGCGTGGAGGAGAGTGGGGCCAGATACTGATATAGTGAAAAAACCTAAAAACTCTGCTGCAGACAGAAACTGCATAGATAACAGAAACATTGATACCTGAGAA
>JAVJGI010000032.1:9270175-9305070 GCA_035590275.1 Ibycter americanus | reverse complement strand
CCCCCCCCCCCCCCCCCCCCCCGCCCCCCCCCCCCCCCCCCCCCCCCCGCCCCCCGCCAGGGTGGGGACAGCCAGGAGAAGGCAGGCAGGCCCTGGTGTGGCTGGGCTGAGATGTGAAGGAGATGTCGTAGGGTGGGATGTTTCTGTAGGACTAGGAGTCCTGGTGTGTCACCCCCCTTAAGAGCAGGGGGCTTGGTGGGGTGAGAAGTGCTGGTGGGCCCGGGGCTTGAGGGAGCTGTGCCCCAGGAGATGAGCCTAGTGAGTGGTGGAGGCCTCAGGAGGGTCTCTTGAGAGCTCCCAGAGAAAGGTTTGGGTGCTGGGAGGGAGGGAAGATGAAGGAAACCTGCCGGATCTGTGCTCGGGAGCTGTGCGGCAACCAGCGGCGATGGATCTTCCACACAGCGGCCAAGCTGAACCTCCAGGTGCTGCTCTCCCATGTCCTGGGCAGGGAGCTGTGCCGGGATGGCAAATCCGAGTTCGCTTGCAGCAAGTGTGCCTTCATGCTGGACCGCATCTACAGGTTCGATACCGTCATTGCGCGCATCGAGGCCCTCTCCATCGAGCGCCTGCAGAAACTGCTACTGGAGAAAGATCGCCTCAAGTTCTGCATTGCAAGCATGTACCGCAGGAACAATGAAGACTCTAGTGCAGATGACAGAACTGGAGATGGGACTGTGGACCTTTCTAACCTGCCTGATGTACGGTATGCTGCCCTCCTTCAGGAGGATTTTGCTTATTCTGGGTATGAATATTGGGCGGATCAAGACGAGCACAGCCTGGAGCCACACAGCTGCCATGCTTCAGAGGGAGCAAGTAACCGCCCACGGCGTTGCCGTGGCTGTGCCGCGCTGCGGGTGGCGGACGCCGACTATGAAGCAATTTGCAAAGTGCCGCGAAAGGTGGCCAGAAGCATCTCCTGTGGGCTGTCCAGCCGGTGGTCGGCCAGCATGGGCAATGAGGAATCATCAGTGTGTGACGTGGCGGAGTCCACCAGTGCCAGAGTGCCTGTGGATGGGGAGAGCATGGAGGAAGGCACACCTGCATCCTCTGTTGAGTCCCTGGACACAACTGTGGAGGCCAGCCCTCCACAGCAGAAGGATGAAGATGCAGATAAGGGCGTGAAGGGGAATGGGAAATGTGACGATTTCTCAGATGAGCGCATGACCCCAAATTCTTCGCTGAGCGGGAACAGGCTGGAGCTGGCCCTCAGTTTGATCAAGGCTTTGGACTACAAACCCCTTCAGAGCCCCCGAGGCAGCAGGCTACCTATTCCTGTGAAGTCCAGCTTGCCCCCTCCCAAGCTGAGCCGCGACTTGGCAGATGGCAGCACTTCTGCTGGCTTAGCGTGTGCTGGTTCTGTCTTCCTGAACGCAGACAGAAAATCCTTTTCCAGAGCCCCTTTGGGTCTTTCCTTGGAGATTTCTGAACTTCAGGAGCTGTGGGATGACCTCTGTGAGGATTATATGCCGCTGCGGGTGCAGGTAGAGGTCATTGTGCTGCCATTCAATTGAGGAGTGTCCCTGTGGCTTGATGCTGAGCCCACTAGGGATTCTTCTGTGCTGAGATAATGTAGATAGCTGCTGAACCCAGGGCTAAGAATAGGCAGCTCCATCCTTTTTAGGTGTGCTGCCTCTCTCCTCTGTCATTCTCCTGTCATCTGTTTCCTCCTTGTGTTCTGGAAATTAACCTCCTCCCACCCCACCCCACCCCACCCCCACCCCTCGCCTTCATCAGCTCTCCCTGTCAATGCAGCCTGCTAGATGGACTTCGTGTGCTTTGTCATTTTTCTGCTGAGAAAACACCAGTTTCACTTCAGCTTTCTCTTTAAAGTCAGTGTGACTTTTACCCACAACCGAAGGGAGTGTTTTAAGCTTCTGGGCATGTGTTTTCCAGCAAACTTGTTTTCTTTGTGCCTGGGTAATGGTTCAGTGTCAGAATGCCTGCCTCCAGAGCCCTGCCTCTGCAGATCAGGTCTCCAACCTGCCTAACGTGCAGATCTGCACAGGGATCTGTGGCGCGTGCCCTGAGGAAAAGGTGTTTTCCTTCCAGGTGGATTTGTGCCAGAGGATGACTTTAGGGTTGGTATTCTAGATAATTGGTTTATTTTCTGATCCTTTGAAAAGATTCATCAATTAGTGGCAGGTGTTGCTGAGGTGATGAAAGCTCCTGCTTTCGTGGGACTTCCTGGTGCTGTTATCTGTCTTGATAGTAGTCCTCATATTGTTCTGGATTGCCTCTGTTTTGCTGGCCTTAATGAAATCTTCATTAGTATGCAGTCAAAAAGCTGAACGTGTAACTCCTTTATCGCTTTCCTTAATGAATAGAAGGCCTCAGTCAGCTTCAATTCAGGAATATCCATGTCAGCCTAATTGCGTTCCCATTAGCAGCCTTAGTGCTGTCTAATGCTGTAGGTAGCCTGCGGGATTAGAAAAATGCTTGTTTATTACTATGGCAACCGCGGCTGTGCTGAATTACGCTTCCTATTCGGCCAGCGCTGCTTTCTGTCTGGTCCATATGGGCGTTTCCCAGAGCTGTGTGCTTTTCCCATAAAAGCCTGCTCAAGAAATGATGCCAGGGAGGAACACAGAAAAACTAATTTTCATCAGGTGCACAAAGGTGTCACGATGGCAGCCAGCAACTGAAGATGTGAAGCAGGGCATTGATGCTGCTCCTGTAGTCTGTGTTGCTTGCTACTAATTTTCGCTGTTAGCTGTGTGTTTACAGTATGAAAATAGGTGTTCTCTTAACAGAACATGGCACAATCAACATGGCACGTTTACAGCTTGGCTTTGTGTCATGCATTGCCATCCTCGTCTGGGAACTGCATCTGAGGAGTTTCTCGAACCTCCAGCCTCTGCCATCTGACTGTCCCAGCCAGGAATTCATCATGCGGGACTTTTTTAGTGCCTGTTTCTTGCTGTGGCAGCAGCATTTGTGGTCTTTGATGCAGGTTCTGGCAGAAGGGGGAAAGGGCGTAATCCTTTGGATGGCTTTAACAGCAAAAATGAGAAGTAAGATGCAGCTAGTCGACTAAATAGTTCTTGTATAAATTATTTTTCTTTCTCTTTGCACAAGCAATGCTCTTTCTAAAAGGCAGGTGCTGCTGTCCAGTGATTTTAGTAGTGTGGAAGGAATATGTAGGATACGTAGGACCACCGTTCCCTTACTGCTTTTGGGAAACTGCAGTTTCTTAAATTTGCTGCTGTAAGCTGCAATGACCGAGAGCAATCTGATGTTGGGGTGTGTGACCTTGTAGGTACTGTCATCTTGGATGTTTTGTTGAACCAACAATTCTTTCCCTTCAGCACCGCAGCCCCAGGAACATGCCACCAAACCAGGCCTTTGTCAGACACACTGTTGCAGCTGCCTGTGGTGCCATGCTGGCAGCGAGGGAAGCATTGCCCCTACTGACAGCTGGGCTTTCACCCACTGTTCTGGGCAGATGAGAGCTTGGCAGGCTTAGATAATACTGTGATTATTTTTCCAATTTTTTAAAGGAGTGTTCTGTCTAGGTTAGTGTGACACTGCTGGAGCTGCACTGAGGAGAAGTTCAGTAAAATGGTGATGTAGGGAAAAACTGCTGGGGAGCCGTGCCCTCGACATGGCTGCAGTGAAGCACAAGGGAGGCAGCTTGGGCGTTGGAACTTTGGACTCTGGAACTGGCTCTGCCTTTCTCCTCCCTGCTCTTAGCTCTTTGCAGGCCTTCTACTTTTTTTTCTTTGGAATGTGCAAATTGTGAGGAAAGGTGTGGGGGTTTTTTTCATTTTCTTTTCTTTTTTCTTTTTCTTCTTCCCTGTTATTTTTTTCCCCATCAACCTTATTTCAAAATAGCTACTCTGTGACAGATTCCAGCAGCTCTCCCTGTCTGATCCAAAGCCTTCTGGCTGGGCAGATTTGAAGTTACTTCCCGTGACTGTTAAAGTTTTCACTAAAATCTTAACAAAACATCAGGGTAAGGGCAAGCATTGCTTCTTTATGTGAGAGGTGATGTGCAGGCCTGGGGGAGCTCCCCTGTGCTTCTTGTCTCTCCCAGAGACAGCGTTTCTGTGGCTGCTGAAGATGAGGATTCAGCCTGATAGGGCTAATCGGAGTTGGCTGTTGTTCTTCCTGCAGTGTGCTGCGGGGAGCTGGTGCTCTGGTGTGTGCTCTGAAAAGCTCTGCCATGTTCTCGCAGCTTCTGCGCTGCAACTCTGCGCTTGCCAGGGCTCTCGCTTAAAACAGACAGCAGTGGAATCAATCTTGTATTGCTGATGATATTCAGGAATACTTAATGAGTCCTGTGAGGGCTGGGGTGGGCGGCTGGGCTTGAGCGCTGCTCTGAGGAGTTAACAACTCACTAGGCAGGAGGTAGCAAAATAGTAAGAAGGGATGACAAGGGATTAGTGTGTGCTCAGCCTGGCAGACCATGCATCAGAATGTAGGCCATTTCCATTCTGAATAAATGGGTATGTGTGATGAAAAAAAATCTAAGCAGTGGCACTGAATTTGCTATGGTTTGTGCACATGGGAAGGAGGGGAGGTGTCAGGGATGTGGCTTGGGTGTGGGGAGCAGATCCGTCATCAGCCTGCAGACAGTGGTTAGAGCCAGACAAGCTGCTGGGTTCAGGTTAGGGAAGTGAGGGGAGACAGGGAGCCCAACCAGAGCCTCGGGGCAGCAGGGCACTTCTGGCAGGTCAGGCAGAGAGCTGTCGGGTGCCAGCCTGCCACCCAGGTGAAGGGAGACACAGGCAGCATGGTGTTTTGGAGACAGGAAAGCACAGTGGGACATGCTTAAGCCCATGCTGCAAGGTCTTTGAAGGCTGACAGCTGAATAGAAGCAGCCATTGCAAGACTTGAGCCATTTCTCTCTCTCTCTCTCCCCTGGCCTCTCCCTCTCCCCCTCCTCTCCAGAATGTGCAGGTCGAAGGTCAACAGCCGGCTCCAGGTGACCCTGCAGCAGGGGAGCATGTGTCTGATCTGTGTGCTGCAGAGCTGCAGAGCAAAATCCAGCAGTTTGAAGCTGCCAACAAGGTATTTCTTCATGATCAGCAAATTCAGTGCCTAGTGAGCCTGATGTAGTTAGTGCTGGAGGGTGCCTCCTAGCCTGGCCAGAGGCAGGCATCTGCATCTCTGTTCCAGCAGGGGTGTGCGGTGACACAAGATTCTCAGGGCTGCTGTCTGCCAGCTTGAATTAAAAGCATTTTTTTCCGCAGCTGGGCTGTGTAAATTTTCCATATTTATTTTTGCAAACCATTATTTTGGAAGAACTTCCCACTTGCCTGGTGAGCCTTCCGGGAGCTGGTGAGGAAGAGATGCACAGGCCTGTTTTCCTGTCTCTTGGATTTGCATGGGCTGAGCGTAGTGCAGGAGGGAATGGCACCTGCCTCTTGAGACAGCTGCTGCCTTTTTCCAAGCAGTAAGGGAGATAAGCGGACAGCGGGTCCTGCTTTCATTGTGATTTAAATGCTTTGTTAGGAAAGAAATGTGCATCTGAGTTGTCTTGAGCCAGATCAAATTTAACACATGTTGCGAGGCGTAGATGTTCTTGGTTATGTCCTTGAACTCTAAGGTAAATTATACCCACTGGGAAAACAAGAGGGGTTAAATGAGAAAAAACAATGAGATGGGATGGGATCTTTATTTAAATATGGGGACAGCTGTTGGAGCTGCCTGGGCCACAAAGGTTGACAGGGCCAAGAACCAGTAAATGCAGTTGGAAGTGTTTAAACAGGTTATGGGGAGTGTCTCTTAGAGAAGAGATAACAGGACAGGTGTGTAATTTAATGAGCAACAAGAGGAGATCATGTGGCAGCACCAACTCCTTAAGAAACTGAGGCTTGAGTAAGTTCCGAGAAAGCTGCATATCATCCAAGACAAAGAATGCCAACAGGCAGCATGTTTAGAAATGCTAACAAGTAGTTGCCTCAATGCACAACGTGCACTGCATCATGAACATTATGGTGAAAGCAGAGAACTGTCCTAGACTGCTGGAGACAGTAGTCTCATTAAGGGGAAAATGTCAAAGGCAAAAGTTTCTCAGGTTGTATACCAGCCATAGAGACCAGTGAGACGTTCCCCTTTGCTCTGCAGCTGTGCTGTTGGCATGCTGGCACCGGCTAGACTCTGCTGTGTTGAAACCAAAACTTGAGGCTAAATAAGCCACTGATCTGATCAAATGTAGAATTACCTAGACCAGCAGTTGCTGCAAGAGTGCCTGCGTGGTTGGAGACAGTAAGAGAAGGAGCTGGAAGAAGACTGTAAATTTGCAGCTGCAGTGCTCTGGAGGACCTCAGAAGCAAAGGGGACAGTTTTCAGAATGTGTAGCTTCTCCATATTGATTTTTTTTTTTTTCCCAGATCTCTTAGGAGGTTTTTGGGTTGAAGCAGCCCCTTTCCTCTTAAGGGAACAGAAACAAATGATAGAAACTGGGAAGGCCACTGGGCAGTCTGAGCAAGACTCTCCCGGAGTATGTGGGAGGCAGTATGATATGTGAACCCAAGCCTGGAACCTCTGCCCTGCACGTGGGCTGCATTGGAGGGACCAGAAGCACTGGAACAGTTCTGTGGAGGGACTGAAGGCTTTGTTTTCACTCACCAGTCTCCACCTAGCTCAAACAATATTTACAGGCTCTAGAGGGAGCCACGATGATCTTGATCTGGTGATCACCTGGGCTGTGCGGACTTGAATAAGGAGTGAGGGAGTCCTAAGGTTGTTTATGTAGAGCATTAGGCAGGATTTAAAAGCCGACATATTTCTGTCTTCAGTTGTTACAGGAAAAGCTGAGTGAATTGAGTTTTGAATTAAAATCTGCCCAAGAAACATCGCAGAGGCAAGATCTTACAATCCAGAATCTGAATGAGGCCCTGAAGAGCAAAGAGAGTAAGGTAATAGTTTTGGGTGGACAGGGTGATGCTCACCAAAAGAGGAAAGTGTGTTAGCCCTGTAGACAGGGACTGGAAAGGAATGTTTAAGCCATTGCTGGATGTCCTGAATCTCATTAAATTATTTCTTGTGAAGCTCTTTCATGCAATGCCGACATGTGTCATAATCCATGCTGGAGGCTTGGGATCGGAGTGTTTGTGCTTGGTTTGGCAATGACTGACTGGGCTTCCTGTCCTTTGACTTGTAGACAGAAGAGCTGTACCGTATCATCGAAGGGCAAAATGAGACGATGGCCAAGCTGCGGGACAAGTTACACAGAAGCCATCTGGGACAGTTGCAGGTATGTCCCTGGAAAGCCTCAAATACATGAGGTTTTGTTCTGCAGGGATCCTGATTTTTAAATGCCTCTTGTGAAGTGAATCTTTCAGTTTCTCTGTTTCCTGCTTTTGTTAGGTGTCAGAGAGCCCACTCTCATCCCAGGAGCAGCAAGTGTCACTGCTGGATCTTCAGAACACGCTTTTCTGCACCAAGCTGGAGATGCAGAAACTGAAAAGAGCTCAGCACCAGAAGGAGCATCAACTGGCTGAAGCCAGGAGAGCAACCCAGCTCCTAGAGACCATGGTGCATGAGGAAGAGCAGCAGAAAGAGGCAACCTGGAAATACAACCAGGTATGACAAGCACTTAGCCTGGAAGTCGCTGGGTTTACATGACTTACGCTGATGTAGTCAGTACTCCACTGTCATTCAACATTTCTGCCTACACCAGTCTAGGCGCACTTGGCTAACTCCTTGTCACATGTGGCAGGGAGAATGCTCCAGCCTCCTTAGCTTCATATCTGAGGATTTAGAATCAGCAGAGACACTTGATAGTGGGTATGTTGTCACTTGTATGTCTTTGACTGGTGCAAATGTCCCATCTCTTTGCAGTGTTACGAAGTTAATGCCCACCGCTGCACAGGTTAGCTGTGATTGACTGTAAAGCTCTGCCTGTGGCCAGAGCAAGGGGTTTAGATGGATGGATGCCCTGAGAAATAAATTCAAACTTGATCACCATGGAAGTGTGTGTTTTGAGATGTGAAAACTGTAGTATTACAGAGCATTTTGGGTTGTTCCTGCAGCAATTGTTGCTCTTGGCTTCTTCAGATTGGCCTGCTCCTTACAGGTCTGTTGAGGACTGACTGCCAAGGTATGTGCTTTTTTCCCTTGCAGGAGCTGCGTGCTGTGGTGCAGCAGCTAGAGGCAGAGCTGCAGGACAAGGCTCAGCAGCTCCAGACAGTGGAGTGGGAAAAATGCCGTGAACTGCAGGCCCAGGAGCAGAGAATTCAGCGTTTGAATCAGCAGCTGGCTCGCAAGGAACAGCTTCTGCAGGTGAGATGCAGAAAGATTCAAGTTGAGCATAATTAGCCAGGGCCCCTACTCCTCCTTTGGTATTTGGCAATGCAAAAGTCAGTCTGCGGCTTTCACACATGCCCTTTAAAGAAGGGGAAGGAAAGAGATGCTTCTGGGCTCCCAAGATGAGGAAGAACACACAGGTATCAGAGTACATCAGCCCACAGCAATGTCTGGTGGGCCCTGGCAGGTGCTAGTCAACCAGCCCCAGCTGCTGAGACTCCACCACCCTTTAATGTGTGGGGTAGAGCAAGTGCAGGGTTGAGGTGGTTAGCCCTGGTTCTCCTGTGCTGCTCTCTGGGGGGCTTCTGGACTGACAGTGGTACTAGTGGCATGTGTGTGACCTCTAGGAATCGAGGGAGCTTCTGCAATGCCAGCAAAGCTTGGACAAGAGCCCTGCAGCCACGAATGTCATGTTGGAGAAACTGCAGCAGCGAGTCAGCGACAGGGATGCTGCTCTGGAGGTGAGCACAGTCTGTGGTGATGCCTCAGTTTTCCTGAGGCTCAGCCTCTGGGCTACCGTCAGTGGTGCAGCCATAGGCTGATGCCAGGGGTGACCATGTCTTCTCCATGCTCTTTATGGCTCAGCCTTCCAGAGGAGCTCTCTGAAAGGGAGAGCTGAGGTGCCCCGCACAGTACACATGGTGGGCTGCAGAGCCCTACTAATCCATTCTGAGCAGTTGCCCCCTCTCACCGTAGCGAGCAGTAGATGAGAAGTTCTGTGCCCTGGAGAAGAAGGAGCAAGAGCTGCAACAGCTCCGTCTCTCAATAAGGGAGCGCGGAAGGGACCTGGAGAGACTGCGCAATGTCCTGTCCAGCAACGAGGCCACCATTCACGTGAGTGCTTGTACCTGGGCATGCGGAGTCCAGCCTGGCTGTGGTGTGGTGCTAGACAAGCCTTCCTGTGAGTGCTCTGGGTGTCACTGGGGAGAGCAGCTGCAGGGTGCTGGCCTCCCTCTGGCCCTGTGTGTGGGGCAAGTTCCCAGGTCACTTGTGTTTCTAGGCTGGGTGTAGAGGTGAGTGTGGTGTCTGGAGAGGGCAGGGGTGAATCGATGTGACTCCACTAGCAGGAGAGACTGGTGTTTCTGGTTCTGCTTAATTTAGGATAAAGTCTCTGTCTCTGATTGAGCTGCTTCTGTTGTGGTCCCCAGAGCCTGGAGAGCCTCCTGAAAGCCAAAACCCTGGAACTAGAGCAGGTCTCTGCAACCTGCCAAAACTTCCGCTGGCTCAAAGAGGAGATCGAGGCCAAATCCTGCAGCAGGCAGAAGGAACAGGAGGGGATCATCCAGCAGCTCCAGACCTGCCTGCATGACAGGAATAAGGAAGTGGAGGTAAGGCCTTAGCTTGGCTTTCTGAGCCTTTAGCCAGTTTGTCTGCAGAGAGAGTGGTCCCAAACCAGAGCCTCCTGGCTGCCTGCCTCTGAGGACAGCACTTCAACCTGTGCCCAGTGCTTTGGAAGCTGGCTGCTTTTGGGACTTGTAAATACCTGTGCTTGCTGAGATGCTGCTCTCTCAGCTACACCCAGGCCAAAGAGCTGTTCATCCTTGAACAGTTTGCAGTTTGGTGGTAGCAACGTCTCTCCATCTCTCCATTCCTTCCCCTTGTTCAGGAGCTTACAGCAACTCTGCTGTGCAAGCTGGGCCCGGGACAGAGTGAGGTAGCAGAGAAGCTGTGCTTGTGTCTCCAGCACAAGGAGAAAATGCTGCAAGATCTCCTCAGTGACAGGAACCGTCAGACTATGGAACATGATGCTGAAATCCAGGAGCTGCTGCAGGCCGTGAGCACCAAGGAGCAGCAGAGCAGAGTGAGTTGCGTGCAGTGCCACAGTGAGGAGGCTGGGGTGGATGACTCTGCCTTGCATTAAGCAAATAGAAGCTGTTCTCTGGCTGCTGGTGGTGTAGCGTGGCGGAACTGCCGAGTGTTGAAGAACCACATGAGATGCCATGAGCCGTTTCTAGGTTGGTCTCAACCCATCACGTGGGAGCAGTTACGAAGTAGCAGCTCTTGTAGTGGTGTTCAGGTATTGGGTCTCTGTCATTAAGTGGACTGGGTAGGGTTTGTGTGTGTGATGGGGAAGGAGGTGCAGATCCTCCTAGATATCCGTGCTCCTGGGCTTGGGGCAGCAGAGGGGTTGTGGGAGAGCTGCTGCTTCACATGAGTGTTGCCAGACCAGAAGGGAAGACTCTGAGCTGTTTCTTGTGCAGCACAGAAGTCTGAGGAAGCTCTGCTCATTGCTTCTTAACTTACACGTTGGTCAAACTAGTGCATGATCCTGGGAATGTAAATGCCGCTTAGAGCCGCAGTTCCTACTCTTGCACTCTGGGTGCAGTTCAGTGTTACCCAAGATACCTTGCATCGAGTTTTCTTTGTTAAAAAGGGGGTTAAAAGGCAAGGCAGTGCCTCCTCCTCATTGCCTGTCCTCTGTCTTTCTCCCCTCCTGAATGGGGTAAGAGAGACCGAGGAGCTTGTTCCTCTGTAGGTAGAGAGGTTGCACCTTGCAGCTCTCTCACAAGTAGAGGTGGGAGTGGAGCTGCTGAGTGGCCAGGAGCAGTAGCTCCCAGGCTGGTTTGCAGAGCACTTCTAGTCTCAAGTGACAGATAAATATTGAGATGGTTTCCCTTGGTCTCTCAGGAAGGTGAGGGACAGAGATCCTGCCCCTGGTCACAGCCCTGCCTTCCCTTATTTTTACTGCTCAATCAGGTGGCTGCGGAGAAAATGGCACATGCTTTGGCTGAAAGGAGCTGCGAGTTACAACTATTACGCCAGCATATGTTGGGGAAGGAGCCTGTCGGGACGCAGTTCGTTGGTGCCAGGCTGTCGAAGCAGGACACACAGCCTGTACAAGTAAGAATCGTGCCCTGTGTTTCTCTGCCTGTGGCCTCAGAGTTCCAGAGAGCACTGATTGCCACAGAAGGAAATGGGAGAGAGCGGAACACCACAGAGAATGATAGAAATGAAAGCAGGATTAGGGAAGAGACTTCCTATAGGAGGAAAAGAAGAAACTGAAGAGCAGAAATGCTGCCTGGGTGTTCTGATCTTGATTCCACCAGCCTTTGTCACTCAATGTCTCCTTTCGTTTTGATCAGGCAGTATTTGAGTCCTTAGGGCACGTGAGAGTATGAAAGAAATCCCCCCTCTGACCTTCCAGTGTTGACCCAGTCCTTCCCTGGGCTGGGCTGCCTTGCTGTATTGTAATCCCCTCCCTGACATTGTCACATTCTGGAGGGGACAAGAGAGCTAATTTTAGGTCCCACTAATTCTTGGCAGAGCCTGCTGGCTGTTTGCTGTCTCTTCTACAATTGGAGTTGGTATTTTTAAAGCAGCTTTGCTAAAAACCCCTTTGAGGCTGAACACAACTCCAAGGCTACATATGCCACAATCCTACTTGAGCAGCTGTTAATGGTTTATTGGTGAGCTGGCATATTGAATGTTTTTAAGCAGCTGTAAACAGGTTGCTTGTTTCTATTCCCAGGATCAAAGTGAGCTCTAGAGACTTCCAGGGATTTGTATATGGGCCAAGCTCTGTGTTTTCCTTCCTGCATGGTCCCTCTGGGCCACATCATTGGATGAAGATGTAGGTCTTTGTAAAGTCTCAATTGAAGGATGGGCTTGCTGCAGTTGAGTGAACCCTGTTTGATCCTTCCTATGAAGACACTCGCTGCCAGCAACCTCCCAGTGCCCAATAAAACAAGACTAGTGCCCAGATCTAGACCTTCCGGGTAGGGTGCAATTCACTTGTCCCTGCTGCCTGGGTACACCGCTTTACTGGTTTCTCACATTTCAGAGGTGTCAACAAAGCCGGCAGCAGCTTTGCTGCAGTTCTGGGGAAGCTGCAAGTGCTGGGTTCCTCATAAAAGTGCAAACCTGGAGGCTTTTGTATTTTCAGGGAGTACTGCAAAGAGCTTCTGGAGCTACAGCCATTGCTGGACTCCCACAGGGGGAGAGCAGCTGCAGGACAGAGGGAGGTGAGTGTGGTGACAGCTTCTTTCAAGGTCCCTAAACACAACCAGAGCCTTTTGCTGTGGGGGAGACATGGTTACATGAAACTGTGAGAGAGTAAAGAGCTTTGAGAAAGAGTGAGTATTTTGAAATGAAGCTGTACCTCCCCTTTGGGTGATGGTTTGGGGATGTCTGGGGATGGGAGTATGGGAAAGAGAAAGGCTGGTGTCAGATTTGAGGTGAGGTACTTCTACTCCAGAGCTGATGCTGTTCAGTGAAGGGGTTGTGATTTTATGCTTCAGGCTGGGCTGACACAAGTACAACTGGCTTGGGTTTTGCCTTGGGGCCAGGACACCTGAACTTTGCCAGGGGTGGGACAGCAGGCCTGGGATGCTGCTGTTTCTTTGGGCTGCTGTTTAAGGATCAAGCAGGGAAGAAGAGTGTTTACTAAGAGGCAGTGCAATGGGGAGAGAACACAAGCATCACAGACCTGTCTTGCCAAAGAGGGATTCTGCCTGAATCTAGAGTCGTAACTGACATGCGATATCCATGCAGTGATCAGGCTGTCTTTGCAGTTATGATGTCAGCAGCGGAACTGGAGAAGGATCTTGTTAATGCCAGGGAGGAGCTGGAGCTGATGGCGAAGAAGGAAAGGGAAAGCAGGGTGAGCTTGTGATGGTGCTGATCTCCCTTGCTTACAGGAGACCATTGGGCTGCCCCTCACTGGAGGTTTTGGACACCCCTATTGTGAGGAGGGGTCTTGAGAGAAATGGAGTAGCAGCTTGCAGTGGGGTGTTGTTTTTCTGAAGTCTCTCATGGACTTCTCTTCCTTCCCTAGCGGGAGCTCGCTGCTCTCCAGTCTGTCATGGCCACACAGGAGGAAGAGCTGCAGGTGCAGGCCTCAGATATAGAGTCCTTGACCAGGACCATCCAGATCAAAGAGGACCTCATCAAGGTGAGAGAATGTGCTATGCTGGGTCAGTTCCACCTGGGAGAGCTGCAGATGTGTCTCTTTTTTTCCCCCACATCCTCAGAAAAACGCAGCTGGCTGTCCATGGATGGTATTGCTGCTGGTTTGCCTACAGCCGTCTGCATTACTTTGGTCAGAAGGCAAAGGCCCCAAAGCCCCAGAGTGCTGTTATTTGGCTTTTTGCTCCTTGTGTACCAAACACCGTTCTCTTGAGAGTCCTTTAAACAGAGTGCATTGTGTCCCTTCTCAGTTCTTGCTCCAGGCTGTTGTCTGTGCCTAATACACTCTGGGTGCTTAGACATTTCTTCCTTAGGAGACCTGGGTCTTTCCAAACACTGGAAACTTTTGGCAGTTGCATTCCAGGAGGATTATGAAGGCCCAGCTGTCCTTGTTACTGATCCCTTCTTCACTGAGCTCTCCTGCTGTTGGTTTTCAGGATCTACAGATGCAGCTGGTGGATCCTGAAGAAATTCCAGTCGTGGAAAGGCTGACACAAGAAGTACTGGTGCTTCGGGAGAAAGTGGCCATAGCAGAGTCACGAGGACAGGAGGCTGCTGGAAACAGAAGGCAGCAGGTAGCGTGCCATGTGGCGGCAGCCTTTGGTGTGTTTGTGTTTCTGCTGGTGCTCAGTTATGAGGCTTTGTTTTCAGATTTTGGATGTGCTTGTTCTTGGAAGATGGCTGCTTATGATAGAGGGAATACAGAGTAGAGGATTATTTCCCTTTAGTACTTGTCTCAAGGGCAGGGTCTTTTGAGAGTCCGGGGGTGATGCTGATCAACTTCACTTGGGCACAAGCAAGAGAGGAAGGGGAAGTCCTGGTTTCTCTGGGGCAGCCAGATGCCTCCTTTGATTTCTGTCTCTTTTTTTAAGTGTTGCATCTTGTCTTTTCTCTCCAACTAGTTGTTACTGATGCTGGAAGGGCTGGTGGCTGAAAGGAATCGGTTAAATGAGGCTCTCCAGGCAGAGAGGCAGCTCTATGGCAGCCTGGTAAAGTTTCACATGCACCCAGACAGGTAAGCAAGGCTGCCTTGCTCTCTGCTGCCCTGCTCCGCTGCTGAGGCAAGCGTGGGTGATCCAGTGGGGCAGTCCCTGAAGCAATGATTATTTTGCAAGTCTGAGGGCCCTCAGTGGGAAAGAGGGAGACCAGGCAAAGAGTCAGACAACCATGGCTTTGGGAATCCAAGTTTTAGGCTGCCTTCTTCCCTTGAAGAAGCTGCAGTGGCCAGCTTTAAATGCTATGTAAACTCCCCCCAGCTGCCACCTCTTGTTCAGGTCTTGGGATTGTCATCTCTGTTCCCTGGCATATCCCTTCCCAGCTCAGTTTCCCACCCACACTTGGCCACCTTTCAGAGGCTGCTGTCAAATTCCCAACCAACTGTTGAGTTGATAAGGATCTATCTAGGTACTTCTCCAGGCGGTTGTCCCGCAGCCCAGCATGGCCTGCATTCTCTGTCCTCTGCACTAATCCCCTGCCCTTCGCGGGGCTGCAGCCTCTGGGATATTTGAGCTACCTGATAGCAAGAGAGCATGTAAGTGGAGTGCTTGGGTAAGTACCGAAGAACAGCTGTAACTAGGAGTCCCATGCCATGGGCTGAAGCCTTTTTTGGGGGATGGCTGTGCTCTGGGGAGGTTTAGGGGTGAGGCAAGAGGTGGCTGAGCTGCCTGGGGAGCGTGCAGGGCCTGTGCCTGGAGTACGTGGCAGCCTCCGATGGAGGGGCCGGTTTGGTGTGCGCTTGCTGCAACCTGTCTAACCCTCTTCCCTTTCATGTGGCGTGTCCGCTTAGCACTGCGAGAGACCGCACTCTGCAGGTGGAGCTGGAGGAGGTCCACAAGCTCCGGGGACAGCTGGAAGAAGCTCTTGGAAGAAGCTTGGAGTTTTTGAGCAGGCTGGAGACACAGGGCACCATAGGAGGTGGGGAACAGGAGCGTGTGAGAGTCCTACCCCAGCATGCCTTCTGAGCACTGGTGCTCACCCGCCTGCCATGGAAACGGTTCACTAACTGAGTGAACCTGTCTCACTGACTCTGGGAGGGTTGTTTTGGTACTTAGTAATGGTACGATAGAAGTGGTGCAGGGCTATTTTGTTTTATTTTTGAGCTGCTTTGGAAATGGTGATCAGTGCAATCCACCTGTGTTTCATGTATGTTCCTGTCTGACCCACCCTGGTGGCCACTGATGTATTTGCACATTCAAATCATTCCATTTTAGTTGATTTCCCTCTATCTCCCTTCTCCTCCCACCCCCATGGGCCAAATAAAGATTCCCTTTCTCTGAAGGAAACATCAGATGTTCTCTATCATCTCCCAAGTGCATGAGTGTAAGTTTTTGTATTCCCTCACCATTTTTCTTACCCAATGACATCCCCCTCTTGGGTTGATGGTGACTGGCCCAAAAGGAGAAGGTGTATATGGAAAAGTGGGTTCCAGAGTCAGAGAATTTGAGAAAGGCCGCAAGACCTGGTGGCACTTGCCTGGGGCTTCTTACACAAGTGGTGAGTGTAGAACCAATGATTCAGTTTATGCTTAACCAAATTCTGCTCCATTATTAATGACTTTATGGCCTCCACCCCCCAGGTTGTCTCAGCCTAGCTTGCAAGTGCCTTCAAGGGAGAGCTTCTTCCTCTTTAACAGGGCATTCGGAGTGGCTGAGACCTGTCCCTGCTCCCAGCGTCTGGGCTGGGTCTGCTCCCTCACTTGTGCGCACACATCTCTCTCACAGGATTCACATGCCCGTTGGGCAACGGGCAGGGCCGTATTTCTGCTTTGCTGAGGACAGTCCCACTTGGCACCACTGCGTACCTTTTCTAGGGTGCCTTTCACCCCCTCTGGGAGTGTTGGGACTGGTGTGAGAGCTGAAAAACAATAGCAACAGCTTTCTGATGACCAGCACTTCCCATGCACAGCAGGCTATGGATCAGCTGTCTCATACTCGATCGCTTCCCAAGGTGACAGGAGCAAATTTCATATCTCTGAGCATCTGTTTCTGCTTGCTGGGGAAGCTGAACTCGGAGCGGGTGGAGCAGAAGAGCTCCATTGGTGGTGGGTTGTGCCACCTGGACCTGTGACTGCTCTGCTGCGTATCCTGTGACTGCTTCACACGGCACCACCTATCCTGTGCCTCGCACCCATGCTGAGGTCTCCTCTTTCCTGCCTCAGACAGGGGTAGGAGGCAGCACAGCTTTCCCTTCACACGCAGCAGGCCAGCACTGCTCCTCTGAGTCCGCGCCCAGCTGTGTGGTGAGCTCAGCAGTTCTCATGTGGCCGGAAGGGACACAGCTGGTGGCTTCTGGGCAGCTCTGGTACTTGTTTAGCTTTTCCATCCTTGTGTTGCATCTCATTCCCTTCCTCTCACTTCTGTGTGTAGCACCATCTTTCTCCTTCTGCCTCTCACTTCGTAGGAGCCTTTGTGTCCCTGTCGTTATCTTTCCACCTTCCCTCCTCCATCCCGGCTCTGATGCCCAGCTGGCTCCCTGGTCCCTTGGGTACCGTGGAGCCCGGGCATGGCACGAGGGAAGTCTTGGCTGGTGCTCCAGCAGCTCCCATCTCTTCTTGTGTGTGTGTTCCGCTGCAGATCTGTCCCTGGCCTCTGCTAGCATTGCTGCTCTGAAGTGCCCTGTAGGGGAGCGTTATCCTAGGCCGAGGTGTCCCAGCTTTTTTGCTCTGTTCTCGAGAGGGCATCCTTTCATCCCTGATAGCCCTGGCTGTGCGCTCCTCTGCCCCCAGGAGGATCAGCCTGAGCATCCCATGCCTGAGAGCACCCTCTGTCAAACTGCAGTGCTTTGTACTGTCTCATAGCTCTTCGTGGAGTTCTCTCCTTTCTTCTTCTCTCTCTGTTTCCCTGGGGACCTAGCTTTCCTTCCCTTCTTCCCAGCAGTGTGAAGACTTCCAGTGCAGCCAGCACACCTGGGTGTCCGGTGCCTGTGGGCCACATGCGATTTGCAAGCCATGCAACTGATTTTCTTTGCCTTCAGGCCAGATGTGAAAGACAGAGGAGTCTGTGAAAAACGCTGCTGGGGTTGCATCTCTTTGTGTGTTACCTACAAAGCAGACAGAGAGCTGAGCAGCCCTTGTCCCATGGGATTTGCACCCTGGTGTGCTCCTGTTGCAATGGAGGGTTCAAGCACTTGGTGAACAGCAGCCTGGGCACAGTCTGCCCTACGTGCACACTCCTCTGCTGCCCCAGCACCAGCTTCCTCTCCTTCCCCTGGTTTTTTGGCTGTTTTGGTTTTGTTTCTTCCCTCCCACCCCCACCCCCACCCCCCTTGAGATTTGTGCTCCCTTTTTTCCGCCTTAGTCCTGGCACGCTGGGAGCTGTGCAGAGCTGTGGGTGATGGTGAGAAATGGGGTGCTGTGTCCTGGTACAAGAGGTGGTTCTCCCCTGTCCCCAGGGCAGCTGTGCTGGCTGTGAGCCACCAGCCCCTGGTCTCTCAGCCACGGTGACGAGCTTGAGAGCCATGTGCACGTGGCCCTCAGCTCCCCAGCAAAGCCTGCGGCTCCGGGTCTGCGTCCCCTCACTCTTCAGGGCCCTGCAGGCACTGAGCTGTAGCCCTAGATCGTTTGTCACCTGGCAGGTTGTGTCCCTAGGGGCTCACGGGGCTGTGCTTTGGCTGTGCTGAATGCCACCCATGGGAGCTGCTGCTTTGCTGGGGTGCTGCTGCTGTTTCCAGCTGCCTCTAAGTGTTTCGCTCCTGGAACAGCACTTCTCCATGATGGCTGTCCTTGCTCCCTGGGGCACAGCTGCTTCGGAGAACAGGCTCCCTCACGCAGGGTGATGCCTGCCCAGGCTCAGCACTGAGGTGCCCCTGTTTTTTGCAGCCTCCTGGTGGTTGCTTGTCACAAGTGGGTCTCCTAAGTGTGCCACCATCTATGTGCTGTGCAACCCCCTGCCCTGCTGCAAGGCATGCTCCTGGCTGAGCCTTGACTCCTTCCCAGGAGCTGTGTGCTTCCCTGCTGGATTCTTCACCAGCAATGTTTGGCCTCTCTCCTACCAGGATTTACCTGCTTTCCCCTGCTCCATGTTCAGCCTTGCCTGGCAGCTCCAGACCTAACAGTGATGGGTCTGGCCACTGGCAAAGCAGCTGCATCTCCTGTGGGGCACAGGCAGCTCTGAAACCTGGCCCTGCACAATCCCAGGGGATGGTCCTGGGGCGAAGAGGGATTGGGGGTACACCCATGTCCCAGCCCTGGCAGTCTGAGCCTCAGCAGAGCAGGCAGGGCCCCGTGGCTGGGCGGGAGGAAGGCTGCCCAAACAAGGGGTGCAAGGCCTCCCCCAGGGCTCTGCACCAAGGGGCCGGGAGCAGAGCTGTGTGCAAGCAGAAGAGTGTGCCCCCCAGCTCAGCTCGGTGGGACAGGGTGGCCCCACGCCCCCTGCGCGCTGTGGTATGGGACACAAGTGTCCCTTTAGCTCTGCTGCAGCCCTGCGAGACCAGCACGGGGCTTGCAAAGAGCCCGGTGCCATGCGTGGCAGGAGGGCTTGGGTGGTGTGGGCAGGGTGGCTGTTAGTGCCCTCCCTGGGCTGCCTCCACCCGGGTGGGCGATGGCGTGGAGTGCACCCCGCGCTCCTGCCGGCTTGGGGCAGTGCCAGCGAGGGTCCCCGACCCAGCGCGTGCTGCTTCTGCTGCCCGTGGCTTGCGAAGTGGCGGAAGGGTGGGTGCACGTGTGTTGGGGCAGCAAGCACGAGGTGGCGTGAAGGCAGAGATGTGGACGGGGCAGGTAATGTCCCTGGGGCTGCGGGCAGCTGGGGCTGTCCCCTTCCTCGGTGCAGGGCCAGCCCGGGGTGCTGGCTTAGTGCTCCAGCATGCAGCGGGGGGTGGCAGGGAGCAGGGACAGTGGGGAGAGGTCAGTCCTGCTGGGAGTCGCCCAGCACCAAGCATGTATAAGAGCAGGCACCTGCCTCTGGGCTGCCCGCAGTGACCACGGGCATCACCGTGTAGGAGGGGACAGAGGCAGTGCTGTTATTGCCACTGCTTTGAGCGTCTTGTTGTGCTGTGCTGTCCCCTAGGTCAGGCCACAGGTACAGATGCTGATGATGCCAGCACCACCTTCGCCTACAGCATCAAGGAGGAGGCAGCCCATGGTGTGGCAACCCAGCACGTGAGTCAGGGCAGCATGGTACTTGGAACAGGAGTGGTACAGCTGGGCACTGCGCCACTGACGGACTGTGTCCTAGCCCCTTCAGAAATGTCCCTGGCACCCTCTGTCTTTGTCCCTCTAGAGCAGCCCCCGGGCCTCGAAGGAAAACAAGGGCACTGAAAGGACCCTGATGGGGAGCACAGCACCCACCATGCCAGAGCAGGAGCTGCAGGCAGAAAAGGAGCTGCAGGAGATGAAGGTGCAGCTGGAGGAAGCCGGCTTCTCCTCTGTCTCCCAGATCAGGCAAGAGCCCTGGGACACCGGAGCCAGTGGGTAGCCGTGGCTCGAGGGGGTACCCTGCATCCCGGCCGTTGCCTGCCCTTCACAGTGCCTTGTGCCCCCAGGAAGGCGATGCTGAGCCTGTGCCTGGAGAACGCAGAGCTGAAGGAGCAGATGTACGAAGCCATGTCGCTGCTGGAGAGTGGGGAGCAGGAGGAGGCTGGCGTGGGCAGCCCCCCAGCCCCTGAGTCCCACCAGCTGCAGCAGAAGAGCCGAACTGCCCTTGCAGACCACCCCGCTGGCAGCAGCAGGGGTGGCCAGGGGATTCTGGCAGAGAGGGGAGCTGTGCCCGGCAAATGGCCGGCACTGGAGGTACGATGCCAGGGTGACGTGCTCAGGACACCCTGCCCTAGTACCCTGGGTATCTGGGTGGAGGGGAGAGGAGCCGTGTATGTGCCCTGGACACAGGGGTCCGGGATGGGGCTGGAAACGGGGAGCTCAGAGCCTGCCTCCCCTCTGGCAGGCGGAGGGCACAGTTCCTGGCAGAGCCTGGCCGGGGCTGGGCGAAGAGCTGCGCTCCCAGGTGGCGCAGGGCCAGAGGCAGTGCCAGGAGCTGCAGGACAAGCTCGCCGCCTCAGAGGCCACGGTGCGGGCACAGGCTGAGCAGCTGGAGAAGTACCACGTCCTGCTCTGTGAGTTAAAACCCCGGGTGGGATGGCGGGGTCGGGGGGCGGTGTCTGTGCCAGCCTGGCGTGCCCTGTGTGCCATGCACATGGGGCAGGGGTGGTGAATCCTGCCCCGAGGGGGACCCTGAGCTGACGGGGCTGCCCGGCAGGTGAACCCCACGCCCGGCAGCTCAGCAAGCAAGTGCAGGTAGACTTCCAGGACCTGGGCTACGAGACGTGCGGGCGAAGTGAGACCGAGGCCGACCGGGATGAGACCACCAGCCCTGGTAAGGAGAGCTGAGTCCTCGGGGACCCCTGTGCCTTGCCTGCCTGGCATGGAGCAGTGACAGCGTGCCCTGTCCCCTCTGCAGAGTGCGAGGAGCTGGATGTATTCAGTGAGCCTGGCCTGGGGGAGGAGCGGGAGTCCCCGTGCCAGCCAGGGATGCCTAGGGCAGGCAAGGCTGCCCGGAAGGCCGTGGCCCCGGCAGATGTGGTGGCCCTGCACCAGCACGTCCAGGACCGTAAGGCACAGTTGCCTAATGCCAACAAGGTGACCCAGAGCCTGCAGCGCCGTACCCGTTCTGTCTCCGTCACCAGTGGCTACACCTCGGGTGCCGAGCAGCCCCCGCTGGGTTCCACAGCGCTGGCCTCCCCGGCCCACAGCCTCACCGATGAGGATGAGGGCTGGCAGTCAGACAGCCACAGCACCCTCTGCCCATCTGACCTGCGGGCACACCACAGCTGGCAGCAGCTGGAGCACCGTGTCTTCCTCCTCGAGGCACAGCTGTCTGCAACCAAGCCCGAGCAGCTGCAATCTGCCACTTGGCCATGGTATGGCATTGGGGATTGGGACTAGACGGGGGGCTATGGGGGTCTCCAGGACTTGCCCAAGGATGGCAGCTGCTTGTTGCATGCTTTCCCTGCAGCTGGGCTCCTGGGGCATTGGCACGGTGGGGCAGAGCCCCAGTGGTGGATGATGCACAGACTCCCCCCATGGCACCCCCTCCCTGCCATGCTCTCTGGCGGGGGATCTGGCAGCCCTGTGAACCCCCCAGTTGCCAATCCTTTCTAGGAATTACCACTGGCTGATCCAAGCACAGGCTCGGGATCTCTGCCACCTGCGGCAGACGCTGCAGGAGGGCCACAGGATGAGCCACAGCCTGGCCCGGCACCTGCGCCATGCCCTGCGGTCCTTTGAGGACCTCCTTCGCGGCACCGACATTGACTACTACCTGGGCCAAGGCTTTCGGGAGCAGCTAGCCCAGGGCAGGCAACTGTCAGAGAGGCTCAGCGAGAAGCTGGGCACCAGTAAGTACCTTTTGGGGAGGGCACCGGGGCTGGACATCGTGGGGCACGGTGGGCCGGGAAGGGGTGCTTTGATGGGTGCTGTGAAGGGCTGCAGCTATTTGGACACCTTGTGCTGTGTGAGCTACCTGCTTCGAGCTGGGCTGTCCTGTCCTGCTATGGCTGTTTGGGAGTGGGCAGCCTGAGGCACGGAGACATCAACTGGCTCGTCCCTGGCCTGTTTTTTCAGGAGATCGAGCATATGGGAAGGATAAAACCAGCCATGAACTCCTGACACTGAGGTACCTGCTCCTAGGAAGGGCTTGGGGGCTCTGCGTGGGCACCCTGGGGGTTATCACTGCTCTTGGGGTGGGGGTCTGGGGTGCCCTTGGGGTCTCTGCTCCAGGTGGATGCCCTGGGGCTGCCTCTGCTCTGGGGATGGGGAGCCCCAAGCTTGGGCTGGGCACCCTGTGGCTCCAGGCAGCCTTGCAGCACAGGTGGGATGTGGCATGTGAGGTGTCGTGCTGGAGCGTGCACAGCACAGCGAGGAAGGGCTGTGGAATGGGAGTCACCCTGCCTTGCCAGCCCTGAGGATGGGCCATCTCCGCAGGCTCAGCCAGGAGCTCCAGGAGAAGGAGAAGGTGACAGAAAAGCTGGAGGTGAAACTGCAGGAGCGCTGTGAGTCCCCTGGCAGCAACCGCCCACCCTCGGAGTTATCCTGCTCTGTCACCAGCTCCTCCTTCATGTCCGAGGGGCTGGAGCCCTGCTCCGACGGGGACGCAGCCAGTGAGTGCAACCAGTGCCCTGAGGAGCCTGTCCGACTTGCAGGTACCATGGGGTGCCTGGGAAGGGGCCACAAGCATGGGCTGGGGACATGCAGCCCCTCTGTTGTGTGTGGGTCACTGCAGCAGCAGATGCCCATCAGACCTGGGCAGGGGCTGCCTGTGGGGCACTGTGCCCCAGTGCCAACCTGGGGGGTGAGCACACAGCACCTGGGGCTGCAAGGGATCATCCTGGGGAGCCCTGCCATGGTACCACAGCCCTGCGAGGCTGGGACCTGACTGGCCTTGCGTGATGTTGATCTGGAGACACTTGTGGGATGGAGACATCCCACAGTGTCTCCAGATATGGGGACTCGGCTGCTCGGAGCGTGCCAGCATCCCCAGTGCCCGTGGGGAGGAGGGGTCCCCGCCAGGCTGAGCCAGAGCTGTGCTAGCATCTCTCTCCATCTCTCTCCTGTCTCTAGGCCTCTGCTTTGACTCCTTGTCTAAACCTGTTAGTGCCCCCCTGCCTTCTCTGGCCCCCCAGCTGCCCCCCTTCCTGCTTGCTGGGCACCCTGCTCCTGCAGCCCCCCGACTCCTGGGCTGCTGTGAGACCCCCGTCTGCTCCCTGGCCGAGGCGCAGCAGGAGCTGCAGGTGCTCCAGAGGCAGCTGGGAGAAAGTGAGCATGCGCCTCTGGCATGGGGCTGGTCCTGCCTGCCCCACATGCCGTGCTGTGCTGCATGGCCCCCCACCCTCTCTGACTTGCCTGTCTTGCCCTGGCCCTTCTCCTGCTTCTTGGGGCTACTGCTTTGAGTTTGGGTCCCATCACTCTGGCTGGGGGACGATGGGGACATGTGGCTGTCATGTGGAGAGGACCTGGTGGGTGGGATGGACGCAGCCTGAGGCAGCACTAGCTCTTGGTGTGGGCACTTGCACGTCCTAGGGCCTCTGGGAAAGGGCTGGTGTGGTTAGTTGTGTAGGAGGAGTGGGGCTGAGCCCCTCCAACTCGTGGCACACAATCAGCAAGCCCTGGGAGAGCCCCTGCTCTTCAGGGGGACAGGTTTGCCTGGGGCAGGAGGCCAGCGATAGGGGGTGACTGTGGGGGGGCACCGGGCTGCACTGTTGGGCAGAGCCAGAAGTGGGCAAAATGCTTGTGGCAGGAGCGAGTTACCCCCCATTCCTCCTCCCTACTCTCCTCCTCCTCACCGCTTTGCCCTGTGCGTGCAGGCCTGACGCTGCCCATGGCACCAGCAAAGCCCACAGCCCCACTGGGCCCCTTCAGAGAGGGCAGCAAAGCCCCAGCATTGCTCGGCCGACGCGGTGCGCTGCAGAACCCGGCTGAGACCCCCAGGGCCACTGGCACCCGCGCCCACTGGGACGTGCCCGCTCCCGGCCAGCCGCTTCGTGGGGTCCTGCCATCGGGTTACCCCGCCAGCCACAAGCTAACAGGTAAGGTCTGTGTCGGAGAGCCGGGGGGCTCGCTGCCTGGGTGCGGGGGAACAGGGAGGAGACCTGGCTCCACAACGGCTGTGGGACATGGCTCTAGTATGGGGCAGGATAGCGAGGGTGGCACAAGGCAGGTGGCACAGCCATCTCCCTGCCCTGAGCCACCTCCCTGGCTGTGGCAGGGGCGGACCTGCTGGAGGAACACTTGGTGGAGATCCGCAGCCTGCGCCAGCGCCTCGAGGAGTCCATCTGCACCCACGACCGGCTCCGGGAGCAGCTTGAGCGCCGCCTGGCCTCCCCCAGCAAGGCCACCGGTACAGTGCTGCACTGGGGCCAGGGCTGCTGGTGGGGGCCCAGGCTTTGCACGCCCCCTCGCACAGGGAGAGCGCTCACCCCGTGCACGGCGGGATGTTGGGGAGAGAGACTCGGCACCACTCCCCCTTTGCAGGACTGCCCAGCGATGTCCATGCCCAGACACGGGAGCTGAGGCTGCAGCTGAGCCGGGAGAACCAGGCTCTGAGTGAGGACAACCGGGCCCTGCGGCTCCAGCGTGACCACCTCTCCCAAGGTGGGGCTGTGCCACCAGCACCCTGGGTCTGAGTCCCAGAGGGTGCTGGCTGAGTGGGGTGGCAGTGACACCTCCATGCTCTGTCCCCAGAGCTGGCGCAGGTGCAGGAGGCGTTCCTGACTGCCTGCTCCCAGGCACGGGAAGCTGAAGCAGAGCTGGACCAGAGGCACAGGAATCAGCAGAAGCTGGTGGAGGAGCTCGCTGAGTACCAAAAGAGTGTCCGCCGGCTCCGGGATGAGCAGCGCTCTTTGCAGGAGGACAACAACAGGTAAAGTTTGGGGCATTGTGGCCTTGGGGCCAGCAGGGCTGGGTGGCATGGCTGGCACCGTACCCATGTGTCACATCTCTGCAGGCTGCAGCACACAGTGACGCTCCAGCAGCAGCAGTGTGAGGAGCACTGCCAGCTCCTGCAGACCATGCGCACAGAGCTGCACGTCTGCGAGAGCCTCCCCGGCCCCTCTGCTGAGGCCCGCGCAGGTACGGGACCCGCGTTCAGCGCCCCCAGCCCCTGCCCCCAGCCCCAGCCCTTCTGCCCGGGTCTTGGGGTGCCTGGCCCCTCTGCAACCCTTGGGCGGTTCCAAGCACCTTGCCTGTTGTGGCAGCAGGAGTGACATGGTGGCCCTGCTGGCAGGCAGAGCGGGAGGGCAGGAGCCCAGCAGCCCCAGGCACCAAGCCACAGCTGTCCGCAGGGGCTCACGTGCTTCTTGTTCCAGGCTGCTTCCCATCTCCTCCAGTGCGGGATGTTGGCACAAGCCTAGCAGCTCCCCGCTTCTCCTCGCTGCCCTCTGACACGTCGGTGGCCCAGCGGATAGCTGGTGGGTACCGGAGCCTGCCCACCTCTGTGCCGCAGGGGCTGCTGAGACCTGACAAAGTCGTGGCAGCACCCTTGCTGAGCGGGGCTGGAGAGCCCAAGGCATAGCCAAGCCCCCAGGATGGGACGGGGAGGGCCATGGGGGGAGCAGGCAGTGGTCCTCACCTGGCCCTGCTTGTTCTGCAGAGCCACGTGGGGCAGACCCACTGGCGAAGAAGAGCAAAGAACCAACGGGGGCTCATGTCGTCGGCTGCCTGGACACCTACCGGGCCCTGGAGCAGCACATCCTGAAGGGGAAGGCGCTGGCCCATGAGCTGATGTCTCTCATGCGCCCAGCGCCCAGGCTGCCCAGCTGCCCGCTCCCGGGAAAGGAGGTAAAGCGTGGGCAGGATGGGGCTGGCGGCAGCTGGGGGCCAGACTCTCTGTGGACCATGCATCAAGCTGCTCCTGAGCCCAATACTAGCCCTGAGGCCTGCAGGGCTGGCAAGCGGCTGGTAGCCTCCAGCCCGGGGGCTGTTGCCAGCACTGCCCTGCCGTGTTGGGCTGGGCACGGTGAGTCCCCGGGTGCAGCGGGATACAGGTGCCATGGCAGCACCCACTCCTGCACCCTTCTCCCGCAGGTCCTGGGGTGGTCGGGCACAGGGCAGCTCTGGGGCAGCGCCAGCACCCTGCACAGCATCCTGGAGGAGTGCACCTCTCTCCTCACTGCCTTCTGGAGCACTGTGCTGCCCGTCAGCCCTGCCCAGCACCAGGGCAAAGTAAGGACACGGCGGGGGTCTGCCGGGGCAGGGGGGGCCGGCTGCCCACTGCTCATCACGCTCGTCTTGTCCCAGGAGCAGGCGCTACAGGGTGAGATCGCAACGCTGCAGACCCAGCTCGCCGAGAGGGAGGATGCTCTGCAGAGCATGGCCAAGCAGCTGCAGAGCACAGCCCAGCTCAAGGACAGCATGGAGCAGTTCATTGTGACCCACTGTACGTGGCCCGGGTGGCATCCTGCTGCGGGGTGACACAGCCAAGCTGGCCTGGTCCCCACATGCGTGGGGTGGCTCCGCAGCACAGGGACCTCACCGACCCCCTCTCTCCCCCTCACAGTGACCAGGACCCACAACACGCTGCGCAAGGCCAGGACAAACCTGGAGGTGAGTTTGCCCTGGCAGCCAGCGCGCCATCGGGGCAGGTGCCCCTGCCCTGGGGAGCCCTGATGCCCTGGGGAGGGGCACAGATGGCAGACACCCCTGTGCCCTGCCGGCAGAGCGCTGGCCGACGGGGTGCTGCGGGGCCAGCTGGGTGCAAGTGCTGGGGGGAACACAGTGACCCGTTTTCCTCGCCTGTCCCCAGGGCACAGCAGCCGCCCGGTGCAGGCCCGCCCTGGCAGCGCTCCCTCTTGCTGCCACTCGCCAAGTGAAGGCCCAGTGGGCCCTGCCTGTCTCGTGAGCCCCAGGCACGAAGCGATGCCCTCGGTGGCCGAGCCACACCACGCCAAAGGGCTGGAGTGGACCCTGTCCCTGCGATTCCAAGGACCGGGGTGGACAGGGGCCTGAGGCGCCTGGTACTGCACTGTTAGCGGCTCGGTGCTGCCGTGGGGTCACACGCTCTCCACCTGCTTTTGCCTGGCATCGCAGCAGCAGCTGCTGGCTTTGCCTGCCGTCCGCTTCAGCGCTCGCCCCCTTCCTCCCCGGTGCTCAGAGCAGCATTTCACACCCTCTCACCCTGGAACCTGGTCCCAGTTGTAACCCTGCTGCCTACCCGTCCCTGCTCGTGTCTGTATATGTATATAGATAGGTGTAGCGGAGCTGCGTTTTGGGGGCTCCCCGGGCACGTCAGGGCCCCAGTGCGGGAGGAAGATGTAAGAAATGCTATGTTCTGTTCAGTGGCTGTAAGTTCCTAATAAAGGTTTACTTTGGGTTGTGTTTCTGCCACGCTCGTCTCTGCAGCTCTCTGTGCCCCGCTCCCCAAGCTACCCGCAGCGCAGCGTGCCACAGGCACCGGCTGGCCCCAGTGGGGGTGGCTGCTATTCCCACCTCAGCACCCCAAGCAGCTCCATACCCCCCCGGATGCTCCCTTTCCTCCTCTCCGGGGTCCCCCTCCAACACCAAGCCAGCAGCACGGAGAACAATAAATACTGTAATAAATAGAGAAAACCCTGTCACATGGCACTGCTCTGGCAGCAGGCGGTGCAGCCGGGGTCCTGGGGCAGCTGCTCGGCTCCGCTCTCCCCAGGCCCCCTCCAGCGTGGGCGTGCGCAGGTGCCCCTCCGGCTGTGACGAAGTCGTCCCTGCCGATGTTGGGGACGGGGCGTGCGGTCCTTGAGGGTGCTGTCCCGGTGGCAGGTAAGCGTGGCTGTGTCCGGCTGTACCCTCCCTCCCGCTGGCTCGGCGCTGAACCTGGCAGAGGGCTGGGGCTGCAGCCAGAGCCCAGCGCCCTCCTCCAAGCTGGGGAGCGCAAGGAGGGGGGCAGCCCCACAGCCAGGGCTGCGGGACAGGGGCAGGTGGCAGGCTGGGGTGCCCCAGAGCCCCTGGGGATCAAGGTGGCCTTGGAGACTCATCAACAGCACAGCAATGTTCAGCAAGGCCACGGTCCTGGAGGCCTGGGCTGGGGGCAGTGCCAGGACCGCCTGGGGGCCCTTGTAGGCTGGAGAAGACGGGCAGGGTGAAGCCGTTTCCGTGCCGGGCACGAGGAAAGGCTATTCTGGTGAGCAGCAAAGTGGCCCCCAGAGACTCACAGAAGCCAAGGGGAGCTGTAGCTGGGCGGAAACCAAGGGTTAAATCAAACCACACCAGTAGGATGGGGCCTGTGTCCCTGCCAGGTTTGAGGCTGGAGCCAGCGGCCAGTTCTCACAGTCCTGTGGCCCAGTGTGTGCAGACAAAGCGGCGTTTCGTGTCCTGCATGAGGGGTGGGCGAGGCCCCAGCTCAGATGGGCTTGTACAGCAGCGTGGTGACGTACTTCTTCTTGTAGCGGTGCGTGGCGCTGAGCACCATCACGCCATCCTGAGAAAGGCAGCGCGTCAGGGGAGGCAAGCGGGAGAGCTCGGCGCAGCCTGGTCACACCGAGCCGGGAGCGGGGCACCCGAGGAGGCTGGCAGGAAGAGGGCTCTGCGGGCGTGGGGAGCAGCCCCAGCCCGTCCCCGCCGTCCCGAGGCTCGCGGCCAGCAGGACACGTCCAACACCCGTGACAGGGAGGCAGGGCAGAGCAAAGGGAGGGTCTGTTACACGGCAGGAGAGCCCAGAGCTGCTCAGCTCCACCGCGCTGCAGGGAGGCAGCTAAAGGGAATTGTAAGGAGACCACAACCTACACCCCTGCGTGAGCCACGCTTCACCAGGCAGCCAAGCTGTCCTCGCGTGTGTCCTCCCACCCCTGCACCACCCTCTATGCCTCCCAGCCGTCCAGTTTCTGCTCCCTGGAGGTGCTGCAGGCTCCTGGGAGCCACAGCAGCTCCCCTTCCCTCACCCAGCGGCCTCAGGGGACCTGCCCTTACCTTGATGGAGAGCGCATAGAGGTGATTGAGCATGACGTGGTTGGGCTCGGGCAGCAGTGCTGGGTCACACTAGGAGAAGAGGAGTGTCACAGGGGAACAGCAGAGCCCTGACCCCCCAGCCATCACAGGGAGCTGCCATCTCAGGCAATCTGAGCTGCTGGTGTCTCTGGCTGTTCTGAACAGGAACAGAGCTCAGCTAAGCAGGCAAAGCAAGGGGCCAAACCAGCGTGGTTAATGGGAAAAGTGATGCTTTTCCCAGGAAATGCCAAGGGGAGACCAGGCTCCCTGCAGAGAAGACTCCCCTTCCACCCCCAGTGTGGCTCTCTGTGCCAGCAGTATGCTGGTACCCACCGAGATATTGGTGTCCTTGTTCAGGATGACCTGGAGGAGGTGAGGTGGGAGGATGGGTGGGGATTTGAAGCGCTCCTCGGGCCGGTATACGTACATCTCTTGGCCATAAGGTCCAGGCGGTGAGCTCGATAAGTCTAAAGAGAAGAGAAAGGAGGAGACATGAAATGGCTAAAGCAGGGCTGGCAAGCACAGAGCAGCTCCCAAGAAGCTGAGAAGGACCCAGCAGGGTCTTTCAGGCACAAACATCTCCCATGAGCCATGGCCATGTATCCTACAGCAACAGCTCAGCCTTTTCACTGTGCAACAAGCAGTCAGGTGAGCGCCAGGCATTTCCAAGCAGCGCTGCAAGCCGGTACATGCACTGACACAACACAAGCACCCTGCAGTATCCACCTCAAGACCCCTGCACGTGGCGCTCAGCACAGCTGAGTCCTCCTCCCTGTAGCAAGCAGCCAGCTCGCCCCAGAGCTGTACCCTTTGCAGCAGGGGCACAGCAAGCAGCACGCCTGCACGCTCTCAGTGCGACTGCCTGACCAGGAGGTCCCGGGAAGGGCAAAATGGGAAGTCTAGACTGAGCAGCTGCTCAACCCATGTGAGGGACCACAGGAGCTTGCGGTTGCTGGAAGCTGGACCAACCATATCTCCCCACCACCTGACCATTTTGGAACACGCAGCACCCAGAAGGGCTCCACCTCCCTGGAGCTACTGCTGCTTGCTGGCTTCTTTCCAACAAAGTATCTCCTGCTCAGGCTTGGCAAGGACATGAAGATGAGCTCTATCTGAGACGGGGTTTGTACCAGGGATGGCAGCTCGCACTCGGAGTGCCCTGGACCGAAACACAACCGAGCTACCTGCCAGCATTACACGCCGAGCCAGCACTGCCAGTGTCTGCACGGTAACCTAACCCGCTGCTGTAACACAAGCAGAGAGGGAGGTCTACGATGTGCTAGCACTAGTACAAATTACTTTGGCATGAAAACCAAGAGTAGCTGCTGAAAATAACCTGGATTATGCTCTTGCCTAGCTTGTACCCCAGATCAGATGACTTACAGTTGAGCAGACAGAAAGGCCTGACGTTCCCAGTGTTCACCAGTCTGAAATGGCCACCTCTGCTGCACACACGCACCGACCCCGCTCCGGGACAGGGCTAGCACAGAACAAGTTACACCAGCACAGCCCCTCCATAGAAATGAGGCCTCAGCTGTGGGCTGCTGAGGACATGCTGCCAAACACTACTCTTCCCAGGTGCAGGCCCACACCCCTGCTCAAGGGGTCTGTTTGCCCCCAGAGCAGTGAGTCTCACAGTAGAGGAGGTGGAAACTAGCACATGCAAAGCTGTTAACGCCACATAAAAACTCACCCCGACCTGAGGTTTCTGAGCTCTCCAGGGAATCCACCTTCAAAGCATCGAAGACCTCAAAGTCAGACTTCTTGACGTGAATCAGGTTGTTAATTGTCCCCATCTGGCTGGTGACCACCGGCTGGAAAGAACTGAGGTAAGAGTCTTTCTATGTTTACCTCCAATTGAAGCACACCCAATGCTTCCTAGATCCTCCTGGCCCAAGCTGCTGTTGCTGTGCCATTACCTCAGAGCACCGGTGGCCAGCGTCTAGCTCTGCTCTACACTTGCAGATCTCTGTTGTTTACCCTGGGGGGATTTCACTTTACTCCCAGGCTCCTACATCACCTCCTATTTTCACCCTCCATCCAGCTACATGCCAGTGGGCAAGTGTCCTCTCCTTCCCACGCTGCTACCACGTGATTCAGTTGGGAGAGCCTGTGAGTGCTGACCCCATGGCCCATCTTCCCATGTAGCCAATTCTTAAATGGGACTTAAAGGCCTTCTGGTGTTTCCCTGCCCCTCAGTACTTCCCCAGCATTTCCCCATACAGCACGTCTAAGCCTAGAGGAACCAGCCTCTGAAAGGACTCACGGGATGGAGATGCCCCTTTCGTTTTGGCAGATACCCTCTGCTCTTCCTGTTCCCCCTCTGCTGCAGTTACATCATGTCTAGTCCCCTGAAGAAGACAAGATCTGCAGGGATAACGCTTTGAGCATTACCTCGGATGGGTCGTGGACCCACTGACCATCCACAAAAAATTTGTACTGATGTTCTCCTTCTGGCAGGTCCAGGATAGCAACAAAGTCGTTGTGGCTGTGCAGAGAGAACAGATATGCAACAGCATTACCCTGTTGATGCTTTGGGTGCTGCTCTTCCATGGGGTCCCAGAAAACAGTGCTTTTTCATGCACTGCCTAGCCCCTCTACCCCAACACCTTCATGCAGGGTTAAGCTTGCTCACTGTCAGTGATCTAAGGCACAGACACAACGGGAGCGAGCGTTCAGAGCAGTAGCATGGCTCAAACCCTTAGGAGTCCAGCTGCAAGGAGTGCCGGAGGCAGTCCAGCCCTGCATGCCCAGAGAGCGTGACAGACACCCTGTGCAACACTGGGGAGAGGATGCGTGGGCAAAGCATCTAACCCTGCGCTGGCACTGCAGGACGGGGGCAGCAAGTGTAGCAGCTCTGTTTGTGAAGCCTGCAATTGAGATAAGCCCATTCCAGAAGATTTGCTGGGATTATGCTCAGAGTCCTACACAGTGTTTCCATGGAAATCACAGATGTATTGCAGGACAGCAAGAACATCATTAGGGCAGGAAGACACCTGAGGGACAAACAAACCACCCCTGCTGGCAGCAACACAACTAGGCACAGGGTAAGGCCACAGCCAAGGGAAGAGCTGACAGCTTCCAGAGGACTGCTGCATACCTGGGCAAGGCTCTGCTGCCAAGACTAGCTGCTGCGTGACATCCAGCTGGGCAAGCAAAGTGGCCCATTCTGCCCTGCCCCTCTGTTTCACAACCTCCCACCACCACCGCAGCACCACCCAGGGAAGAAGATGATTATGTATCTGGGCTGAGACCCTCCAGCTTGGGTGAACTGAGAAAAGCCAGGTGAGCAAAAGGAACAGCAACCAGCAGAGAGAAGGGAAAACACTCCCTGCAGTGGAGCAGAGGAGAACGCAGAGTGACCTGAGGGACTGGCTACCTCTTGATGAGCGGGATCTTGGTGCTCCAGTTGTTGAAAGATCCGGAGATGAAGACTTCTTTGCCTCCATCGGCCCAGCGGATGACAGTGGGACGAGCCTGTTGGGATGGTTTCACTGACTCCTCCAGATCTGGCTGCCATGACACAAACTCCTTGTCCCCAGGAATCTGAGCAAAGAAAACCAGAGCCTGACAGAGACACAGAGACAACCTGGACCACATTCACTTCCCCCAGCCCACCTACATAACCAAGACAAGAGCATCGCAGAGCTCCTCCAGCCTCCCAGCTCTCCACAAGCCCCTCACATGGTCAGGAGCACAGCCTCGCACATGGTCAGGAGCACAGGCAGTGAGCTGAAGCCCTAGTCAGGGCCCCAGAAGGCAGGACAGGGAAGGCAGTGGCCAGCCCCTACCTTGGAGTCATGGGTGCTGAAAACACTGGGGTCATCAGTGCTGCCCACCATGATCTTGTGTGGGTGCTCCTTGGCGGGGTGGGGGGCACCGGATCCATCCGAGCGGTGGGACTTGGAGCCATGGCGCTCCCCAGACACTCGCTCACTGGTGGTGTTCCCCATGACAGTTCAGCAGCCCCTGTGAGAGAGAGAGGACGGCAGTGTGCCTGTACCCATAGGCTCTGGCGGCGAGGAGGGGAGCAAAGGCACCATTTCCCAATGCTCTTTGCCAGGGGAGACTGACAGCAATTCTAAAATAGGCCCAAAGTTCATTCCAACTGCCAAGTTTGGGAGCTGAATGGGAATTTAGCAAACAAGACAGCTTGACCTAATTATAGTCATATCCTTATGAACCATCACTCTAGTTAAGCCAGTAATTGTTATACTCCAAATAGTTATGCTGCGTCCCACACAAGCCCTCAGCAGCCAGCTTAATAGAGGGGCTGATAGGAAAAATAAAGCCAACCTTTACTGTCAAATCAACTGCTTGGCATTAACAGAGTCTCTTTCACAGTCCTGCAGGCAGGCTTTACACACAAATCCCTTACTTCCAGCAAGAAAACAGCCGGACAGTGAAAGTAGCAGCTGTTTAACAGCTCCCAACAAATCTCCAAGAGCTTGCGGACAGAAGAGCGGAGTCTTGCGCCTGGCAAAGGTGACAGAGAGCATTTAAATTGCCCGAGTGGAATCGCCCAAGCTGGAGCTTGGCCAAGGTGTAGAACTAATGCTGTAGTGTCTGCAAAAAGCTCAGCTCTCGACGGCATTCACTTATGATTCACCAGGCAAGTCACTGTTCCAGCTGCGGCACAGTGCAGTGAAGAGGTCCGCTTGTGACCCTCACCAGTGGCACCATCCCGGGCACTCCGGCATCTGCCTGGCCATCTGGAGGCACGAGATGAGGGAAGGGCAATCCCAGATACCTGAACACCGGGAGATGGGCCGTCATCCCCAATCTCACCCAGCTCAGAGAAGGCAGAACAGGAGAAGTGACCATACAGCACCAAGCCATGAATAACTACACGCCTCTTGGGACAAAAAACAAAGCTGCTGCAAGCTACATGGGACTCATCAGGCCTCACCCAGTTCCCAGCAGCCAAGATGGATCAGGGTCCTTTCCCCCTTCCCACGGCTATTTTGCAGCTTTCAGCTTACCGTGATGATCATGGGCCCTGCAGGGCAAGGTGAGAGGACAGCCTGCCTTGTTTCATGCGCTTAGTTGTGACATTTGAGGATTTGTTTAGAAGATCAAGTTATAAGAAGGGTGCCAGGCAAGGCTGCCAGCCAAAGCCAGGCTTTAGAACATTATGGAGCAATTACTAAAGCATTTCTTAAATCCTGAGGGCTAAAAGGCAGCTGAGAGGGCAGCTAACCCATACCACCCCGCCCTCTCAGTGAGGATCAAGTGTACCTGAAGATCCAGGTCAGATGAGGGGCACCATTTGCTCTAACATCTTCCCCTTCTGTCCCGGAGGAGGCTCAGCCAGCTCCTCACAAAACCTGCCCCTGTGCCACTAGACCAGCTGTGGAGGAGCTTCTTCCCCAGTGTCTCCGCTAAGGCTCCCTTACTTCTCATCTACGGGGAGGAAGGCAGGAAAGGCTGAATATTCTCTTGTACCAAGACTGACCTGAGAGATGCGTGCAGGTGTTAACAGGTGTGAAAGCTTCTCTTTCTCTTCTCTAAAAGGAATCCAGTCCCTCTGGCTGTCCCTTACAGGTCATGCTCTCCAAATGCCTCCTGAGGTTTCTCCCAAGTGGCGGCTCCTTTCCAGCACATGGCATCCAAAACCCCGTGCAGACAAGACCACCTCACCTCCTGCATCGCAGGCACCCTGTTGCGCTGGGACAGCCAACTCTTTGAACATAGCCTCTGGTATTCTGCTTTTTACTGAATGAACTTCTACAGCTCAAACCCTCCTGCGTTCAGACAAGCCCTCGTAGCACAGCATGCTCGGAGGGCCGTACACAAGTACCTCCAAGGCACTGATGGAAATGCTTGCCCATACCAAAGCCCAAGCAAAACCTCCACGGTGCCTCAGTGCATCTGCTGCCAGTTGGGCACCAAGCCGCTGCCAGCTGCGGTCCGCAGCAGGGTGGGTGCCTGCCTGCCGGATTGCAAGGCCCTTCCACCTCCCCATCTGCTTCTGACCACCACAGTCGAAAACACCAGTTCCCCTCGCCATGTGTCACACTTGCTGCCTCCCCCACCCGACCAGCGAAACCCCCAGGGATACCAGCTTCCCGCACTGGGGAACGCTGGCCAGCCTGAGAGGGTTTGTTCTGGGCAGATGGGGGTCTCTGCTCAGCACCCTCCCCGCCCGCAGCCTGCCCGGCCGGCACCTCCGGGGTTAGCCAGGGAAGCCGGGCTCCTCTCCCGCCTCCCGGAGAAGGGAAGCCGCGCTCAGGGTGCCGTGAGGTGAAGGGGATAAGCCGGGAGAGCCGCGCTCCCTGCCCCGGCCCCGGCGAGCAGCACGGCCGGGAGCAGGGCTCTGCCAGGCGGCGGCAGCGCTGTCACGGCACCCCCGGCC
>JAVJGI010000032.1:9235645-9252386 GCA_035590275.1 Ibycter americanus | reverse complement strand
CCTGCGGCCCGCCCCGCACCTCGCCCCTTCGAGGACCCAACGGCCAAGGACCTGCCCGGTGGCTGGCGCGGGGCTAGGGGCTCTGCCCAAGCCTGGCCGTACGGGTGGCACTGGGGGTCACGCCGAGGGGCGAAGCTGCTGCTGCTGTGCCTTCTGCCAGGGCGCGGGTGCTGGGGAGCATCAGATCCCCGTGCTGCCCGCCCGCGTCCCCGCACCGCGGCACGTTGGCTTGCCATGGCATTGGGGCACTTGGGGATGCTGGGGCGAGCGGAGGTCATTGCTTGTCACGGGGCGGGGGGTGGCCACGTGTCCCCTGCCGCTCACAGCCAGCTCCGGAGCCCAGGCGCTTCCCAAGCTGGAGCTGGGACCGGGTGGGAGGTTTCACCAAAGCTGCCCGCTTGCCATCGCCGCGTGGCGACTGGCACCCCTGCCACAGCTGCGCCGTGTTGCTAACGTGGTCAGCAGCCAAGAGCTGGGCTGCAGTCCCCCCCCAGCCGTACTGCAGGGACCTCATCGCACCAGCGACAGGCGTTAACGGTGGTATTTAATTATTGTATGTACCTCTGGGCCGGCGCGTGTGTTCAGGGGTGTTAAAATCGCAGGCTGGTGTTGCAGGAGGGAGCTGCTGCAGCCGGCGGGGGGGCAGAAGGCTGTTCTGCTCCAGCGGGGGGGCTGGTTAAGGAGCAGGTGACCCCAGAGGGTGTCTGCGAGGAGTTTGATCCCACTTGGTTTGGTTGCAGGTTAATTACAACACTGTCACGCTGGCAGAGTAAAGGCTTTGGCTGGCCGTGAGGGACTCGGCCAAGGAACCAAAGCTGAATTTGTTGTTGAAGGAGGCCCTTGAGAGCTCGCGGTGGGGGGGGAGGGGCTCCCCACGCCGGGCGCTGTCGCTGCTGTTTCCCTGCTAACCTGCCCTTTCTCTTCCCCCCATTCCCTAGGTCAAGCTGGGAGCTGCCCGACCTGCGAGAAGGAAGAGTAAAAGCCATCAGTGATTCGGATGGTGTGAGCTACCCCTGGTACGGAAACACCACGGAAACTGTGACCCTGGTCGGGCCCACCAACAAGATCTCCAGGTTCTCGGTGAGCATGAATGACAATTTCTACCCCAGCGTGACGTGGGCTGTCCCTGTGAGCAACAGTAACGTGCCGCTGCTGACCAGGATAAAAAGGGACCAGAGCTTTACCACGTGGCTGGTGGCCATGAACACCACCACCAAGGAGAAGATCATCTTGCAGACTATAAAGTGGAGGATGCGAGTGGACATCGAGGTTGATCCCATGCAGCTGCTGGGGCAGCGGGCACGGCTGGTGGGAAGGACTCAGCAGGAGCAGCCCCGGATCCTCAGCAGGATGGAGCCCATCCCACCAAACGCACTAGTGAAACCCAACGCCAACGATGCCCAAGTCCTCATGTGGAGACCCAAGCGAGGGCAGCCTATAGTCGTGATACCTCCCAAGTAGAGCGGCGCCGGGGCGCGCGCGTGAGGGCCTGGGTGCTGCCAGCCTGCTGCAGACGGACGGGGTTTCTGAGCCAAAGCAGATCTCTCGGGTTCTCCAGCCTTTGTAGCTGCACTTGGAAACGCAGCTCCTCCTCAGTCAGAAAGAGAGCCTGGCTGGCACGGGGGTGCGGAAGAGGGATCGCTGAGCTGGAGGATTTCCCAGGAAGTGGAATCGAGTACTTCGAGGGGCTTGCGGCTGGCAGAGAGGCTGTCTGACCTGAATGGACGCGTCTTCCCTTGCAGGGCGATGCAAGGAGCGTGAGTGCGATTGAACCGTGCCTGTGGCAAATGCTGCTTTCCACCCAGCTGGAGGTAGAAGCGGAGGCTGTGCCCGCTGGATGCGGAGGGCTCCTGCGGTGACCCTGCCTGCCGGGGCGCGGGTGTCCCCACGGTGTCTATACCTATGCATTTCAGATCGATAATCCACGCCTCGCCCTGCATGCTGGGACTGGGCGGGAGGGCCCAGGAGCGGCGCGGGCGCTGGCAGTGCCGGGGTGGTGAGCTGGAGCCCGGGAGGGGTTTTCCGCAGCTGAGGGGGTGTGGGACACGTTTTGCATGCGTCGGGGTGTGTTTGGAGTAGTTGTGAGTGTAGGAGATGCCATAGCTCTTTTCTGTCTTGGAGTGAGATCTAAGGGCAGGTTAGATGTCCTTTTGTTTTAAGGTGCACTAATTCTTCGCAGTTCCTCAACCTCCCCGCCCCCACATCCCACTGCCTTCTCTCACGGAAGCAAACCCCATTCTCAGCTGAGTGAGAAATCGGGAGCGGTGCCCGTTCACCCGGCCCAGGTGCTTGCTGACTGTGTGCGGGGGGTACCCAAAGCACCGCGGAGGTACCCCGGGACTCGCACGCTTCCACTGCAGACACAAGTCCCTTGCAAGAAGTTGGGTGCTTGCTCATTTCCCACGCAAATGCCAGCTCACATGGAGACCCTCCTCCTCCTCAGCCACCCACAGAGCGGGGTGGCTGCTGGCAGGGATGCCGGTGGAGGGGACGGCATTGCGGTAACTCCTCAGGCTCTGCAGGGATGGGGGTCTCCTCCCCGTGGGTCGGAGGCAGGGGCATGAGCAGAGGCTGCGTGGGGCAGGCCTGGGTTTGCCTGGGAAGAGGAGGAGGCGCTGCCTCCTGCTGCTGCAGGTGCTTGGGAGGCGGCAGGGGGCTTCGGTTGCCTTTCTCCTTGCCCCTCTCCGCCTATAGGGCTGGCATCGTCTGGCCTGCGGTGCGGCACTGTGGGCTGCAACCTGCAATTCCCAGTATCTCACCCTTGAGATGCAGCGGAGGCATAAGTCATGGCTGTGCTGCCAGTGCCCCAGGCGCCCTGTCGCTCCCGGGTTACAGCTTTTGCTGCTTTCTCTGCTCCATCCACTGCCCCAGCGTGAGCCCTGCGGCTCCTCTGGCTCACACCCCTGCCTTCACGCCACGGGAGGTTTGCGCTGCCCTGGGGATGCGGGTGATTCCCACTGGGAGAGTCCCATCTTCTGTCCTGCTGCCAGGAGAGCCCGGGGAGAGTGGCCGTGTTCGGCACTTGGGTGCAGAGCCTTTCCTGCAGTATTAGCAGCGCTGTCCTCGGCCTGGCTGTGGGGACGCCCAGCCCAGCTCTGCTTTGTTCCCCCCGGTGTGCTGGCACATCCCCACGGCTTTGCTCTGCCAAGCGCGGCCGAGCTCCTGCAAAGCTTCAGCCACGGCTTGTGCTTTTCCAGGGCAGGATGCGCACCGCGGTCCCCGCCAGCGAAGGGGCTCCCCAGGCATCTTAGACCAAAAATCCCTGTGAGATCCCCGTGCTACTTAACTATTCTCAGCAGTGTATGCTGCTGCTTCGATTCTTTATTTTTTCCTTTGGGAGCGTTGCATTTTGATGCCTCGACGCACACTTCCCCGTGCTGGGGCTGGCGGTCCTGCTCGGCCTCGCAGCGGGCTGGGAACCTGCTGCTTTTGGTGCCTATGTCTGGGTTTTGCTGGGGGCTACAGCCTTGTGGTGGGAAAAGTTTGGAGGGAGGGTGGGCTCTGAGCTTTGGTTTGCTGTGTCTTCTGGGGCAAAACTTCTACTGGGAGCTTGCCAGCATGGGAAGACGTCCCAGTCTTGTGAGATTCTGCCCGTGGTTTTGTCCTGGTATGGGATTGATGTCAGCTTTTGCCGTCACTGATGTTTTGTTTCTCAAGAAGTGTGTGTGGAGAGGGGTTAGAAACTTTAAAGACAATTTTTCTTAATGTTTGGGGGAAGAGGAGGAGGGGTAAGTACCTTTTGGTTTGAAATAAGGCAGATGTATACTTTTGACTCAGTGGGACAAAAACGTCTCTGGCAGCATCAGAGCTAAAACACCAGAGGAAGAGGTTTCCCAACAACCGGGTAGCCCCAGATGGGCTCCCTGCTGGGGAGGATGCTGTGTCCAGAGAGGCTATGCAAGCCAGCTCCCCAAAACCTGTGGGGAAGGGCTGGGGCTGCGCTCGGGGGCTGCATGCTGGCTGTCAGCCCAGGGAGCTGCTGTGGCACTGCCGTGGTGCCAGCTGGCTGGGAAAGCGGGGATGCTGGGGCAGGGATGCTCTTGAATTCATTGCCATCTTTTGGGATGTGCTGGCTGGTCAGAGCCTTGGCACATTGTCTGCCATGACACCGAGACAGCGGTGGCTGCCAGTGTCCCCAGGGAGGTGCTTGGTGCCGCCCGGTGCCGGTGTTGGGCTCAGTGTCTGGCCGTAGCTGTAGCCGTGTGCCTGAGCTCCCAGGGCTGCCCTAGCCTGCAGGCAGGCTCTGGCTCAGCCCTGGGGCCATGCCTGCATTCACCCCTCTGAGCTTACGCCGGGCTTCCATGCCCGCTCCTTCTCCGAAGGCTGCGTTTGATGCACTTAACTCAGTTTGATGTGTGGGTTGTCTTCGTGGGCATTTCCCCGTTAAAAAAAGACAAAAAAAAAAGTTTGCAGAAAATTGTTTGCAAAAGAAATTTGCAAGCAATTTTTGCAAAAATTTGCAGGCATTCTGCATGTTCGCAAAAGGTGCATGTTCATACTTGGATGGAGGTGCTGGCCGAGCATCGGCCCGAGCTCAGTAGCACTGACTGGTGGGTGCAGGGCTCGCGATGCTCAAGCGAAGGGAGGGAAGGGAGGGGGACAGTACCTGAGGGCTCCCGCCTGCGAGTCCAGGTTTGGCTCGCGTCCCCGTGGCCCGCAGCCGTACTGATGGGGACCCCGAGCAGGACCCCCAGCTGCAGAGCCCACACCAGGGATGAGTACCTGGACCCCCAGCCTCAGTTATCCAACTGCCCGTGGGACGCCTTCCCTGCGCCCCCCCTTTCGCACCAGCACCCCGTTATCTCAGGGAGGGGCAGGTCACGGAAATGCCCACCCTCACACTCCCCTTGCCCTGAGCCTCGGGGTGCTCCTTCCCCTCCGTCCCGTCCTGGGGTCACTTATTTATCTATTTATTTATTTATTTATTTATTTCAGTTATTTATTTAAGGTTTAAGTTATTTATTGGTATTTATTGACGGCTGGAAGTTGGGGGGGGTCATTTCTGCTGCGCAGTGGGGCCAGCTGGGTGTCCCCCCCTGCCCAGCCCCCTGCATTTTGGGGTGCTGCCATGTGTTTGGGAGCACCGCTGGGGAGGGATGCTTGCGGGGGCCCCCCCCCATGCTCCCATCCCCTTTCGAAGCTGGGAGGGGGAGAAAGGACGGGGAATCACATCGGTGCCTGCCGGGAGGACGCCTGGTGCCTGTCTCCTTCCTGCAGAAGCCCGAGCCCCCTGTGCCCCCTCCCCAGGCGCTGTGCTCCCTCCTGTGCCCGTCCGTATTCACTGACCTGGCCTCCTGGCGTTTCCCTGTCCGCTCCCACTGGGTTTGCTGTTGCCAGTTCCTGGAGACGGTGGGAAGAGCCAGGACGTGTGGGTGCCGCTATGGAGAAAAGACCAAACCAGGTATTCTGCTGCCGCGTGGGGAAAATCGGAAGGAGAAGAGGAAAGCTGGTTTTGCAGAGTGCCTTAAACACAAATGACTTTACCGAGTAGGGGGCTTGGACTTCTGTCTCTGGATGTTATTACCAACTTGAACAAATGTTGCATTTCACTTCTCTGGGATTAAAAGAAAAACCACTCGAGCTGTACTGGAACCAAACCCTGTGTTTGCTTGAGTCCGTCTGGCTGGCTCGCACCTCTGGGGCCACGGCGGCGCGGCGGAGCGGGAATTCATGGGCTTTTGGCCGTCAGCCCCTGCCTGGCTCGGCAGTGGGACCAGCAGCTGCCCCTGCCCGCTTCAAGCCCCTGGGTCTGGTGATGGGACCCGTTCCCCCTTGTCCCAACCAGCAGGTGCTTCTCCGGTGTCCCAGAGAGGTTGCGCTCGCCCTGCAGTGCCCCTTCCCCAGGGGTGCTCGGAGCAGCCTGTCTGCACAAAGCTTGCTGTGGGGCCATGTCCTCAAGCTTCCAGAAAACTGGGCAGTCAGTTGGAAAGCGCAGGGGGTGATGGTGGCGGGAGGGAGGGCAGGCAGCCCTTCTTCCCTTAGGAAACCAGATCAAGGTGGGGGCTGCATGCTGAGGGAACAGCAAGAAACGCAGGAGCTCACGCAGCTCAGCTGTAGGGAAACAGGGGCTGCCAAGCTTGATAAGGCTGAAAAAACGCACCAAAAGGAGCCATTTCCCCTTTGAAATTGCAGATCCCCCTCCCACTTCTTGCAGAGTGAAAGAGGGGGAATAAAATTCAACCCAGAGACCAGGTGTTTTTATCTTCTAGTAAAAGTAATACATGGGGATAATGCAGAATTGGATAATGAAAGTTCATTTAAAAGTCATTTGGGGGAACATACCGATATGCACTGAAGGCAATTAAATATTAATATAAACTTTTTTTTTTTTTTTGCAATTAAAGAGGGAGCTCTCTGAAACACGGCTGTGTTTGGGGAAGGATGTCCTCGGTGGGGTGGCCTGGCCTGCATGCTGGGGTGGAAGAGAACAGTGGCAGGACCCAGTGGTTCTGGATGTTGTCTGACGGGCCACATCCCTGCTGGGTGTGGGTGCTGCCCTGGGATTAGGGTCCGCAGGATGCTGGAGGGTATCATTGCACCCAGCACACTGCTTACAGCAACCATCAACCCTACTAACCCCCACTTGCCACAGGGTACGTTTGTGCCCCGGGCCAGCCTATTTCTTTCACAAGCTGCTCGTTGTCAGTGTTGCTGGTTGTGCTGGGCACAGAGATGCTGGCAGCCAGCCAGCTATTCGGTGAGCGGGTTTCTTTCCTAGCATTATACTGAAACATCGCTCACCTCTTGACAAATGCCCGAGATGTAGGGTGGGGTTCACACAGCTTGCATCATGTCCTGGGAAGCAGGGTAGGACCCCCACCCAGCACTCATGGCAGGCTATGCTGCAGCAGGTTCCCCAAGTAGGCATCTCCTTCCCGCCACCGAGGCCCTGCTGCCTTGTCTGAGACTACATGCCCTGGGACAACCCATGTTTCCAAAGCACCTTACAGAGCAGGAACAGGGGCAATCCGTGCTGCTGCCACCCCACCAGGAGCATGGCCACACATCCCAGCTGCATGGTCACAGGGAACAAAGTAAACAGTGCAGGATGCTATGGACACCAGCAGAGACAGGCAAGGGATATTGCAGGTAGTACTGAGATCAGTTTATTTGCTCTATTCCCTCTTCCATAAAACCTAAAACCAACTGACTTCCAGCAACAGATGAGAAAGCAGTGAGAGATTTGGCTCTGCAGCTCCTCCCCTACGCACGGGATCCCACAAAGGTGTTAATGCGTTAGTGACAGCTGCTCTGAAAGGCACGCAGCAGCTTGGAGCCCCCAGCAGCTTGGAGCCCCCGAAGCTCCCTGATGGGAGGCTTGCGAGTGCAGCAAGACACCCCTTCAGGGCCCGGCTGCCAACACCACCCTTCTCACCGTGCCTTCAGAAAAAGCTCAGCCAGCGCTGAACATGAGAGACTCCATAACGTGAGCCCCGGAGCCCCCGCTGGTCTGCTAATCTCTTCCTTGTGGGGCTGATTCAAGGCAAGAAAACACCCAGGGTTTTAGTTTTGAGGGAATGTGAGGGATGAAAGGGAGGGGGAGGATTGGTTTAGTATTGTGATGCACCATCAGCGTTGACGGCACGAGGCTGCTGATCGCACGGTGTCGGGAAGGCAGGAGCTGGGCACGGGGAAGGCTCCCAACGCCGAACGATGTGCAGCCTGGCGGGACGGATGGTGGACCCGCTCACTCTGGCTGCGGGGTGTAACGCAGGTACTTCTTGCCCGATGGGAGGTCCTTCGTGAAGACTCCTTTGGGAAAGAGGTTCTTGGCTTCCTCATCAGGTAAGGTGGGCACAACCATGACGCTGTCACCAGGCTGGGGAGCAAATGGGAACGGTGAGAGCAGCAGAGGAGCTGGCAGGCTTGGATGCAGGTGGCACGTCCCTGCTGGCAGGGGACACTGCCTCCTTGTCAACGCTCAGCCCCAGTGCCCCAGGCACGTCCCTACAGTGAGGGCTGAGTGGGAGCTACACCAGAAGGTGTGGGTGATGCTGAAAGGAAGAGCTGTGCCATTTGCCAGCCCTGCCAAGGGATCCCGCAGCCCAGCTCTTCCCCACAGCACTCCCATGGGAACAGAGAGTAATGAGAGGGGAATTCGGGCATCTCTGCGATGCAGGAGAGAGCTCAGCTTGCCCAAGCTGCTCATACATTCCTATTGCTCAGGCACCCCTGGACAGGTGGTGGCTCCCCCCTGGCGTGCCGAGCCCCGGGAAAAGGTGTGCTTCCCTGGGAGGTGGGCTAGTGAGCGAGCTGGCCCCGCACCGCTGGGACCTTACGCTGCAGGAGACAGGAATCTTCAGAGGCAAGGCTGCCTCCACGCTCTGATCTGCCCCAAGAAGTGAAGGTGCAGTTCACTGTACATTCAGCACACGAATTCTGGAGTTGAGGGGTGGAGAGGCACAGTGAAGTGCATTGATACCCTGAGTTACTCAGTCTCCAAGGCTTGTGCCTATGGGGCCCTTCCAGCCCAGATGGAGCAGCTGTTTGGGACAATGCTCTGGGAGCCTGGCCCTGCCTCGAAACACAGGATGACTTCTCCAGGACACCCTGTAACAGCAAGAGTGTGTCCTCTGGCTCCACAGAGGCAGGCTTCCCAGGAACAGCTATCAAAGCCAGCGGCAGGACAGGTCCAGGAGCTGAGCAGCTCTGCTGGGCTGAGGAAACACTGGATAGCTAAAGCAGCCAGACTATGCTGCCTGTTCTTGCTTTTTCCTGGCTGCCCAAACTGTTCTCGGGAGTTTTAAACAATGCTACTGAACAGGGATGGCCACAACTAAGCAACTTCAACTCGTAATTGGCTGTGTACATGCTGGGCAAAGCAGGGCCATGCCCATACTTGCCCTTCCTGGCTAAACGGCACGAGAGCAGTGAGCTAGCCAAGGGAGCAGTCCCCCACACTCGCCGCTTCGCTGGCTGTGAGGGGACTTTGGCACACTGACAACTGGTAATGCCCTTCCTTATCACAGACAACAAGGACCTGCCGTGGCCCAAAGCTCAAGTACTGATAAGCCAGAAAGGCCCAGCACAGTGTCTGCTGGCACCAGGGACCAAGGGCAGGGAAGGGAGGTTCCTGTGGCTGACCCCATACCGCAACAGCCCTGGGGCCTGGGCTGGGATCTTACTCATATCCCAGGACCCCAGCAGCTTTGAGGACCCCATGGATCCCCCTCCGAGAGAGGCTGGTTGATGTTTCAATGCACATTTTCAGTGCCCAGCTGTGAGCTTTGCTCCTCTCCTCACCTTCCAGTCCACAGGTGTAGCAACCTTCTTGTACGCCGTCAGCTGCAGGGAGTCCACCACCCTCAGGATCTCATCAAAGTTTCTCCCGGTGGTGGCTGGGTACAGGATGGAGAGTTTCAGCTTCTTATCCGGGCCAAAAACGAACACCTGAGCACAAGGACACAGGGTCAGGGGCTGGGCAGAAGGTGTTTGTCCAACTGCCCCACTGGACCTGCTCAGCGCTGCTGCCCCTCCCTTTCCTGGAGATGGCCTGCTTGATCACAGGTGTTGGGACAGGGGAGATGCCACTGTGGCGATCTCCTAGAGCAACAAGTGACGCCCAGGCACAGGGAACACGGTGTTTGCTCTGGGAGCTCCTGTTTCCAATGCCAGCTTGTTTTGCTACCTGAAATGTTTCCTCCCCTCGACCTGTGCCCTTCTAACACAAGCACGGGACGGAAGAGGGAAAGTCCAGCAGATCAAGCACTTTTGTCCCCTGTGTTAGGACAGGTACAACCGAGATGAGCTGGCAGCAACAACAAGATGGAGCTGTGGCCAGCAGGCCAGTGCTGCGCCAGCCTCTTCCTGCAGCACAACCGATGGCTCTAGCCCAAGGAAGTCAACTTAGCTCCTGAAGATGGTCATGTCCATCCAGGTAATTCAAGCCCTGCCCCAAGCACACAAGGCAGGACGGCAGGCAATGCGTACTGCCGAGAAGGGTGCCATGCAGGGCCTGGTCATCCAGGGCCAGGTACCTACCACGCGAGCGGTCAGGGGCATGCCGTCCTTGTCCCGCTCGTCTGGGTCCAGCATGCCCAGCTTGACAGCGAGCTCCCGGTTTGCATCAGCAATGATGGGGAAGGGGAGTTTCTCCTCGGGTTGTTCCCCGTTGTACGCATTGATGTCCTGCAGAGACAAAACCACCGGCATTGCTCGTCCTCCCTGTTGTGGGTACCATCACAGGGGACAGAGGCCAGGCAGGGAGAAGTACAGGCAAGCTTTATGTGTGTGGGGCAAGCTCCTGCAGAGGGGCCATGCAAACACATTCAGCAGCTGCTCTACAGGAGCTTGTGACTTGCTTGGCCCCAAGGTCTCAGTCTGGGACAGCATAGCCAGGGGATCATGGCCTTCCATGAAGTTTCTCTGCATGACAAACCAGAAACCTACGTGCCAGGCCGGACTCTGCCCTGTTCTTAGAGGTCAATTGTTTGCCAAAGTGTGAGCATAGACAGCCTCTCACCTTTGGAACTGCCTGTGGACCAGCTGCTTTGCCCAGGCAGCAAGTATGGCAAAACAAGGAAGTCCTGCCCGTGCTAGTGACCCAGGGAGATTTAACCACGTTTCCCTGAGAACAGAGGTGTCCCTCCTCCAGCCCTCTCCCAGTAAGTGATCTAGCACTACTGACAGATGTGTTGGTGTCACACCTGAACTGGGCTGTGCTCTTAAGCCTCTAGTGGCAGAGCAAACCAGCAACTTTACTGCTAAGGCCAAGTGTCAACACTTCACAGGTCTCATGCGAGGGACCAGCTCCATTCAGCAAGTCACTCCTAGCTTGCTTAATTAAAGGTTCCTGAAAACAGAGTGAAAGTCTGAATGAAGGTGCTGGGACACTGCACACTCCTTTCTGAACCATGTCTGGGGAAGAAGAGAAAATCACTCCCTCCCACAGCTGTGCAGGCTCTCCCTTGTGACCACAGTTTATGAGGTTACTCCCTGTGCTAGTCCAAACTTGACTTGCTCCACAGGGAAACTGTATTTTGAGCGTCTCTGAATCTGGTCTGGACTCAGCCAAAGCATTCAAGCTGTCCTTGCAGTCTGCGGTACCACTCATACAGGTTACGCCGAGCCACAACAGGGCTGGGAGGAGCCCGCTCAAGGCAGCACAAGCTGAGCAGCTGCCAGCATTAAAGCAAGTTTAATCCAAGGTTTCTGCCCCAAAACAGAGCTGCTTGTTCCTTTCAGCCTCGTTACGCCCTGACTTCAGTGCTGGCACAAGCCTCCCACACACCACTGCGGTGCGTTATCAGCTGAGCTGATAATCTGAACGTACAAGCTTCTCTGCCTTCCCTGGGCTTTGAACGTGGGGGAACAGGCTGGGTCCTGCTCAGAGGGAACTTGGGGAAGGCAGGGTTGGAAATGCTGCCCCTTGGCGCTGCCCACTGCTGCACAGAGCAGGCCAGAGGCACCAAGAGCAGGCAGGCCCTGCACCACTACTCAGCCCCCCTAGGCCAACAGTGGTGACAGAAGGGGCTGTAACCCTGCCCTGGTTGCTCAAGCAGGTCAAGTGGTGTACATGTGGCAAGACATCTCCTTTCCAGCTTTTCTCTTCACTTGCTTTCTCCCTGGGCCGTTCTGAGTCAGCTCTGCACTGCAAAAAGGGGCTGTTTATCTCTGCTGGGCTGTGGTCAGACCTGCCTTGGAAGGAAGGAATCGCTTCTTTTCTCCTGCAGACCTGCCTTGTCAAAGCAGAGCACGGAAGGAAAGCGAAGTCGGAGAGGCCTGCCCAGGCGAAATGCTTCTGAATGCCCCACAGAGTTGCAGGAGGCTGTAAATGAAGGTCAGACAGTGACACTCTCCCCTCTTCTTTTCAGAGTGGAGGCTGGGGGATGAAGAGAGCTTCTGAGAAGCAATATCTGAATCCTATGGACTGTAACTTGTTCCAAAATGCAGGCAATTTCATGACCGGGGATCTTTGTACAAAATAGCCTGACAAACCCTGCTCTATTTTGCTTTAAGACACCAAATACTCACTTGACTTCCCTATGAACTATTTTTCTTTCCAGAGTCCAAGCTGAAACCAGACATCACTGGAGTGATTTATTCACCCCTAACTTGCCAAGGCAACAGCACTAGTGGCTAAAGAGAGCACTGAAACCTCCTCTGACACGCACAGCACGTGCCAGTTAACCCTGCTTAAGGAGCTTAGGCATTCAGCCTACCCTTAGAGAAGCAGTGCATAGACTGGGGAGGTAGGAGAGTGGGATCAGTTCCCGACTGAGCTACAGGCTTATTCTGAGCCCCGGAGCAAGCCTCTGGGTCTTGGCTAGGGATGGACAAGAACAGCAGTGACATCTTCACTGGGAAAGCAGAGCTGAGCAAAGTGACAAGAGAATTATCAGCTATACTCTGGTCCCAACTACCCACTGAAATTTAGCAGCAAAGCAAGGAGAAGTTTCTTTGTTGTTTCATGCAGGATTTCAGCCATTGATCCTGCCAACTTGCTTCCTCACAGACTGTGCTCCAGGTAAAAGCAGCTTCATCCTCTCACTACTGCTAGGAGCTTCATCCAAAGAGAAAGCACAGGTATGTAAAAGAACGTTGCACAGAGAGGTCTGCCCAAAGTTTGGCTCACTCCTAGGGCTTCTCTCTAAGTTAAGATCTAGTGAAAGAAATTGCAGTTTCTAAATCTCACTCTAGCATTTAACGAAGACTGCTTCTGCCCAGACAGGCAGCTTCTTTTAAGTTAAGTTAAACTCTTTTTCTTCCCCATGGCTAGGCAGGAGAACTGCTAGGGCACTGCCCCGATCTCAGAATTGTGGCAGGCCCTAACACTAACCTTCCTAGTTCAGCTCTTTAGCTCTCCACGTTACCTGAAGTTCTTCTGTGCTTTATCAAGGACAAAGGAAAAGGACCACATGTATGGGCAAGGTCTAAGAGCAGAGCAATCGCACCCCTGTTCTCTCTTGTGTCCTCCACGACGCATGCATGCTGCATTTATTGCTCCTCTGCACTCCCTGCACTGCTCACGGTGTCGCAGCCTGACATGTCCTCCTGTTCCCAGGATAAAGAGCCCCAGCTGCTCTGCACTGAAGCAATCCTGCCCAAATCTGCAGGCTGCTTTGTCCCCCTGTTCCCTCTCTGCACCTTTTCTTGTTCCCTTGCAGTTTGCGAGATGGGCAATTTCAAACCCAGGCTGCATGGAAGACTCCAGTCTGCTATGGATTTATCCTCACCAATTGGATCATTTGCTCTGGAGAGCTTTCACGGTTTTCTTTTTGACAGTTGCTGAGCTGACATTTCCAAACCACTGTCTCCGAGGCCTCTCCCAGCCTGACAGAAAGCTCACCGCAGCTCAGACCACTGCCCTCTGTCTTTCTCCACACCTGTTCTGGAAGGTTTTCCAAACATGCTACTCTGCCTCCCATCAGCCAGCGTAGAGAGGCTGTTCTGCAACTTCTCCTGGTTTTACCTGAGGTTGCACTGAACAATTCCACAGCATCAGCAGGGTCAGCTCGTTATTCATCTCTCTTCCAGATCACCTGAGTATGCTGAACCCCACACATCCCTGTAGATCCTTGAGGGTGCTCACCGCTTTCCTCACATGACACAAGTTATCGCTTCCTCCTGTCTCCCTGCAGAAAAGAGCCTGCCCTTCACAAAGCTGATTTCATTGAAAAGCTTCTTCGAAATTTGAGGACTTGGAATAACTGTAGGGTATTGCTAACTTTTACAAAGGGCTTTACCCAACCAGGAAATGAGACTCCCTTACAAAAGCACAAGCCAAACTTTCTGTTATATGTCATGGGATGTTATCTGCTAATTCAACTGGTGGTTTCAGCCAATTTGACCAGTACAGAAATCTCATTTACTGGTGTGGGATTTGTACGCTGTTTTTCCCAGGCCCTTCTGAGGCTTGGTGGGACATCAGCCACGCACCACTCAGGTATGAAGGGCAATTTAAGCAATAAGGCAATTATGTAATTTCTAAAGCCAGTCAGTCACGAAACAACGTTTGAGTGTGGAAATTTTTCACCTTCACTACCTGCTATTCCATGCACGTCTCACCCTGGAAAATGTGTGAGAACATTCCCAATTTTAAGAGCAAAGAAAGAGGCAGGTAATTCACCCAGGGATTTTTATGCTGTGGCTATATCTGTCTGAAATGCTCATTTGGCACCCCTGCTGCCTATAAGCCATGGAGTCACACTCCCTGGCAGGACACCATTGCTGAGGCTGTGTTTGAAGTTTTTCATTAGTTCCTTTCATGTTCCTTCAGCAAGCTACTTAGTTCCCATCTTTTTTTCTATACTCCCTCATGATGGTTTTATATTTAAGAGTCTCCTACTTGTGGTTTTATGTTTAACAAGCCCCCGTTTCTTCTCTGTTTTCTTTTCCCTGCCTATGCATGAATCACACCCTTTGAAGACTGTCTGTTCACTTCTGATGTCTCCTTTCCTGTTTTATTACAGAACTTTTTGAGGCTCTGTGGATAGACTGCCTTCCTCTGAGCTTTTGGCACCACTTCCATATACGTTTTACCCTTTCAGGTACTGGTGGGAGAGCAGTAGTACTGTTTTCTTCTGATTTCAAACTATTAGCGCATAGAGTGCCCTGGACTTTGTGAAGTGCTCCATGAAGAGATGGAGCAAACCTTCCTGTTCCTGCTCTGAATTTCAGCCCCTCCTAGTTTACATGCTCTGGGATTCGAGATATGTAGTTCTGAGCCTGTGCTCTGTTCTGTGTGGGCTTTTCCTCTGGCCTTCAGAGCAAGACAGCAGTGCAAGCTCTTCTTGCGCCACCCCACGCCCCATACCTTGCTCCAAGACAGGTGGTCTTGGACACTGTCAATGGAGAGGGCGATCATCTTCACGTTGCGCTTGCTGAACTCGGATGCCAGCTTTGCCGCCCGGCCAAGCTCTGTGGTGCAGACGGGTGTGAAGTCCCTTGGGTGGGAGAAGAGGATGCCCCATCTGAAAGAAGGGAGCAGACGGCATTAGGGCGAGATGTCATTCTGGTTTGCACTGCAGACAAAAAGCTGTAGAGACTGCACTGCATGGAGACTCGTGTGGGAACAGCTCATCTCTCTGCTAAGTGGAAATCCTGTCCTGGGAACTCTAGGCTAGAAGCCTTCACGAGACAAGCCCCGTTTCTCATGCTCCGAGGAACCTCCTGCGCCTCGTTCCCCCTCTCCCTCCAGGATCCCACAGGGGACGCTGGTTCTTGATGTGGAGGTGGACACCATGCCAGATGAGGAAGTTTGGGGGAGCTGTGTGTACACTCTGTACTCCAAAGACCACATGGGCAAGGGGACATAGATGCCAACCTGCCAGGCACGTTACTGCAGAGACCACTGCTGACTCACAAGGCTATTCGCTCTCCAGTATACCCCATCAACCCCCATGAGGAGGAATACCCAAGTATATCGTGCAACTCAGAAGAATGGGATAGGACCAAACCTTAACCCAACTGCTGCCATCAGCTGCTAAACATACTTAATGAAAAAAAAAGTATTTCAACACATTATGGCTACCGTTACAAAAATACCGCCACCTTGCTTTTGCCCACTGCTTCCCATCAGTGGATTTTGCAGTCTTTAGAGTAGGCAAATACAAGTCACCCCACTTTACAGGTAAGGCAACCAGTGCACAGAGGAAGGCAGCAATGCAGCCCAACTTATGTCAAACGAGCTCTCAGGCATTTCCAGAGGCTAATGCAAAGCCACCCCAGCACTTCAAAGTTCCCTGCCAGGGACTTGTTGCACTATTTCTCAGCTCAACACTCACAGGACTTACTGCATCGCTCTTCACCTGGCCCCCAGTGCTCAGTAAATACAGCTGTATGCCACAGCAGCTGGGGGAAGGTCTGTCTTAGAGATTTGGGAATGGAGCTGGAGGGATCAAGCGAGGCATGCTGCAGCTCTGCCAGGGCTGTGCGATTGCCATGGCTCACCATTAAGTTACCAGGCAGCTACCTGGCTGCTGGTGCTACAAGTCTCTTTATACAGTAAGCATACTACCTGAATAAAAAGGCAACAACCAAGCAGAAGCTGGCTGAGAAAGCTGCCCTGTGGGTGATCAGGCTGGAACAGCCAGTTTTAAGGCGCCCTGCCGCTTACTTTCTTGCTAGGAGGGCTCCTTTTCCCCCTTTTGCCAAAGCTCGCCATGCTGACAGAAGTGGACTCAAACTGCCAAGTGCTGCTTGGAGCGAATCCCACATGTCCTGTGCCAGCACCCTGCTGCTCGCTCGTGCCAGAAATGGAGCAACAAGACTTGCATGAAACAGCGCCTGAGGGCACGTGGCTTTCCCCGTCGGGCTCCAACAGGGCCAGAGCCCTTTGTCCCTGCTCCGTTACGCACCTTCGCCCACCCAGGCCCGCTCACAAGGGACGTAGGTGCCACATGAGCTGATCTCTGGGACTGGGCAGCACCAAGCGCTGCTCTGGCAGGGCTGGCTTTGCCCTTCCTGGGACTCTGCTGCTTTCAGAGGCCCTCTCCCTGGGGGCTCGGCTGGCCCTGCTGCCCCGCAGCCCGCAGGAGGGGATGGGGGAAGATGGGCAGAGGTGCCATGCAGCTCGCCCCCTGGAAAACCGCCCTGCCCAGCTCTGCCTCCCCTCGCCGCTCACAGGCCCGTGGGAGGGGGGACACGGCCCCACAGCTCCCGACCGGCTGATACAAACCCACCGCCTGGGACGGAACGCTTCGCCCCCGGGTGGGATGGACAGCCGGGCCCCCGGGGAGGGGACACGGACGGGACACACACACACAGCCGGGCCCCCGGGGTGGGGGGGACGGGACGGGAC
>JAVJGI010000032.1:9192601-9235545 GCA_035590275.1 Ibycter americanus | reverse complement strand
ATCACAGCCAAAACACAGCACAGCACCAACTACTAAGAAGAAAATTAACTCCATCCCAGCTGAAACCACGACAGTTCTCTTCCAGCTTCTATAGGTTACTTGGTATCTTTCGTAGCCATAAGGGATTAATGGTGGCCCTAGGGGAGGATTGTGCCATAAAACTTTTATTAAATGTTTCAAAAGCAATTAAAGAGACATTTGAGCTTTCTAAAATTTTGCAAAGTAAATTTTTTTCCTTGTTGTCAAAGCACCTTTGAAGTGTTATATCCTGAAATTTTTTATCATTTTAAAAAAAAAAAGCTATGTATTCTCTGTTGATTCTGACTCTGCCCTGTGACAGCAATTCAACTAGTTATGCACAGTTCTGTTGTGGACAGAGCAAATAAAATGCTTCAAAGTGGAATACCGGCTTTCCTAGCTTCCTTCATTAACAGAAGTATTCTAAATCTTACTTGTAACATCAGCAAGTGACATGTTAGGCCAGAGGGTTTGGGTTCTCCTACCAGTTTGATGATGTCTCTTTCACATAGGCCTTCCTGAAAACTATCAAGTGTCCAAACTGAGAAATGAGAAAATCCTTTTGCCAATGTAATGATTATGAATTGGATAGTCCATATGTCTGAATTTCATGAAAAACCAAGCTGCCATTCCAGGTATATTGTTCTGCTTATTGTGGACACAGATGTAAAATGACATAAAATCCTTTTTTTTTCCCACTGAGAGCGTTCAGCCTGGATTTTCAAGGAACAAGCAGCCCTGTGAAAGTAAAAGGCTCTGCAGGGCTCAGTGTTTAGGGTAGAAAGGAGACAAGTAGATGCAGATGCGGTCACAGCTGGCTTTTGTGGGTAGTGGTGTACTTGCAGCAATATGAGAAATATGCAGAGGAACTACAGGAAATCATTGATGCTGGGCATAGGAGTTGCCTTGAGTTTCTTGCAGCAGACAGTGTGAATAAAAGGTGGAGGCTACCAGAGCCCTGTGTTCTCCTTATCTTCATGAGGTGCAAACCTATCCTTTGGGATATAAACTTGGAAATGAAACAAAGTACCCCTGAAGTTATGGCATCCACTCAGTGTGGAATAAGATAAGATAAGGAACAGCTTTTTAGACTTGATAACTTTGTTGTGACATTTTCCTTCACATGTTGATTTTGAAACAGACATTACTTTTGTTGGGATCAATCAAGATGAAAAGCGTGCATGCTCTGTTAACCGTCTCCTTTCTCTCCAGGAAGCAGTTGTTTTAATCCACTCTTTACTTCCTGCTTATGCTTGTTCCTTGCCAGTTCCACATGTATCTCTGTACTTCTTAATTCCTTTTCAGTTGTTACTGTGATTAAAACTCCAGCATCCTTGCTCCTTAGAAAGGAGCCTGTCAGGGCACCTCTCAGGCTGCTGTAGCATCCTCTGAAGGGCAAAAGCATCTCCTTGGTACCTAGAGTCCCTTGGATGTGGTCTACCTCTGTGTGTGAAAGGACAGCAAAGCCTGGGGCAGCAATACCTTACACCTCCCCTCCCGTCCATTTACAGGATGCTCTTGGTGCCCATCCTCAGCTCTACACATTGCAGAAGGTGGACACATCCCTGCAACATGCTCGGTGATCTCCTGCACACTTGCAGGGCTGATGCATGCCTCAGGGAGCCCAGCAAGGCTGGGGGTGAACGAGCCTTGGCACGCCGTCACTGCCTGGTCTCACAGCTTGTTGTTCGCCTGCAGCTGGGACCCAACAGACCTTTTCTCGGCTCTGTTTTGTATAAATCCTCATTGCTGTAGCACTTCATCTGATGTGACTAGCATGCATGGTTTTTCTCTGCTCTTTCCCCTGAGGAAGGTGGGGGGAGACTGGTGTGGGCAGTGTGGTATTTCTGCTTCACTCTGGTTATTTTAGAAACAAACTTAAAAACATATGTTCATTTCGGTTCATTTATGTGACAGAGACAAGGTTGAAGAGATAGGCCTGTAAAGTGGAGCTGAAACCTCTCTCAGAGCTGGGCTATGTTCAGGGATCCTGTTACACCGAGTTTATTGCAGGCTGGTATTTAAATTCACTATAGCCTACCCAATCATTGTATTTTTAAACATCCCTTTCTTTTAGAAATCTCTTCATTTTGTCATCTCCTCCTTTGTTCACTTTCTTCATTTGTTATTCCCTTCAGGACAATTTCATTTTTGGAAATACTCTCTGTTCTGCAGAACCCAGCATATATACTACAGAAACACATTTGTATAGATATTGATAGTCCCAGTTTTCTCCTTATCTAGATCCTTGTTGTGTTGTGTGTTGTGCCCTGGCTCCACAATTCCTATCTAAATTTCCACTATCGTTGAGGCAGTCTGTACCCCTGAAATACGTACGTGTTAATAAGGCAACGGTTGGGGTTGGCAGGAAATGGTGATGGAAGGTTTCCTTATGAAAAAGTCGGGATTGGCACATTTGGTTTTCATTCTTCATCAAAGCAAAAGGAGAGCATTATAAATGATGGTGGGAAGAAGTCGGAGTGGGGGAGATTTCAGGAGATAAAGCCTTGTCTGGTGGGGAGGGAGGTGAAGGGGCAACTGACTTCAAGTCACAGCTTGGGTGGACCTTGATGTAGATGTGAAGCCCCTGCCTCTGTGAGCTTGCTGGATGGGGCTGCTCCCCTCTTGACCAGTGTTTAGGGATTTAGAAAGTGAGAAGAAAAATGAGAAAATAAATGACGATTAACTTAATCATGAGAGGAGAGCACCCGGGTGCGATGTAGGAGACAGAAGTTCAAGCGTTTACTGAAATCTGTCACAACAAGGAATTAAACTTTCTCCTTCACGATCACCTCCAGCGCCATAATCTCTGGCTACTGGGGCTTGTCCGTCTTCTCACAAACCAGACCTTCCCTGGGGCTGGGAACTTGCAGCAACTCCAGTGTTTCTTCTGGGAAAATGTTGCCATAAAGTGCTTCCCATCACTTCTAGGAATGCAAATGGAATGAAGACAGCTGTCATTTCATTATACCTTTACACAACATTATGGTCTTTTGTGCAAATATAATCAGAAACTTGAATAATAATAAAAAAAAGGCAAATTGGGATTTTCTCAGCTGTGGTGAAGTTGTGGAAATGTGATTAGTGGGGCCAGGGAGAGTCTAAGCACATTTGTGAAAAAAGCTGAGATTTTTGATAGGAGCACATGGTTTTGAGCACTCCTTTTTGCTCTTCTTCCTAGTGATATTGGTGGGGATTTAGTTGTTAATTTTAATGGGAACAGGATCCAATGTACAAGCCATGATCAGCCCTCCACTAACTGAAAGCTGGAAAACATCTACTCAACCACTTCTGAAATGTCTGGATGTAAGTAAAATTGATCAGAGACCTGTTTGTTGCTCAGAGAATGTATTTGCCACAGTGGACTAATAAACTTTCCCAGATTTTATTCCTTAAAGAACTTAAATAAGAGGTCAGTCCCATTTGTAAACAAAACTGTCTGAATTTGATGTTAACGGAAAGCATCAGGGACTTTTACAGTTTTTTTTCCCTGTGGCGAAGTGCCAGTACAGTTGCTTTTCAGAAAACTTAGTGCATGTGATCCTTTTTTATTAGAAAATAAACAGAAAGCACATGCCAATCAACAGCTTCAAAAAGTCCTTGCTGCAATATCAGCACTAGAGCTGTGCAAGAGCCTCCTAATGGGAAAGCAGATGAGTTGTTTTCAGGCACTTTGGTAGAAAGCTGAAGCTCTGGCCAGCTTAGTGAAAGGTTTATGAATCTTCTGGGGAGCCTCTGTTACATTTAATGAACTTTTGCTGATTTTTTGCTGATTTTTTGGCTTTGAAACCAGGTGAAAATCAATAGTTTGAGGATTCAAACCAAACAGAAAAGAGGAGGAAGGGATGCTCCTAGGATGGGAAATCTTGTACAGACACCTGCAAAAACAAAAACAGCTGCTTTTTTTGTTGCACTGGCAGCAATGCTGGGCAGAGGGCGGGGGGGTGATCGCCTCCCAAACTTTCGGGTAATGACATCCTACTCACTCTCCCCCTACCCTGTGGCTGATGTCGGCAGTGCCACATAGTGCTGTTCACATCATCTGCCCAAACTAGAGGTCTATCAGGTGTGCAAGCTCCCTCCAACACAGCAGGAGGAACCAGCTCTGGGTAGGGACCCAGATGCATGAGCACAGCAGCTGCAGCGGTGGGGTTACCTCTTTCAGCTATCCTTAATTGTTTTGCCATGGCAGTGCCGGGTTTAGCATGGGCTAACATCCTGCTTTTTGGGCAGGACCTATAGCTGGGGTATCATCATTTAAGGCTAGCATGAATCCCTCTGTGTCTGGAGTGCTTTGCGTCCCGCGCCCTGTGCTTCCTTTGCTTTTTATATAGTGTGGCTTGTATGTGGTATCATTTTACTAGAACAACGCCTCTTAGATGCTGCTGTAACCAGAGATACCCTGACCTTACTGTCACATGCTGGCTATTTCTCATGCCAAAACAAAAAGGTAAGAAAATAGAAACTAAAGGATAGAGCAATCACTGGGTTTGTATTTGCATTTCTTTCTCTTGAGCCTGGAAATAATCTAGTTCATGGCAATGTTTCTGTTTGGGGTTTCTGCTTCATTTCTGCTTGGTAACTGGCTTTGAAGAGGCTTGGGGTTTTTATTTGCTTTTTCAGGGGAGGGAGAGGAAAGATAACAGGAGGTTGATTGAGGCTGTCATGAAGCTGGGGAAGCTGCAGCGCTCAGAGGGCTGGCCGGGAGCATGGCTCACTCTTCACCTGTGCTTAGGGAGGCACGCAGGCTCCCAGGCAGGATGGACAGCTGGCAGGGAAGAAAAGAAAAGGAACAAAAAATACCCTGCAGTCACATGGCCAGGTCTTCCTTGGGTTGGCCTTCAGTCCCTGTCTCATCATCTTTCCTAGGGAAGGCTGTCTCCCCAAGCTTGTGTAAAAAAGAGCTACATCCTTTCAAGTAAAGCTGTGTGTTTCAGCAGGTTTCTGGCAAGCCAGTGCAAGTGTCTGGACTTTATTTCAGCATGGAGCTGGATTATTATTTTTGTTTTTAAATAATTGACTTTTGAGTTATTTCAACTTAGGTAAGTCATTTAAGAGCAGACTGCAATTAATACACCATTTCCATGGCTCCTTATAGAAGTGTGTGATACAGTGTTTAAACTTGTAGAAAAGTATGCTGGACAAAGCTTGATAAACTTTGGTTCCCAGGAAGGTGAAGAAGAACAAATTTCTCCTGTACCAGGTCTTCTGGACCTGGCTTTGCACAGTGATCCCCAGGCAGCCTCTGCTGTGTCTCACTGTACCCAGACTCCTTCCTGTTATATTATATATATTATATCATATCCTGTTATATACTTCTTCCCTTATAGCAGCTTCCAAGATTTTAGCTTGTGACCTCCTTTAAGAACAAATGCATGCTCCTCTATGAGAAATTCAAGGATGGCAGCACGGAAATTCCTGACATTTGAAATTTCATTTCAGGTTTAAATTTTAGAAATGTAATTCTATTAAGTAGCTAAAAGACTGTTGAGACCAAATGAAAATCACTGGAACATTAGCTTGTGTGGAAGGGTGGCTTCTTGTGTGTCCCACCAGATGACAAGACCTTGTAATAGCCCAAAAGCTCTTCTGGAATCCCTCACCGAAGGGACAGAACTTTTTTAACGGCTGCCTCTTGGCTATAACACAGCTTATTTCTCTGAGAAGCAGCGCTCTTTTCTTGCCTATTCTGTCTTTGAACCAAACAGCATGAAACCTAAATGATGCCATGTGACTTCCCGAGTTTTGCAATATGCATGGATGATTTTGGCAGTATTGTTCATGCAAAGTGGTCAGATAAGTGGAGGGACTTTGTGTGTGGCGTGTCCCCTCTGAATTGTCCCATGGTGGCCCGTCCCACCGGACCACCTTGACGGGTGAATGAACAGCAGCTGTTCATTAACATGGAATAGAGATCCGGTGCTGGCTATAGGAAGTAAAAGCCCTAGAGCACACTGCAGTAGCCTTGTTCTCCCTTTACAAAGCTCCTCTCTGTTAGACTATGGTATCAACCCGCACTGGTGTACAAATGCCCTTCGTTAGAGTTTGCACACTGTGTTGTATCAGGCTGCAGTGAAAAAGCAAATGAACAAAACCTAATTCTGGTAATTTACTGTTTAATGATACTGGAAGTGAGTTTAATCAGGAAAAAAACAAAATGATTGGGGTGATTATGCCTAACTGTGGTGCTGGAAGGAGCAGGATGCTCAGGCTCCGAGGTGGTGGCTTCACCGGTGACTCTGGAGATGGATTATTTGCAAAATCTCAGCCTGATGTGGCTCGCTCTCCCAGAATGTGGTGTGCTCCTAAGACACAGATCCTTATATGTTTAACAAGGTGTTAAAAGCAGAACTCGAAATGTTAATTTACATTACCCTGTTCTGGATCATTTCATTGACCATCTGGTGCCCCCTTATTATTTTTTTTAAAACGCTTTTGTGTCCTGCATATTAGTTTTTGCTTACCCTTTGGGGCCCTGTTTGGCAGAGTGCCTAGGAATGTGCTTGGTGTCCTGTCCCTTCCTAACTCAGCAAAACACTGAGGATGGTGCGTAATGATAAGCTGTCATGATTCTGCTCCCACCTCACCAGTAAAGCCTCATCCTACCAGCTGCTAGAGCAGCCTTTGGTCAGAAGGTGGGAGAAAGATGCGGGAGTTTGTACAAACAGTGCTTTTATTTCCAGGGAGATTTTTAACCCGTGTTTTGGTGACTTGCTCAGATTTGTGTACTTGAGTAGCTACAGCAGCCCGGCATCAAAGTGGTAGGGGAGAGAACTGTTCAAAGAAAAAAATAATTCCTTTCATGGATCCAAGCAGAGCTACTCTCTGACAAGGAGAGCTGAAACACTTTCCAGCTGAGCCTCCATTTCCCCTGTGTATTAGGGCTACAATTGTGAATATAGCTGGGTTTTGTGGTGTGAAAGTTCAGTTCATTTGCTTAGCTGGAGGCAAAACAAAAACTCTACCCTTTCTGAACTGATCAGAGTGAAAGGCCATATTTTAACCTGAAGAAGAGCTGGCAGCCATGGAGAATGTCTGCTGGAAAGTGAAACCCAAAAAATTAAACTGGATGAACACTGAACTGCATGGTTTTGGCATGTCTGTGTGTGCATGGATGTGACTGAGAGAGGGAGAGGAAGGATGGATCTGATACCAACTGTATTCAGTTTAGGAGTGAATGCAGAGGCAGCTGCAGTTGCAGACTGATGTAGGAGGGAGTTTAAGTCCATTGAAGGAACCTGGTGTAAATGGCTGTGGGTTCATGTTTTTCACGTGGGGCAGCAGCCCTGCCGCTGCGGCTGCCGTGCTGGAGGCCCACATGGCCAGCAAAGCCGCGCCACCTCCAAGCAGCACAGGCTCAGGCAGCAGAGCCCGTTTCCACCAGCACCGCTGCATCTTCCACGTGACTTTTGCCAGGAGAGATATTTTGGTGAGGGGATGTAGCTGGGTTGATTCCCATGCTCTGAGCGGGCCTTGCTGTGCTGGCACAACCCTGCTGTATAAATTAACTAATAAGCTAAACCAGCTAAACTGTTTTAAGTTTAGTTTAAGTGGCATTTTACAATGGCATGAGTACATCGCTCTTAAACTGAATCTTTTCATTGTACTTCTCTGGATATATTTTGCTTTATCATGTTGATGAAGTTCTTATTCAATTTATGTAGCCAACGTATTTTGGCTAACACTACGTTGTCCTTGCTCCAGGAGACCTCTTTGGTTCAGGTGCTACCACAGCTTCTCTAGGAAGCAAGCCAGGATTTTTCTGGTCATCAGAGTACATTTGCATTTGTTCACTGGTGGTGTTCTTCCCTTATCTCTGTTTGTATTATATTACCATCCAGGGTATTCCTGCACTAGCCCTGTGTTTGTATGATGCCCAAAAGACGACACCTCTGTGAGCTTGTGGCCTGTGTGTGGGACAAAAAGCCCCAGAGAGTGGCTAGAGATTGCTATGAAGATCTCAATGTTGTATTTTGTTCTCCTAAATGAAATTCCTGCTGTAGGTCTTCCTACATGCTGAAGTAAGGGATCCATGTGAAAATGTCTTCACTCCATGTGTATTTATTATCAAAGTCCTTCAGGTTTTGTTTGACTGTTTTGATGTGTCCAGTTTCTTATCTGATGCCTTCTGGTTACCTTTCTAATTCAGAGACAAAGTCCAAAGAAAGATTGGCATCTACTTACAGAGGGTGGAGTTGGCAGAAAAATGGGTTAGCCCTGCCCCCTTTTTGATCGGAAAGTTGTCCTTGTGAAATAACCCCAGCTGAGTTCTGAGAGAGAAAGGGTCCCTGCATCTTCTGCAACTGCTGTTGTCACAGTCCCCGGCAGGGATAGATCTGATTTTAAATTAGATAGTCAAGACTGCTCCCACTGTGAAGCTGTGGTACCACAGGTGATGGGGTTGGGGGCAGAAGGAGAGTCAGCTGCAGGCAAATGTCTCTCAGGGCTGCCTTCATGACCTGTCCTCAAGGACGTCCAGGTTTTGAGGTTCCACACCACCCCCAGGTGCTCCACTTGACTGCTTCATCATCCCTACTGCTGGAAAACAGGCCCTCATGCTTCACCTGAACCTCCCTTCCTGTGATTTAAAGACTATTACTTCTTGCCCTAACCTGCAAAAAACTCCATTGTCTATACTTTCTGTGTGCTCTGCCCGCTTTAACATACAGCATTTGTATTTCAAAGAGAACACAGAAGACAAGAAAGTCAACTGACGCCTTGGAAGGTGACTTACAGCCCTTCCTGACTGAGCAGGGTCTTGCCTGGAAGACAGAAAACTCCGCTCTACCATATCGGTATAGTTTGAAAGCACCTAAGGGTGTCCTGGCTGATAGTATTTAATGAGTGGCAGTGCTTGGATACTGTGAAAGGGATATAAGAAGGTTTATTACAAAGAGCTTGTGTTTTCTTAGTACGTGCTTGTGATCTGCCATCCGGCTGGAGCAGGAGCAGCAGCCATCCTGCAACCTCGTTAGGCTGGGGTGAGAAACCACGGGTGTGTACCGAAGTCAACAGTGAAATACCTGAGCACAGCAAGACTGCAGGCCATCTTGTGGTGATTATTAATGGGATATTTGTAATTGTGTCCAGGTAATTAACATGATGAGTTATTCACAATACTCCCTGTTGGTGGGGAGAATATTGCACTTATGTTACTGGGGGTGGTGGTGGTGGGGAAATGTATAGGGAGGAGGTTAATGGTGGTTGCTTTAGCTGGACCCCCAAAAGAAAATCCTCCATGGTGTCATTCACTTTATTCTCCTGACATTCTGCTAGAGCAGAATTTACCTTGGCTCTCAATTGCTGCTTCTATTCCGGCTGTAATGCCTGAAATGATGATGATGATGTCATTCTTGTGAGCTATGACATAAGGTGCAAGTGGGTGTCAGTCTCAGAAGATGAACACAGCTCTCAAACAGGCAAGTCTTCTGAAGAACCAGGTCAAAACCTTTTCAAGTACCTAAACAGCCCACTTCAAGTGGCCATGCAACAGCCGATTTTTCTGAATTTCATCAAAGCTGCAGGAACAGCAGTGTTTTCGAACAGTGTTCCACAGCTACTGCTTTGATTTGGGAAAATTAATTAAAAAAAAAATCATTCTAGTGAGCTGAATAAAGCTGAATTGGCAAATCACAGATACCCAGAAGGAACAGTGTCCTGTTTATAAGGAAAGAGCGTGGTTACTGTGGTCAGACAGCCGGGCCACAGGCCAGGTCATGCCTCCTAGACATATTTTATCTAACCTCATGTCACAGGCAGGATGTGGGGAATGTCAGATCTTCTTGTCTGAAAGGTAAGTGCCTTTCAGAGAGCACAGACTGGCATCACTTCTGTGACTCCATCACAGTCAAAGACAGCTGCTTTGCCTTACACCAGCTGAACCTTGGCTTCTTAATTAGGGTACCAGAGGAAATTTCCAGACGTGCTAGGATCAGGATTGGTGCAGATCCACCTCGGCGGCTTGCCCCGGGCAGTTGAGAAGGCAAAGGCAGGCTGCAGCCAGGCCTGAATGGACCCATTCTTCTCAGCCAACTGCTAACACTTAAGGTATGTCTCTGTTTGGCAAACACCGGGTGTGACTTGTAGCACTTAAATCATGTGTGCAGCTGAGATGGTCTAGAAACCGTGAGGCTGTAGGTAGAGTCCCTGGAAAGTCCTTGCTCCTGCTGCTTGAGCTCATATGCCTGTGCTGCTCTGCCCTGGCCACTGGTGTTGCAGAGGGTGGCTGGAAGAAGCTGTGAGGGCTGCAGAAGCACCTTTGCTTGGTTGGCTGGAAATAAGGGGACGTCTAGTGGTGGTATTTTAAGATCCAGATTTCCAAGTAACTGGAGGCATCTAGTTTTTCTACTGTTGCTGCAGCTTCCTCGAAAGCGATGGGCAGAAGCAGCTGTGAGATTAAAGGCGTCTTGTGTCATGTTTCCCTTGTGAAAGCAGCTCCCAACTTTGATTACTGCATACAGGCAAAGTTCAACTCAGTTTCCATACGGCAATCTCTGTGATGGTAGTGGGGCTTCCAAATGCAAAATGGGCATAGCTGGTGTAAGACTAATGCTATCTTCCTGACTTGGCCTGATGGGTTTTATATGGCCCCTGTCTCTGCACATGGAGACCCCAGACCGTAATCAAAAGTAGTTTAAACTTTGTAATTTGAATTTTGTATGTGAATACACAGAATATGTAAGACATTCATGACTTAGGCAATGCAGTGAGACCCTGCTGTATGACACAGACATGCAGAAATTGGTTGCTGATTTCTCAGTACTGTGTATTGATGTTTCTCAGTCATATATCACTTCCCCTTGGGCAATAGTTGGGGCCTTAGCACAGAGTAAACCTAAAAAAGACAACACTGCATCCCACTTATCCACATGCTTATATACTGCTGTGACTAAAGTGAATGTATGTAACTACAGGTAGCAAGGTAAGACAACATAGTGAATAAATATTGAAGGGAGATTAGAAGAGGTTTGCTAGTATCATCCTATTTTCTTTTAGGATTTATGAAGGTTTTCCTTGGTAAATATTATGCAGTTGGTGGTAGGTTTGCTTTGAGGGAATGTGCTCTCAGAAAGACAACTTGTTGGCAAAATGATCTTTGAGGCTGTGCCAATAACCAGTAGAGAAACTCAGGTGCAGCTCCCCAAGGGATGGTCCTCCCTGAGGAGGCTCATTGCAACAGGCAGACATGGTAATGTATTGCTAAACAGCCTCTCTTTCTCTCTAGTCCAAGAAATTCATCATTTCCTCAATGTAAAGGAACTAATTACTTATTTTTCAGGCTATTAAACCAAATGCAATATATACATGCCCCCCCGCTGTGTTCTGGAATTGCTGCTGCTGCAGTCACAGCAGGGAAGGATTTTGCTGCTGCTGTTGCCATGTTTTTCTTGTGGCCCATTATTAGACAAAGCTGTCTCTTGTTCTTGGGGTTTTTTTAATGCACAGGAAAACTTCTGCTCTAGCTTCTTGGCTAGTTTTCTTTTCTGAACCCCAGAATTCATTTCTTTGGATGTCTTTCTGCTATTTCTCAACAATTCTTTCTGCTTTTTATTTTTTCTTTCTTATAGCATGGGGTCTTTTTTCTGTTCTCAAACCAGTGACCAGCAGGAAGATCTTGAGTAAGAATCTCTCACCCTTAACCATCTAATTTATTTAGCCCAGACTTTTCTCTGCCTTTCTGGCTCGTGTGTGCTAAAGGCCAGTCATTACCTTGATTACAGAATACCCCTTGGTGATGAAATAGCTCTGGTGCTGAGCAGGGAGCACAGGCAGAGCTCAGACATGTACCCTTCCTTCAGACAAGCTTTCATGCTTCTGTGCTTGGAGATGGATAAAGTTCCTCATGTGATGTACTGAAGTGGTTTCCTTTTCCACGGATTCACAATGAAATGTGGGGAGGTTGTTGTTGTTGTTGTGGTTTTATTTAAATTCATTCCTTCTCACCTCCAGATGTTTCCAGTTGATTATCTTTTGATTCTTGAAAATTTAACTTGCTCTTATTTCATTCTTATGCATTCTTCCTTACTTAACATTTTTGCCAAGGCATATACTAAAATCCATGAAAAGCGGGTCTGTGGATGGGGGTAGTATTTTTTTCCCCAGTGAGACTGCCCCTTCCCTGCCCCTGCTGCGTAAGTGTAAGTTGTTTTAACCTCCATAATTTCAGGGGGTGGGGGAAGTAGTTGTAAAGTCACAGTGTTTCACTTTACCTTTTGCTGTGCTGTGACTTTCCCAAGGTTTATGAGGCACTGAAGGGCTCTGCAATGGGAAAAGTTAGCCCATGCCTTTTTATTCGTATTGGCAAGGTCTGCAGGGCTGCCATTCTGTTGTGACAGCCCCTGCTCTGGCCTTCCCTCACTCACCTACACCAACTGCTGCTACTTTGGGCTGTGCAGCAAAAAGCAAACCCCTGAAGGAGGGGAGGGTCCCTCTCATTTAGAAGCAAACTTCCATTTTCTAGATACTCTTGGAGTGAGTTCTGAAGTACCTTGTTGCCTTTGTGAAGGATTTTGTCACGTGCTACTTTGCGACACGCTGCAAATCGATTTGAATTTCCCAAGTCTTTTGCAGCACATCACTCTCTTTTCCACCTGTCTCAGCGGACAGGTTAGATTTGCGCTTGTAAGGGTCTAAGCGAGGCTGGCAGTCGTAGGCGCGGTGGAAATCTTTTCTCCATTCTCGTGACTCTCCTGCACGGAGTGTGCGCTTCGCGGGGGTGTGCTCATGTGCAGGCAGCGCGTAACGCGACCGTGTTTGCAAGGGACGCTCGGAAGGCGCGGCTGGCTGCGGGCTGCCGCTCTGCGCCCGCCGCCGCCGCTTCTCCCGTGGAGCAACAGTGCCCACTGCTGGCTGCTGCGCCCGCCTGCCGGGGCTTGCCCCTCCAGCCGGGTTCTGAGGGCATCAGTACCCAAAACGCAGCATCCCTTTGCTGACGGCTTGGGTACTCAACAGTAGTAGCTCGGTTTGGGAATCCTTGTTTCCGTACCAAAATGATATTCCGTTGTGCGCAGATAAGCCCACGCCGGTTACCTTTCTTTGTGACGTTTCTCACATTCATTTCAAAACTAAATGTTAATGTTGTTTTAAAGCTCTGTGTCTCTCCTGATCTTCCAGAGCTGGCTGCTCAGAGGAAGGAGAAGGCGTCTGCTCTGAGCAGTGGAAGGGCCATGAAAGGTGTTGTGTGCTCTCTGGGATTTTTTTGGTGACCCGGTTGTGGCAGCAATTTGCCAACTACAAATTTGAGATGCTCATATGTGTTACAGCCACAATGAGCTCTGAAGAAAGTTAGATGGTAGTTTATGTATTTCTGCACAGGGTACCACACAGTGGTTTTGGTCAGGAAAAAGGGAAATAAAATGGAGAGGGTGAGAAAAAGAAGAGAATGTAGAGGTGTACATGTAAGCTTCATTTTATTAGAATTTCAGCAAGATGCTTCAATGGAAAAAAATGATTTTTTTTCCTCCCCTCAAGAGAAATATCAAATAGAAGACAGGTTTGTTTCTTTGAAAGTTTTCTGTGAGAATGGTTTTGTTCCATAAAGCTCCATAAGACTTTGTCTTTGTCCTGTCTCCTTCTTTTTTTGGCCTGTGATCTTTTTCTAGTGGGTTACAGCATTTGCAGGAAGTGACAGGAGAGGGGACATGTATAGGGAGTAAGAAACTGGGGAAGGCAAAAAACCCCCACCCCAAAATAATACAAAAGAAAGATTAAGAGAGCCTTGCAGAGAGAAAAGGGAAACAAGGTGAATGGGTAAAGCAAGAAACCTGGGAGAGAGGAGCAGGGGAAGTTTGCAGAGGAGGGGGGGGGGGGGTCGGGGCAGGCGGAGACAGGCAGCCAAACAAACTGAAAGTGAGTCTGATGAGTCAGGGTTTCTGTGGGTTTCTTGCACCTCCCAAAGGGCCATTTTCTGCTTCCTCTCAGCCACAAATGTTCTTCGTTATTTTTTTTGGAATAGAACACAGGAGGAAAACAAATAAATCAGCTGTTCTTAACCATACATGGCAAGCCCAGGCTGAGGCACAGGTGGACTGCAGCCATGCGAGGCCTCTAAGTTGAGGTTGGAGAACTGTGGCCACCCAGCAGGCTTATCACCGCTTCCAGCCCTCGGTTGCTCTTTCACTCATATGTTGGGGTTATTTCCCCGGTGCCTTCATAGGAAAATCTAAACTAGGCAGGGGCAGGAGAAAAAAAAAAAGGCATTTTGATGCTACCTTGAAAGACAGGAACATCAGAACTTGTCCTGTGAAACTGAAACCTCGGGTTTTTGGGAGGTTTTTTTCAAGTGAAGCTTAAATATCCTATGACAAAAGTAGCTCCCAGGCAGCCTGTTGCTGCAGCCCCATCTGGGAGCCCTGAGGTGGCCCTGGGTACCATTGGGGATGGGAAGGCCACCACACTCTGCTCAGCAGAGGAGAAATGGTGTGCAAGTGCAGTGCTGCTTATGCCATGGGTCCTGCGGCAGCCAAGTGCTTTGCTAAATGTTGGGAGGGGGAAATTCAAGTGATTGGAGGACATTCTCAGTCAGTTTTTCAAGTCTGTGATATCCTGATTCCTGGGGCTGCTGGGAACAGTTTGAAAGTGAAATTCAGGTATTGCCTAGCATCTGAGAAAGCAGAACGCAAATAAACAGAAAAGGAATTTTTAATTTTAAAATTTTCTTTTTTTTCTAAACAGAACTCAGTATTTTCTGAGGGCCTGGCGTATGTCTTTGGGGGTCTTCCCTGCGTTTGAGCATGGTGCGAAGATGACAATATTTCAACCTTCTACTGCTACTATAGTTTTCACTTATTCACCTCTGTAGTAGCCATGTCCCTCCCAGACATACTCACAGTCCTATTTTCTAACAATCTGGAAAGGAAAGAAGAGTGAGAACAGCAGAGGTTATTCTATGCAGTAGGAATGAGCCATGTGTGGCCCCAGACCTAACTAACTAAGCACAGAACTGCTACTGCCTTTAGCTCAAAAAGTTTAAGGAGTCTGAAATTCCTGTTTCTTAACAAATGCTTTTAAATATTCCAGAAAATTATTGTAATTAGTTTAATAGCTGTAGGCAGAGAAAGAAGCACTAGAAGCAGATCAAAATGGTAACTACATTATAGCAGATGTGTGCTGCAACCAGCTGCAAGTGCCACTCAGTCGACTTCTCTCACAACCCATTTTTAAGTAGCTTTTGTGGGAGTGGGAGAATGGGGACATTAGTTTTTCTGGTTAAGTTGGTTTTCTATCAGGAGAAGTGAGTGCCAGACCTGACACCATGAAGCGAGCAGGGGAGAGTGAAGTATAACCATCCCCTTTCAGTGTCAGCAAGCTGTTGGGTTGACCTAAGCCACAACACATAACATCGCCTCAGTGCTGGGGAGATAAATAATCCAGCCTTCCCAACCTTGGCTGACCCTCCGAGCCTTTCTCCCCCATTTCCTCCCACACAGGATCCATTCTGATTTTCCACTTGCTGACAATAAGAGCACATTCGTATATGAAGATAGATTTAATCTAATGACAATATAAATGTACCAAGAATAAAGTTCTATAAAAAGAAATGGTATTGGAATCCTTCTATTTACAGTTTGGATATTAAATGACATTCACTGGATTCCTTCTTTGCATGTTCATTGCTTCAGTCACCCAACTGCCATGTTTTACTTTAAATTGTTGGGTACAAAGAAGTTTTTATTTAGTGTTATAACCGCATTTCACAAAGAGTTTGGGTTTTTTATAAGAGTTTTGTCATTTACGTTGCTTGTTATGAGTCTTTCAGGGTCTGCCATTTTAACATTTTATTTGTATCAATTATGGCTGAACCTATAAAATAACAGTTAAAATAAGTTCATTAAAAATAAAGAGAAAATCACAGATTTGGACAACAGCAGGAACTTATTTAAGTCATTAAAGACATGTCTGGAAGCCTGAGGATGGGAAGCCAGAAGTGGCTGGAGAGACATCAAAGCACAGAAACGATGGGAGATGTACAAGAACGGGACATCCCTTTCGGGGGAGCTGGTCCACTTGAAGAAACCCCGTGACAAACTTACTAAGGTTATTAAACAGAAAATAATGCGCAGGCTCTGAAAGAAAGAGAGATTAGGACTTGCTCTTTCCTACTAGCTTGCCAGCAGGACTCTGCACCGCTGCTCACCTTCCAGCTGGAGACTTGCAGAAATCCTATAAAGCTCTGCTCTGACTAGTGAGTAGTTGAAAGACCACTTCCTGGGCTTTGTGTTTTACACTGGTAGCATTTTCCTTCACAATGAAACGACTACTTGACAGGTCTGATTTGGACTCTGATGCCCTTGCACCTCCCCTCCTTGCCCCTCGCCACCTTTCCTTGCTCCCCCAAGTCCCCAGGGCTCAGTCCCTCCCTACCAGGAGCCTGGACCCAGCTCCCTCACCAGGAGCACACACTGATGTGGGAAAAGCCACGCGACAAGGCATTGCTGGTGCAGGAAACTGAAATTCTGTGAAACTGATCGCTGCAGTAGGCACCGGTCTGTTTCTAATGACAGTGTCTTGACTCTTTATTACTGATGTAAATAATTTGAGCTGGATGCCATGCCATTATTTATTATTTTCTTTAATTAAACAAAATGAAAATCTTTCCAGGACATGTGGTTGCAATTTGCGAGAGTCCCTTTCTAACCATGGTCTGATTTATTTGACTTTCACACAGACATGCGTCCCCCCCTAAGCCATATGTCTCTCTGAGTAAAGGGAGAGAGCTACACACTTCCTTATCCATTGCAGGCCTTTGCCACTGAGAAAACCAGCCTCTTACTGCGAATATATTATTATGTACATAATATATTACTAAGAAAACGTAAGGGCGGGGCAGGACCGAAAGAGCTGAGCAGACCCAAGCGAGCAAGGAGGAGGTGAAGGGCGGTGAGGCCAGGGCAGGCAGCGGGCTGTCGCTCCCTGTGCCAGCCTTCCCTGTGCTGGGAATGCCGTGGGCACAGGGCAGGTGGCGGTGCCCGCTGGGGCAGCGGGGCCGGCTGCGGGGGCGTGGGAGCCGCGGGGTGGCCCTGGGCCCTTGGCGCTGTTGGGGGAAAGCCGTGGGTTTAGGGACGAGGCTTTTCGTTTGGTGTCTGCACCTTCCCCGCTCTTCTCTAGGTACTGGGCCAACCTGAAGCTCTGGTTCAAGCAGAAGATCAGTAAGGAGGAGTTTGACCTGGAAGCGCGCAGGCTTCTCACGCAAGACAATGGTAAAAAACCATCTGGTGTTTGTTTTCCTGCCGGCTCTAATGCTGCCTTGCCCCTGCTAGGCCTGGGGGGAAGCCCCTCCCAGCTGCACTTTGCTTCTCGAACAGGGAAGTTGCTGTGAGAGAAATAAGAATGGTCAGGGCTCTGGTAGCAATAGACTTAAAGAGGTGGGAGGTGCCCTGGCCTGCAGGGGGAAGTCCCTTTGTGGTCCCGGCCCTGACAAGCAATTTGGCCTGGTGTAAATATGGTAACAAGGTAAAACATGATGTCCCAGCAACGAAAAAGCCATTTTTTTTTAATGTCACCGTAGACACCTAGTCTTTTCCATACTGCACCCAGTCCCTTTGGCAGGGACAGAACTGGTGGTGTGGCTGAAGCGGGGGAGGGAACCCCCGAATTCACCTAGATAATTCTGCAGCAGGCATGTTTCCTTCCCAGCCTCTGCGGGTGGCAGATTGGAGTGCTGGTGGGTGAGGTTCCTTGTCTTTGCCTCTCTGCGGGTCTGCAGTTGTTGGCAGGCATTGCTGAGCTTGTTGTGGAGGCTGCTGACTTACATGCTTGTGATGCCTGCGAGGAAGGGCAGGGAGTTTGTTGGTGCTTGTGTTCAAAGGCCAGAGAGGATCCTGTAACTCTCTGACCTTGCTTACGAAGTTCGTATGCTCTTTCTAATGCGTAATTACTCAGTCTGTGTTCTGGTAACCCTTCTGCAAGGAAGCTGTGTTTTACCTAGAACCTATTTGTCTTAACTGCACCTTCCTGGGTCTAGCTCTTACTGGTCCTTCCCTAGCAAAACCAAAAGCCCTGCTACCAGAAGCCTGCGTGGTGGGAGGGACAGCTAATCCTCTGACTGGCTGAATATACCAGACATTTCATGTTGTGTGCTGTAGGACTGGATTTGTGTGTGTGGCACACTGAGAAGTGATATAACTTGTGTCCATGCTACGCGTAGTATCCTTGTTAGTGTGGTAGTAGCAGATTCTGGGTCCAACAGAAGAAAACTCTCAAAAAAACTTAAACTGGAGGTTGTGCCTATGTAGCAAAGCACGGGGGGAAAACACAACTGTGGAAAGGCATAGCAAGCTGCTTTAAGATTGCTTTGTGGGGGTGCCTCTGGGCACTGACATGTTGCTAATGACCTGTCTGTCTTTACACAGTCCACTCTCACAATGATTTCCTCCTGGCTATTCTTACCCGATGCCAGATCTTGGTTTCCGCACCAGGTAAGTTCCAAGAAGCCTCATTAAGAACAATCGGGTAGTAACGCTTTGCCGTGTTTGGGTTTTGTTCAAAGTACTCCAATTTTCTGAGCCTTAATATTCACATTCTTTTTGCCGCTTAGGCAAAAGAGTAGCAAAGTAGTGATCCAGCCGATTTCAGCAGAGATCCTTTTAGAAACAAGCTATGTGTGCTTGATTAGAGGCTAATGCTAGATTGCTGTGTGTGATAAACTAGTTTGATTTCTGGATGGGGTGTGTGCTGTGAGCTGAAGTGTAAAGGGAGATGCTGCTTTGTCTTTGATGTGTTTTGCTTGCCAGTTCCTCTCTCTTCTGAACTTTGTGATGCTCTTTTTTCCTTTCTCTGCTGGGGATACCATTTTGGGGAGCTGGATATTCCTGACTGATCTCAAAATCAAGTACATATCTGATAGAAGAATGCTTACAGTGAGTCTTGATTGAGCTATGGGCAATTAACCCAACCATCTGCAGATACTTAACCTTTTAACTTTGTAAGCATTTAGAATGGCTGCCATTGGGATTGCAATATGCATTTTGTTTGGTCTTCAAAAGAACTATCAATCCAGAGATCTGATAGGAAGCACAATTGAGCTGCAATTCAAGATATGAAACTGCTGTGTAGTAAGGGAGAGAAAATTGTTACAGCTCTGATGGCCCGAGACCTGAGAGACAAGTTTTTTGGCAAGAGAGAATACCTGTTATTAGGGTGCCTGAGGTAGGTAGAGGAAGGAAAAAAAGTGAAATCTGTGGACATTTGCAGCTTTTTGTGTCCTAGCTTAACTATACCAGCTGTGCCAATTAAATACTAACCTTCCCCATCTCCAAATGTGATTTGTTTGCTCTTGAACTTTACGAACACCTTTTGAGTCCCAGACTTGTTCTCTTTAGTGATCTGTACTCATGTAATTCAGCTTTATGTCTAAATCTTTGCTTTTGACTTAGAGTAGTTACTGTTCTTGTGCTTTCTTTTTACAATCTACCTGTGATTCCCCTGTGAGTACTACCTGAAGTAGCTGTGTCTAAGTTAAGAGGGGGAGGGATAGAGTGTCTGCATTCTCCAAGCTCAGCACTGAGCTGCTCTGAGTGTTGGAGTAGAGATCATAGCTCAGAGGTCTTGCTTCTGGGTGGCAGTAGTCAGGTTAGAGCCCGTCGCTGTGTGATGAAGTTGGGCCCTACTCTGTGCTTAACTGTGTTGAATTTCATTTGTCTCTTTATCCAGTCTCTTAGTCTTGTGCAGCTCTCATGCAGCCGTCCAGTCAGGCTTCATCTTCTCTGGCTTGATTAGCTCAGACTGCTCAGCAAACTGTCCCAGCTCCCCAGCAGGCCCTTTTTCAAGGCTCTCTAGGAATGTGTTAAAAGTATGAGCCCCCACATGAAGCGTTGTGCTCCACAGGTGCCTTCCATGTGCTCATTATTTCCTGCCTGAACCTTTTTAATTTCAAGTCCTTGCAAGGAGTGTTCCTCCTGTCCCATTGAAGCTTACTCTCTTTAAGAGCCCTTGAAGAGCCCTTCTTTGTAGTGCTTCAGCAGATCAGTGGCAGCATGTAACGGAGTGACCAGCTACCTTACCAAGTGCTCACCAAGTGTGTCCAGGGATCTGCATGAGCCAGCTTGAAAAAAAATACCAGTTTAATCGTGTGTGTGTTCTTAAAGGCATGGTTTAGTGCTCTGCAGTTAACAGTGCATACTCTAGTCCCTTCTAGAGTCTCTGTTTTGCTCTCCTCAGATCAATGCAGAGTCTCCCAGTGATTCTGGAGCTAATCTTTACTGAGAGACCTCTTTCTGGGCCACTGACTGGTGCATCTATTGCGCACACATTTTAATTGCCAGTCTGCTGTATGTGGCATGGTGGATTGCACATGCAAGCCCAGGAAAGTGCAGTCTGAGTGGAATGCTAGATGTTATGTCTAGGTTTTTTTCTTCCTCTACATGCCAGTCTGATACCTGCTATTTTGTTGTTGTTTTTTTCTTTTTTCTTTCTTCCCTCCCCTCCCCCCCCCCCCAAGAATGGAAAGCTAACAGGCTTTTGTCTCTACCACTGTCTTCTGGGTAGAGGGTGTTTACTTCGTGATTCGTGGAAACAAGTAACCTTAAAGAAGTGTGCTAGATGCACTTGGCACGCCATCACAAGGGTTACTGAAGCATGTATTTTCCACCTTCGTGTGAGAGAGACAAGGGGGAAAGAACAGTCTTTGAAATGCTAGTTTGTATTTTAAAAAAAATTAATAATTGTGTGGTCACAGTTAAAAGTGTACTTGATATTGTGACACTTGGAATAGGAAACCTTGGGGAAGGTATTTTTTAATTGCTAAGGACTGATTGTAATATATGTTGAACCAGGCATGCAAACCCATCTGATCCAAATTTTGTTGCCTCTGGTAGTAGTGGTTCCACCTGGGCTTATAGGGGAATGCTGGGTGAATGTGACCCTTTGTGAGAATGCTTTCTGTTTCCCCCTCTCATCTGCTTAGGCTGTTGGTCACGCAGACTTTAAATCCCAGTTCAACAGCCTGTGTGGCATGGGGTCTTTAGGACTTGGTGGTGGAGAGGGAGGGAAGTTCATATCTGTTCCAATGTGAAGAATGACCAGTTGCTTCAAATCCTGCTGAGCTCCCACTGAGGGCATAGCAGGATCCTGAGCAATCCTAAATGCAAATTCACTGCCCTTTTTAAAAATGGCTGTTGTTGTTCCCTCTGGTAGCCACGTGTGTAAAGATACCTATAAATACTCTAGTGGCACCCAGCCATAACATAGCTGGGAAGCTGTGGAAGTGCCTGAAAAGAGGAACTTCCTGGAAACATGTTGTCCAAAATACTAGAGAGTGCCTTAATGGTGATTTCAGGTTAGCTATACCAGCCTGAGCAGTGTGGCATGCTACCCGTTACAAGACAATATTTTTCTTTGGTATTTTTTTAGCAGTATTTTCAGAAGTGCTTTTCTGAGTTTTTATATCTGGGGTTTTTCTTCCCCCCAAAATGCCATCAATAGGAACTCCAGTTTAAAGCCTTTCTTAACCTTGGATGGACTTGCTCGTGAAGCTTGTTTGTTGGACAACTGCAAACAATCAAGTTAGCAAAGTCATGAGTTAATGAGTCAATACACATTTCACTTGAATTGTTACCTCCATCCCTAGCTAAATGTTAACAGTGAAACTGAGACAATTGCAAGCACTTAAGTTAGTGATGTAAAGATTTAATTTATTTCCTAGTAATCTGGAGCCAGCTAAGAGATGGTTCGGTGAATGAGAACTCATGCTAGGGTAGCAGGAGTGTTTTATCGTATCAGGGTTGCCCACAGGCTTTGCTTGAAGGGCTGCCAAAACTCAGGTTGCTCATCTTCCATGTCTCTCCAGAGAGTTGGGAAGGGAGGAAAAGGAAGAAAATGGGAATGTGAGTTGTTGACAGAGGAGGGTCATCAGAATTTGTTTGACTAAACCCTAGTCCCTGCAAGAAGATAACAGAAAGAACAACTGAAGATCAAATAAACAAGGGTGGGAAAGCGCACGTTTCCTGTGCCTGGCTGCTTTTCTCTGTCGTGACTTTCTCTGTGTCTTTGTCCTTTCCTTCTGTGTGGGGCTGGTGCAGCACATCAGGAAAGGCTGACATGCTCTGTCTGAACCGGCTGCTGTCATCACTGCAGAGAAGTGGCAGCTCTTAGAAAAACATTCTTATCTGTTGCTCATCTTTGAAGGCATATTAGCAGCCATTGCTGTGGCTTGTTAACAATCTAATTTTCTTGCTAGCAAGATTAAATAAAAGCTGCTGACATCTCTCTGAAGTTTCACGCCTGAGCCAACACAGCTTTGTCATTTGTGGCCAGGAAGACAAGTGCTGGTTTTCTTAGAATACTAGAGGGAAATTTTGCTTTCTTCATCTAGTGCAAGTCAGGCTTGGTAATATGAAAACCTGGAAAAGGAGCCAAAAAAAAATATGCTCTGGGCTCATTATAATGGGGAATAGAAGATAGTATCTCACTTCTCCTTGCTGTAAGCTAAGTCTGGTTAAGTTTTTGTTAAGTGTGCAGGTTGAGATTCAGTGAAGTTGCATCTTTCAGATCTACTGTCAAAGCCTAAAAATTTAGTTGCCATTTAGTTTAAAAGTTACTATATAAGGCATTTTAAAAATTCAGACTCCGCTCTAACCTATTAATCTGTAATGTTGTCAGATAAAATAGTGTTTGTTATTTCTGCCTCCGTCTGTTCCACTCCCTCTGTCTCTGCCACCTGGTCACACGGTGAGCTAAGGATACTCTCAAAGTGGGGCTGCAAAAGAGCTGTACGAGGCTTCTGACAAGGAGGGAGGGCCTGGGCTGGGGTGCTGTTGCAAGCTAGAGAGATGTGCTTTTATTGAAAGTTTTGAAACGGACCAGGTAATTTCTGTGTGTGTCCTTGACACATCTAATCCCCCGTGCCTAGAAGGGATCTGACCTGCTGTGGAGGAGAGGAGGAGGAGGAGGCAAGAACTTGTCTGTAAAAAGCGGAACATCTTATGAGAGAGGTAGCATTCTTTTGCTAGATGCTAAGATGTAAGCCCTGAGATCTTGGTGAAGGGCAAGAGTGGTCCTTGAGATGATTGTCCACAGTGCTTTCCCACATGCCCTCATTAGGGCCTCTCCTGTGATGTTGTGATGAGTAGTGATACCAGCATTATGATTTTTGGAGAGGGTTTATTTATTATCTTTTAATTTCTGATAATTGACTGGTGGATTTTGACAACGGGGTTTGTTGTAGACTATTGGTTTTCACCTCACTAATGGGATATAGCTAAACTTTTTAGTAAACTTTTTTTTGCTAGGGAGAATATGCCATCTGTGTGTGTGTGTGTGTGTGTAGGTTGTTTCTAGCCCCTTCTTAGCAGCTGACCACTCGGAAACTTCACCTGAATCCTCTGGTTTAGCCTGATCCTTAAAGTCATGTTTTAGAAGTGTGGTTTTTTCATGGCAGAGGACACTGTGCTTGTGCTCCTGCCACGAGTGTGGGAAAGTCCACATAGTCAAGAGCTTCCAGCCAGCCTCATGCCCTATGAACAAGGCTGTAGTATAACTGTATTTATGAATTCCCAATTACAGCAAATTAATGTAGCTACAAGAGCCAGAGGTAAGCAGGCAGGTTGGTGTGAAGCTGGTGTTGAGCTGTGGCCGCCTGCAGTAACAGGAGAGAACCAGGACTGGTGGTTTGTCGGTACTCAGTGAACGTGCCTGAGGCTGGCCAGTGGTGGACGGTGAGTTGGGGGATGGTAGCTGTCACTTGTCAGTGTCTAGAGGAAGTGGTGAATGCTGGCTCAGGCACGGCCAGGGAACCTCTGAGAAGTTGCTGTGCTGTAAGCACTGCCGGTCACAGAGCTCCAGCCTCTGCTTTGGAGGCGACTGAAGTTCTGTCAGAGCTGAGTTGTCCAAGTTCCCTGGAGGTGGATGGGGACCCTGGCACAGGGCGTGCTCTACTCTGATGGAAAAAGGGTGCTTGCTTGCTGTGCAAAACCAAGGGAGGAGGATACTGATGACAGAAATCAGAGGCTGCTTCTGTAGCCACGAGAGGGCTGTCCAGTCTTTGGGTTACACTTCCTCTTCACTGTCAGCAAGCGCATATGCATCCAGTGCAACGTATCTGAAGGAACTGTTCACAGATCCATCAGCAGGAAACCTTCTAGGCTGTCCCTGCCAAGAGCTGTGTGATTATCAGGATGTGGTTTGGCCTACTGTAGGTGTAGCTAGCAAACAGCCCACAGTGGACTTTTGAGCAGTGTCCTCGAGGTGACGCAGCCGAATGTACATATGTGTTGGTACTACACAGTAATCTCTTTTTCAGCTGCTTGCCAGTTCTGGTTAGTCGCAAGCTCACTGCTCACATCGGTGTCATCCTGCTCCTGGGCTCAGCAGCCCTTGCAGCTCTTCCCACCTCTCCTTTCCCCTCAGTGTAACAAGGACGATCAGTCGTGATGTTTAACAAGGGTCTGAGACAGAGCTCGTTGAAGCTGATGGGGAACTGTAAAGGGGGATGTAATGAGTTGGGCTGATCAGTCCTGCTGGTTAGCATCTGACCTGATCCAGGAGCTGATGCGAGGAGAATCCCCCTCTGGGTAATCTCCTGTCATCCTCCTGATGGAACAAATCAGTTGTTCCTTCCTTGAGGTTTTCCTTGGAGGCTGTGCTCATCTCCTTCCGCCATGGGTTTGTGTGTGGTGTGTGGACAGAAATTTCTACTTACGTGATGGGTCATGAGTGTGTCAAGCTGGCAGGGGGCTGACAAAGGAAGGGAAGGGCTGCTAAAAGCTTTCTCCCCTGAGAGGGGGAGTTAGCGTTTGGCCTTAACCCAAGATCAAGGGTTTTCCTGTGTGGACAGTTTCATTCTGGCCTAAATCAGCAACACCTATCGAGTGGGTTTGTGTTTTTTTTTTTTTCTTTTCAATTTGTAGAAGGTGCTGGATCTCTGCCATGGCCAGGTGGCTCTGCAACTAAACCTGGAAAACCCAAAGGAAAGAAAAAGATTTCTTCAGTTCGACAAAAGTTTGATGTAAGTGTCCGTGATCAAATGATCATGGCTGTCTGACCTTCTGTTGGGGGTGAAGGGCTCTGCGCAGCATGTAGTTTTTGTTACTACCAGGGGTGATGAGAGTCCAACACGTGCAATGCTGTATGTCATGTTTGTTTTGAGTTCTGAATTGCGGCAAGAGCAGGGGGTTAGTGGCTGCTGCTTCTCTTGTGGAAGCCTCTTGGGAGAAAGGCTACGGTCTGGCCTGGCTTTGTTAGACACCAGAGAATCCATGCAAGAATGCCTAAATGTTGAAGTTGCAAAAACTTGTATTCCAGGAGCCGACAAGAAATAACTTTAGCTCTATGGACACTGCAGTAACACTTGAGCAGGTCTTTTGTAGTCTCATTCACTTGTCACATTCTCTGTAATATCTTGTTTGCTTCACACACCTGCTGAATTCTTGAAGCAAAAGTGATTTCCTTTAATACAGGCAGGCAGGCAGAACTCTGTGATTGTATGATCGCTTCCACGGGACTCTGCAGTCCAAAGTGTTAAAGTAAGATGTTCCTTGGATAGCATGTTTTTTAGCGGGTCAAGTTGTTTCAGAATTGAAAATGCTCTGCAAAGATGCTGCCTTCTGGTAGGTGGCAGAGAAACGTGAGATTCAGTTTTCTTTGCAGCGCAGGCTCTGTGCATCCATCTGGTACTGTCACACGTCTGTTCTGCAGTTGTTTCTGTGCTGCCAGACTGGTGTGGAGGGGACCTGGTGTGAAAGAGGACCCGGATGGAGCACTTTCTTCAATGGGCGGAGTTTGATAAGGTGGTTCAACTGAATTAACAGTTTGTTGAAAGGGAGAGTGTCTGTCTCTTATTGAGCCAGACCTAGCTGGTGTCTGAGCACCTCGTGATCCGGTTCAGTTCTCTGATGAGGCAGAAGTCTATCCAAACGAAAAAGACCCCAAACCTCAAGTTTTTCTTCTTGGTTTATTCAGCTGTATCAGCATTCCTCGCGGTTGGATGAATGCCAAAGCCAGCATGAAGGAAGGAGAGGCTGGGGATTGGGGAAAAGGGTGGGCAAGCGAAACCTTCCTGTCTTACGCTGCCAGCGGATAGCTTGGCTCAGCCACAGTGCGTACCGCACTTCCAGGGACTATAATTAGGTGCTCTGTGTGTGCTTCAGAGACCAGTGTCTCAAAGGGATGCGAGTCCAGTTGAAGCTTTGTTGTAATGAGAAACTGCTGAAATGTTTTGTGGTGTTCACAGCTGTTTCTGATGGCCATCTGTGTTATCTTTTTGTTTTAAAATTTCACTAACTTTCCAGTAGCAAGTAAAGGAGAGTTTGAGAAGCAAGTCATGACGCGGTGGAAGTTTTGGAATTTGGTATATTCTGATACCCCTACATTGCACTGCATTTCTTGTGTGTTTACACACGTGTTCCTGGAATGCTTGGTAGCAAGTACTGTATGAAGTGTAAGTTATGATTAGTGGGCTTGTCTGTTACTAGTGGAATTCCTGACTAGTGTGAACCTGAAGTGCCTTGCTATTTCCTGATATTTCCCTCACTGGTCAGAGTAACAGCTGTGAATGACCACAGGTTCATTCCAATTGGCTTCTGCTCTCCCAAACCACATTCGTCTTAAGAGTTGCTTACATTTTGAAGATTTTTTTTTTCCAGGCGTACAGGCATGTAGCTTTACTGTAATGGAATCATAAGTCTTCAGAATTGCAGGGAGGGAAACCTGCTTTTGGATCATTAGTGGGTGGATTGGTTTTTCGCTCCAAGTTAAATGCCACGCTGTCCTTTGGATGAAGCAGCCCCCCTTCCTTTCCTGAAACTAAGATATGAGGAATTCACTTTGCTGTATATTCATTGTTTATATTTAAAGTATGTGTTTGTTCTGATGCCCCATAAATCCTTGCAGCAATCTTCATTCCAGAGCTGCTGGATTTGTGGCTTGGAGGGTAGAGGGACAGGAGCTGTGGGAGTACTTGATGAGCCAGGGTCACGTTGTGGGTTAGGGCTGAGCACAGCACATGTCTGGGCTCAAGGATCAGTCATTCCCGTCTGCTTTTTTCTCCCCTTTACCTGGGGACTGAGATTCGCCGAGAGCCACCACAAGCACTCAGAGCTTGAGATACCAGCACAGAAAGGGAATTGTGCTAGAATACATGTGGCCTGGGAAATGGGGGTGGCCACCTTCTGGCATGAATTCCGGTTGGGGATTTCTTTTTTTTTTTTTTTTTTTCTAAATAACTGAGCCAGTTCTGAAAAATAGCTATAATCCATTTCTGAATCTGGCTGCTCAGTAAGACAGCTCTGCTTAGAGTGTTGAAAATGCATGGGGAGACTAGACTATGAAATTCAGAACTGGAATTTGGCTAAGCTGTTGCTTTTAAAGTCTAAGCAGACTCACCACTCCTCAGCACAGAAGGAGGTGACTGAGAGATGTGAAAGTCCATAGAATCATCACTGACCTGGGTAGCGTGAACAGGGACAGTGACTGACCACATTTGAGACTTACAGGATAATCAAGCGAATCTAGCAGGTGGGAAGTACAGAGCGAACCAGGGGAGGTCACTCTTCATGTGGTGTGTGGTTATGCTGTAGAATTTCTTGCTGCAGGATGTTGTGGATACCCAAAGTTTAGGTGGTTCAGGGTGCTGCTGGACAAGTTTATGGGCTGTTTAATAAAGGGACACCAATACTGGCTCAGAAATTTCTTTGGTCACAAATCATTGGGGGTTGGGAGAGTATCCTGGGGAGGAGTATCTCTCTGCTTGTCCTGCTGTCACATGTTTTTATAGGTGTTTGCTTTCCAACTGGAGAAGGGATGTTTGTCTTGATGAACCAAAGGGTCTGACCGAGTATTTACCTTCTTACACTCTGATGTTGTGTTCATAACAGCACCGCTTCCAGCCTCAGAATCCACTCTCTGGGGCCCAGCAATTTGTGGCAAAGGATCCTCAGGAGGATGACGATTTGAAGCTGTGTTCTCATACCATGATGCTTCCTACACGTGGCCAGTTAGAAGGAAGGATGATCGTAACTGCGTATGAGCATGGGCTAGACAATGTCACAGAGGAGGCAGTGACTGCAGTTGTTTATGCTGTGGAGGTGAGACTGGGCTGGGCAGCAGTGGTGTTCTCATGATACCAGCAACAAAAAGCTCTGCGTGCAGTGTGGGGTAGCGTCCCTTGGTGGGGAGAGGATACCTGCTTCTCTAATTGCCATTTGCCTCGGGAAGAGTAAGGTGAGAATCAAAGGGCTTCCAGGTTTGTGGCATCATAGATGCAAAGTTTTGGATTTCTGCCTGCAAGTGCTAATTTTGAAGTACTTGCATACGAAGAGCTCTAGGCATGCTTAAGTAGCTGTTTTGGAAAACGCAGTTCCTGTCACTTAAAAGCAGGGACAGGATGGGAGCTTCAGTTTAAACAGTTCTATAAAAACTGATCTGTTCATAGATGCAAGTATCTGGCATGGAAGTGAAGTGACAGCATTGGGTAATACCTGCAGGTGAAGTGCCTGCTGTTGCAGGGTTTGGCCATGGGTGCATTACTGACATATCCCGGGAATGATACAGCCATTACTTGCAGTGTTGATGTGTGGATGATTTTCTGGAATCAGGATGTGGAGGCCAACCTGAATTCCCCATCTGGGAGTGGGGCCAAATTAAGCAGCAGTTGACTGCTTGTTTTGTGGGTTCCCCCCCCCGCCCCCGAGACAGTTGCTTCTCCAGCACTTTCCAGGCAATTGAACAGTCTTTCACAGTAGTTTTAGAGCTAATGTTTCAGTACAAGTTTAACATCTAGTGCCAGTTATGAAATCTCTTAACTCTTTATCAAAGGGATCAGAGGCTGGGAATTTCCTAGCATTTAAGAAACCTCTTTGACATTTGAAGCAGTGCATCATATATCAAAGTACAGTTCACAGGCTAATGTATACAGTACTCATACAGTGCCATGTTCTCTGTGTTGGATAGTGAAAACATACTGTACCTTGTCCAGATCTTGGTTCCCTTATGGCTTTAGGTCCTTGTGGTCATAGCAGCACTACTTCTGTCTTGCCAGTTGGGGAGGCACTTCTAACAGCTGTGGCTTGGCAGAGTGAAGAAATTGGCATGTGTAATGAGATTGTTTTTTCACTGCAGAACCACCTGAAGGATATTCTGACATCTGTGATATCCAGGCGGAAAGCCTATCGTCTGAGAGATGGCCATTTCAAGTATGCCTTCGGAAGCAATGTTAACCCTCAGCCGTATCTGAAGAACAGTGTTGTTGCTTATAACAATTTAATCGAGTGGTAAGGAGCTCTCAGCACACTGCTAATTTCACATGTAATTTGCTAGTCCCAGAGTTACTCCATGGTTCGGTTTCTATTTTTACTTAGTAGAATCTGTTAATAATGGTGTTTAGCTTTCACATGCTGAGAAGGTAGCAGTATGGAGGACTGTACAGCTGAACAGGGAGGGAGAATATGGAGATTTCTCAGCAGTGGAGTTTAGGACAGTGTTAAGTCTCCCTTCCTTGCCTGTGCTTGTCCACCAATTTAAGAAGGTGACCCCTGGCCCTCTGAACGTCCATAGTAATTACTGCTCTTGGAAGTTGTACTGAGTGACACAGGAATTGTGCTGCTCTCGGGGGAACTGCCCCTGGGCAGAAGAGCCTTGCCTTTGTGCAAGCACCGCTGTTGTGCAGTAGGAATGAAATGTTGGTGAGGACCTGCAGGACATTGTCATCCTGTCATTTCCTGCATCCAAATGTATTTATGATCCCTTGGCATGCCTTTCTAGCTAGCAGAGCTTCAAGGTCATCTTTGGTTTCCAAAGTCTCAATGTCACACAGCTCGTGGTGTGCATCTGGCAGCGTGTGTGTGTGAGAAGGCAGTTGTGTTTGTCTATGGCAGCTTCTCTCGGTTGACAGGAGGTCGTGGGTGTTTTAAGATTTGATTATAGCGCTACAAATGCAATCCATTCCAAACAACTCTGCCTAACGGCTGATGTCTTTCAGTTCAGTGTTGTGGGTGCCTTAATTTTTATGCTGGGTAGAAACTATTGACTATAAATAACAGAAGTTGCCAGTTAAAATTAGTTAAGTAGGTGTGAAGCATGTTGAGGATCAGTTTGCACTATTTTTTTTAAACTGGAATTTTAAAGAGGTTTTAATTGCAACTGAAATAATTTTATGTACATAAAGGCTAAGTCAGCTGATACAGAAAAGCAAACTGTGGGGCCGAGCCCCTGCTGTGTGACTTCCAAAGTTGATCCTGTTTTCTTGACTGGAAGGTTTTACTGCCTGCTCTGCCTACAGCCCTCCGACCTGTGCGACACCTTCTGCTGGTCAGAATCTGGCTCCCCAGCCCCCGCCCGATGATGCTGAGCAGCAGGCAGCTCTACTTCTTGCGTGCTCTGGGGACACTTTACCAGCATCCCTCCCGCCAGTGAACATGTATGACCTTTTGGAGGCATTACAGGTAAGCTGTTCATGTTACACTGTCATGTCACAGGCAGTGCTGTCCTGAGCACCAGCTGCCAGTCTCAGATTTGGTTTATATGCATGACAGAGGGTTTGATTTCTCCTACTGTCTTTTCCTTCTTTCCCTCTCAAACTTATAAATCTTTAGCTTTGATTTGTTCCTACTATTGGGCAATGGTTAACATACAGTCAGCTCATGGTTAATGCCTGTTCCGCTCCCCTTGGTCAGAGAGTTGGTGAGGAAATCCCTGTCTGTTCTTATAGCTGTGTAAGAAGGGTGAGCTCTTCCTCTGTAGCAAGACTGCAGTGATTGTATCAGAACGGAGCTAGACTGCAATTTTGACAGCGATGCTGCAAAGGGACTTGCCTGGCATGTCCCTTCTCACTCCTCGTTGTTCCACATGGGTACTTAGAGGAATACTTGGTCCTGGCATGCAGGCTGCTGCTGTGGGTTAGCGATGATCAGCCCAGCCCTGGGGAGGTGTTTCAGGTAGGCTGGATGAATCTTCCTGGGGAGATGTATGCCTGTGGTTCCTTCCCTCTGTGGCAGCTCTGAGGACATTCAGACTACTTTGAATGTCTAAAATTAGCCGTGAGAAATTCCGCGTTGATCTCCGCTAATGTGAACAGGCCTTGGGATTTTTGTCTCAAGGCTGTGGAGGCAGCGCTGCAAGAGCTGTAATCAAGCATTCGTCTCGTGTTTAGTCAGATAGAGTTGTTGTTTGCAAGATTTTGATGACAGACTGTTGTTTGTCACTGCCAGAGCAAAATGATGATTTCCTTACCGTGCCGCTCCCTTACAAAATGGCGTAACAGGTGGTTGTTCTGTGCTGGCTGGGGTGGCAGTGCTGGCAGGTTGTAGCTCTCCTTGTGTGTGACAGCCTGCGTTCCTGCTCTGCAGGGCTGGCGCTCTGATCATCCTGTAGTAGAGGGAGATTATTCCATGGGCAGTATAGGGAAATGTGTACAAAAGCATGAAACTTGTTTTCTAACTTGGATCTCCAGGTGCACAAAGAAGTTATTCCTGCACACACTGTCTACGCTCTAAACATTGAGAGAATTGTCATGAAACTTTGGCATCCAAACCACGAGGAGCTACAGCAGGATAAAATTCATCGCCAGCGCCTGGCGGCAAAGGAGGGCCTTCTACTCTGCTAGAGCTAGGCAGCCGCGTCGGGGCTCAGGTGGCTACAGTGCTATTCCTTGGACTTGACACACAGACGCTTCTTACAAACCTGTGTCAGCATTTCAAGGATGATGTAAGTGATGAGTCAACTTTTCCTATGGAAATATGACTGAGTTGCGGTACACTTTCTCTGCTTCCCCAGAGTCATGTGCCATGGAGTGCTTGCAGCAATGCCATTGAATTGGAAAGGAGAAACAAGAGACTTGTTTGCAAAGACTGTTTTTTAGGAAAAATAAACGTTAGGGTGGAAAGAGTTGGTTTTGAATAAGATGTATTTGTGTTTTCTTTTGTGATCATGGGGAATCCCCCTCCTCGCCCTCCCCTCTCAGGTAGTTTCCCTTCTGCTCGGTCTCCAGGGACCTTGTCCAGCTTCTGTTGCAGTTGGTGGGATCCTTTTCCATTCATTTAACTGGAAACAGGATGGGTTTTGGTGAAGATGAGCAATTCTGTAAGCTGACATTGTTCTTCTTCTACCAGGGGAAGTTCTGATTAGAAACTCTGAGAAAAGGCAAAAAGGGGAGAGCCCTTTCTAGCCTGTCTTTTGAATTGTTTTGCATCACAAAACACGAAGGTGTGCACTGTTACAGGAATCTCTCACCGGTTACCAAAATACACAATAAAATCAGGGTTGTGAATAGTGTTTTCTTATCACCCTAGTCCTTGACTTCCCCTTGTCTTGTAGTAGTTGCGATCAGATGTTCTAGGAGTTGTTGGACGTATGACAAGAGGCAGCCTCTGTGCCTGTCGGTGCAGCTAATGATTTGGCCATCCCAGCAGGCAGCTTGGCCATCCCTGTAGTAGGACAGCAACTCCCGCATACATATACCAATCCACTGGCTTAGCCTTGCAGACTCCTTGGATTTGCAGCATGAACAAGACATCTCCTGTTACTTGGTTGTAAAAATACACAGCCACGCCTCTCCACATGGAGAGGCATGCAGATCACTGTGCAAAAGGGGAGATTCCATCTGCTGTGTTCCAGGTAGAATTTCTGGCTTCCTGAGTCAGCTGTGTGCTCCTCAGATGCTGAAGGGAGCAGGCTTATTATAACATGAGAATTCTATTAAAATGTCTTAATTACTATATTACCTGTTTTTAACCACACCTATGGAGGTACCTGCTGAAGGGTTGTTGTGCCAACTTGGCTTGTTGTGCTTCCAGATAGCGGAATTGAGACAGCTTCCTTTGGGCGAATATGGAAGGGGAAGCTTGTGGTTCCCCTCCATTCTAGTTTTCCTCTGTTTGGAAAGTATTTGTGTAGGAGAGCTGTCATCTTTCCCCTTTTCTGTGCATTTTCCTTCTCTGCTGTGCCCCCAGGACTGAAAAAGCTGCAGGTCCCTGCTGTTTCCTCCCAGTTACCTTTTCTTAAAACTTCCTTTCTTGACCCCCACAACTGTTCATATTGGACCAGAGTTGTAGCAAGGGGCTGTGCAGCTGTCACTGTGTTCCTGGCTTTCCTGCATCCCCTTGCGGGATGTGCTGTGGAGTCAGGCATAGCAAGAGGCAGAGCCTGTGCAGGTATTGGTGGCTCTCATCGTGAGAAGACCGTTCTAGGTTGGTGAAGAACCTGGGAAAGGCAACAGCAGAGAACTACGGCAGGGCCTGGCAGGATAAGAGCAGCTGTACTTGGTAGGACATGTCTCTTTAAGATATGGCAGTGTGTGGTTAAGGGGAGTGGGAGTGAGGAGATGGAAGATTTCTTTTGGTCCCTTTCTCTCAACTGCCATTTTTTCTGTATTTAAGCATACATTGCGCTTCAGAGTGAGCCTTAGCTTAAAAGTTGACCTCAGTGGCTTTTACGTGACAGTTTTGGTTTTTTTTTTTAAAGCAGCATTGAATCTGAGTAACTGTATATGGTGAGATCATCAAGTCACCCAAAGCATGGACTCTGGGGTGTGGGAGGGGGATTTCCCAGATAATTGTTATGCTTCTGGTGTAAAATGAAAGCATTAAGTTTGTTTGCTAGAAACTTTGGGGCAGCTCTGAGGATTTCTGATCTGAAGGCAGCACACAGCCTCCGCAGCACCACAGGCGACTTCTGAAGCAAAATATTTCAGTACGGCACAAGAAGTGCCTCTCTCTTCTGTTTGCGTGTGCTGGGGAAGGCTCTACAGACAAAGCCTCATGTTCTGAAGAGCTGAGTCATCAATTCCACACTGAAAAATGTGGGTTATCCGGTACACCTGTTAGACAACAAAGGCTGGAATAAGGAAATCCTGTCAGCCCCATTTCTCAGATCGGAAAACTGTTCTCAATGCATGTTCCCACAAAGTGTGAGGTCTCATGAGAAATGGCGCTTTGTAGACTTTTGGGGTAGTCTAGCTGGAAGGGATGTCTGGAGGCTGCTTTGTCCAGCCCCTGCTGAAGGAAGGGCCAAGTTCAAAGTTAGAGCAGGTTGTCCGTCTCTGGAGGTGAGGCCAGAGAAGTGCTGATATTTCCCGTTCCAGCATGTGACCATGCTGATGGTGAAGGTTTTGCTTGCATCTCGTCAGAATTTCTCATGTTGTACCTGTTGCCTTTCAGCTTCTCCTGTGTGTTTCTTTGTGGCTCCCCATCAGAGAGCAGCAGATAACAGCAAGCTCTCCCTTCCGCCTTCTCTCCAGGCTGAACAAACCTAGCACTGCCAGCTTCTCCTCATACGCTGTGTGCTCCAGCCCAAACTATCCTGATAGCCTCCACTGAACTTGCTCTGGTACGTCGCTGTCCTTGTGCTGGGGAGCCCAGACTGGACCTAGCTCTTCAGACAGCCTCAGGATCCCTGCCCTCGCCCTGCTGGCCACGCTCCTGCTAGCGGCTGGCCTTTGCTGCACGGGTGCACTGCTGACTCCTGGGTTACTTGTCCACCCACATTTGCAGGTCCTTTCCTGCGAAGCTGCTTTCTTACCTGTTGTCTCCAGCCCGTTCTGCTGCAGGGGGTTACTCCATCGCAGCGGCAGGGCTGTGCATTTGCCATTGAACTTCTTGAGGTTCCTCTCAGCCTATATCTCCAGCCTGCTTAGGTCCCTCTGAATAGCAGCTCTGCCCTTCAGCGTGCGAACCACTCCTTCCATCTGGTGTCCTCTGCAGAGCTGCCCATGTGCTCCATCCTAATCCAGGTCAGTAGCAAAGATTACAGCATAAGAAGCCCCAGTATTGACCCCCAAGTGTTGGTCACAGTATTGAGAGCCACTAGTAACCAGCAGTCAGCTGGACTCTGAATCACTGACTCTGAATCTCTCTCTTGGAGACCTGCCCTGAGGGCAGGGTGATGGTGCCGCTGTGTATTGCTGTTAGCCTGCTGACTTTCACTGTGACGTGACATTTGCCTGTGTTTGCTACAATAATCAACTCTCTAAAATGAGTAAGATTGCTGAACTTCAAAGCAGTGGCTCAAAGTAGCACTGAAATTAGTTTGGAAGGGTCTTGTCTTCTGCCCCAAGATCTACCAAGAACCTGCCAGGTTTATGGCAAGCTGAGCTTGACCAAAACTTGCTGGCAGATGTTGGCTGAAAAAGCTTACAATGGAAGACTTCAGAGTTATCTTGGACAACCTGTTGTGCTATTTAGTGGTCTTCACCACTGAAGGCTTTTTTCACAGTCCTGTGCCTCTTGCTGCAGCTTAGGCCTAGAGCTTACGTTCACCCCAGAGTATTGTATGGAAGGGCAGAAGGGAAGGAGTGAGACATCATCTGTCACATCCCCTGTAGCGAGAATTGCATCCTGAGTTCTTAATCCGGTAGGAGCTGTGCAACATACTGAAAGCTGCCACTTGTGAGCTTCTGGTGCGTCTAGCTTCCACTGCTAGCTTTGCAGCAGAAAACCATCAGCCACCACGTGAAGGGGGGGTTGGTGGGAAGCGCATGAGAGCTTCACTGGGCTCGCTTTGTAGTGTGAGTTTGGGTGAAGGTGACCATCTGATCTCAGGACGTGGTCAGTGCCCCCGGGAGTGTAGGGAGCAGAAAGAAAATCTCTTTATTTTTAGTTTTCAGGCAGTTCCAGCTGTGAGACCTGGCTTAAGTCTGACGAGCCTTTCCAGCTGGGTGCCAAGGAGGATCCTAGAGATGTGAGTGTGGCCCTCCTCAGTACCCCCAAATAGCCAAACTCTTGCTCCTAAGACTGGTGACCAGGGAGGATGTTTCTCGTTGCTGGTTCATAGCAGAAATCTGGAGCATAGCACTTGCTATCAAACATGAACTGCACTGCCTTTCTCCTAGCTTAACTGCTCACATATGCCCTCCCAGCCTTCCCACTCTTACCTCCTGCAGCTGAGGTCAACTTTTTTGGTTGTTGCCCCTGTTCAGAAAATCCCCCTGTTGTAGAAAGCTGAGATTGGGCTTGATGCAAAGGGTGGCTCCTCTGATGGCCAAAACCTATCTGCCAGTAGTGCCTGAAAATGCACAATCTGGTTTCTCAATAAAGACAAATTTAAACCAGTGACTTTGTACCACCTTCCTCCTGCTTGACCTCTAGGAAACTTCTGGCAAAGAGAGGAAAATGAGGAAATGAGACTGCTTGCATTTAAGAAGAAACCACATGCACTGCATTTGTGTCCTTATCCGTGAATGCCCAAGAGCCCCAGCCAGGGGCTGCAGAAACACTCTGCTGTCTGGCCACGCAAAAGCAACACCAAGAAAGGAGACCTCCTTTTGTGCCTCTGGGGTGGAAGGAGACGTGTGACCTGTTGCTGCAGTCTGGTGTCATCGAAGAAGAAAGTCTCCACAGAAGAGGGGTTGCCTCCCTGGTTCTGAGAAGGCAGCTGCAGAGAGGTGGCTGTTCCCTGTCAGAGGCTTGTAGGTGATGGATGTGTCTCGCTGGCCTGAAGTGATGTGCGGAAGGGTTTGCGGTGCTGCTGTAGCAGTAGCGCCGTGCCAGCAAGCTTTCTTCCCAGCGAGAGGCACAGTTCGTGCTGCTGGAGAAGGCAGCATAACTTCAGCAGGCTCCTAGAAGGAAATAACTTCTCAGAGCCCAAAAGTTTGCTTGTGATGTTGTCTTTCTTCACCAGTGTGGTTACTGGTGCGGTCTGGTTGGCAGGAGGAAAGGAATAATTCACCAGCCTGCCTCACCGTTACTGCAGAACCCCCCTTGCTGTGTAGCTGTGGCGTGGCGCAGGCTGGGAAGCCAGGCGGTGTCAGGCACGTGCAGCCTTAGTGTCCCCCAGGTCAGTATTGCAAAGCCTGGTGGCAAGCACAGCTCGGTGTGCTGCAGGTGCCGCCAGCTGAAGGGACCACTGTGAGCTTGGCACCTTTTTTGCACGGCAGCAGAGTGACGGAGGTGTGCACAGGCAGGGCACAGGCGGCGTCTGCCTTCCTCGGGTGTTCAGGGACCTTGGTTCGTGCTGAGATCAGGGCACCTCAGCTGCCTCCAGGACTTTGCATCTTCTGAGGAGTCCTGTTAGGTGCCCTGGGCATCCCCAGGCAGACACAGCTGCTGGTGGGGTTGTGTAGCGGTGACAGGAACACGATGTATATTTCTTCTGGGTCAAGCACAGGCTGCTGGCCACTACCGAGCTGCTGCTGTAACCTGCCTCCAGCCCTGAGTTTGATTATGGTCCAAGGTCCCAATTAGATGATTAATTTCTTTTTTTTTTTTTTTTTCCAGATCACAAAAGGCAGAGGCAGCATTGAGTTATAACTGGACAGAAAACTTGTGTAGGAATAATTTTTCACCAAGAAGTGCATCCAAGTGAAGTTTTTTGTAGAATTTTTGATTCATTTCTTGTCAGGAAATGAGTTTGTCTCCAGATAGCATCTGGCCGATGGGGATTTTATGACTGCAGAGTATCCTCAGTCTGAGGATGCTTGGGTGGAGTATTGGAGGCCTGGGCTTGGGCTCTCATTCTGCCTGAGGGCTGTTTAAGTGAGGACAAAAAATTTCTGTGTTTGAGCAGCACAAGCTGCTCCTGGGGCTCTGTTCAGAGCTTTGACCTCCTTGCAATGGGTACAGCGTGTGGAAAAGAACTCGAAACTGCCATTGCAGTGGGTGTTGGTGGTCCCCATGCCAGCTGAGGTGCACCTAGCGAGCCATTTCCATTGCACAGCGTGTGAGCAAACCCTTTGCCATGTGTCCAGCCCTTGCCCTCGCCCTGTGGGGCCAGCTGCTGGGGGGCTGTGCCTGGGAGCAGGGTTGGATGCCCGGCTGGGAGGGTGCTCAGCCGCTTGCTCTGCTGTATCTGGACCTGTGCCTGGGTAAGCCCTGGAAGAACTCTCTGAAAAGAGCTCCCTCGGAAGGATGGCAGGCATCAGCTTAGTGTCTGCCTTGCTGGGGGAGTGTTGTTGGTTATCACTAAAAAGTACTGTTTCCATTTGAATTTCTGAAACCCGTTTCTTATCGGTGGGTTTTGTTTTGTCTTTGTTAAATTTCAAAGCTCCCACAATCAGATACCTGCTTCTGTGCAGTGACAGCCACTTCTGAAACTCCACTTCGGTAAGAAGAAAGAGAAGGCGCGAGCTGGGGTTGCTTTTGTCTCACAGGAAGAGCTGCTGGCCTTGCCATGGAGCAGCCCGTAACCTCTTTAAACCCTTTGAAGGTTTTAGACCTTGTTTTGGAGCGCGGAGGCAGTGCTCCTGCCCAAGTGCTGGCAGGCGGGCAAAGCCCCGTTCCTTTTCCTTCCATCCTCCCGTCTCCGCAGGTACAGCTGGCCGGCTGGCTCGTGCCCCGGGAGGTGGTCTGGCCCCGGCAGAGCAGCCTCTGCCAGCAGCTCTCGGAGCTGTCATCCTGCCACAGGTCATCCCAGAAAAGCCTCCTCTGAGGGTAAAGGCGCTGCAGGGGACAATCTCCCCGATGGTTTTATCTGTATCTATCTCGGAGGCAGATGCTCCAGAGGGGGTTTGGCAGAGCCATCAGCAGTGCTGCTCTGCGTGCTGTGGGAGGTTGGTGCGAAGCGCTGATGTGAACTGTAGGCTTGATTTTCAGATATTGCTATTTTGGTCATTAGAAATGCTCATAGGAACGTCGTATGAAATGCTGATGATTGCAGGTAGTCTGTGTTGCTGTAGGGAAAAGCAAAGATTTCAGATGTTTTTCCACTTTCATTTTTCACTAAAGTGCTTTTTTTCCTCACAGGAAAGCAATCACAAGGCTTTATTCTTGCCTCTGCCCCCAGCCTCTCCAAAACATTCACCGGAAGGTTGTTCCAAGTTGTCAAATCTGGTTTTTATAATAGAGTTACTGAATAACTCTGTAATAAATGGCTTCAGAATAATGTTTATCCACCAGCTTCCCCTCTGTCCTCATCCACTCTCTGCTGTGCAGGAGATAGGAAAAGGGGGAGCAAGAGCAGCGCTGCCTGTTGGCGTGGCTGCCGTGCCCTGGAAGTGCTGGCTGGAGGCGCAGCCCTGCTGTTTCGCAGATGGCTGATGGCTCACACCGGAGGGTCCGTGTTGCGGAGGCGTTAGCAGGTTTTCTCCTTTCTCATGTGTTGGAGATTGACCCGTATGAATCCCTCCTTCCCTGCAAAATGTCTCAGCTGGATTCCCCGGAGCCTGTGAGCGAGGGATGTGTGAGGGCAGGGGCTGGACCTCCGTCCCAGGCAGCAGATATCACAGCATGGTGCCCCTCGTGCTGCCGGGACCGTGTGTCAAGAGAGGAGGGACGCGAGGTGTGTGTGTGTGTCCCCCCGAGCAGGGTCACAGCTGAGCTTGGCTTGGTGTCCCTGCCAGCGCTGCCACAGGCACCGCGCTCAGCCCTGGGAGCTATCCTGGGCGGCAGCAGCTGCAGTTCAGAAACCTCTGGTATTGGCACTGCTGAAAAATGGGGGAAAATATCTGTTAGGGTGAAAAAAATCAAGTATTGACTCTGCTGCACAAAACCAGCTTGTACACACCGATAGAGCCAGAAACAGCCCTGTGCTTGCCCCTAGGGCAGCAGGGCCCTGCGGGGCATGCCGCAGCATGGGCTGGCTACGTGTGGCCGTGCTGCTGCTTGCCAGCTGCCCCTGCCGCGCATCTGCCTGTGGCCGTGGGCTCTCGCCAGCACGGCTGGGTGCTTGGTCCCGCGTGGGACAGCTTGTGCTTCCCCCCACCATGTGCCGTGCCAAGGCACAGCTCCCTTCGCTGACCCACTTTTGAAGGGTGAGGGGTGCTGCCGCTTGTCCCCACGCCCCCGTGCGTGGCTGAGCTGTGCGTCCTGGGGCTGCTCGTACGCTGGCTGCGTTATCCCTCCACTTCAGCTTTCTCAGTTTCGCTCCTGCTGGCTGCAAAAGCCAGCGATGCTGACGCAGTCAGGCAGAGCCTGAGCCCTGCCCAAGCACAGGCATCCTGTTTCCAAAACAGCTGGTGCAGCGCTGGAGTCCTCAACATCCTTGTTCCCAAGGGAAAAACATGGGGAGCTTGGGAGCCGGGACTGGAAGGGAGAGAACAGGAGGGTGGGACTATTCCCCCCTCCCCCCCCCCTTTTTTTTTTATTAATTCAGAGTGTTGAAAAAGCCCAATCTGGGAAGCAGATGGGAAGGAATGGTAGAACCTGGTCTCCAAACCCCCAGGAGGCTTTGGGGGCAGCCGTTGCTCGGTGGGGTGGTGGGGGGAGCAGCCTGTGGCTGTGCAGCAGCTCCTATGGTTTCCTGGCGCTGTGAGCCCCCCCACCCCAGCTGGTGGGGATGGCTGAGAAGCCCATCACCACTGCCAGGGCTTCACCATCACCACCCTGCCCGCCCCAAACTGCTGGCCTGCCTTTCTCCTGGAGCTGCCCCGTGGAGCACAACTTGCAGGGCTTTGATTTGAGTTTTTTTTTTTAAAAATGAGATTCCTTGGGCCGGCCTCGTGCAGCAGGCACGGGCTCTGCCCGAGGGACGTGTCGGTGCCTGGCAGGGCAGGGGCACCCTCCAGCCTCAGGTGCTCCCTGAGGCTTTGTGGGCTCCAGCTCCCTTCACCCTGCTCAGATGGGAACAGGGTGCTTTGCATTATTTGAGTCCTTAGGACGCCCACGGGTGGAAAACACCCAGAAGAGGTAAAGACAAACACCTGGTAGCGTGTGTGCACACAGACAGAGAACACCTGAGCGCAGCCCAGCTGCTGCTGGCGATGAATGGCCGCCGTGCTGAAGGCACTGCACTTTGCAGGCTGTTGCCCGTTTGTGGGTGCTGCGGCTGGCCCCAGACACCTATTACCAGCTCCCGAGGACGGTGTGTGCGAGTGGTGGATGCGTTGGCAGCTTTGGCATCGTAGGGAACAAGTCTGTGCCCTGGGTCATCTAAACTGGCCTCCTCCACCCCAGTGCTCACGGGGGTGTTGGCCCCTGCAGGCAGCTGAGCCCATTAAAACAAATCCTCAGCATCTGCAGCCAAAAAAGAAATGAATCAGGGCCAAAGAGCACTCTTAATGCGGAGCAGCCACAGCCAGCTGGAGCTGATACCTTTAAATACCAGTAAGCAGGTAGCGGGGCTGGCTGGTGCACAGTCCCAGTACAGCATTTATAGTGCCCCCCAAGGGATGCACCCCCAGTCTGGGGTCTGTTTGGGGTCCATCGAGGTCAGCTGTGTCTCTCTTGCCCCAGAGAGGTATCGCCATCGCTGGCATCATCCCCTCTCGCCCTGGTGCTGCAGTCCCCTGAGGAGCCCCTCGGATGGTGGCTGCCGCTTCACCCCGTGGGCAGCCCGAGCCCACCTTGCCATCGCACTGGGCGAGCTCTGAGAGGCATCTTCTGCAGGCTTCCCACCTTTGATGGTGTCCTGGATTCAGCTGGGATAGAGTTAATTTTCTTCTTGGTGGCTGGTGCAGTGCTGCGTTGGGGTGGGCGTGGGAATGGCTGGCTGGGGACTTTCTGGTTTCTCAGGACTTGCTGGGAGGTCTGGAGGGGCATGGGAAACTGGGAGGGGACACGGCCCAGATGGCTGACCTGAACTGGCCAGAGAGGTATTCCATACCATGGGGTGCCGTGCTCGGTATAGAAACTGGGGGGGGTTTGCCGGGGCAGCAGGTCATTGCTCAGGCATCAGCCAGTGGGTGGTGAGCAGCCGTATTGTGCGTCACTAGTTCTCTTGTCTCCCTTCCCTTTGGGTTTCGTTCCTCTCCCCCTCTCCCTCCTTTTCATTATAACTGTTATTATTATTGTTGTTGTTCTTTTATTTAAATTATTAAATTGTTCTTATTGAACCTTTGAGTTTTACCTTCTGATCCTGCTCCCCATCCCTCCGGCTGAGGGAGGAGTGGGCGAGCGGCTGCGTGGCACTTAGCTACCAGCTGGGGTTAAACCACGACAGATGGGACAGGGACAGCCAAGGGGTGGCACTGGCCGTGTAGCCCACTGGAACATCCCCCATCTTGAGGAGACAAGCCGAGGCAGGAGCAGCCTCCCCAGTGCCTAAAGAGGCGCAGGCAGCCTCCTGGCCCGTGTGCCCCCCCAAGCCTTCACTAACTCCTGGGGAGGTGACAGTGGGCAAGTGGGGCCAGGTCCCCTGGGTGCCACACGGCTGCTGGCTCAGGTGGCTGCGGTGGGGATGAAGGGAGCAGGGACAAGCCTGCAGCTGCTAGGCTGCCTAGATGGTGGCGGTCCTTCGTGTTCACCAGCAAGTAGCACGGGCATACCTGTCCTCCTGGGGTGAACAGGAGCTCCAGGCACCCCGGGCACCATAACCTCATGTGCGACATCAAAGCGGCTGAGGAAAGCACACAATGCAAATGAGCAATACCTCAGAGCTGGTGCTTAACCACAGCCGTGTTTCTGCGTGTGCTGTGGGAATACGCTGCCGATTCCCCTTTCTGAAACTTCTGGTGTGAGCTCGGAGGTTCTCGTGGTCTACCCCAAGGCGTTGGTCCCACTGTCGGGGCGGGGGGTGTCAGGTCAGGCATGGACCCAGCACTGTGGAAGCACATTCCCCCATGGTCCAGAGACCATTGCTGGAGACCAGGAGAGGAGCAAGTAGAGCATGGGTCCCACGGGTGCCTTTGCTGGCATCACAGCGAGGGACCCTAACACTTCTGCTGCCCCAGACACTTAATGGCTATTGCTTTTGCTACTAGTGAAAGGGAGTATGTAAAAAATAAAAGCCGTGGGCCTGACTGCTCAAATACTACTAGGTGGTTCAGGTGATGGAGGAGCAGTTTGGTGCTCCCAGCAACTGCTCACTCGCTGTGGGGTCTCATTTCTATTCCTGTAATAGTTTATTGCTCTGGTTTTGAACTTGGAGGAAGCTCAAAGACTGTTAGTCATGGCTTCTGCTGTCTGGGCTTTTGGTGGTTTATCCATTAATGTTTTCTGAAGACAGCAACCACAGGGAAAAAAGCGGTCCCTAGCCAGAGGCTGAGCTGAAGCGGCTGGGATGACCCTGGTCATCGCAGGTTTTTTATAAGAACAAAATTTCCAGTCCCAGTGGGAACGTGTCTCAGTCTCATGCTCCCCTCTCTGCTGGGCTGGCATCAGTGCGGCGGGGCCAGGCGCCCCGTGGCTGGGCAG
>JAVJGI010000032.1:9159188-9192587 GCA_035590275.1 Ibycter americanus | reverse complement strand
CCCCGCGCCTGCGAGCCCGGCACCCTGGGCCACCAGCGTGCCTGGCCACGGGGCCATGCTTCCTGCCGGCGCCACGGGCGAGAGGAGCTGCAGCTGCTTTTCAAACTGAAACTGGGGAGGAAGAGAAACACTAAGGATTTCTTTTAAAGAGCAGAGCATGGCGGCAGGTCTGCGGCATGTCTGCTCCCTCGGGCCGTGGTAATGGCGCTGCCTGCCTTGTGCTGCCTGCTACAGTGGGCTTGCTGCTCCCAGGCTTGTTGTAAATCTGGAGAAATCCAGCGTTGCAGCGTGGCGGGAAGGGGCCAGGGTGAGCAGGGAGAACTGCACCTGCTGCAGCCGTGCAGGAAAAGCCTGCGGGCAGGCTCCCTGCCTCCCGGGGGGCTCACAGGGAGCCGGGAGCAGCGGCTGTCCTGTGGCACAGGTGGGGATGGGGCTCAGCCTGTCCCTCTGGAGCAGCTGTGTTACCAGAGCCGCAGGGCTCCGCCGGGCCGATGCTGCCCTTGCTCACAGCTGCGGCCCCAGCGGCTCCTGGACAGTGCTTCGCAGCTGCATCAACCCAAAAAAGCCCGGGGAGGGGTGTAGCAGCCCCATTTGGCATCGCTACCGAATCCAGAGCCACAGGGGCCAGGGAAGCTGCAGGGAGCCCAGCCCAAGCTAAAGCACACACCACAGCTGGCCACGAAGGAAGAGGGAGGGACACCACGCAAGCAGCCACCCCGTCATCTTCACCTAACAGCTGGAGAAATACTGGATTATTCAGGCTGAGCATGACTGCCGAGGAGCAGCTGTCTGGATGCTGATGCCACATTACATCTCCTCCCTGCTCCTGTGGATGGTGGCGTGTGGCTGGGTGCTGGGTGCCAGTATCCCCTCTCCATCGTGCACGGCTTGCCAGGTGGGTGCTGTGGGACCATCACCGACTCTGTGCAAGCAGGTGGCCGTGGTGCTGTGTGCCAGGTGCGGGACCAGCCCATGGTGCGCTGCTGCAGGAGGCTCCGGGTCTCCGTGCACTGCTCTGGGCCTTTCAGAAATCCCTTGGCACCTTGGCTAATCCGTGGTGGCTGCGTGGGGCTGGCAGAGGCTGAGGCTGGGAGACAGTGGGGAGATCGGGGAGGGCTGGGGCTGCTGCTATGGCTTGCTCCGTCAGGGGAATTCCGCGGCAGTTTAGCCACATCTCTGCACCATCCTTATCTGTGGTTTTCTGCTCACTTCAGAAGTGAGTTTTCCGTTCAAAGCACCTGATCTAAAGGCTAATTCCTTCCTGGGATCGCCAGGCAGAAGCCCACCACGCTTCAAGCACAAAGGCTGATGCACGTCCTTGGTGTGTTGTGGTCCCCACTGGCCTCCGGCTCAGAGCTCGCCTTGGGAGGTGGTCTGGGCTCTCACTGGGCACGAGGATGCTGCTTTTCCGCTGTCATGGGCTGGGCCCAGTGAATTATGTGTCCATGAAAAAACAGAGGGGACTCAGTGGTGTCTGGGTAAATGAGATCTCGATCTTGGTGTGCTTCCTTCTGTAGTGAGTGCTTTGGTTCAGACTCAGCCCAATGAGTCAGAGAACTGCGGAGCAGAGGAAAGCCATCGCTGCAGCCCCTGGCCAGCCCAGCTGAGGCCACGGCCAGCCCCTGACAGGCACTTGCGCAGCCCCTGGGCAGCCACGCACAGTGGGCAACACTCCTTCAAAGCCTGATGAAGCCATGGTGCACGTTGCAGTGAGATAACGGGGGGATTCCTCCTGGCTCACTCCCGCAGCCCATCTCTGGAGCTCAGGATTAAATGCAGCCCACCAGGATCTCGCTGCATCTGTGTGCAGGCATAGCTGGAAGGGATGGTGGGGATGCCTGGGGGGAAATGGGCTGAAAAGGGGATGCTATGGGCAGCTGAAAGCTTCTCCAGGTGTCCTGCACCCAGCCAGGGGGGCTGGAGCCCTGGGCTGGCACTGCTGCTGGCAGCACGCTGCTGAGGTGGGATGAAGGTGAGACCAGCTCCAGCCCCCATCCCCATCTCACAGCCTGAGACCACTGCCTGCTCCAAGGTACATGCTATGCACCGCAGCTGATGTGGTTGCAAATCAATTCCTTTATTTTCAACCCCCCCCCACATATAAAAGCTCTTAATGGCTCATTTTCTTGACTCCCGTAGACAGGTCCAAAGACAAGGTGTACTTTATGGTGGGGAGGATCTTGTCAAATAGAAAAAGAAAAGAAATCCATGTAAAAGCCTGAGGAGAGGCACGATTTCAGCACGACAGTACGGTGTGGTCCCCAGCCCCTCACTGGTGGTTAGGGCTTTGCACCACGTGCAAATACTTACCACTGACACAGGAACATGACGCTGCTTCCAGGAACACGGGGAGTGCGTGGGAAGGGGTACTTACCCCGGGCTGCACTCGGGGCACCTTCACTGACCTGACCTCCATGAGCATGGTCCATAGCAGATCTCACCAGGCAGATGCATGATAGAGCAGTTGCCATCCCACCACCGCCTCTCTGTGCACTCATTTCCTGTGGTTTATCCTCTTTTGGACAAACTGCATGCTGTAAATGAGGGTGTGCGTCTCAGACAAACTTCAGATCCAGTAACTCAAAGGAATTAATGTTGCAGGAACCCACAGGAAATCTGAGAAATGCAAACTCATTTCTCCTGGAGTTGGTACCAGTCGGGCCATGTGGCCTGACGCCAAGTGATAGCAATACGTTAAGCACCAGAGAGCGGTGAAACATTGGTCACTTAGGGACTTGAATCATTAGTCACTGTGGAGATCTGCTATAAGTGAGCTGGCTTCACAAATGGTAGCTCCCATCCATTAGCTTCCCACTGACCGAAAGCCAATTTATTAACTTTATTCCCTCCACTCCTCTCACATGGCCTCTCGGAGCGAATCACACCTCGTGGATGAGGCAGTCACCAGAAGGCGAGCTGAGAGCAGGATCCCATATTTTGCAGCTTGCGCTGGGGCTGATTTTGAGCCAGGGGAAGGACACAGGCAGGCAGCCCAGCAAGGACCCAGCCCTCCCGTGGCCAAGGCTTCTCAACAACGGCTGATGCTTTGCGGCGTTTAGCAGCGATTAAGTTTGCTTAAACTGATCATCCGCTGGATTAACTGACAGCTAGGGGATTGCCAAGAGATTTTTTTTCAGCCCAGAAGACGTCAGCTTGAAAAGAGGTCTAAAAGAAGCAGGAAAATCTGTCTTGGTAGGGAGGAGAGGGGGAGGCAGGCAGCAGCCGGAGCAGGCTCGGCAGTGCCGCGCTGCCAGCTCGCGGCGAGAGGGACGGGAGGCAGTTTCCGAGGCTCGCTCCACTGCGTCCCCTGCCACAGCTGCCTCTGCTTGGCTTTTGAGGGCATCACCGGGTTATGGCTCCACGAAATTACTCCCTGCTTCCAATCAGTATGGCAAAACTACCCGTCTAGGAAACCAGCTTGCTTTCCTCCCTATGGCTCTTGACAAACGCAGCATGGAGACAGAGGGACCATCATTCCCTGCAGAGGGATCGTCGTTCTCTGCAAAGGCAAGAGCTGCTCAGAAATAGCATCTGCCCAAGCGATTTGTGATTTGGGCACACCAGCTGCCTGTGGTGCCAGGGAGCTGCAGCCTTGGTGCTCTCAGCTCTTTGATCCTCCCAGGCCAGTGGACATCTAATGCTCCAGCTGGGCATGGACACACGACTCAGCTGCTTGGCTCCTTTCTGGGGTCTCGGAGCAGTGCTAGAGTTTCTAGCCAAGCTTTGAAGCTGCCCTCGAGCGGCTCCTGCAGCGAGGGCAGGCTGGGGGATGGCAGCCAGGGGACAAGCTGTGTCCCTGCTCTGCAGGCAGCGCTCCTCCCAAGGACCTGGTGCCCAGCACTGAGAGAAGCCCTCCACCCCAGGAGCCTGCCAGTCTCCAACATCTGGGGTTTTGGTTTTTCAGCTTTAAAGGTTTCTAGTAGACTTACAAAAAAGTCTTGGGGATGCAAGCATTGGATTGCTTTGACCCTGGGAGTGTCACAGTCTTAGGTAGTGCATTTTTACCCCACGTTTGACTACTTACCTACCGTATTATTAGACGTCTACACAGGGCTCTACACGGAGTGGAGAAGTGCCACCAGCCCGCAATGCATCAGACACCCCCTCCCCAGCCTGAGGGACTCCATGCTGAGACAACAGGGACCAGCCAGCACCCACTAACTCTGGGGTGTTTTCCTTAGAGACTAACGCTGCCCCAGGCTTGGGACAGCAGGTGTAGGGCTCCCAGGCTCCTACTATGTGTCTAAGTCAGCCTGGGTCAGTAATATCAGCGAGAAGGTATAGGGATCGCTGCACAGGAGTGTTCATTTAACTACCTGTGACTGGGGTTAGCCAGAGGTTGGCACGGCTCCTGCCCTGCATCTGCCTCTCAGGCAGCCCCACGCACCCCCGGGCCCCGTTTCAGCAGGACACATGGCTGAGGGAGAACCAGCCGTCTCCATTTAAGAGGCTGGAGCAGCCCCTCCACTTCTGCTTTCTCCACCCCAGGGTCACCGTGTCGGGGCTGGTGCTCTCTCTGGCTGCTGGGGGAGTTTTTGCAACCGAGTGTGGCTCCCGGACAGGGGCCGTCGTGTGGCTGGGGCTGCCGGGCGCGGTGGGCTCCCGGCAGGCAGCAGTGCTGCCTGCAGACACACACTCCACCTGAAAATTTCCAGCTGATTTGAGCACTTTCGTTTTTTCCATCCTATATTCTGCACAAGTCATAGCAGTATTGATGATATCGCTGGGTGGAGAGACATGACTGCGCCCGCTCCTAGCACTACGCAGATGACTCCACCACGTTATCAGCTGAACTTCTCTGGGATTTTTTTTTTCTTTTTTTTTTTTTCTTCAGCCACCAAATACCAAAAGTCTTTTTCCAGCAAAAGTGCTGATTTCTTTGCAGTTAAACTGCAACAAACCCGTATCAAGCAATTGCTGGAAAGTGGACCAAAAGACAGCTCTTCAAATGCTCCCGCTGGCCTAATGAAATGCCTTGGGAACAGTGGCTCTAAAAAAGTCCCCCCTTCACTCCAGTGTCACCGCGGCAGAAGGGGGCCCACGGGGCAGGGCTGGTGCGTCACACCTTGAGACAAGTGTGGGTGCTACATAAAGCTACGGGGGCTTTATTTTCCAGCACTAACCAGCATCTCTACGCAGATCTACACTGATTTTGTAGTCAGTAATGGTGCAACAGATGAGTCATAACCACAAATACTATTTATCTATTAGCACAACTATAGTGCTAAGGCAGAAGTAACACAACCACAGAGAAATTAGCAGAGGAAGTAGAAAAATGACTAGGAGAAATTCTGCCTGAAAGATGGGAAAGTGGGCATGAAACCTGGCAAAGCACAGCACAAACCGTTTGAGATTTGAAGGTACCTCGCAGTTAGGTCTCTTACCGGTATCTCCATCCTCCACCATCCAAGCAGGATGGGCCACCAGCCTGGAGGCAGTGGCCTGCTTTCCGCGCTGTCCCAGCCCACCTGGCCAAGCGCCCCAGCCTGGCAAGCCGATGGGGCTGGCTCCCATCGCAGCTCATGCACGTTTTGGTGCCCGTGGGGAGCTGGCAAGGGGATGTGCAAGAGCGGACTTAAGGGGGAACAGATTTCCCATTGATCCTGCCTGGGTTGGAACGATGTCTGAGGTTGATGAGGGCCTGTGGCATTAAGAGAAGAAAAAGCCCTGCTTGCACCACGGCTGCCTCCTTGCTCGCTCGCTGCCTGCCTTCGGTTGACCTAGTTGAGTCACGGGGAAGACAGTGAGTGAGAGACATCCTGCGCTGTGGTTGGCACTGACGCTGCCTGGGGAGAAAAAGGTGCTTCTCCCGAGGGTCACTCCCTGCCCCACGTAGGCAGGGAGAGCAGGGGCAGGAGGCGAACGCCCCGAGGCAGGGCCAGTGGAAAGGGACAGCTCTTGCTCACATCCATGGCACGCCAGCCCAGCGCTGTTCCCCATGTTGCAATCCAAAGGGAAAAGCTGATTTCTCTTCCTCTGGCCACAGCGAGGGATGTCGCTGGTGGCTCTCACCCAGCTGATGTGTGGGAGAGCTGGTGGGAGCCGAAGGCACAGGCTGGGTGGTGGGGAAAGGAGCTGGGCGCTGGGTAAGCTACTGCAGGGACCTGGCTGGGTGCTGAGCCCCAGTTCAGACACATTGGCAAGTTCAGACGTGTTCGCTGCTTGCAGGTCTTCTTCTTGCTTGAGGTTCAAAGGAAATAGAACCGCGTGTCAAGTCAGTGCTTGGTGTGTCTTATCTGATTGCTGCCCCCCCCATGGGACACCCCCCAGGCAGCCCCGGGGAGCCCCGCGGCAGCAGGACACGCATCTGACCCCCTCCCCAGGGCTGCTGAGCCTGTGGCAGCGTGAAGCAGGCAGTGCTGCCAGCACCTGTGGCCCTCACTGCATCCCCGGGTGGGCTATGGCACAGAAAGCCTTTCCCGGGGAAAAAAACCCACAGATTTATCATTACTGGCACTAAAAGTTACTCAGAATTGGGACAGAAAGGTAGAGGCAAACTTTTTCTTCCTTCTTTTTTTTTTTTTTTCCTTCTGAAAAGTCTTTTTTTTGGGGTGTGTGCAAATCTTTTGGGTTTTGGTGGTTTTTTTTTGTTTTTTGTTTTTTGGGGGTTTTTTTGGCAGGGAAGGGGATCAAAAAGAAAGAACCTCCCCAACACAGGAGAGCTGGATTCGGTTTTGGCATGTTGTGGGCTGGGAAAGAGTGTTAGGAGCTGGACCTGCAGGGAAGGGCTGCAGAGGCTGGAGCCAGGCTCAGCTCGTTACACCCCAGGGGAGCATCCCTGGGGCCAGCTGAGGCTGTTCCCAGCTATAGAGGGAGCAGAGCTGGGGCTCGCTCTGCCTGGGCGTTTGCCCAGGACTGGGACAGCCCTTGGGGTGCTGTGGGTGGGATGCAGGCGAACCCCAGCAGCCGTGCCCCGACACCGTGGTGTGTTTCCACATGAGCTGGTGGATCTGGCCGCTGCAGCTCCCTCCCTGCCCAGGGCAGGCAACATGAAAAGAGAAGAAATACTGTAAAAAAACCCCAAGGTAACCTGGGCTCTTTCCCCCATCCCCAGCCTTGAAGGGAGCTGAGCATGTTGGCAAGGAAAAGAAGTGTCAGGGGAATAAACTTTCTTCCTTGCTCAGATCTGAGTTATCTGTTGCATCTGTACTGAAGATGCAATTGAAAAAAATTACTCCTTAAAAGGCTCTAAAAAACCTGCATATGCTAAACAAAGCAGACAATCCCTAAACCCTGGATGAGGAAGGGTGATTTTGACATGAAAAAGATGTCACCAAATCCCTGAGCTATAACTTATGGGTTTTGCAGTCTTGCAATGAAAATATTTCACAGCTGTGAATGGCAGTGTGGGAGCCTGTCCAGACGGTTGTAGCTGTCCAAAAGAAACGAAAAAGCAGCAGATGCTCCAAGTATCTGTTTAACATGTGAGCTCTGGTGACATTGTGGGGGAGAGGACGCTGCTGGGGGGGACGCAGGTGGTCATACACCCCCTGGGTTACCGCATCTGCCTTGGTGAGGAACCAGGAAACTCTTCCCGTCTGCCCAGCAAAGAGGGTGGTTGCCCAAAGGCACATGGGGCTCACTGTGGGGTGCTGGGAAAAGCCTCCTGAAATTGTACAGGACTTACTGTGGGTTGTCTGGGGGAAGGAGCAAACGGGGGAAAGGGAGGGATCAAGGCGGTTTGGGGAGGAACCAATGCGGGAAAAGGGGATAAACGGGACTGCTTGGATGCCTGTCTCGCCATGCCCTGTGCCTGATCACTGCGGCGTGTCCTGTCTGCTTATTAAACTCTCTTTAGCTATTTTCCTGGTGAGGGGCTTTGCCCGGTGTGCACGGGTGTGCGTGGAGGTGGGAGTGCCGGTGACGGGAGGGACAGCGTGGGGCCCAGCAGCCAGCGTGCCGGGACAGCAGCGGCCAGAGAGACTGGGGAGCAGGTGGGTATGTTGGAGTGTGAGATCGTTAGCAAGCCAGACCAACTGGAAACTAGGATAAAAGGCTCAGGAGGATAAACTGGAGAGGCTGTATGTCTGAGATCAGCAGCTGAATGAATCTATATTGTATGTATATATTTTCTGCTAGTGAGTTTTCATCCTGATTAGCCAGAGAGGGGAACAGGATGAGGCCACTGGTGCTGTCTGTGTGAGGGCTGTGCATTTTCTGCGTGTACTGATTTGCATGGCTGACTACATGTGCATGTGCATATATATATATGTATATACACACACGCGTACGTGCTGTGGGTGTGCGTACATACATTCTGTGTCCGTGCACACCCAGCCTCGTCGCTGGCCAGACGCAGGGACTCAGAGCCGCAGCAGCCTCACCTCTGGTGGGCTGCCAGATCTGGCAAACCCGAACACAACCAACCTCAGCACAAGCTTCCCCAGTGGGATGCTGGCATGAACCCACATCTCCTTGCCTGCTGGCAGAGAGGTGACCCCCCCTCAAGTCCTCCCAGGGCGGGTGGGGGGCTGGCTGCAGGCAAAGGAGCCCCAAACATCCCTGAAACCCAGCTGTGCTCATGTCTTTACGGGAAAAACTAGGCAGGGCTGTTTGTATTTTGCTGAAGGACTAGTGAAAGTGGCAGGTAAAGAAGGAAACAAACGCGGGTCAGCTGCAAATATCAGTCATGAGGGGCTGACGGCTTGGCCCCCGGGGTTTTGTACTGCCGCACGCCTTGTACGGCTGCCTGTGTCCCTTGGGGCTGGCAGCGTGATGGCTGCGTGGGAAGGGCAGGGAGCCAGCGTCTCTGGGGGCTCCGACTGTGACCGCAGCCTTTGTGCTGTCCCCCGCTTTAAAGCCTTGCAGGAGCACGAGTGCTGCTGTGTGTAATACAGAGAAAACCTCCAGCCGGGATTAGTCATTTGAGGCTCTCGGTGCTGCCTCGCAGCCCTCTGGACGGGTGCTGCGGAGGGGCTGGATGCACTCATCTGTAGAGCCCCTGCGCGTACTGAAATACGTGGCCACGCGATGGCTGCCGGTGCCCCTGTCCACAGCACCCGTGGGCTGCTCCTGCGAGTGCACGTGGCCTCCTGCCCGCGCTGACGCACAGCCCTGGGCACATGGGGCCTGGCTGCTGCTTTTAGATTTCTAGGAGAATTATACAGCAGCTGGGAAATATTTCCTGCCCCGGCCGTGTTCCGGCCGTGTTCCTGGCTTATGTCACAAAGACGGTGAAATCGGCATGAGATGAGCCTGGAAGCCTCGAGGACTATCTGCTGGGGACAACCGCTTGTTTTTGGGGGATACGGACTTTTTCTCACCTCACCCATAAGTAAAAGATTAAGCCTGTGGAAGCCCTGTTGTAATAAGAACTTTTCAACCATTCGTTCAAGCTGCGTCTCATCTGGACAATTCAGTCTTTTGTAAATAAAAGGAATAAAGAAAAAAACCCTGAAAAATCTGAAAGCAGGTTGTCTGCCATGTTAAAGCAGAGGTGGGCAGCAGGTCCCAGCACCCTCCCTCCTGCAGGATCCGGAGAAGGAAACAGTGATGCTGTGGGGAAGATCTCTTATCAAGACTCCTGCATCACCAGGGTGAGTATCAGGAGAATTTCCAAAGGTTTCAGATGCACATTTCCTAATATAGAAACTGTTAAGCTGGATGCTAGTGCTATATTTGGTGCTTTTTACAGTGAATAAACATGATGTGATTGCTGAAGAAATGGTCAGGGCTTAAGGAGTAGTGACCACAATCTGATCATAGTCAGTACAAGCAAAGGACAGCCCCAGCCAGTAATACAGCTACTAGATGTTTCAGAAGGGCTAATATAAATTAGGGGAAATCACGAGCAAAACTGACCAGGTGGAAAGAAAAATAACTGAATGACTGTGAATGGAAAGTTAGAGAGCTCTTTAAGAAGTGTTTGAGAAAAAGCGAAGGAACCAATTTAGCCAGAAGTTTAACCTGACAGCTGTTAAAAGTAAGAAAACAACATTCAGGAAGCAAGAAGAGGAAAGAGTTCATGTTGTCCGTGAGGGAGATGCTATGAAGCATCATGCTGGTCAACACGCTTTTGTTAACACCAGCTCTTGATTCAGTCTCTGGAGTTCCATAAGTAACGGATAAGACTTTGCTGACACAGCTGATGGCGAGAGGGAGGTGAAGAGGTATTGCATGCATCCTGGTTAGAAAAGGATGAGCATGGCATCCCAAGATAACACCTGCAAAGGGATGAAGTGATTCATCAAGCAGGAAATGGTACTGCATGTGGGTCTTTCTTGCTGGCCTTGGCTGGGGCAGGAATGATGTCTAACCCTTCTCCACCTCTTTAATGTAATAGTTTGAAGTAAATGTAAGGCCATCACCACTGATTAAAAAGCACAAGTCACCCCAAGATAAAGAGACACATGGCAGAGGCTGGGGTTTGCAGACAGAGCTGTTGCAATCTCCAGGCTGTCTCTATTCTAGAAATGTCGCCAGCTCTTAACCCCCTTCTCTCCTTACTGCAGTCGCTGCTTGCCCACCACCCATCTGCTCATGCTTCACTCCAGCTATTTAAGGCAGCTAATAAGAGGTAGTACCTCTGCCTGCAAATCTTCCCCAAAACCCTGCTCGCAATTCCTATCGGCGTGTTTAGAAGTGAACAAGTGAGAGACCCACAGGAAGAATCAAGAGCCGCAATAAATCCTTGTTTTCAGGAAGGATGACTTTGGAAGCACTTTTGTTGGCCATAAGTACTCCCACGGGGGTGATGAGGGGAGGCAGACGGGTCAGTGATGACAGTGCCGGATAGGCAAGAGAATCCACTTCCTTCACCCAGAGCAGGGTGGTGTCTGGAGCATCTGTCCTGCGGGTTTCTAACATCACAGGAATGACTTGGGAATGGAACTGGCTGAGCCGGGGAGCTCTGCAAGACCAGCTGCATTTCTGAATGTCAGCTGTAGTTTATTTTTTCGGGGGGGTTTGTTTTTTGGTTCCCGCCCCGCCCCCCCTCCCCCCCTGCGATTGCCATTTCCCTTTACCAGAAAAATGGCAGAAGATGTAATTGATTTTCTCTCCTGATATGATATGATGGTATGGTACGGTGGGGTTTCTGACTGAAGCAGCTACTGAGGAAAAGGAAGGGAGATTGGTATGACTGAGTTCACCTTGACCTTTTAAAGGTGTCGCAGTGAATGCTGAGCCCCTGCCCACTCAGCTGATACTGTGGTAAATGAGGTCCACTGCAAGGAACAGAAGAGCACAGTCCGCAAGGGCTCGCTGGAAAGAGATAATACTCAGGGCAAAGATTACCGCTGTCAATGGAAACTCTCCTGTCACGTCAAAAAGGGCGCAGCAGCTGATGTTTAGAAACCTATCAAGTATGGTGTGAAAGGCGGTGGCTGCTAGCGAAGGGAATGTCACTTTTCGCTTGCTCGGAGGGCTGCCCTGCTGCCCACTGGGGGCTGTGCTGAATGCCACAATGCTGCCATTAAAAACTGCTTTTAAATATGTAGCTTTCCCCAGTCACTGTACCTGCTTACAGATGCCACCCAGCCTGTCCCGGGATGCTGGGCGCACCGCAATCCCTAAGCACCAAGAAAAGCCGTCAGAGAGGCAGGTCCTAATCCTGCCTGGTTTTGCCGTGCCTAGCACAGCCGGAGCTCAGCATCACGTCCTCTTGGAAAAAAAGTCTTCTCTTGGCCTGAGGACTGTGACAGCCAGGGAAAACAACCCTGCACACAGCAGTGAGGAACCAGCAGCTGCTGGAGGTGTGTTCCGGGGAACCCAGTGCTCCCATAAAGTAGCTTACTCGGAAAAATCCCAGTGCAGCACTCTGGGATGAGGCACAGTGGGATTTACCCCAGTGGTGATGCTCCTTTTTTGGGATCTCCCCACAAAATCCTGGCTCCACATAAATGTCAACATTTTTGCAAGTGATTTCACAGCATTTTCACAATTTCGTTCTCTATTTTACACTGCCAAAAATAGCCTGACTAACATAAACTCCTCTCCACTGGCTCAGTGCCTCTGCTGGCAGAAATCCTTGACACACGTCAGCCAAGGAGTGCCTATAAGCAAGGAGCAAGAAAAGGCCACAGGGAAGTGAAATCAAAGATGAGAGACAGTTCACGTGGTTCAGAGACACTGTAACAGGAATCCATAGACTTTTTAGGCAAAATTCCTTGACTTTGATAAATATATCTGGCTTATATACAAAATACTTTATTTCTGGAGTGGACAGAAACATTAAATGGCGATAGCTGGGGCACATGCTGAGCAGCAGGACCTGGATGAAAAATCTTGCCTTTGTAACACTGCTTTTCCCCACCTCCTATAAAACTGCAAGGCTTCTTCTGCTATTGCCCACTGTTTTACTAAATCAAACCACACGACTGGTTGTTCTTGAGGCAAAGGCAGCCTCGGTGGAACATATGCAGCCACACACAACACTGGGCATAAGTTGTATTACTTGACTGCAGCAATGCACCATTGCAGCAGCAGCACTGTTCCCCTAGTTAGTAATTTAAGCCAAGTGGAGGCCAAACCTTAAAATTACAGGCAAAGACCACCAGCAAGAGCCAAGAAGCCAGATCTCACCTGTGAGCATGTCCCCGTTCCTGCTCGGCTTGCCAGAGGGCCCAGAGGATCCCCAAAGGATCCCCAGGCACATTGCGAAAGGCAGGTCCAGGAGAACAAGGTATGTCCTTCCATCCTGATGTCCTATTTTGATGTCCTTCAGCTTTGACGACAAACCATCAATAGTCACTCAACCAGCTCCGCTTCTGCTGAACAGCAGTTTCATACAGAACATGCTTCATGAAAAAGCTTCATGAAAGAGAGAGTCAGCACTATGACTGCAGGCACCGTGAATACCCACAGCTATTCCTCTGCCCAAGAGGCTTCCTTGCCCCACGAGACAACGTTAGGTTTTGTTCTTGGAAACCCACGCTGGTGGCTGCTCGTTTCCTTTTTCCTTCTAGATGTTTACAAACAGTTTAATTGGTTGTTCCACTGTTTTTCTGAGAAGTAAAGTTAAATGCTCCTATATAGGTCGGCAATTCCTTCTTTTGAGGAGGTGAAAGCACTTTCCCAGGAAATGGGAACTCGGTCGAGGAGGGTGCCAGCAAGGGCTGCCAAGACTCGGGCAGGGACACCCACCCTGTGGCTCCCACCCACGGGGTGCTCCCCATGGGCCAGGGGCTGTGGTCAGTAGTGAGGATGCTTTGTCCCATCCCAGTGGTTGGAGCATGGGGGCACTGGCAGGCTGGGGCTCCGAGCTGCATCTGAGACCTGGTACAGCGAGACCTGGTACAGCAATGAGGCTGCAGGATTCAGCCTTGACCGTGGCCAACACGCTTTAGCCAAGGTTTTCAAACACACAACTCTCCAGTCTGGGAAAGCCCAGAAATCACAGCCTAATGTAAGAGATACTGGATTGTTGTCAAAAAAACCAAACAACCCAGCAAGCCATGCTGCCAGTTAATTCTGGTTTCCTTCAGTCCTGACTGGAATAACATTGCTGCATCTGCCACCGAGAGGCATTTCTTTGGAAAACTACTAATCAGGCTCTGCTGCAGAGCACCAACAGGCTCACAGAGCCCCAAAGCCACCTCAGCCTGCCTGCCTACCCCATCACTGGAATGGCATGATGACTGCAAAGGGTTGAGGAAAAACTCCAAGAGACTCCAGCTTTAGGGTCTGTAAGAGTCGGTCCAAAGAGAACGATATTGTCTCAACATTGCCAACAGAGACCTGGAGATGGAATGTGGTCCTCATGGACACCAAGACGCGGATACCCTGAGAAGGAGAACTGCATGGTACGAGGAGTACTATGCCGCTCCCTGCTACCTGGGACTGAAAGGAACAATTACGATAAGGCCACATAACCGCTCTCCAGAAGATGGATCACAACCACTGTCGTCGCAACGAACCAGGAAACTTGAACTTCAGGTGAACTTTCTTCATTATAATATCATTATAATACAAACCCACACCTCCTGGTCTGAAGCTGCCCGCCTCTAAGGCACACCACGCCTCAGGCACTCCTCTTTGGGCACGCGTGGTAACCTTGCTCGAGAAGGTGGAGACTGGCAACAACTCATGGGCCAGAGGAGGAGCAAGGTGTATTGCTTGGCATAAAAGATGGCTCCTTAGCAACCCAACTTCGAAGATCTTCCCCACCAAGGATCACGAAGATTGGAAGGACCAGCGGGACGCTGCCTGGACCTGGGACCATAGGGACACCTTGGACCCGCAGTGGTAACTATAATCCTCTTCTCTTTACTATACCTTTTCTTTCCTTCCTGTCACTCTATCTATCGCACACTGCTTTATGGGCAAACAATAAAGTTGTGCTGTTTGATCAAAGCATAACCCCTTGACGTGGTCGCCTTGATTTTTTATGCTTCGAGATCATAGTAAACAAACCATCACGAGTTCACTGAGTGGACCATGACAGGGTCCCTGTGGAAGAGCTACCAAAATAATTTGGATCAACGCAGCAAATTTTGGCAACTGCTGTGTGTGTGCAGCACATCACCAATGCATCAGGATGCCAAAGGCCAGGAAGATTTCCTCTAGGATGGAGAGCAGGGGCTCTCCAGCACATGTCTAAAGCCACCAAATTTGCATGCACTTGGGTTTTCATATGCAAGGCAGAAGGACAAGCTGAAGGCAATTAAAACCACAAAAGATAGTCTGTGCATAGGTGTTTACGATGCCTCTGAATGAGCTGTCCTCTTTCCTGGTTTGGACACAATGCCAGATAAATTCTTGAAATGTAGCTTTTGATCCTCGGCGTTATCGGTCTTGTTAACCCAGGCCAAGCAACACTTGCACTGGGGAGTACAGAAATGAGGAGGCAATTTCAGAAATACATATGCACACCCTCCACCCACATTTTTTTTTAGAGTTTTAGGAGCAATCAGTACAAGATCCAGAGTTGAGGAGGGAGGAGACAGAGCTGGGCGAAAGCTCGTGTCTGGTTCAAAGGCATGTACCCAAAATGTGAGAATTAACAGAATCACACAAGTTTGGAACATCTGTACTCAGCATCCTGGTATTTTTGCAGAAACTAAGCAGCAAATGGCAAAACCAAGTTTCCTTTCTTGGAGGGAGCATGGAGGGAGTTCACAGGGCAGAACAGCCCATGCTGTCTGCGCCTAACAGAGCTGCAATGCTTGCTTTTCCAGGAAGACAGCCGTGGCATGATGCTTGTGTGCTCTCGGTCTGTGATTCCCCACTGAAACATGGAGCAGCCCGCTGGTAGGCTGTGCAAGGCCTGCAGCTGGCTGCCTCTGCAGTCACTCACTGACGGCTATCACTGCGGGTAGGAGCACAGGTATGGGGCAGCCCTGGTCCCACAGCCCTCCTCCATGCCTGCCTCCTTCAGCCATGGGGACTGAACCCAGAGACAACCCCATGGCAGAGACCTCTGGGCACAAGGAGGCACGTGCTCAGGCGTTGTGCAGCCTGGACAGCCCCCTGAGCCTGTTTCACCTTTCCTGCGGGACCAGGTCCCAGCTTCCCGACCACCAGTGCCATCATCTGCACTGCAGGCGGCCGAGACCTCTGCCCATGGGGTAAGGACCTGGACATGGATTTGTTCCCCCACAGGAAGCTGCTCTGAAGCCACATGTGAGATTTCCTCATATCCAGAGTGTCTGTGGGCTCCCCAGCACCACCAAACCCCTTATGGATGGACACCAGGGCTGTGAGTAGGGTGAGTGTTTTTCTGGGGACCTTTTAAGCAAGCATCTAGACATGGCAGGATGCTGCAGATCCATGGGAGCAAACAACTTCCTTCTCCACATCCCCTCAGCCTCAGCAGGTCTCCACAGCAGCGCACGGTACAGCATTGCTTCACTCCTCTGCAGTGCTTGGCCAAGCCCAAGCCCAGTCACAGCTGATGCTGAGCTTGGTGCGGGGCTGCCCAGGCTCCCAGGCGCTGTGTGACTGCAGTGTGTCAAAACCCTGCCTCCAAACTCACCCTCTGAATCAGAGAGAATTGCTCGGCGGCAGCGCAAACCCTCCTTGCCACAGCTCCTGTCGTATTTCTGAATGAGGAAGGAAGATTAAGGTTGTTCCTGAGGTCTCTCACCAGGCTGAGGCTCCATCCCACCCTGGTGAGTGGCCGCCAGTGGAAGTGGGACAAGGATTTCCACGCACTCAAGAACCGATGGAAAATGTGAAAGCTGAACCTTCTTCAGTAAGTTTCCATGACTTTTGGTTTGCTCTCGAGACAACCACCAGAGAGTATTCCTGCCTCAATCCACCAGCTACTGGCAACTCAAGGTTATTTTTCAAGAGCAAGGGTGGCGAGCGTGGGGTCACAGCAGGTTGCTTACCCAGCTGCTGTACTCCCCCCTTCCTTTGGTGTGTGTTTATAGGAAATATCCTTGCCTAGATGGAAAAAAACACATGAAAGAACATTACTTTTGTTTCCTCTGCATGCAGCGTACATGCTTGTCAGGACATGTGCCTTGTGACAGGTTGAGAGAGCACATTTTGGGGAAGGGAAACTTTCTGACAACTCATCCCTGAAAGACAGACAGACGATAGCACTCCCAATGGGCTCCATCCTCACCGGGAGGAGGCAGCGCCTGACTTCAGTCATGATATGCTAATTTAGAACAGAAAAAAAAAAATCTAGCTAAAAGAACAGTGGAAAGAGCAATGCTGGACTGCCCCAAAAAAGGATGTAAAGCCTGTCACCCCAAATAAGTGCAGGAGGTGGTCCCTGCTGCAGGCAACTGACATTTGGCAGCTCCGTGTGTCACAAGCCAATGTCACAAGAAGACCAAGCAAAGGGGATGTGCAACCCTCTTCCAGGAGGGAAGCCTGGGTGTCCCGAGGGGTCTCTCCAAGTGTGTTCCCTGGTCTGCAGGTTTCAGTGTGTGCAAAATAGGATCTTCCCTGCGAAGTTGTCCATTTGCTCCCTCTTAGGCTTCATGCAGCATCTCATGGCTTTAAAGCTGGAAGACAAAGGTGGAGAGAAATGGAAAGTGCGTATTTTCTCTCCCATTCTTTGTGCTGTCCACCTGTCCCGCATCCCTTCCTATTTATTGTTTCTGTACAGAAAGGAGATTTCAGCTAACACGGGAGGGAGCCAGCCCTGTAAACCCCCCACCTGAGGTTGAACAGAAAGATGAGAGCTTTTACTGACAAAAGACAGTGGAGACAAGCACTGTCCACCCATCATTTAGCTATTGTTGGAAACATCACATATCAAGACATCAACAGCTGAAGCTATGAAAGATATAAACACATCTACTTTCAAAGGCCCTTACTCAAAACTGAACTGGGATGCAATAAATCAGCCCCCACATTCACACACACACACACACACACACACACAAAAAAAAAAAAAAAGAAAAAGAAAAATTAAAAAGAAAAGAAAGAAAGAAAGGAAGGAAGGGGAAATTCAGATTAGTCACAAAGAAGTTCCCCCGCCTGCTTCTCTGTGCGCATAAAGCAGTCTCCTGAAGGCACTGTCTTCACTTCATCTCTGCTCCTGGGACAGGAGCATCCAGTTCATCTGCCCCCTGCTCCTCCAGGCTCCTGCTGTGCTCCTGGCCCCTTCTCCAGCAGCTGCTGGCAGCACGGCTGAGATGGAAGAACAGCCAGATGTAGAGCCGAGAAATCAAGACCACACGGATGGCAAAAGGGAACCTGCAGAGGATGAGTGGAAGAGCTGGCAAAGAGGACAGGTTAGGAACACGCTGCACCTCGTGTCTGCAGCTGCTCAGTGGATATTACTGCTTGCCTGCTTGATTTACCTTGGTATAGATTCTCTGCAACCCTCAACGGTAAGAGCTAATGTTCAACCCATTGTCTGCTGGCCTGTAAAGCTTTGTATGGGCTTAATTTTATTATTTTTTTTAAGAAAGAAAAAAGCATTCAGGTTTATCCCTATTCAAACCACAAATTTTTAATCCTTTCCTTATGACTGTAATTCATTTTTTTACATTGCGTGTCCTCAAAACAACACCTACTATGGCCCAGTGCACGGTATGGGGGCAGGTTGTCCAGAGGGGAATGATTCCAAGAATGGCCTTTGCACTGGCCCCTGGGGGAGGGACGCCTGCCTCCCTCCCGCTCCCTCCCTGGCTTGCATGGACTCGTGTGTGTTTCCATTTAATTAAATAGGATCATCTGGGTGGATGTTTGCTTTCAACAAGTGCATGTGGAAGAATCAGAACCCAGGTTGCTCATATACATCTCTGCACTTTTTAGAAGTACTAGATGTGCAGGTAGATATGTGAGAAAGCAAGCTAGCTTGTGACAACTCTAGCGAGACCCCTGAAGCTCAGGGGTCTCAGCCTGCACATACACTGGGCTTTAGGAGTAGTCATCTATATCTGCCGAGGACAGCCTGTGGGTGTGTATATGAGAGAGAGGGAAAGGCTGATGCGGCCAGAGAGAGTTTCGTGTGCCTGTAACACCACTGCAAACAATATAAATAACAAAGACTCTTGAAACTCAAAATACCGTAGCAAAATTCACAGCAAATATGTTTGGCTCTTTCACATCTTTTCAGTCTGGTGGATTGTCAACAACCTTTCACTGCGATTTCAGTGTCACTTCTGCACTAGCTACTTCTCCTCCTACATCTTCTCCAGGAACTATGTACCACTTTAAAGTGTGTTGTTCTTCTTCATACCAGAGTTCATTCTTTCCTCCCACTTACTTAAACTTGGCAGAGAAGCAAGCCAGGCATGTAACCATGCAAGGGAGGGATGGCCTCGTGCTCTGGGTCCCCTGCTGTTTAACGAAAACCCTTGTGCCCTATACAAGTTTCACTGACCTGAGTCTCACAGTGGTTATTAAACTGCAGAATGATGAGCCTGGTAACACTGAAAGATAACACTTTTCATTCAGTTCAGTCCTCTTGTCCTTCCAGTACTTTGGGAGAAAGAGGTTGCACTGGAAGCCAATGGAGAAGGGCAAGATATCACACTGCTCCAGATGCAGAAGCCTCTCCTGGGTCACACTCTGGTTGTGACTCCTCAGCTCTCCATATGTCTCCCTTCTGTAAAAATGTTAATTCAAATCCTCTTCCAGAGGAAGGTGGCAGGGGCTGGCGCTGCTGCCTGTGAGCCTTACAAACGCAAGAGAGCAGCAGCTGAGGAGGAGATACCGTACATGCCTGGAGTTTCCCTTCCTCAACAGAAACAACTGAAACAGGGTGCTCAAGGAGCAGCAACTGCTGCAGATGAGAAGTCCAGGTCCTGGGAGTCACCAGAGGACCTTTTCGGTTTTAAACACTTGCTAACTGTGGGCTCAGAACCCGTTTCTGTTATTTTAAGCAGATAACCATGGTGTGCTGCTCTGACTGCACCGCGCTGTGCAGGAGCGGTCTCATGGGCTGTACATGGGCATTGCATCGCGCTGGAATGCCAGGGCTCAGTGTGTAGCCAGGAACCAACCATACAAATGTCTACAGAAGAGGCAGCAGTACTAATCTGACTTGACTGTTGGGGCATTTTAGGGAGATGTAGGGAAGTAGGGGCACAGCAGCATCCAAGCGACAGGCTGGGAACGCTGGTCTGTGGGAGCAGCTGAGAGGCTGCCCTTCTTCTTGGGAAGAGTCTCCCCTGCTCTCCAGGGCTGGAAAGTGCCACACTAATAGGAAGACAGTAGCTGTGGTTTTTCATAGCAAGACCATATCTGATTACTTTCCATTGTCCTCACAGCTCCTAAAAAAGCCCCTGGACTGTTCTGTGAAAACACAGCGCAAACAACGTCATGGCACATGCTCAGGAAGGTCAGCGTCTCAGACCATGCTTAATAAAAAGGGACAGTGATGTGGCTTCTGCCATGATGCCGCCTGGAGAGCAAGCCTCAGCTGTGATTTCCGAACGAGAAAGTTAAAAAAACCAAGGTAGTGATAGCCTGCTTTCATATCTGCAAGGCTTGTGAGTTCCCACCTCTGCTGGAATTACCTCCTGTGGCCGCACCAGCTGGGATCAGGCCATGGGCAAGCCACTCACAGGTGTGATCAGGGGGTGTGAAACCACCTAATGGTGAATGCACGGGAGGTAAAAGCCTTAAGCAGCTGTTGGTAATTCAAAGGCTTCTAGTGATCTGTTGCAGGATGGTTTTGCCTGAACAGGGCAGAAAAAGGTGCAGGAGGAGGAGCAGTGCAGCGGTTTAATGTCAATAAGGAAGATATGGCCATAATCCTAAGACCTCCTGGTGTGGAGAAGGTACAACGCTCTTCCAGTGCACAGTTGTCTGCAATCTGTATGACACAGGGAGTCAGGTAGATGATTGCAACAGTCCCCTCAATCAGCGTGTATTGCTACAGTCCCGTGAGATTTGTGCCTCATGCAGTACGAACCTATTCCTGAAACTTCTGCCACATGGCACAGACACAATGTCTCACACAGGAGGAAGTCTCATGTTTGGGGAACCAGAACAGGTGAAAATGATGTGGAAACCCTGTAAATGATACAGGGAAATCTGAAGCAGTTGGTAAGGAGCATCTCTGTGCGCTCAGCTCTCCCGGCATCCTTTTCCACATACCATTAGAAGGCAGAACAGAGAAAGAAGGGTGACTGACTTTGTTACTAGCTTGCGGATGTCCTTCCAGTCCTACAGAGACGTTCTCTCCTCAGCAGAATTTACTACTAGATAATTGCAAAGTGCTTTGAGACTGTGCCGTAACTGTCAGAGATACGTAATACAGGTAACATGCATTCGTGACAACAGGGCTGATATTCTTATAATTGCTACAGGTTTGTCACCCAGCCCGTCTGTGTTTGATACACCCTGTCCACCGGTGGCCAGGTCGGACAGATTGCAGTGCATGGTGTTTGACCTCAGTAGCTCAGTGGTCCTGTGCTTAGCTATCATCTTGTTGGGAAACCACCTGGAAATCCCAGCTGCCTGAACCAGAGTGAAACGCTCGTGCACTTGGGTGCCTAGAAAAAGAGTAAGCGTAAGACTCAAGCTGCTGAGGCAGTGGATAGGATCAGTAATGCTGGGAGAGATAGTTCCACCGGAGCCAGTGTGCAATAAAAGCTTGTGTTTGGTAGACGAACCCAGCCTTGCCAGTGGAGCAAGCGGCAGAGCATCAGCTGTGGCAGCACTAGAGGGTGCCAGAGCGGACCTTTCCCACCACCAGGACCCACCTCACCCTCCAGCACACAGCAGCCTGGCTCCAAGCTCCTTCCCCTGCTGCTTGCCTTCACCAACTCCCAGCACCGAACCTGCAGATGGGCGCATCTCTGCTCACTCTCTGCTCTGCTCCAAAACCTTCCCTGTGCTCAGTGAAGGGGCTGCTCTGTTCCTGTAACAAACACATGAGGTCAAATACATGAAAGTCAGCCCAACGCACATCCCACCAGCCCACCTTCTCCCTTAGGAAACCTATAGCATAGGTAAGGAGAAGAACACAGAGCAGCAAGCCTAACCTTTCACTGTGTAAGCTGGCAAAACACTGAAGACTTGTGGTTGTGAAGAGACTGTAGATTTGGGCCTTCTGTGGTTAAGATGAGAGATGGGTTTGATGCAAAGTTCAGATCTAATACAGAAGCTTGGTGTTTTGCATATCTGATCAGTAAGATACACGCTTCTGTCTTTGCATTCACTTTTTCTGTTACACTCATAAAATGCAAGTCGATTTTAAACACATCTTAATGCACTTCTACTACGGGAGCCACGGAGACACACATCCAGTAACAGCCTGTAAAAGACCCAAAGTGGAGGGAACCGTAAGGCCAGAGCCACCTCTTAGTACCCTGCAGGAGGGAGGTGAGACAGCGGGGACATGTCTGGGTCCCAGCTCTGCAAACTGGCACCCCTGGCTGTAAGTCAGACTCGAGGGGGTCAGGCAGAAGAGGCTCTGCACCCCAAGGTCCTTCCTTAATGTTTGGTGTGACTTGAATACATTCACCGGGATGTTTTTCTAAACAGGACCAACACTGCCTGGTGTGCTCTGGAGGGCTCGGCACTGGGCTGGAAGTCAGATTGGCTAGGAACCGCTCTATTTTATAATAGAACCACTGTATTTTATAATAATGATATAGAATCACAGAATGGTTTGGATTGGAAAGGACCTTAAAGATCATCTAATTCCAGCTTCCCTGCCCTGGGTAGGGACACCTTCCACCAGATCAGGTTGCTCCAAGCCCCGTCCAACCTGGCCTTCAGCACTTCCAGGGATGGGGCATCCACAGCTGCTCTGGGCAGCCTGTGCCAGTGCCTCACCACCCTCACAGGGAAGAATTTCTTCCTTATGTCTAATCTAGATCTACCCTCTCTCAGTTTAAAGCCACTCCCCCTTGTCCCTTGTAAAACATCCCTCTCCAGCTTTCCTGCTGGCCTCTTTAGGCACTGGCAGGAGTCCCCGGAGCCTTCTCTTCTCCAGGCTGAACAACCCCAGCTCTCTCAGTCTTCATAGGAGAGATGCTCCAGCCCCCTCATCATCTTCATGGCCCTCCTGTGGACTCACTCCAACAGGTCCATGTCCCCCTTATGTTGGGGGCCCCCGAGCTGGGCACAGAGCTCCAGGTGGGGGACTCAGGAGAGCGGAGTGGAGGGGGAGAATCACCTGCCTCAACCTGCTGGTCACGCTGCTTGTGATGCAGCCCTGGATACGGTTGGCTTTCCGGGTTGTGAGTGCACATATGAAAGCAAGTAAAGAGCAGCTGGCTGGCAGCAACCGTGCCAGCTGAGGCTGTCTGCAATGCTTTTGGAGATACAGTCCTGGCTTGGAAATGAAAACAATAGTGGCAGCAGGAAGGGACCCGCGTGGTGTGTTAACAAGGATTTCTCTTCTTTTCTTTCAGCCTCAGAGCGACAAAGTGCAGTGGACCCACATCCGATACACAGGTGGGTGGGCTTCGGGGCAGGGGGCACCCAGGGAGGGCTCACCAGGCCCTGCAACGCTGCCCCTGGCCCCTCAACGAGCACCGGTACCCCTGGCATGCTGCCCCTGTACAGCAGCCGCTACCGGAGCCACCGCTGCCCCCTCCGCTACAGCAGCCCTCAGGAGATCTCCTGGCTCTGCTGGAGCACTGCCTCTGTTACTGGATGGCTCCCAGCTCACTGGAGCATGTCCTGTGGGGGGCTCCCGGGATGCCCGCACCCCCGGAACACTCCCCTGGTACCCGGGTGGCAGCTCCCAGCTTCCCTAGGTTGCAACCCCCCCGTACTGCGGTGCCCCCAGGGGGCTCCCCCCGGCCCCTGGGAGGGCTCCTGGCTCCCTGCTCTGCCCCGCACCAGCCTGGTCCCTGCAGTGTGCCATGGTGGCTGGTGGCCCCTAAAATACCAGAGGTGGTTGAGTGCTTTTTGTCACAGCAATGGCTATTTCTTCTGATGGAGGAAGATGCCAGGAGAGCTGTCTTGGGGGAGAGGGGCCAAACCTGACCCAGTGCTGTAAGGGGCCAAAACCAAACAAAAGGACTTCCCAAAGCAGAAGAAACCTGAAAATCCACATGGATTTCTGCAATCCTTACCTATCTACTAAACCAAGCTTTCACTCTGTGAAAGAACAAGAAAAGTATTTTTGAGAGTTTACTGAGTACATGCGATGTGCTCTTGGGGTATTTCTGAAACAAGTCAATGATTTCCTGATTTATGAAAAATGTAAATGATTTCCTGGGGAAGAGTGAGCGAGTGTACGCACAGAAGCAGAAATAGCAGTGCTCTGCATGCCGACTACATTGGATGTTTTTTCCAATGGCATACCTCAACAATAGAAGCAAATGCTAAAATTTTTAAATCGTGCTAAAAATATTGTTGATGGTTTTACTTTCAGTTAATATTGTAAGGTAGCAATGGACCTAACCTAGTAGAAACCTATGTTCTTAGAGAAGAAGCTTGGGAAATTTGGCCTCAGCCCAGAGGGGCTGTGCTGCCTACCTTCTGGGTCCCAGGGGTTTCAGCTGGTGTGCTGAAAACCCAGGAGTACAGCAGGGGAACATTCCCGGAATAGCCCTGGGAAATGTTACTGCTCGTTCCAAGAGAAAACCTTTCATGCTAAGTTCTGGTTTAACTTCTCCCGACTCTGATCTGTATTAATTTGTTTCTTCCACTTCTGTTTCTACACTGTTCTTTTATCCCGCCTTCTATTAAAAAACCCCGCAACTAAACCCGAGCAGCATCCCCACCGCAAGCACTTTTTCTCTTCCTTCCAGCTCTGCACACTTTTTCCTCTTACTTACTGCCTTTATTTTCCATTCTTTCTAGGAACCAGTGCTTCCTAAACTCACAGAGATGCTTTACTTACATGTCTGTATTTTAAGACACACAGACATACAGTAAATAAATAGTGCATAAATAGAAACTTGGAGGAATAATTCATACAAACTGGAGTTGTAGTCCAAAAGGCACAGCTTGCTCAGGAGCAGGAACCTGGAAACTTCCACCGTAGATGATGCCTGTCTGGAGTAGATGATATTCTAGCTCTGGTCTGCCCTATTCTCTAGTCCACTCTCTTCCTTTCCTGTATTTTTCCCCCATTCCTGCAGTCAGTTCATATAAAACAGCCCATTTCCAAGATGACACTTGTCATCATGGAATCATCTTCGCTTTCTTCCATTCCAGGTGAAAGCATGAAAGGAGTAGCCATGAACCTCACTGCTGAACTAGGCTCTATTCAGATCAGAAATGGTTCCATCATGATCACCTGCGATGGCCTCTACCTAGTGTCCTTGAAGGGCTTTATCTTTTTCTCTGGCCTGGAAGAGGAGGACTTGCTGAAGCTGACACTGCAGAAGACGGGTAAGACGACCAGCTTGGCCCTCTGGGAGCAACCTTTCCAGGACAGAGACACTCCAGTAAACCTCACCACAGTGCTCTACTTGTTTGCTCAAGATAACATCACCCTGTCGACCAACTCCAACGCCACCATCGAGGATTTGTCGTTTAGCCTTGTGTTATTAAGTCCCTTCACTTGCTCCCTGTAGAAGATGACGTATTAAATGTAACGTGTAAAGGGCAGCCTTTCCTACCCATCCATTTGCCTGCGGGCATTTTCCACAGCTGGAGTGCAGAGAAACCACAGTGCAAACGGGCTTTACGTAGTACATGCCGTGTTCATCTCTTTGGAGCGCAGCGCAGCTGTTTTGCTACCTAGGATGGATCTTTCTACCACTGGAGAAAGGAATGCGTGGAGCCCTTGAGGAGAACAGAAATGAAAGCCAAAGAAAGTCACCTAAGCTTAGCTCATATTCAGAGGTCGCCTGGGTTTCTCTGTTTACTTGACAGTATCTGTATATAGTACAAATACGCTGTATATTTGCTAAAATAAAAGTCTGGTAAATCAGGAAGGTGCCTCAAGTGTCTTGAAGCCATTTGGAGAAGGAGGAGAACAGATCTGCTCAAGAGCCCTTTGCCTGGCAAGGCAGGAGACAGGGAAGAGGCGGCAGGGGACTTCCTTTGCAGGGGTCCAGGTAAATGCTTTCTGACAGGTAAAGGCCACGAGAGGAAGGTGGTCTTTTGAAAGGAGCTGATGGAACTGCACTGGACAGCAGACACAGGTTCTGCAGTGACTGTGATGTCTTTAGGAGCAGCTTTGAAGAGCCGAGGCCCACTGGCTCTTCCAGCTATCTGCAGACTGCTGAAGCCTGAGCCGAGGGAGGATCTGGTGGGACATTTACATCCTGATAGCGGCTCTTGGAGGTGTTGAGTTGAAGGAGAATCTCCTTCAAGCACACACACAGACTGGCTTGACCCAAGAATGATCCAGGCACGTAAAACTTTGGAAAGACATGAAAACTCTGGATTTGGTGGGTTTCCTCTAATGGACCAAGTGAAACCTGCAGGTCTGCGCATCCTTTCCTCTGGGAGGACTCAGACGGTTCCTGTGAGCCTCGCAGTAGACCTTGTCATACAGGTGTGCACCACCGAGAGATTCACAGGCACCACCTCCACGACGTGCCTGTGTACCCGTGTGCAACCTGCCTGGCTCCTGCTGAGCTCAGACTGCTCTCAGCGATCCTGATCCCTCTTGTCATCACAGCACGTGGCTGCTGAGGACAAGTCCAGCCCTGCCCGCGCTTGCAGGCAGCATGTGACCTGTATTTTTGGTTCAAGTGGGGCAGATTTCAAGAACAAGCTGACTATCTGGCTGTACACTGCAAAGTCTTTTGTTAAAATTATTTATGTATTTATACTATAGGCATAAGAATGTTACTTCATATTTCTTAGAGACACTGGGAAGGGTTCAGACTTTGGGCTGTTGGCACTAAGCTCCTCTTTGCAGATGCTCCCAGTGCTCCGGGGTGTTTCGGCTACACAGGCACCATGTTGCTGCCCACCTCAGCTGCTGGCCCCACTCCTGGCCAGGCACTCCGGTGGGCTCAGGTGTCAAAGGCAGTTAAGGAAATCTTCCAGGCCTTAGTGAGCTTTTCCATATGCTTTACGATATTGTTGGCCGGTTTTATGAACTTCCCTACCTGGGGCCAGGCCACAGGCTCAGGGAAACCTCTGTGGCTGAAGCAGTTATTCTTGCAGTGCTCAGAAGCACCTTTTTCTCATCTCAGGACTGAGAAGCTGTGGGCTGACACGCAGCCACAGGATGCTCCTCCCCAGCTGCAAGGGGCATTTTGTGCTTTCACCTCTGACCACTCTGCGTGCCATCGGGACAGAAGGCAGCTGCACCCTGCCCCCAAGCTGGGGATTGTCACGCTCCCCTGCTGAAGTGACAATTAACTTCCTAAAAGCTAATAAAACTTTGTAACCGCTGGGCATGTAGTGTCCCTTGTGGGTGGGGAGGTGATTTATACATTCACTGTGTTTGAGCAGACATTTTCACTGGTATGAAAACTATATGAAATTTTCACATACTTTCTTTTTTTTACAGCTCAGCTTCAGTTTCAGTTCTCCCCAAGGGTGTGCAGGGCTGGGGCTTCCTGATGTGGGCCAACACACACAGGGCTGGCCGTGTCAGTGGTGTGGATGGGTGCGCAGGACAGCAAGAAAGATTAAGCCTAAGCAACAGAAATGGATTTGTACCTCGGAAGGGTGCACCCTTTCTTCTTGTTTAGAGCAGGAGAGGGCATTTCACACACTGATTCCTCTGCACTTTTCAGGCTGAACTAGACTGACCTACATATATACATATACCCGCACTTGTCTTGAAATAAAGATTGAAACAATTCAGTTCCTGAGATTAATTACTTGAAGGACTGACTCTCCTCACTAGTAGGTTTCCGTGCCATCAGCTTCTATTTGTATCTGGTGACCCCTTCCTCCACAAGGTTAAAAATCTTTTTGATACGAAAAGCATTAATTTTTCTTATTGGGGTTGTTAAAGCCTTGTAGGAGCTTGTAGATGGTGCTAAAGCCACATCTTACAGCTCTGTTCAATGAGGTCGGTGCACTGAGGTTTTAGGTCACCCCTCGAAGCTCATTACAGCTGGAGGTGTTGATGTGCAAGGCTGGACTAGGCGGTTTCTGGAGACAGTCCCTAACGCCGGAGGGACAGTGCGTTCCCCTTCCCGTGCTTACTGCCACTGAAATGGGATTTCACAGTCTGTCCCTTACAGGGCTTTTCACGACACCCATTTCACAGACTCATCAGTCATCCACATTTCACAGTCATCAACTGGGGATTACTGACTCCTCCACGATTTTAAAGCAATCTCCACCGCTGCTGTGTCTTGGGTTTAACACAAACTGCTGCATAAACTACAGAGGTGGCCACTGTGTCTTCCTTCCCTTCTCTCTCCTCTTTCCTGCCTCCCCACTCATGTAAAGCAAGGGACAGGGTGACAAAGCCAACATAAGAGCCACAGTCACCCCTGGGTGTCAGCCTTACTGCACCCATCAGAGCCGTGGGGCTCTTGCTTTACAGCCAAGAAGAAACTATGGAAGGTGGTGCAAAAAAGGATGGGATGGGACCTCCTCCTCTTTACATGGGAACAAGAACAAAGGATGGGAAACATTTAATTTAAACTCCATTCATGCCCCTTCAAAAATCATCTCCTTTTCTACCACACATGGTCACCCATAACAGTGGATAATGAGCCTGTGGTTTTTAGACACCACTTAAATTTCACCATCTAGCATGAGTCACAGCGATTGCCTGTCTGCTTCACTGATGAGAGAGAACAAGAAAGCTGGAGTGTGCCTGGCACAGTGCAATCGATCCCACTGCTGTAAAGCTAGCACTGTCCAGCTCAGACAGCAGAAAGCACAGGAATTTAGTTTCCATATTCAAGTATCAAAATGGGAAAATATGGCATGAAATCCAACAGTCTCCTGCAGTAACTGGTTGGGGAGGTTTGACTTACTGAACTTTTCTCAGCAACATCCATAACTTCACCCAGTAGAGCTGTTCTCTGAGCTGACAGTTGGTTTTCCAAGGGATCCGGACCAGTCCCAGGGATGCTTGCTTCCAGCTATGCAGTAGTCCACCAAGTAAAGCAAATCGAGTAATGCTGAGGACTGGGAGGAGAGGAGTTGGTACCAAGCCAGAAAGGCACAGTGGCAAGAGAGCTGCAGAAGGATTTATCATTTGCCAATTGCAGCCTTGTATGCCCTAAGGTCGGGGAGTGTTGAAAGGCTTATTCACTCAGTTCTCTGAGCCGATGTGGAAGGCTGTAAAGAGCTAGCAACACAGGCATGCAGAGCGGAGGCTGAAGGCATGTCTCCCCATGAAGGTGCCAAGCAGTGAGCTCACTTTCTGGCAGGTGCTCAGCATCCCAGGGCAAAACATAACCTGGTGGCACCCCACGTGCTGTGCCGGCAGGGGCTCGCTGCGCTCACCGCACCGGGAAGCAGGAGCCTGAGGACTAGAAAGCCCCCAGGCCAAGGCAGGAGGTGGCAGTGGGGCTGGCTGACCTGTCCTAGGGGAGCTGAGCACGGGGAAGGACACTGGGAAGAAAGCCAGGCAAGCACAGGGAAGGAGAGCTCAGGAGAGAGACGCGATGCTGGTAGGAGGTCCATGGATTGTGCTTAGGACTTGGGACCACGGGGTAGGACAGATGGAAGACAGGACAAGAGGTGTTTCTCCTGTGAGCCATGCCCAGTGAACCAGACCTCTGCAAACACCTAAACACAACCACTACCTCCTCAAACACCCATTTACCCCTCTTGATGTAAAGCCTCGCACAATCATTTTAAAAATATGACAGCTGGCACAACCGTTCTCTAATATGGCTCACCTCTTAATGAGCCAAGGTTGTCCCAAGGGGATTACAAGCTAGAGCTGCTCACCAGCACAACTGCGCTCCTGTTCCTGGGCTTGTGCTTTCTCCTGCCTCTGCTGTTTGCTGGGGTTGGTAGTCAGCCAAGACACCAGTGTGTGGAGCTGGGTCTCTGGCCAAGGTGCTCGGGTGGTCCAGTGTTTGGAGACTAAATAGGACAAGGTTTGGGGCAAGACAAATCTTGATGTGGGCACAAATGTACTTTCCTAATAATTGCTTTCATCGTTTGCTCTAAGGCAAAATTCATACCTATTTACCGGCAATCCAGAGACCAGTTTCATTTATTTATAAAGAAAGAATTGGTATTGAACACACCTCCAAGAATAAACAAACATTTAACCCAGCATAGGATCTGATTCATAGAGTATACAGCAACCTTACAATTTCATCACCAAGTAGATCCCTGAGACAAGATATCACTAGTGTTACCTCATGGAGTTCAAAGGACTCACTTCCCTTTGTCTCATTTTGTTAATTTAAGGTTTCTATTACTGCCAATGTCAGCTTATTGGGCTTACCGTCACCAGCACAGAAAGTTAGCAGGGTGCATACATTCAATGGGGACAAACAAATGAGATTTGGTTTCAGACTTTTTCTGGGGTTATGCCCAAAACATTTTGAACCATTGGTTGATCTGCTTCTCCCTTCATCACTTCCCGTAAGACCCAGAGTACATTAACACACCTGCCGACAAGAAACTTTGTTACTGTTTCATATGTTCCACTCTTGACAATGTGAAGGACTAATTCTGGTGGCTGCTCACCAGCTCTGAAAAGCCTCCAGACCAGATCATGCATTATCTACAGCAGTATCCACCCTTCACAAGTAAAGATTTGCTCCAGCTTACGTAAGAAAAATATCCCTGGATCCCAGTTGACTGCAGTAACTTGAGTCATCTCTCCCAGGTATGCCTTGAGTTATGCTTGATTCTTTTTACAAGATGTGTCCTTTCTAGACTCAGGGGCAGGCGCTGCCTTCCCGTAGCAGTGCTTCACATCCCACGTGCTGAATCCTGATGGCTGTGCTGACTGTGCTCTCGCAGATGCAGCCAGAGACCTCAGCTGCCCTGTCCCAGAAAGCAGCCAGGACTCTCTTCCTTGCTGTTGTGGGTACAGTCACATACACTCACGCCTTTTGCATGGGTTTTTGTAAGAATAACAGCAAAAAAAGTAATAGCAGATGGAGAGATAACCCATCACTGGCCCTTCAGACTTTCCGAGGTATCTGCATGCAGTTTGGACCAGACGAGCTGTGGCCATCAGCAAGGACTGTGCCACAGGAGGGAATGGCCCGAGCCGAACAGCAGAGTCACTGGTCTCGAGAAGAACACCACAAATACTCCAAGATTTTAGGTCAGTGCAAAACTGCTGCGTAAAGAAAGCTGTGTCAGAACCAGAGAAGGGGCTGAGTCAGTAACCAAAACCTGAGTTTAGTGGAAACAACCTCTTTGCACAATTAACATCTGCCATTGTTACTTGCAATGCTTCACATTATAAACACAGCTGACCAAAGGAGCAGAAGTGGACAAAATGACCAAAACCCAGCTCGGTGGCCACAGCCAGGTGCAGAGGTAGGCAAAGCCACAGAAGGCAGGATAGCTGCCTGCAGCTAAAACCATTCACAAATAGCTCAAAGGAGGTACCTTGGCAGCGGTAAAGGCAAAGGACACCTAGCCACGAAAGGTCTGAGGGGTTTTCCAAGCAGATTGTGGAGACTGCTTTGCCAAGAGACACGCGGCTCCTCCACACGTGTCAGGGTGCAAGCTCTTGACCTGCAGAAGAGTGTTCCCCTCTGCAGCTGGGAGCAGCCTGCTCACCGCTGGCCGGCACTGCTCCTGCACACAAACTCCCTAGGACAGCAAGTTTTAGAATCCAGGGAAGCCACAAACACAGACCATATACAATAAGACCAGTGAGCACTGTAACTAGCAGGCTGGTGCTCCAATAGAGCATACAGACAAATCTGCAGCCTTCATTAGAAATGGATTCAGGTCGTACCTCCCCAGCCTTGAAAAAAATGCTGTTACAGGTACTGGTTGCTCATAAGATGAACATGCGGTAGGAAGCAGCAGATCGTTCTCCAGCTTGAGAGGTCTGTGAACGAAGCTGAAAGGAGAGTGGAGGGAAGAGCCTGGCAGTGCCAGGAGCCACAGGCACCTCAGGGACTCTGCCCTGGAAGGCTGCGGGGATGCATGTCCTGTCAGTGCTCAGGGTCCTGCGGCCGGGACAGTATCTTGGCTTATCAGCACCCTGAGGCCAAGTGCTGGTTCATACAGTGTCAGAGTGACAGTATCACAAATTACTACACATCATACCAAGAGGCTGTAAAATCACATGGGTTTAAATTAGAATCCGTAAGTCATAAGGAAAGAACACATTTCTTTCTTAAGCAATGAAAGATGCCCAGATAATGATCTGTCGAGGGTCATCTGCATAACTGGTTAATGTGCTTTGCTCAGCAGTGACGCATATCATATGGCTCACTTCTTGTGCACCTTTTCCTTGGGCCTAAGGCTGTACAATAATGCCGCACTGAGGGAAACATTTTTTGGCTTTGTAATTCTGTAACGTAACTCTGAATGAGTGGCTTTCCCTATGCCAGCTCTCTCCTTGAGGGACCAGGACTATCTGGTCACTGGGGCTTCAACAGCATGTGAGAGCAACGTGGTTTTCTTCCTTGTGCTGTTTTATACTCCCTGTCCCAGACTGAGCACAGTGAGTCAGACCTTGGGGTCTGAAAGTTTTGTTTTTCTCCTCCTGCTCCTGACCATGATCATCAACAGCATGAGTATGTTAAAATACTTCAAATAGATGTTGATGAGCATGTTAAAATACTTCAAATGCATATACATTCAGCATCATTCTTGCAGTACTTTTACACTTGCATTTTCTCCAAACCCTGGAAACTGTAACAACTAATTAAGACAGATTAAGCAGGGACCACAGTTGCGAATGCTGTGTCATGAATATTTGAGCACTTTTGTTACTTAGGATCATCCATCTTAGCTTAGCTATTTCTAAGTCTGTTTTGCAATGCTTGAACACCCTGCTCCATCCTCAAACACGCATGCAGATATGCCAGACATATCACCTGTTCCTCACAGCTCCTGTAACACTGACTTCAGCAAATAGCAAGGCATGTGAATTCAGGAATGTGGTGGGAAAATGAACCTCAGGCCCAGTCTCCCAGTTTTGTTTGAAACAGACCTGAACCACCCCAGTGGTTTTCCATAGCTTGAAACACCAGACCTGCCACTGGGGGGTTGCAGGAAACACTGTTGAGGTGATGGAGAGTTTTGCTTGCTTCTGCTCTGGTTGCAGCTAGCCAGCTGATGAATGCAGCATGGGGTAACACAAAAAGCCAATGTGCAGAATTCACCCTCGGACAGGAGGTTGAGGCAAGTCTCCATCAGTTGTACAGCTCAGTCAGCAGCTGGTGCAACCATGGCCACCTCATAAATACACTGCCCCCAGCCCTTGGCTGGGCTCACGGCTCGATCCGGGTCTCCAGCACCGATTAACCTGTTAACGGCAGAGCAGTGCTTGAGACAGGCAGTTAGAGCTTTAAAGGCCCAGATTAGCACCACTGCTCTTGAGCAGCATGTTGGGAGAGCCATGGTGGTGTATGGGGCACTTGTCATGCTTCGGGACAGCTTTTGTCCCTTCCCTGCCAGGCCCACTCCTGGTCAGCCCCACATGGCCTCAGCTGGACGTGTCCCCTCCCACTGAGCTTTGTGACAGCACAGATGTCCCCATAAAGCATGATCCTGCCTGACTTCCTACACGACCCACTGCCTTACTATGCACACAGAATCAGATACGCCTCTGCTAAGTGATCAGTCGTATGTTGTTAATGTAACCACTCACCACAGCAGGATGTGTGGGACTTCTGCTTAACTTAGGCTCTCCCAGCAGAGCTGGTTGACTGGGGAGCCCAAGACTCTTCTTGGTGCCCACCTTGGGCATTCACTGCCCCAAATGCCAGGCCCGTGGTCCCAAGAGGGCAACCTTGCTGCCCCTCTGCGGGCTATGGGGAGGTAGGTGTCTACAAAGCCCTGCAGAGGGCAATCCAGGCTGCCTGGCTTCCATGTCCTCCTCTAGGACTTCTTCTTCGCCTCCCCAGACAGCCCCCAAGATCTCCACTGGCCACATGGGCTTCAGGGTGCCCATCCTCTGTGTGCCAACATCACTGGAGACCAGTGTTCACATCCTAATAATTTGGAGGCCAGTCATCTCCAGCCAGCTGGCCACGGGATACTGCAGGCAAAGCCACACTGAAGCCTTTCTGTTGCTATCTGGTATGCCGTTGTGGCCCT
>JAVJGI010000032.1:9107585-9157294 GCA_035590275.1 Ibycter americanus | reverse complement strand
AAAACACTGCAATCTAAAACCTAGCAAGTAAGCATCTGCAGGAAAGTAGGGTGTGCTTTCCTGGGGGTGAACTTCAGCTGCTGCCCACCCACCCACACCGGAGCTCGGCAGTGCTAACATCGCCAAAATGCCAGGCTTCAGTCAGATGGCTGTGTCCTGCACAGCAGCTCCCAGCATATCTGGGCAACACGCAGTTCAAATGCTTAAATCCCTGCTGGTGTCCTGACACGCTGAGCTGCAGAGCTGAGGAGCAGCTCAGATGGGATGATAAGGGTGAATACAGCAACAGACACAAGAGACAATGGAGGAGGTGGTGGGGAGAGGGTTGGTGTCCTGGGCTGTGGGCAGGGGTTTGAGCGTGCAGAAAGCGGTGGCTCTTGATGCAGTCTCTCAAGCATCGTGCCTCTGAAAGGCCCGCTCATGGGTTAGATTTTAGGAAAAGGTTTGTGACTTTCTTAATCTGAGCAAACATACTTCATTTGGGTGAAAGTCTCTTAATTTCTTCTGAAACCACCAACCTCTTTCCTCCAAATGCAATTCAGCAATTCAATACAATCAGTTGAGGCGTCAGACTGAGTCATGTTAACATAATTTGTCTTCAAATTAGAGCAGGCACATTCCCACAGGCAGTAACTTTCTGTCAATTCCTTTCAAGTTTAAATGCTTCCATGTTTTGCGTCAAAATAAGACTTCATTTCAAAACTAACAGTGGTTGTTCCAAAGTTAAGCAAATAAAGACTGTATAAGCAAAACAAAACATTACAGATGGGGATGACTGAACTTCTGATACATCTGTGAAGAGGAGCAGCGGAAGATGTTTTTCCTTTTTGATCTTGACAAATTTTCAGTGAATCAGTAAACCAGCTGTTCACACAGTTCCAAGGAACATTCTACTGGTTTTTCAAACAACCTACAGGACCTGTTCAGGACATCTTTCAGGTGTTGGGAAGTCTGGACAAGGAACCACAAACCTGGGGACCTTCACAGTGATTTTGCATGAAGGAGTTGGAGGGCTGGATTTTTTCTGTGCTTCTGGTCCAGGCTGAGGATGACTCATATTTTCCTAAGCTTTGCTGGAGACAGCAGGAAGAGCTCAGCTCTTGGAAGGCAAAAAGCAAATGAGAGGAGATGTTAGGCAGCAACCCAGCTCAGGGGGGAAGCTGTGGGGCGTTGGGAGGCAGAACTGGCCCGGGGCAACACTTGGCCATTGCTCCCGCAGCTTCTTGGCAAGCCCAGCATGAAGGGAAAAGGGGCTGCCTTGGGTACATGATGGGGATCCCCAGCCTGCTTTTCTTCACGGCATTTCCACCTTGCCCGCCTTCCTCTGGACAGAGCTCAGAAACTGTCTACTAAGTAAACATGGGAAGGAAACTCATACAGAGGAGCTTTTGACACAGAGCCACAGGGTTTCTAGCACACAGCTCCTAGCAGAAGAGGCTGCTGCGGGTTCCGGGGCAGATCACTGCGGCTCGGGCGCCAGCCAGGCGTGTGTGTATCCTGTCCCCAGGGAGCAGAGGCAAGTCCAGGGACAGGTGCCTGACACATGCCTGCTCAAGCCTGCGGTCCTCTTGGCTTGTGCATGCGTGGGCCACAGCACAGCATGGCTTCTGTTGCAGCAGGCATTTATGATTTGGCTTGTCAACACAAACTGCACAGGAGACGCTTTTTGCTTTTCTGAGTGGCGCAATCCTATGAAGTCCAAAAAACACCCTGTGCTGGAATATCCTCAGGAGTGGCATAGGGGTTTGGTAACTCCCTTCTCCAAAGATTTTTCTCCACTCCATCCCTGCCTCTGTCTCAGGATCACAGATGGTCAGAGAAGAAAGGGGACACCCTGAGCTGCACCACTCTGGGAAGACCAAAGGGAGCCCTGCAGCTGAAGGACTCCACATGGACCCTCAGAGCCATGAGTCCATGAGCGTCAGGAGGGCGAGCTGGGACCGATGCTTGCTGCTCCTTACAAAGCAATGTCAGGTAGAGGTCAGCATCTCATTAAATGGACAGATAGCAGGTTTAAGTGGAAAACAAGGACTTCTAGGTTTTTTTCATGCAATAGGTAAATAACCTGTGGAAGTCATTGCCGTGAGAGGAAGCTTAAAGGTTGGACAGGCTCAGAAAGCAGCAGATGCACACAAAAGAAATCCATCACTAACTACTAAATACAAAGAAATAGAATACACCGCAGGCCCGATGTGTAAGACAGAACACTACACTGGATGGGCCTCTGAGCCCAGTCAGTTTGTCCACCGTTATACAAGGTTGAATGAAAAGGTAAATACTTCCAAAAGTGGGCCCCCAGAGCTGAGTACCCAACCACAGCACTGCCAGTCCGGGCTGCCTCCCCTTGTGTGCCGGTGTGCCTTGCGTGGGCCAGCTCACGGCGGTGTGCCAGGGCTGGCTGTCCCTGTGCAGCACCAGCCACCCACCGCCCCACCAGATGAAGAAATCCCCTCTTGCACGTGACCAAGGGCAGGGAGCTGTGCAAGGCAGGGCATGAAAGGCTGCTTGCACAGCCCTGGCTCCATCATTTCCTAATGCTGGCAAGGTGGCGGGTCTTCAAATGCATGGAGGAAACAAAATCAGTGCTTGACGATGCAAGGTGAAGAAACTCAGGAGGGGGTAACTAAAAAACATCTATGCACGAGGCTATGAGAATACAATTAGCACAGACACCCTTAAGCAATGCTATGGGGGGACAGGGAGAGGCCAGGGCATGGGCTGAGGTCTTTATCCAACAGCTAGTCTTTGCCCAGTGGGGAGCACCAAAGAAGGCAGGAGCCACCTCTCACAGAGGGCCATTTGCCCTGGGTGGCTCACATGGCATAGCATGCTGCTGGTGCTGAGCTAACAAGCAGCCCAACACTGGCAAGGTTTTCAGAGCTGGGTGTCTTTTCAGGCTGGCCCAGAACTGACACATGGCTCCAAGCTGGGTGACATGCAACAGCAGGGCCATAGTTTCCTTTCACCAGCGAGGGCAGAAGCAGAGAAAGGCAGGCTGCCAGACGCTGATGCAATGCAAGATGCTGATTTGTAAGGCTTTCCGAAGGATTAGGAGAAGGAGCATTTCAGTGTCCGGGGATGGGTGATGCAAGCCTCCCAGTCCTGGGCTGGGGAAGAACCACGCCAATCTTTCACAGTTTTCAGGAGGATTTCTTCTTTCACATCTCAGCAATCTGGGATCTCTGCCAGATGAGGAGTAGGATGAATGAGTAAACAAACAGCACTTCACTTTCTTAAAGCAATTCGGAAGGAAAGTGAAAGAGCTGAATGAAATAACAACTGCTCTTTTTCTTCCACTCCTTTCTCTCAGCTCCTTGCTACAACATGCTTTGGGTACACCAGTGTGCCCAGGGATGACTACACATGTTTCATGGCATGCCCAAGGGCTCCGTGATTTCACATGAAAACCAGATCCCACCCTTGTGTACAAACCCCCCCGCATCGCTAGAAGGGACATTGCTTCATACTTGCTCCATGCCAGGAATGTCTGGATTTTGCACGGAGGAGCCAAGTCCTGCTGTTACACAGACAGCATGTGAAAGAGAAGAAAATACGAAATAAATACAAAAAGATGGTACAAGTCTGTAACTAAAGTAAATTCATCTAATCCAATAACCAGACCACCCTGCTAACAGAAATCCCTCAGCTCCAGTAATGAATACAGGCCAAGATGATATCATAGAATCATAGAACGGTTTGGGTGTGAAGGTATCTTTAAAGGTCACCTAGTCCAACCTCCCCACAATGAGCAGAGACATCTTCAACTAGATCAGGTTGCTCAAATCCCCGTCCAGCCTGACCTTGAATGTTCCCAGGGATGGGGCACTTACAACCTCTCTGGGCAACCTGGTCCAGTGTTTCACCACCCTCATTGCAAAAAATATATTCCTTATATCTAGTCTGAATCTACCTTCTTTCAGTTTAAAACCATTACCCCTTGTCCCTATCGCTACAAGCCCTACTAAAACGTCTGTCCCCACCTTTCTTATAAGCCCCCTTTAAGTACTGAAAGGCTGCAACAAGGTCTCTGTGGAGCCTTCTCTTCTCCAGGTAGAACAACCCCAACTCTCTCAGCCTCTCTCCATAGGAGAGGTGCTCCAGCATTCTGAACATCTTTATGGCCCTCCTCTCAACCCACTCCCACAGATCTGTGTCTTTCTTGAACTAAGGAGCCCAGAGCTGAATGCAGAACTCCAAGTGGGGTCTCAGGAGAGCAGAGTGGAGGGGGAGAATCACCTCCCTTGACCTGCTGGCCACACTGCTTGTGATGCAGCCCTGGACACGGTTGGTTTTCTGGGCTGCGAGTGCACATTGCTGAGTCGTGTCCAGTTTTTCATCCACCAGCACCCCCAGGTCCTTCTCCTCAGGGCTGCTCTCAATCCTTTGATCCCCTAGCCAGTATTGATACTGAGGGTTACCCTGACCGAGGTGCAAGACCTTGCACTTGGCCTTGTTGAACCTCATGAGGTTCTCATAGGCCTAGCTTAAGTCCCACTGGAGCCAAGGTGAATGTTTTCCTCCGCTGAAACCCCACAGCTCATCCAGATTGCTGTGCTATGGGAAGGGCTGGGTACAGAACAAAAAGTGTAAGCTCTCAAGCCAGGACACAAACCCAGGAATGTTAAGGAAGGGCAGGGTGAAGTTCAAGTGATCTGAACATCTGAAGGGAGAATTTGAAAAAACGAAACACAATTCAGAAAGAAGAACATGCAAGTTTATACTCTGCCTGAGCAGGAATGATCTTGCAATAGAAATGCAATAAGGAGTAAACAGTGTGGGAGAAACACATTGGGGGCTACAGTGTGCTGGGACCACGCTGAAGGTGACGCTGGAAAAGGCTGACACCATGCTGTACATTAAATTTGAAGACACGTGCAGGAGAGCTGTTTCTAGTCCCAAATATGCCCCTTCCAGAAAGGGCGTGAATCAGTTACACATAATCTGAAGGAAAACTGAGGTATTTGGAGGTGTAGAAAACATCTTCCAAGAGTCCTGTTGTCTTCTGGACAGGCTTCAGGTCTGTAAATAGCTGATGTGCCCATGGTGGATATGTAAGGCCATCAGCTTAATCTTGGAGCCATGGGACACTAAGGAGAAACTCCACCTTTTTAAGGAGAGCGTAGCCCTAGAACAGAGGGCCTCTTTGGGGTCTTTAAGAGCAGTTTAGATAAATTCCTTTTAGGTTCCATGCAGGTACCAGTACCCCTGCCATGGGATGAGGTGAGGGGGCAGAGGACATCCCGGGGGCATGTGATGCTTACAGCTGAAGGAGACAACAAGCACCAGCTTTCCAGGACAGTTTTACTGAGACTTTGAAAATCAACTCACTCATATGCACAAGAATTGAGTCAAACAGACTTTCCAAGGCCAGTGCAGAACCACTGTGATTTTCTAGATAAACCAAGACCACTGGTATTCGCTGGGTAAGGAGACCGCAACCACGAGACCAACTTCTCTATCTGACCTATTTAGAAGACCTTGTGCCATAATTAGAACATTTTCACCCTGTCCCATTCACGCTATTTCTGCTGATGCTCACAGTCTCATGCTACAGCTCCCCCAGCTTTCTCAGCAAGAGGAAGCAGAGCAGAGAATGAGGTTACACTGCCTTTTCCAAGCCAAGTGACAACAGCTGAAGAATTGGGAATGACTCTGTAGCCTTCTGGACTAGACAAATCACCATTTTACTACAGGGTTTCAGCCAGAGAAGTATCTCCCTGTCTGGAGTCCCCTCCTCATGTTTTGGTTTGAATGCAGGGCTTGGGCAAGAGGAATGGGTGGTCTCTGTGATGGAGACTCTCAATCCTTTCACAAGTAGCATTTGCAACATGAGACTCAAACTGTCATCCCTGCAGCCCTCCTCAAAGAGCACTGACAGCTTGGATGGCCCTGATACCCTTAGCTCTGAGCAGGCACTTCCAAGGGCCTGGAGTGGGTCTCCCTACAAGACATATCACCAAGCTTGGACTTGCATCCCTGGCCCGAAGGGTGACCCTTACCAGTCTGTAACTACTGGCACATGCCGAGAACACATTAAAAGATAATTTATGTTGCTGTATGGTTTCTCTGTGTTTTACTCTTTTTAATTAGGTTGATAAAGACACTCAAGCCTTGTTGCGAAACAGTAGTATCCAAACCACGTGGTGCTGCCACTGACTCTGTGCTGCTTCCTTCAGTGAGATTTCTTCCTCTTACGGTTTCTGATAGTTTGCAAACTGGCTACTTTAACAGTTAGTGTTTACAGGCATTACCACTGAAGGAAACAGAAGAGTTAATCAGAGGACAGGGAAAAGAAAGTGGCTAAATATAACTCCGCCATCAGATTGTGTCTGACGTACATCTTCATAGGAAAGAACTAGGAGAACAAAGTGGGCATAAAACAAGGCAACTGCTTTTCTTACTTCAGACTGAATGGAAACTGGTCAGTTATAGGCTCCTCCTCTTCCTCAAACACATCTTTTATCTTGCTGCTAGGGAATATTTGTGGATACTGCCCAGCTCCAAGTTAGTACACCTCTCTCACCACGGGCTGCTGAAGGGGAAATAAGTGTGGGGGGAGAGAGACAGCTCCCGGGGAAAGCTGGCATCATTTCATGGGCTCAGCCTAGAACAGGCTTACCTGAGCCCCCTCATACTCAGATCTATGGCAAATTCCCTTCAAAAACTCCCATTTTGGCTCCTGCACAGCTGCCACTACTGCTGTGCTCAGCGAGAGGTGGAACAGGGAGAATCAGACTAAAGCTGGCTGGGGAAGGAAAGATGACAGCACAATGCTGTCACTTCTGGGGGAGGCTTTACAGACTAAAGACTGCTGGTAAAAGCATCACAGCTAGAGGGTATCCAGTGTGTCACAACATGCAATGAATAATTTCATCACACATGAGGAAAAAAAGTGGTTCTAATCTCATACGGGAAAAAAAAATTTCGGAGAAGACACTATAGTCAAGATCTTCTAGTGTTCCTCAGATTACTCTTATTTTACTTTTTTTCAGATTTTTCAGGGATATCAGAAGCAAGTCTAATTTTCAGATAAATTTCCACGTTGTCAATCAGCAATTTTTAACTACACTATTCAAAAACGTGCACAGAGCAGCCAAGAATCGTACAAGGAAGCCCAAGAAGCCTCTTGCACAGAAATCCAGCTGACTGTGTACCTGTGTACAATGTGATTCTGGAGTAATTTGTATCATACCACAGGAGTCCAGAAGTTTTTGAAAGATTTTCCTGAATAAATTCCAGTGAAAAGCCCCAGGGTTCTAAGATACTTATTCAGTCCTGAAATATTTCGGGTCCAGGGCAGCCAAGCATAGCTTGCTGCTTTTCACCTCCAGACCAGCAAGCATGTTTAACACTACACTTCAGCTCTCAAGAAGCATCTGCAAGGATCACAAGAAACACTCCTGGAAATCTCTTTTCAAATGGTGCAAGAGGAGAGTCAGCTTTCAGCATTTAAGTCACATTTATGCTTGCTGTGAGGGAAGCAAACTGGAGGAGCAAGTAGGAAACCGAGACCTCCTAGGACCCTTTCTTGGTTTAAGCCTAGAGGGAAACTGGTAAGGATGTTTGAGATGAGACAGGATCCTCTCAAGCATCTCTCTCTTTTACCTTTGGACTTGCAGGGAAGAAAAAGAAACCCTAGTGTCTGTGATCATGGAGGAGTCTCAGCAATGAATGAAGATGATTCTACAGAGAGCCTGGCCCAGTGACTCAGACATAGGTGACCTGGGAGGGATAGACCTAGTCTTCACACCAGTCATCGCACTAGCAGGAGCAATCTGGTCTCCTGTGAAGGGGAGGTGCAGGGATGCTACTGCAGTTTGCTTTGGGTGACACAGCTGTATCCCAGGGACCCTACATGTTCAGTGCAGACTGAAGCAGGTACAAAGCAAGGCTTGCTTCTCCCCTCTTTTTAGAGGGGTAAAGCCTACAGCAGCATGGAGGAGGCAGACCTTGCACCCCTGTTGCTTGTCCTGAATGTACTACTGCAGAAAACCTTTCTTCTTAGTTTTGCTGAATGTTCACTTCTACCTAGAAGAGTAAACACAGCAGCCTGGACACACTGCCCAAAGTGAGTGTGTGACCTGGCAAAACACACACTGCGTAACATTTTGGGATAAGCAGAAGGGACCGACCCAGTACAAACACCCCCCCAGGAAACAAAATGCTGGTATACGTCAGAGAGAACCTCACTGCACCAGCACAAGTGCTGGCAACCAGCACACACTGGGTTCACAGAAGCTGGCAAGCTGATCTGCCTGGATATGTAATAGAGAACACGGAATTTCCCACCATTTGGTAAAATCCCTGCTGGGAAACACTGTGGTGTGGGAGGACCTATGCCTCACATGAATTCATCACAGTAGCTGTATCAGCTGCATCAGAGGAGAGTGGTTACCTTCAGTGGAACACCATTGGCAGAGCTGGCTCTTACGATACTAAAATACTCACAGTGGAAAATCCAAAATGCAAAAACATTTGGAAGGGAAAGCAGAGGAAAGCTGGCACCAGGAAAGGAAGAGGAGGGTAAAGGAGACATCATCTGTGGTGTTTACATATGACCACACCATCCTATGTGTCTGCTGGTTAAGGGAGACCAAGAGGAAGTACGCATTAACTCTGAGGTGATGGTGCAGAGATGGAAAGCGAAGAAAGCTGCTGGGAGAGATGATGAGCACAGGAGCAGAGGGGTGAGCTGAGTACTGCCCTGTTTCATCGGCTGGCCCACCTGACACTCGCACCTGCCACCAGTTAAAAGAAGCGATGTGGAGAGAGAGAAAACACAGGGGACAGATGAACTGCTTGAAGCTGGGAGAGCGGCAACAGCTTGTTCCCAGTTACAAATAAATGCAGCTTGTCAAAGGCCAGCATAATACTCTTCCTACTCCCTTTTCCACGATCTGCATTTGATGCACCTTGTAAATTTTGTGATATAACCAACTGCCAGCAGGTGGAAGGCAGGCTAGGCATGGCATGCCCACCTTGCTCATGCTGCAGCAGGGAGACCCTTTGCTTAATGTAAACACACCATCGTCCCCTTCCCCTGCATTCTTAGGAGCTTGCCACGAACACAGGATGACTTTGTCATCTTGCAGTCAACACACAGCCTGAACGGACAGCCAGCCTCTGCCTTAGCCCTTCTCACACCTAGCAACACAGTGAGGAGGTGAGCTTGGTGTGGCTGGGGAACCAGAGCAAACCCTGGGCCACCTTGGCTGCTGGTGGGGAGGGACCTCCAGCCCTCAATCTGCCCTGGCTCCATGGGAAGATGTAGCAGTAGTGCCGATATTGTGCATCAGAAGAAATGCTCTTTGGTCTCAGATCAAAAGCTCTGAACAGGAATAAGGAATCACAGTTTTTAGAAAACCAAAACCAGAAACATCCATTGTGCAATGGAACATTTGAAACGCAAAACATCTGTCCGTGGCAGTAGGTCCTCTGGAGTTATGAAAGCCTGCTGTGGATGTCAGGTGGGAAATGAACTCAGAGGAGGGCATGCTCATGGCCTGGAGCTGCTTCCAGCCGCCTTCTGGGAGCTGCTGGCTTTGCTGGATTAAGGCTCCAATCAGGGGTCACAACATCAACTACACAGGGACAAGTTTCTGTCTAAGGTCCCATTCGCTACACAACCATCTTTTCACCCACCCGTGAAATCAGTCACTGTTCAGATCATACCACTCGCTAACCTCGTGGCCAGCCTCCAAAGGAAACACAGTGAATAGAAACCGAGGGCAAACAGTGCACGAGACTCAAGTCTTTAACACCGAGAGTGCTTTGCGGAAGGAAAAACATAGATAGGTATGTCACAAATTTGGCACAGCCTGCAGCGCTCAGCTGAAGCAGAGGTGCCTCTCCAAGAGCTGTGCTCTGGGGGAAGCCCACTTGCCTGGGCTCCCTCCCAGGCCCCAGAGGGATCCCCCCTGCGCCGTGGGCATCTGCACCGCGTGGGCATCACGGTCCTTCCTGCAGGGCTCAGCCCAGCTGTCAATCTCAGAAGTGTTGCTGCTTCGCTGAGAGCATAAGGCAAAACCAGAGGAATCTCCCAAACACCTGGGAGAAGGCTGCGCCCCAGGGAGACTGCAAGCAGTATTTCCTAAGCTGAGAATTTGGCTGTTATACTCAGGTAAAGAACCACGGTTTGGAAAAAACCTGCAGTGGGAAATGCTCAGGGCTTTTCTGATAACTACTGCTGTTCTCCTAACACCAGCTGGGGCCTTTGGCCAACACCAGTGCAAAAAGTGCTTCTTGTCAGACTATCAGCCCTACCTTCCTCTGCTCCGCACCCCTGCTTCAGAGCCCGACTCAGTGCTAGCTTGAGTGGATCACCCAGTGGCTACCGGTCCCACGGCAGGGTCTGAAGGACACGCCTGGAGTGGGAAGCTAGCTCACTGAGCCTCCACGGGCCCTGGAGCGCACCCTCAGCGCAGCCTAATCAAAGCAAGACACTTGCACTATCAGGCGTGGAGCTGTGCAATTCTAGCCATGTTTAGGTCTTAGAGAAAAGGAAGCCTGATTCAGAACGAGGTGTTTGCAGCAGCTGCCCAACATTAAAGATCTCACTGCAGCTTGCCTACGTTTTAGAAGAGTACCTGCGGTGGCTGCAGGTTCCAGAGGGCAATGCGTACCAAGCCATGCAGGCATTGCAGCCTGCTTCAGCGGGAGCTGCACCAGCAGCTGCCTGCACTGGCTGCCAGGACAGGGTGCCGGTGTGCTCTGATTGCGTCCTTCACATCTAATGCCAGGTATTCCTTCTGGGGGATTCATGCTGTGGTCCCTGCTCCATCTCTGCGCCAACTGCAGAGCCTGTGGCCCGGAGGCGCAGGACTGAGCAGCGCCTGTGGGCTGCCCTGACAAGGCATCTTGCCATGGTTGCTTAGTGCCATTTTTCCAATGGCAGCCAATTTTTTCCAGTTTTGCCCATTGATTTTGTAACCCGCCCAAAATACTCAGTTTGAGAGAAATGAGGACAGCAGCAGCAGCCGGACACACAGCACAACAGATAGATCTGAAATGCAAATGAATCAGTCCTTTTTCTTTACTATTGCAAACTGGGGTTGAAACTCTGCTAGGGCTTTTCTGTGCTTCTTAAGCTTCCCTGATATCCTTGGAAAGCTGTGGCAACTGGAAACTTGCCAACTAGAACCCACAAACACATATAAAGTAAAGCTCCAAAGTAAAGATGGAGCAACCTTTGCTGTCAATGAAAACAAGCTGATCAGGACTTGGAAAACTTACTCCAGGGTTAAAGCAGACTTGGTACTTGTATTGGATCGTGTTACATTTGATGATGAAAAATGCACAGGCTTCTGTGACTGCTGAGGCTGTGAAAAGCAGCTCCCCAGGGGCAGTCTGCAAAGCATGGTTTGGTGTCTGGGCAAGAGTGACTGGGACAAACACACTAATGAAGGTCATGACATAGCATCCGGCAGGCTAATGGAAATAAATGTCCAGCAGACAATGGAAATGTCTGAATACGTGGATGATAAATCTGTGAGACCCAGTCTGTGCCTGAGCTGTGAAATTGCTGCAAGTCCCAAGGGCCAAGCTTAGGCAGAGGAAATGAGGTTAGGACTGCATGGCAGCTGAGCACATGGAAGTCCCATTCAGCTTTAATCATCTTAACAGATATTTCATATTTTAAAATTGGCAGTCAGATGCCTGCACCCGTGCACTCCAACACAACGGCAATTCAAAGGCTAGAGATAAATTTTGTGTATTTTGAGTTGTGGCATTGCTAGTGCAAAGCCTGTCAAACATCTGTCTTTTAAAGAAACGAGGGAAGGGAAGTGAGGGAGAAAAGGCATGCAAGAATTGCACCCTACTTTGTTTCCCTAATTTGTTTGCACCCTAATTTGTTTCCATCCCTTTCTAAAAGGTTGTTAGGAGAGAGAAAAGAAACAAAAGGAAGAACCAGACCAGCATACAGTGGGTGCCCTGTCATTGACATGAAAGCACATTCATTGCAAAATCATGTTCCCAACAGCTGAGGTTACTTTTGAGAAGTGCCAAGAAATGAGAAAGAAAATGAGCCCAAGCGTGGCAGCAATCACGTTCCCTGCTGTGCTGGGCTTAGCCTGAGTCTGTTTTTTTAACTAGGGGTGACAAGGTTAAACATTGGCTATACAAAAACTGCTGGGGTCTGTAGTGACAATACTGTTGAGATGCAGCCATAAATATTCTTGCAAATAAAAAGAAAGCCTTAGTTCAAACAATGCTTTCACGGCTCCCAAGCCTGGCTGGGTCTGATGAGAACTGTAGAATGAAATGCTGCCACTTGCCGACTCCTGCCAGGGCTCCTCCAGCCCTGCACAGGGCTCGGGACATCGCTGGGATCCCGGCGGAGTGCTGCGGCGCTGCAGCTCTCTCCCTGCCATGCACCAGGCGCTATATCTACAGGTAGCATGATGGAAAGCCAGATTTACTGTCCCTGGCCGCAGTCTTTCAGTGCTGTCACATAACAGTGAGTCACACAAGCGACTGCATCCATGTTTAACATAATATAATATGATATTATTAATGTAAAACAAATATAATATGAGCGGGGCTCTACCTCCACTAAGTGAAATGTCTGTTCCACGTCTGGAAGTATTCAACTCGAGCCCACTAACTGATCCCATAGGATCCCTCCCCTGTATGATCCTTCCCATTTTAACTCCGTATTCACCTAAGTGGCAAATGCTGGGTACCTGCACTGACATTTTCTGCCCCCGAGCTCTATTTGTGGTAGCAATGATAATTTTTCATTTGAACAAGAAAAAGTGGTTGTTTTGCAGGTTAAAAAAGAAAGTCATTGATACTGCCGTTGGTAGATCTTCTTTTCTTCTTGTGATATTTTCTTGGTTTGGTGTTTTGTGTTTTTTTTAATACACTTCTTTTTAGACCCTTTCCTGCCTCTGCACTGTATGGGATGTCACAGGAAGTCTCATTTGCATGCTTTAAAATGAAGATTGCTTTGGTCTTTTTTTGTGGTCAAAGCCAGGAGTTTAACAAGTGGTGAGCTTAGCGTCTGGGGCTGTGGGGTTGGAGCTGCAGGCCAATGCTGTCTTGGGGTCAAAAGGGGGCTTCTAAATCAGCCTGGGGGAATACCCAGGGAGAAGCAGGTGCTTTGTCCGTAAAGAGTCCCTGCTTGCAGCTGGCGGTGTTTATTTGCATAGTGGCCTTGCTGCATTTCAGGATGACTGCAGGGTTTGGTCCAGCTCAGAGGAATAGCTGGATCATTAGGGACTCTTGCACATATGGCTTAAATGAACCAATTATTTAAGGGATGGAGGAGAGGGGCTGGTATAAGGATAGTTATTTGCTCTTTTCTTGTGTTGCTCCAGGGGAAGGCACATGTCACAGAAGTTAATAGGTCTCCCCACAGGCTGAATCCTTAACTACTTTTTTCAGGAAGGAGTTTGTGGAAAGTACCCTGTCTCCTTGACATTAGTCATGTAGAGTCACTACTAAGGCCGGCAGAAAACCTGTATGGGCTGGAGGGACCACAGGAAAGTCACACTGAGGCTGCTTGGGGGATAGTTTTCCCGTGGTTTACCCTGAACCTGCTCCAAAGTGTGTCCTGAAGGGCAAACAGCCCTGCTAGGGGCCAGCCCCAAGCAGGTAGCTCACCGCTGCCTCCATCACTGCCCTCTCATGTTTGGCTTCACTCAGAGTAACTCCCTCCTGCCTTTCCTCTGAGAAGCTCCAGGTCTGACTGCAAAAATCCAGGAGAGTGGTGGGTGGCTTTGGGATGGCTATGGCGTGTCCTCCCATACTGGCAGCAGCATGGCTAGGAGCTTCCCCAGCAGCTCAGCAGTTTCCTGCAGGCAGCACCAGCAGGTTTCCCTCTGTCTCACCCTGAATTAAATACATGCTAAGGACCCACTATACTGCTAAGTGAGGACTCAAAAGATGGAACAGTATTGACACAGCAGTTCAGGCTTTTTAGTTTTATTCTTGTGCCCCTTCCAAATTTCTGTTTCCATTGCACCCCTCTGCAACTCACAGATATTTGATTTTGGTTCTGTGCAGCTTCTTCTACAGGTTGGGAAGAGGAGCAGGAAGAGAAGAAGCAAGACTAACATGTATAAAGGACATTTTCCATGCATCCCATCCCCAGCAAGAGAGTGCAGAAGAGCTGGCAGAGATATTTAAGTGACATCTTTGTGTGTCAGAATTTCTTTTTTAAATAAACACCAACAAAGGACAGTTTTTCATACTGAAAGAAAATTCAAAAGAATGTGCAGAATGTAAGAATAGAAACTACTTTCAAGGCTGACAGTTAGTTGTATTACTTTTAGGTGTTGTTCAGTTTTCCTTTGTTTTTCACTTCTCCAGCCTACTTGCTTTTTCTTTTTTTGCCTCCTTCACACAGCTCCTAACTCGCAACTTTGTTCCCTGTCATAGTTTAACCCTGGCTGGTAATCAAGTGCCATATAGCCGCTCGCTGACTCCTCCCTCACTCAGAAGGGTAGGGAGGAGAATCAGAAAGCAATGTAACACTCAAGGGTTGAGATAAGTACAATTTAATAATTGAAATAAAATAATAACAAAAGAACAACAGCAACAATAATAGTAACTATAACAGTTATAATGAAAAGGAGGGAGAGGGGGAGAGGAATGAAATCCAAAGGGAAGGCAGAAAAGAAAACTAGCGATGCACAATACAACTGCTCATCCGCCCCTGACCGATGCCCAGCCAGTCCCCGAGCAACAACCAGCAGCCCTGGCCAACCCCCCCAAGTTTCTATACTAAGCATGACATCCCCTGGTATGGAATATCCCTTTGGCCAGTTCAGGTCAGCTGTCCTGGCTGTGTCCCCTCCCGTTTTCTTGTGCCCCTCCATCCCTCGCACTGGCAAAGCCTGAAAAACTAATAAGTCCTTGACTTAATATTATCCTTACCTAGCAACAACTGAAAACATCAGTGTGCATCAACATTGTTCTCACATCAGAGCCAAAACACAGCACTGCATTAGTTGCTGAGAAGAAAATTTAATCTATTCCAGACAAAACCAGGATATTCCCACAATAAGGAATACAAAATGTAGGTAAGAAAAAATAAAAAGGGCAAAAAAATATTTCAGGAAGACTTTAAAAATCAGCCAGCTCATTTCAAACTGCAAATTGAAAGCCATTTACAAAATCCCAACTCTTTTCCTACTCTCCCTCCTTCTCTCGAATGGCGTCAGTGTGGAAATCAAGCTTGGTGGTTGCATGCAACTGTTCCCATTTGCCTCTAAGGCTATTCTTGTGGCTCCACAGCGGTGCTCACTTGCAGTCATGTTTTCAAGTGTGTGTAGTTTCACTTTTACTGCATGAATCATGTCCTCAGGGAACTCCAAAAATGCCCTTCCATCATCAGTCCTTATACTCATGCTGTCAAAATGAGAAACAGATTTAATCTGGTGCCAACTCCTCAGCCATAAAAAAATGGTACCTCCAGAGATGGAAGCAGATCACACACAGCCATCAGCGGGTCCCTGTGCTTGGCACCTCATCCCTTCACTTTGAGTTTGCTGGAGATTTTGTACACTTGGCTCCTTGCATGAAAGTCCGAGGTGCTTTTTGGAACCCTTGCAGCCTGTTGCCAGAGTTTCATTTCGGTCATTCTGGGCCAGGAGCCAAATGAAAGTTCTCTGCCTCAGTTTCGTGAGGAAATGCTAACTCATCGCCTCTTAGCCTGGGCTAGTGATGAAATGCACCGTGGCTCCTCCTCTTGGCTTTATTAGCATGGGGAGATCTCCAGCATATAATCGTGTCCATGCTCCACTGTGGTAATAAGGACCTCGGGAATTCTGGCTGTGTCTTTCTCAACTGTGGTGCTGTTTGCATCCTGACCTCTAGCTGTCTCAAGGATAAGCATCATGGAAGCACCAAACTTGCTGGAGAATGGGAATATTCCACAGAACAGGAAATTCCCATGTTCTCAAGTGGCTTTTTATGCTTCAATATTTGTTTTGATTATGATTTCAGCCCTGGTTTCTGTAGTCCTCTGTTTGCTCCATCATAAGCAGGTAAGGACAAAGAAAAATTCCTAACTCTGGAGTATACAACATGTGTATTATTCCTAATAATTAACACCGCTATGTTGATGCTATCAACTAACTGCAACCTAGTCATTCTTTCTCTTTTGGAGACAGCTAATGCTTTTACTTTCCAAGATTTCAGCTGATGACATTTCCATCAATTCCTTGGGTAAATGTCTTCAGCATTTTTCTTTCATTTCCATAAGTTTTTTTAAAAAAAATATTTAAAAAGTTGATTTCTCTTTGTTTCCTCTCCTGCACCCATGATGTGTGCTGTCCTAATGTGATATCAATTGATGGTGCTCTGTAAGGACAGAGGAGGCTGAAGAGTCCTAATATTTCACCAGGCATGAAGCCTTTTCACTCTTGATTTTAACAAGTGCTAATTAATACAATCTAGGCCAAACAGCGGTTACTGAGTCAAGTTGTCTTCTGTGTTTCATTAGTTGATTCCAATGGGCTTTTTCTGTCTATATCTGTATGTATGGTAATAAATAGAAACACAGGGGCAAGCCAAGTGATTACATTGCTGAAGGCCAGGTTTTTATTTTCTGGTTTCCAAACCATGAATCAGTCTCCCGGAGGATCCAAGTGCTAGTTTGGGATGCTGGTTTACATAGTTTCCCCCAGTTCTAGTTCTGAGGAGGAAGAGGACAAGGAAAAAGTCCCCTTCTGTTAAGGAAAAGAATGGCTTGTTCTCATGATCTGCCAGCTTCTTGTGGCATACCGACACCAGGAATCCCTCTGAGGACTGATTCTACAAGGCACTGATTGTTTTTGTGAAATATGAAAACTGCTAAATTCCCACAAGAGGAGCCTGCTGTACACATTACAGCACGATCATTTAGCAGACAATATTTTAAAAAATCTTTTTAAATTGCTTTGGTACTTTTAGCCCCACTCCCACAGCCTTTCTTATCTATTTGGGAGCTGGGATGCAGCAGCTGTGTGACCTGCAGTCACAACTCCATCCCTTTAATGCAAATGAGCATACGGATGCACGCACCTTTTCACACATATTCCACTCCTCCCCTCTTTTTTCCATATCGCAGAAAGTTACTTTAGTAGGTGAAAGAACTGCCTTTAGTCATGCTAATTCATATTAATTGGGGAAAGCAGGACTGGGTAATGAAAGATTTTCCCTGCAAGGGAGCTGACAGCCTCCCCAGCACTCAGGACAGCAACTTCCTAGGGAACAGACGAGGTTGTGCTTCAATAGTGATTTTAAGCACTTCAGAGCTTGCATTCACCAAGATTTCAGACAGAACTGGGTCCCTGTGTCTGTAAGTTGACCCCAAGTCTGCTTTTTATGGGCTCTGGCCAGAGAGAGAACATAGCTGCTGTGTAGAAAGAGCATGACCTCCATAAGCAAACACTGAGCCATGAGTCAGAGGAATAAACTGAAACCTCTTACCACTGACAGTTCACCACCTGGGCGTCCACAGAGCCGCCTCCTTCCCTTGGCTGGAAGGGCACTGGAAAGCTGTTCTGACTGCTGGATCAGAAAGCACCATGCCTGTTGCCCTGACCTAAGCATGGTGTAGTGGTTAAAGAGAAATAGGCTTAAAATTCGGAAGCTGTCCTCCCCGTTGTGCTTATCAGGTGTGACCTGGAGGGCATCCCTTCAGCCCTCCATGTTACCTTCTTCCTCCTTGTCCAGGGGCTACAAAGCCCAAGAGGGACTCCAAAGAAGAGGCGGCTGCTGTCAGCATGCCTTCACTGCTCTCAGAACACGAAGTGCCACAGAAAAGCAGCACGTGTGAGCACTGCAGTGCACAGCTACTACACGGCTCTGCCAGCCACCAAATCAGCGCTAAATGGTGTCAAACTGTGATGCACAGAAGGAAAGGTTCATGGTTTTAATGAGGGTGAATTAGCACAATGTTGTGCAGCTCCCCACGTGTATGCACTGGTCCAGCCCTTGTCCACAGAGACATCATCTGTGACAGTCCGTGAGAGCTGAGTCCAGGGATGAAATGGAAGTCCTGTCACCCGGGAGGAGGGTAGGGCACTGCTGCTGGTTATCTTTTTTATTTTGTGAAAATACCACCCAAATGGATATGAAAAGTGCTGATCTATTTTAAACATTTCAAACTTTGTTGGAAAACACCTGCTTTTTCGTAAGAGATCATTGCTTGTATTTGTTTGTAATGATGGATAAAAAGGTTATTTCCCTTCCTGGGAGAATGCTTTTGTGCTCTTGTAATGATAATGTTCCTCTGCTGAGGTCACTGATAGATGGAAAAGCTGCAGCAGAAATCACTGACCAAGCACTGCTTCTTTCAACAGGCACCAGAGTCGTGCTGGGCACACGGATCTTGTAAGTATGGAGATGTTAGATCTGCTTTCTGGTTTTGTCAGACTTGTGCTGTGACAAGATGACTGTCTCACGGCCCTCATGCTTGGTTATGGCTGCCCCAAGGGCAGGTGTGAGCTCTGACTGCAGAAATACAGAGCCCGTAGGGCACTGTGGCCGTGGCAAACAGAGCTCCCCAGCTCTGCACCCAGAGCTGCCAGCCAGCAACTGTCTCTTTCTGACAGAATCAGCCATGCACACCTCTGAAAATGGCCACTAAAATCAGCATCACAAGGGTCAGATTTATTGCTGCCAAGTGTTAGTCGTAAGTTCCCTAAGCTCAGCCTAGGGCGGTCCTAAAGTAAAGCCCCATACACCAGCTCAGACCCTCAGAGAGATTTAATTAAAATAAATGTAAAATTTCTGCGTGCGTAAAACTTCAGCTAATGACTGCTGACTGTGCAAGACCCTGACTAGCCAGGAGCCCCCCCAGGCAGACACAGTGGCTGAAGGTACTGACCAGCACCATGGCGTGAGCTGCGTGTCTCTGTTATATGGTATTTGAGCCATTCTGCATCCAGCCCCGCCACATCATGTGCTGCAGATACACATGCCCTCAGGGCATGCACAGTCTAACGTTGCCCTGCATTGCTGTCTGTTTACCCAGTTTGTCAATGTGTGCAGTGAGGGGTATGACAGCTGCCACCCATCATTAGCTTTAACGCTGACAGCATGTGTTCATCCAGTACAGTGGGGGGAAACCTGGGGAGATCTGCAGGCTCAGCTCTCATGATGGACTATAGCCAGAGCAGCCAGCGAGCAGAAGATTACCATAACCACCCACATCATCCTCAGATCTGGCTGAAGTTCTGTCCATGAATTATTTCTTACCAGAGATGAGCTCAGACCCAAACCTCAGCCTTGAAGGTTTCCCATCTCCAGGGTGCTTTTGGCAGTTAACCTGTCCTGGTGGGGAGCCCCTCCAAGCCACCTGTGGCCATGGGGGTCCCTCACAGCCTCTCCTGGCAGATTGACCTCCCTTCCTAGCATTTCTGAGGAGTCAGTAAACTCAGAAAGTTCAATAATAACAACAACAACAATAATAAATAACAAGAGTAATAAAAAAAGTCAGGAAGGGAGTGGGGAGTGAGATGTACCAATGGGAAACAGTAACAAAACATGGTCATATACAGAACGAGGTTGTCCTCAAACATAATTAATCACCAAACCCATCTTGTCTGTGTTTTCCTCAGTAAAAGAACCTTCTACACCAAACTTCAAAGGTGCAATGAGCTGGGAGTGGCACTTGGAGCGCTGTGACGGATTTGTGCAGAAGGACCGTGACCAGTACCTCATAATCAAGCAGAGTGGCAACTATTTCATCTACGCTCAGGTCTACCGCAAGCAAGATATGCAAGAGTCTTTTACACTGGTGCTGTACAAAGAGCCAGACATCCTCCTCAACAAGGCTGTGGGACCAAAGATGGGAGATGAAAAGGGCACAGTAAATTTTGGGAGACCCTTTTTCCTGCAGAAGGGAGATAAGCTGTACTGTCAGGGAAATTTTTATCTTGACTATATTCTGGCAGGGAATCAGACTTACTGGGGCCTGTATAAAATATAGCAGGATTCTGCTCTGAGTCAGCTCCTCCCTTATTCCCTCCAGAAAACCTTAGGGCATGGATAAGGAGTCTGCAATTTCTCTTTGTATGAAATTCAACTTGCTGGAGTACTGGTATCCTGCAGTGACAGGGTAAGGTGTAAACCAAAATGAATAGCAAACGTTGTTAATAATGTATGGCACCTAATCGTCACGAAGTATGAGAGAAAGGTGCTTCTGGGAGGAGAAGTTCTTGGTACATTACAGGGCTGACTCTGAGATCCTGGAAAAACAAGTCACTATATTCAGTCTGTTCTGAGCTGGGGAGGAGCTCTGCAGTGTGCTGCATTTCAGAGCTGGGTACATGTCAGTACCTCAGGTCCCTTCTAACGAAAGGTGCTATGTAAAGCTAAGGTATTCTATATGCTTCCTGCACAACCTGCCCATGAGCAAAGTGTCCTGAGCAGAGGGATGAAATAGTTCAGAAACAGTCTCTGACGGAAGGAAAGCTTCTCAGCCCCATCCACATCTACAGCCTTGCCACCAGCAAGGGCAACACCACGTAGAAACTTCCCCAGGAAAGCTCCATCTTCATGGGTAGTTCAGAGCACATGGACCTTTCTAGTCAAACACAAGCAGTGCTGAACCTCTGTGAATTCATGTCAGCTCCCTGCCATGGTCCAGACACACACACACCACCGCTTGCAGATCCAGCCAATGCAGCTGCTTTGTATCCAGCTGCCATAAAGGATGCATTGCCACTGGCTGAGTAGCACAGAAACGCAATGTACGTTGCTGTATGTTCATTGTAAGTAGGGATTGCAGAGAAGAGATAATGATAGAAAGATGCGTGTGAGGAGAGTGGGTGCGGAGTGGAGAACAGAGAGTGGAGGGCTGGAGAACTGTCCCCAGCATTTTTCACTTTGCTGTGTAGCGGGTGTTGCAAGCAGGGCAGGGCAGAGCAGACGCAGTCCTGACATGACATGGGGAAGGGCTGAGCATCCCTTCCTAACCACCTCCAGCCCACCGGCACAGCTTTGCTATCCAGCACAGAGCACAAGCCGTGCCAGTACTGCAGCAGGGAGGTAGAGCTAGCAGGTGAGCAGCACACCCTTCACCTTCTTGGGGAACCAGCACATACTGATATGCTGCTCCCTTCAAGGCCTTGGCTATCTGCTGTGCTTCCTGGGATGAGCATCGAATCACCCGCAGGTCACAGGAAGGTCTCAAGACCTCAGCAAAGGCAAAGTGCTCTTGGAAAAGCAGGATGCTGTGGCTGCAAGGCAGCCCAGCTGCCCCATGACGTGGCTCCTCTCCCTCATCTGGGCAGGCTCTCCCAGGGAGAGAGCTTTCCTGTCCTTTGCTTCCCTGCTACCCAGACCTTCATGGGTGAAAACTCCTCTACCATTCCTCAGAGCATATCACAGCCTTGTGGATGGATTTTCATGGGAAAGCAAAGCCACTGAGAAGCTGGCTGGAAATAATGATTTGGTGTGGGTTGGGGCAGTTAGGGGTGCTATTTGCTTTTATGATTTTGTATTCTATCGATTATAACCCTAAAGAACCTTGAGTCAACTTCTCGCAGAGATGTCTGCAGTCTTGTGTTTTGTTTCATACAAGCTGTTACCAATTAAAATGTTACTCTTGTTCTTACTTTGCTATGTTGATTTCCCTTAGTTTAAAATAAAATAAAACAAAAAATCTTACAAACCGCAGCCGTATCTCACTTCTTTGATACGGACCGAGAAGCTGACTGACACATTTCTCTACCCTTCATCTACTTTCACTAAACTGTCTCTTGCACTCTGAGAGGTTGGCGATACCTACATGGAGTAAGATTAGTCTGAGCCGCATGGTCCCGAATTCGATCCTCTTCCCAGCACACAGGGGAGCTGCATGCAGCCCAGCCCCATGGGGATGGGGAGGAGGGGGGGTGTCTGTACCCAGGGCACCCTGCACACCAAAGAACATTAAGCCTTGATACAGGCAGGAAAAGCAACAGGCAGGAGAGGCAAGCGATAAGGCTTCAACATTTGGCAGAAGCTGTTACATCAAGACACACACACCACCCCCCCTCCCAGTTACTTTCCGACACACAAAACAAGCTCCAGAGGGTCCCCTGGGGATGAAGGACTCCTTGTTCTACGTATCAGACCAGAAAAATCCCAGACCCTGCAACATCCTGGCCTGAAGATCTGGCTCCAAAACCCCAGCACTCAAAGTAAGGGTGAAAGCAGAACACAGATGTGGAAATGCCACTGCAGCGAAACTGCCTGGAGGTCTCCTTGCTCCATGGGATGTTTTCAACATGCTCGCTAGAAGGTCACAAAGAACAGAGATGATGGATGGCCACAACGCTGCTTCCCATGACTCCTTATGCAAGCTTTGTGCCCCCCATCCCTGCCCCACACTTCAGATATAAACTGGGAAAACTGTCTGTTTCTCTCTTTGAGTCAGGCTTTGCCCGTGACATGTCTATAAAGCTCTTCACACAATGGTCCTCCCAGTGAATAGTGCCAACATCATGAATGTCAAGAAATAATAAGTGCTCCAGCCCTTCCTCCCCAACCTGTCAGTGACCACACTGTTCAGATTCCTTGAACATTTAAATGTGTCTCCTTGCCTTGCCCTGGCATCTGGGAATGCTTAGCAGACCTAAAAGACAAGGTTCCCCAAGTGCCTCAGGTTGGAAATCCTCTGTCTCTGAAAACTGTTACACAGAATTATCAAATCAATGCAGTATCAAAGTCATTTACACAAAAACTTTTTTTTTTTGACATTTTGAAATTATTACTTACCACTTGGAGAGCATTTTTACTGGTGTGGGGTTATGAAAAAGTATATTTCTCTGGTGCCATGATGTCTTTTAATTATCTGTGCTTTCTAATCTACAGAAAGTATGATTTAAAGGAGAGTGACTGCATCATGAGATTGACTGTATAAATAGCTAGTCATGTGCCTTCAACCAGGAAAAAAATGCCTTTTTTTTTTTTTTTTTTTTTAAGAATGGGGGTTAGGGAGTTTCTGGTTTCCCAGAATCTTAGTGCACTGCACAGCCCCCCAAAGAATCAGAGACGCAAATGGCCCTTGAAGTACAGATTTCTGTGTCTTCAGAAATTAGCCAAGATGTGGTCCTATAAAAGGAGTAATCAGACCTAAAAAAAAATAAATACTTGGGTACAAGTAATGACAATATATTCAGCAGATTTCCTGTTTACCAAACAGCCACAGGCCACCTATCATCACCACATCTCAGTACACTACGCTCTTCATAATCAATAGAGGTTGTCTATTTTTTGTTCTAGTATGATTTGAAGATTTAATTCAGACTTTCAGGCAAAAAGTGCCACAAAACACACTAAAACCAGGATGGCTTTTCCTCTAAGTAGGCACTTCTGATGATGTTGCACAGACACAGGTTTGTCTGGAAAAATACCATTACAGAGGCTTTTCAGGCTGCTCTGAAAGTCACTACTGAGCCTGACCAGTCTGATGAAGTAGCCATCAGACCTCCAGGTTAGGGAAGATTTTGCATCATGCCCAGCCTCTTCACCTCCCAGGCACACCAAAGGCTGCCCGCCATGGAGGTGGCACTAGCAGGTGCTTTGGGAGGAATCACCCCTCATCCACATCCAGGTTTCTGTGTGCTCTGGTACCTCCTGATTTCATGGATCCACTGTGCTGGGCACTTCACTTCCATATACAGCAAAAGATAGCCCATCTCATCACAGATTTCAGCCTAATAATCAAAATAGATCTTAGGCGGGAAGAATATATTATCAGCACTTTAGAGACAGGGAAGAAAGGCACAGCAAGAAGATGTGATTTCCTTAGGGTGACCAGAGGTCTGGACAAGCAGAGATGAGAATTGATCATGGGACTCAGGGGAAGGTATTAACCAAACATCCTCCCTGCAGACGGTAAAAGCAGTGGAAAAAGCACTGAGGAAATAAACCCAGAAAGTGCCACATGTGAGATTCAATTCTCAATTATTTTCTTCCTCTTTTGAAGAAAATAATATAATATGTTGACAATATCCCAGAAGTGGACCAAAACCAGCTTCCAAATGCCAGAAATGTGACGGTGGTGCAGAGTACGGTGGTGTCAGCAGGCTGGCCAGCACGGTGCTCACCCACTGCTTCCTTCGGCCTCACTGGACACCTGCCCATGCTATGGATCCCTGGGCCTTGGCAAGTTGGGAAGCAGAAATCCATTTCTGCTTCAGATCTTTTGAAATAGGATTTTGTATTGAATGGCCCCCCCAGTGTAAATCTGGCAGACCCCACCTTTCAACTAATTTGAGATGAAAGAACACAACAGCATATTTTTTTTTCCTTTTGACATACAACGTTCACCTGTGGAACAGAAATTCTGATTTCATGCCACCCCTACTCAGAACAATCCCATAGCACCTCAGCTCCCAGTGCCCACAGAGCAGTCACTGGTACTGCTAGCATAGGCTTTATGCACAATGCAGAAGACACATTTGCTTTTGGACCATTTGGTAAATGGCACAAGGGCTCAGCCACCGAGTGGTGTTGGAGAAGTCGCCTCATGGTATGGCCGTGCTGCTGCAGAAGACATTTGCTGATATGGGCCAGCAATCTTCCTACCCCTCTGGCAAACCTCTGACGAAGTAGAAAGGATTTGGAAGCAACACGTCCTGTCTTTGCGAAGTAAACAATTCACAGAAGAGCCACTGAAGGGAAGTCACAGGGGTATGACTCACTCTAGTACAAAAATCACAAAGTATGTTCTTATATGACAGTGTAAGAGGTGAGAGCTGGGTGATATTTCATCCTGCAATCCCAAACTCACTTCTTGCTATCATAAGCAACACCTTCCCCCAGCTCCACCCTTGTAGGTTCTCCGGCATTCATCTTTCCTACCGGAAGGTTTTGAGTCATCTCAAGCCCATTTAAAATTTCCAACCTGAAATAGGGTCTGGCTGGCATGTACGAGGCTTTTGCTCTCAGTGCTCGTTTCCCTCCCTTAACTCTCCTGCAAAGCTGACAGCTCGCTGCCACCTCTCCTCAAACAGTGCCACAAAACTTTCATCACGAGCCTTGCCAGTGCCTCTCCCACAGCACTGGACACCAGAAATGCAGGTTTCAGTTAAAGGGTTTGCTCTTTTCCTGAGAGGTTTCGGAGAAAAAGTAAAAAAAATTAAAAAACCCCAAAGGTATTAAAAAGTTCCAAGATAACAGAAACAAAGCATATTGTTTCTGTTAATCTTCAGATTTTATAGCTGGTTTCACAATGTTTGAAGTCTTAGCCAAAATTTTTGAATATTTGGGACTAACAATAATGGAAGATCAAGTAAACTGCATTAAAAAAGTACTAACCATCTTGCTCTACGCAAACCATTATGGCATTGTCAACGAGCCACAGTTTACACTTAAGCGTTACATGTTGCAGACTCCCTTATGAGATTTGACTTCGGAAAACCAATACAAACTTTTGAGATGCATGGAAGAAGCATTGCATGACATGGTGGAGAGGAATACAACAGCAAGTTCCAATTTTGGGCATTTTTGTACTCATCTCGGGAGCCCATGAACTTAGAGAAGGTCTTGCTTCTTTTTCCTGACTGGCATTTGGCTCAAATCCCTTCAAATATGAGTCAAAACTGCACAGTTGGAGCTGAACACTGGGAAGAGTTTTCAATTCCAAATCTAAAGCTGATCCCTGAACTTGCAGCTCAAAGCCAGGGTGAGTAATACCACTGGCTTTTGATGACCATCAGGTTTAAATTTTAAAAATGTTTTCAGATCAAGTTAATTGTACATGAAGCCCTTCTCCTGAAGGAATATTGTAAACTTTAAAGCCAAAATTTCTCTCCAGTATCAAGAGTTTCCAATGTATTTTCCAATAGGAAAGGGAGAGACCCTCTTAGACATTCCCTTCACATACAGCAAGTCTACACCCATGATAAGTGAAGCAGGGACAGGTACTCTCTGGTATGAGGGAGACCGAACACCTGAGCAGCCTCTGATCTGCAAGTCAAGAAAAGGCCTTTGAATGGACGAGGAAGCAAACTACACACCAGTGAACCCTGACAGGTCTCTGCAGCCCCTGCTTGTCGTTAGGCAGCTTCAGGTACTGAAGTCTTTCCTCCGAGGAAGAGTCAGAGTGGATGCAGGGCAGCTCTTCGCACTCTGCCCTTCTGCAGGTCTTTCACGCAACTCACCTTTGCAGCTTTTCTTTCCTCCTTCATTAGCCAGATCACGGCCATAAGCAGAAACGTAACTCAGCACCTGAAGAACTAGCCATTCATTTAAGCATCCGCGTAAACAGCAGAGCTGAAATCTAGATATGCGTTTAAGTACTTTTCTGAAAAGGGACTACGGAAAAACTAGTGGAGATGGAAAGCAGGGATGAATCTGTAACAGTAAGTCTTGTTTGGCACAACCCTTTCCAAGAAAAATCTGGAAAAATCTCACAGTGCATGATGAGGAACAAGAGGCAGCTGAATCCTTTCTCCTTTGGGCATGGGGAAAGCTTTGAACTATGGCAACTGCAACTTGGATCTCCTCTTTCTTTCAATATTTGTTTTTCAGGAGAAGGGATAGTTACTCGGAACTTACTTCCTACGCATTGCCAGTATTTACAGCCCTCACCGGATGGGTATAGCGACACAGTGTAACAAACAGTGAGATGAACAAAGCTTACTTCTTCATAAACCTGGGTTTGTGCTTGGATTTATCTAGTGTTGAAAACAGCTACAGCTCTGACAGGAACCCTTCCAGGACTTGGAGCTCACACTGTTTTGTGTGGTGGGTTCAACCATTCCCCGATGTCTGTCTCATACTAGTCAGGCCACCCGTGTCAAAACTGTGGTAGTTTGAGGTGATTCCCCTTTCCCATTTAGCTGATACTGGCTGTGCAAAATAGGTGGAGGGGTTGCTGTGGGTACAGAGGGTACACCGATGCACGCAGAGAAACAGCCTGATCTCAGACTCTTCCTAACCCAACAGAATTAATCTCAAGCAGCTTTTTCGCATAACTGGTGTTGAAATCTTTCCCGGAAATTTGACACTTTGAAAATCTTTCTATTCTCAGCGTACATATGCCTTTTGATCTGATGTTCTTTACACGGGAAAGATGACAGTTTATAGTAACTTAGTCTTCACGTAGCAGGCCATGAAGAAACACATCACAAGATCAAACATTTGGTGGTTTAGAACAACATTTATCAAAGTCTATTATTCACTATTCGTGCTGATCACCTATCAGTGGGCGCAGGAAATTATCTGTCTACTGGTAAACATAATGCTCCATGAAGCCTGCATTACAGTGTAAAGACTGCTGAACATTAATGGCAATGTTCACATCAATTTCAGGATGAATTCATTTTGTTGCTCTGTGTCTGCAACAAAAATCTTGAGAAGAATTGTTGTCTTGCCCCTCTGGAGAAGCTCTGTGTGGTTGGGAAGACTTCAAATGACCTGCAGTCACTCTGCTCCAGCCCTGCCACTCACAATCATATTTATATTCTCCCGTACTTACATTCCCTTTGTAATCATACATTAATATGTGCCCTATCTACCTTAACAATGTTTCAATCCCGTGCCACAGAACTGTTTTGTGCTATCCCTCTTTGTCCCAGAGCCACTGGAAGAACTGCTCAGTTTACTGATGAACACACCAGAGACAGATCTAGAGAAGCCAACTAACAGCCAGCTTCACTTTCCTCTCACTGCAGATAATTATCTAGGCAGGAAACTAAGCTGGAATTCAGACTGGAGCAAAGAACTGAAACCCCTTTGCAATGAGCTTTTCCTGACACTGGATAAAGAACAAATCTTGCTTCTCTCCCACTTGATGGACCTCAGCACTGTATATGGGATGCTGTGATACTGCCTGGCAGTGGCAGCAGGTACCCAGGAGACCACAGTAAAAACGCTTGCATCCTCTCTGGAAGGACCCAACCAACGTTCCAGGATAAGAAAACTTGCATTGATTCTCATCCCTCACGCTTCAGGTGTTCAACAAAGAATGTGCTTAGATGAAGCTGCTACACCAGACAACAGAGGTACAAGTCTGTAGATGAGCCTCAAAGAAACAGCCGTGCTTATCCCCTCTCTTGGATGGAGCTTCTCCCTCCCAGATAGGCCAATACCTGCATAAGGTCAGCAGAGACAACTAAACCATTTTGACGAAACATTGAGAAAAGGCCACCCTAGGGAGCATACCTACAGCAGAATTTGATCCAGATCACTATGGATTTTGTTTATTATGGACGTGAAAATGGTTGGTACTAGCCGCAGGCTTTCAAGACTTTCAGGCTGCACCCGTAGGGAGGGCATCCAAACCCTGCTGGGCTGGAGCTAGCTGGGTACAGACCTCAACCCTGACATGCAGGTGGGCTACTGAGAAGGAAAAGGAGGAAATCAAGAAACCAGAACATATATATGCATATACTGCAGCAAGGCTGGCTTATAAAATCACTTGTCATCAGTATAAGTGAAACAATTTTTTTTTCACTGTTGATGAAAAGATATAAGGAAATATTTTCCCTGCTGTTAACGTGCTTATACGTATGCTTTTCAACTATTATTTTTGTTTATATGCTGAAATTCAGATCGTTGCACAACAGCCTTGCCTTTAAAAGCACAAGCCCAGTCATATACTAATGTTATTTGGTGAGGAAATCCATATAAACAGTTTATCTTTAACTGTTTATAGTAACTCCTCCGTAAGTGTGGGAGACTGAGGACATCAATCCAGTACAGTAACATCGCCTGCTTAATCATCTGGCCTTTTAATATGCGGGGGCTGAGGACACCATCGTGCCCTTGGCAATGATCATCCTAAGCTTATTGTTGACAGTTGATTTGGATAACTTTAATATGACCAGGGATTTAAGCATGCCTCTGAGGGCAAAGGTTTGACTAATTGTTTGCTATTAACTAATCATTTAATTAATACTGTTAATTAGATGAACAAAGAAATGCAATAAATATATGCTTCCGATCACTTTGATGTTATTTCCTGGAATCCTATTGGAATCCTGCAGCCCTGCATGCATCCCAAAACACAGGATGACGGAGCTGTCCTGGCTCTGTCCCCATGAACTCTGACAGATGCTGTTAACATAAGAGCAGAACTGAGACCCAGGAGACATTTCTTCAAGGAGTGCTCAGAAAACTGCTATTCCATTACTGGAATTCACTGGCATACTTCATCTTAGCTCTGCCTGATGGGTAAGCTGGTAGCTAAAGTCTCACTTGGTTAGGTCTGCCTGCTCACTTAGCTACTTACGGCACTGGTGGGACAGTTCCTGATGTGCCTGGAGGGAGCCTGCTTTGTGGTCAACCTTCCCCTTGCATAGCACACATGAAGCCACCCGGTTACTCTACCGCTAGTTATTAATGCAATTTGAGTGAAAGGACCTGCGGTACCTGGGACTGCCTAATGTGAACTCCCTGTCCCAAACTGCTTGTGAGCTGAACCTGCTGTAAGTACAGAAAAGGAGAACTGACATTCCAGCTTGTAGGGAAAAAATGTGTAAAGTAATTAGTATGAAGTCAGAGGAGCCTGGGACAGATCTGGGATTACAGTACCTCTGCCTTGATTCCTGAACCAGTTACCAATATGATGATGTTTTTTTACCCTCTATCTACCTTCCCCTCAAAAATCTAGATAATGTGATTCTTTATCAAGCTTGTTTAGAGACAGAAAAAAATACGGGGACACGCAAAGATGGATGTCCAATTTTCAGGTGTAGCCAGGAATATGCAGAAGCTGTGATCCCTCAGCACCCTGCATCGGGCCAAGGCATAAATCCCTTTCAGATAACAGTAAGAAACAAAGGCCAAATCTTCCACAGAGCATGACTCTTCTGCCACCCGCTGTGGCACTCAAAACTGGCAGAGTGGGAACTTCAAGCTGCCTTGAGAAGACCCAAATCCCTTGCGATAAACACCTTCATACGATCTGTCCCTTCAGAGCAGTGCTTGGGTCTCCTTGTCATCTCTGTGTTACCATTAGGTCCCTTTGCGCATGGTCTGTTGGGGCTGTGTGTTTGGAATAAGAAGTCAGTTTCCCGGTTTTTCCTCCTACTTAAGCATGTATCTGAGTCTGTTTCCACTCGGGTGAACTCTACGTGCAAAGCACGCAAACGGGGGATTCTGTAAGTCTGCTTCATGCTTCTTCCTAGGAAAATAATTTAGAGCAGACAATCATCTCTTCTGAGTGCCTGTGGCTGGTCTGCATTGGCAACAAAAATGCCCACTGATGAGGAAAAGGCACTGAACTGGAGATGTGCCTTCTTGGGGCTTTCCTGCTCACCTTTTTGCCATGGGTTTTGGTGGCAACTGTGTGCTCTTTCCAGAGTGGAAGTGTGGGAAAATTGCTTGGAGGGGGGAATTACAGACCTAATAGAAGTTATAGTATTATAACAACCTTTTTAGGGAAATGTACAGTTGCCACTTTCAGACGGTTGGCATGCATGGAATCTGCTCCACCAGGGTTCCCTAGGCAACACAACCTGCTATCCTAGAGGACCAGTGGAGGCTGGAACGGATTGGAGACCCCGCGGCCAGGCTCGGCTCTGGTCCCTGCAGGATTGGGAACTTGATGGTACCATATAGCCAATAAGCTGCACAGCGGCTGTCAAATGGAAAATATATGAGATGATGTCCGTTGCTGGGCCAACAGCTGTGGCGAAACTATTCCCCTTAGATGAACCTTGCTCATTATAATCTCATTATAATACTAACACACACCTTCATCCCAAAGTTACCCACCTCCAAGGCACAACCACCCCTCACCAGGCATGCACTTTCTATTTCTTATCAACTATGTCTTTAAATGCAAGCGGGAGAAGTTTATACCAATCAATAATGAAAGAATGTATGACTAGAGTCACTCAAGCTCCACCTGAGAGTAAAGAAAAGTACAAACAGTGAATGAATGAGGGGAGAAGTTAAGGAAGATTCCATCGTAACTTCTGGGATCAGTTGACGGGCTGAACCTGTCTTCTCCCCCATAGGGACGCCTATTGGGTAAGAACTTTGACTTATGCATGCTAAATAACTAACTCATTTCTTGCTGTCATTAGTAATTAAGGTTTTGATTGTATATAGTTTGGTAGCGTATCATTTCAAGCTTGTTTTTGCAGACAGTCCCTATCACCAGCAATCACGAACCTTAACTTGTCACAATTTTATAATAAAGAGTGTTATTGTTAGTGTGAGTTAGTGTGAGTCCGTTGTGGGCGCTAGCAGTTGCCGGCAGCGGGTAACACGTTTAAACAAAGTGGGCAGACCCGCCGAGGGGTCCCCCCGATGCTGTTGGTGCATTTCCCTGAACACGTCAGTCGAATCAGCCTCCGATCCAGCAGGACTGTTCAGTGAAGGGTCCCTGTAACAGGACACTGACAGAATGGCCGGGCACAAGGGTCTCTGCTTTCCTGGGGCACTGACAGACAGATCAAACACCAGGGGTTGAGAGGATTTCCCCCCACTCTTTTCACGTGACAAGAAGTGATAGCAAAAAAGAGCCACTGCTGCCTTTTACCACAGGCAGAGCTAGCTGCTGTCTCTTCACTTGGCCAAAATCTTCTTCTATTAAGATCCTGGAAATACTTACTAGATAAAGCCCACTGGAGAAACTGGCACGCAGAAGGCAGGTCCTCATCTGTCCCGGGACTGCCAGCAAGCAACGCAGCGTTGTGCTGAGCCACCCCAGGCACAAAGCCAAGCAAGGCTTGGGGCACCTCCAGTCTGGAGACTGGCTCAGGCAGACTCTGCCTCCCTGCACTGCAGGAGATGGCACGAAAGTAGTTTCAGGGGTCCACTTTGGGATTTTGACACTGTATTTCTATTTAATCAATGCTTCAAGATCTGAGTGCTGGTTTGCCCCTCTTCCTTCACCGTTAATAGAGGAGCACAAAAAAAAAAAAACGTCTTAAAAGGCAGTATTTTCATGTCATCAGCTTGAGTATTCAAACTCTAGGAAATATCAGAATGTAAACTGTTCTGAAAATGCTAATTATAATTCTAGCTATTTGTATACGTGTGCACCAAGATATACCACGGCACATTTTCACAGCATCAGATCTCATTTTCTGCATAGCAAATATATCCATTAAGGGTGGGTCTAATCCTGTAAAAAAGGAAAATCTAGTCTGTCTAAGCTCTGTTGTATTTGCTACAGAAATTGGGACATATATGGGGCACGGGACAGAGGACTGCAAGCTGACAGTAGCCTCACAGATAGATGACTTAAGGATAATTTGATCATTTTACTTTTGTCCCTCCCTCTGTCAGCAACATATTTGTGTGATGTTAAGCAAATAACAAAACCCAACCCTTTTTAAAGTGGCTGCTAATTGTACAGTCCTCATTCTCTGACTTGAGCTGCTGGACTCTGATTTTTAGAGGTAAAAGGATCCATAGCTGCAGGTTAGATGAAAAGGTCAGTTTGCACACTAACAAAAAAAGAACCAACCAAACCAAAAACCACACACACCCCCAAAAAAAGCAGCTTTCCCTGATTTCTGTACACAGAGAACCAAGCCAAAGGTGCAAAGGCAACTCTAAGGCTGTTTCCTGCTTTGTGAATGCTCAATCAATCAATCTTTACAGTAATTTAACAGAACAGGTGCAATCTGAGGTATTTAACAGAGATTTCTGCTTTGCTTTTGATGTATGGACAGTGGCCATTGCTAATCTTAATTTTCAGTTCTTTTGCCGCATAGCTAGCATTAATATTAATAATTTTACAAAGATTCTTATGTGCACAAAGACCTGCTTACTCAGCATTTATATACAAGAGAAGAATCAAGTCTCAGATTTATCTCCTGTAATGAGTAGGAAGGACATTTTATTTTCCTGAGAAAATAAAGATGTTACAATTTAATTACAATGTCGAAGAACTTCTCTCTGTGCATATTTCTATTTGACCACGCAACTGTTACCTGCTGTGAGGTACTGTAAGTCCACTAAGGAATGCTGTTCCACCAGCACCCTAGTTCCCGTGTAGCCTCATTTGCTTCCAGCTACTGGGCTTGGACTATTTGCAGGTCTGCACTATTAGCTGCGTTCAAGGAGTTGTCTTTCTAAACCAACCATACTTGTGCTCTTTCTGTTTAGCTCTAAACACAGACAGCAATCCATATACAAAGACAAGAACCTTCTTTCTGCTAAACTGATATTCAGGCATCAAAAATCAGACTAAATTTTAAGTCAAAATGCTTAACAAACACACACACCTAAATCGACACCCAAGAAACCTCTATCCTTGCCCTGGCTTCTCTTCAGTTTTCAGAACAGCTGATTTCCCGTCATCAGGTGGATGCCTGTGAGCACAACCCCTGAGAAATCAGGCTCAAAGCATCTCAGATATTCAGAAAAATAAGTTACTCAAAAAAAGAGACCCACAAGCCCTCAGCATCACATTTAGATATTGGCTCACAGAGATCCCTCATTCAGCATCGCTCTCTTTGCAAGCGGGTCATGGTGTGGAGGTAGGGGCAGGGTGCTACCCACGCAAGTAACCAGTCCTGCCTATACAGTGCGTGTTGCACAAGAATGACTACCACAGCTTTGGAGTCCCACGTAACTGATGGAGGACTGCTAGGAGAACGCTATCCCAATTTTATAGGAAGCAAGTGGGGGCCCAGTAAGATATAAATGACTTGTCTAAGGTGACAAAATAGTTTTGCTACATGTTTTTCTGACTCCCAGACTGGTACTGGGACAGAGGACATCTCCATGTAGCCACCAGTGACCAACAGCAGCTACTTAAGCTTTGTCCCAGCATCTTGCCAACAAGCAGATGGTGTGACACACTAGCTGAGGAAATGCGCCTGTTCTTCCCACATCAAATGCAAAGCCACATGATTTGTTTAGCTTTTCTGCTGTGCCCTTACCTCCTGTAGGTGCTTCTCTGGCACTGAGCAGCCCCTACCCACCTGGCAGGCTCTAGAAGTGCTTAAAAAAGGACAAAATTGTTCATCACAGTTTTTGGCCAGCCTTGTTGTATTTTACAAATAACCTGCCAGAGTTCAAGAACTTGTCCTTTTTCCTCATTTGACCTAGGTTTTTGAAGAATTACAAGCAACTGCCAATACCACCCTTGCCTGGCCATTCAGCCCACTGCTTCCTTCAGTTCCTCCTTGGCTCTGGCTGGGTGATACCTGATGGATCAGTCTCCAATATGGGGTGTAAACCCATTCTTCCTGGAAAGGTTAACTCTCCTACGACATCTTTTATCACTGTTTTTCCGAGAACCTTCCTCATTCTTACAGAGTTTCCCTTCTTGAAGCTGACTACATTTGTGAGTGTGGAGATGTTTCTTCTTTTATCTTTGATGGCTCCTGCAGGGATGCTGAGAGTGCACTGCAATCACTGGTGCAGAGCAATTACAGCTATGTGGACCATGTCTGTTATGCAGGGAGAAAGGAAGGGACTCCACTGTCTCCTGCAGGTTTCCTTGCTTGCTCATCCAGGAAGCCACCACTAATTGCATTTCAAGATTTCTTATGTAACTCACGTCTTGATGTGACATTTGGCCTATCTGTGGCTGAGGGGAAAAGGGGGAGGTGGTGGAAGTCTCCTATTAGTACTGCATTTCCTGCCCTTGCAGCCTCTGTGACCTCCCTTGGTGTATCGCAGGCAGTATTGTTATCCTGGCGGGCACTCAGTAACACAGAGCCTAGACTATATTTTTCCTGTCTGGGCTTGAAATTTTAATCCATTGTATTCTGTGGTACTGCTGAAATTTCTGGCTCATTCACCTGGTCTGACTCTAAATTGACCTCTATATGTATTTTAAAGAAATGTAAAATACATATGTATATTATATAGTAAAGAATATATCTGCCTCACTTCTTCCTCATCAGATTTCACTCTGTCTCTCCTATACTTTTTGTCATGGTGTTAACAGAAAGACCACTGACTACCTTTTGTCCCTCAAGTTTCTATAAGGTGTAGTGTGACTACATTTAGCCTAGAAATGGTCGCACCACTGTTTTGATTTTCTTTTTGGTACCTCGTTTAAACAGAACTTGGTTCATCCCGTCTGGTTTTCTTTTCCTGTTTGTCAGTTGCCATCCTGTGCCCTTTCCTCATGGACACAGGACTTCTGTGGCTTCATCAGTAGTGGCTGCATTGTCTTGAAACTTGTGAGCTGTGCTCCCTGGAAATTTTCCCCTGCTCTTTGGTTTGAAAGGCCCACTGATGACACTTTCCTGGATTTAGAGAGGCAGCTGCCTGTTTCACTTGTAGTTTAAATGGAATCTGTCCTTTTGACACAGGCTTCTTCTAGTCCAAAAATTCCCCCAAGTCTCTGATCAAACAGAATTCTTCTGCCTCAAACCATTTGTTGTGCTCCTGTTCTTCTGTTCTTCCCTGGACCAGTCCTTCAGGGATCATTTCAAAGAATGCTGCCACAGACCAAGAAACTTGAAAGAAACCACAATCCACTGACAATTCTTTACACTAGGACAAGTTGTGGTTTAATGTTCTTTTTTTCCTCAAAAAAAGACATAGCAATTTGAAACAACTTACTACTCAAGCATGCGATGGCTATGAATCACAAACGTGGTACTGCAGCGCCAAAAAGGTAACTGTTGGAGCATGACTGCCAATGACCAACAGGGACCAGATTTTTGATCCCTGCAGGTTCTCATTTAGAGTGGAAAGGCTGTGCAAGCCAGAAAGACTTACTCCTGCAGGGAGGCGTTTTGCTTAGAGCCCACCATGTGCATGAAAGTTAGCACAGGCATCCTTTCAGTTGGCTACATTTCATTTATGTCTGAGTTCTCATTCTGAGAAGAGGTTTACTGCTTAGAGCACACAGAAAAATCAGCAACCTCAGCAAGATACCCTGTGGGGATCCCCTTTCAGATCCTGTTGAGATAGGATTTGTTAATGTTCCTCCATTCACTATCACATGGCTTCTCTGAAACTACACACGAGAACCAGTGACCACCAAAAATCCACAAATGATCAGCTCCTTTGGCTTATGAAAGTCTATGACCAAAATGGGTAACAGCATCAAAACAGCATGACAAGTGACAGTGAGACACACAAACAGGACTGAAAAACATACTGCACTTCAAACATAGAAAGCTTTCTATGTTTAAAACTCAGGTCTTAGGCTTATTCAGCGTGAAAATGTCTCTCATACTTCACACCCTGTAATGTAATGACTAAGACTATGATTGCAGAACAGCACATAAAAGGGATGGAATTAAAAAAAAAAAACCCAACACCTGTCAACAAAACTGAAGCTTGTTGGAAATCACCTTGTACTTTTAAGCTTTTTCAGACCATTTATTTGGTTTTAGTTTAAAAAGGTTGGTGGCTCTGAAACAACATTAAGCGGACATGACCAAAATTGCTGTTTCACCTTGCCCTTTACAGCTCAAAGCCACCATATACAAGTTACCAATGTTAAAGTTTAAATGTACTTAGATAAGATTTTAATTACTTTTAGGCACGGGGTATTTGAAATGGTGGCAATACATTATTCTGAAATGTAATTTTGTCTAGTTACAAAGTCAGCCTCAAGGAGATGTGGCAGATCCTGATGAAACAGTAATGGCTTTATTCACCCATACAACCACAATTCCCACAGGCCAAGAGCTGGTTTCTGAATCAACAAGAAATTTGCCCAGTAGAAGGTAATTGCATCTGTGTCCTGTGTGTGGCTCAGAGCTTTCTTCCCAGTACTGCTGGCCCCAGACAGAATACTTGACTAGGGACCATCCATCAGATGGTATGGAAAATCCTCTTTCTAGCTGGTGAAACAATTCTTCTCAAGAGAGAAGACTTAGATTAAAAAAACCCCAGTGCTTTTAACCAGGTCCTCGCCTAACAGCCTCAGCAGAGCTGTAATAGCTTATACAAGCTGACATCTGCTTCATTTGGAGAGCTTTCAGAGGAACGTAGGGAAATGTCCTCCTCTGCAGCTGAAGGTTGCTGAGGGATATACTGGTTGCACCTCTGTACCTGGTTGCAGACTTCTATTTCTACACCATTTCCAGCCCAGCACCATCCCCAGCCTTCCTTGCGAGGCAGGGTACAGCGTGTTGGTCAGCCAGAGACCTGCACAGAGCAAATGTATGACACTCACACAGGCATGCCCCCAGCAGAGCTAGTGTGCCTGGGGGCCAGACTTACTTCTCTTTCCTAGTCATCATACCTTCATCAAGCTCTTTCATACCTGCCTGTTGCTGGAGTCCTCCCAGGTTTCCAGGTTGCTTTGCTCATTGGGACCACTTGATGCTGGAGCAGAAGCGAGTAAGCATTTCTGTGTGTGATTCAGGGTACCCTAGGAGAGGAGAAAGGTGCAGGGAAAGAGCGCAGCAGGAATAGCTTGTAAGAGAGAACAGGTAGCAGACTTGGGCACACCCTCAGGATGGGAATAGGGAAGAGACCTTTCTCCCCCATTCGAGAAGGGAAAGCTTAGACAGCTGTGACAGGGTTTGTAAGGATGCTTAGCTCATTAGTATGCTAGGCTTTAGAAATAAGTGCTAAAAAAGTGCATATCTTTCAGGGTGGTTAGTAGCCTTTTACATCTGCAGCATGTTATGTAACAGATCCCTGAAACATTTGTGTAGTTCAAAACTGTAACAGCAGCCCATAGTTTCATTTTTTTTCATTGCCAAGGGAGTCTAAACAATGTCTTCTTGGTGGAGGCACTATGGTAGACCTTTAGAGGGTCCTCATGGTAGCAGGGTGGGCTTCAGGAGTGGTTTCTGTGAGAAAAGATAAGGAGTTGTCCCCATGTTGGGCAGAGCCAGTTCCAGCCATCTCCAAAACAGACCCACCACTGGCCGAAGCTGAACCCACCAGTAACGCTAGTAGGGCCTCTGCGATAACATATTTTAAAAAGTGTAAAAAAAAATAAAAGCAAAATGCTGTGCAGCAGCTGTGAGAGAGAGGAGTGAGAAAAATATGAGAGAAAGAGCCCTGAAGGCACCAAGGTCAGTGAAGAAGGAGGGGAGGAGGTGTTCCAAGTTGCTGGAGGGGAGATTCCCATGCAGCCCATGGAGGACTCCCACACCAGAGCACGTAGTGTGCCATGAAGGAAGCTGCAGTTCATGGAGAGGAGCCCATGCGTGCAGGAGCAGGCTCCTGGCAGGACCTGCAGCCCATGGAAGAGGAGCCCATGCAGGAGCAGGTTTTCTAGCAGGAACTGTAGCTTGGAGGGGATGCAGGCTGGAGCAGTTTGTTCCTGAAAGACTATAGCCTGTTGAAAGGATCCATGCTGGAGCAGTTCCTGAAGAGCTGTAGCCCATGGGAAGGACCCATGCTGGGGAAGTTCATGAAGCACTGCAGCCCATGGGAGGGACCCCATGCTGGAGAAGGGGAACAGTGTGAGGAGGAAGGACTGGCAGAGATGAAATGTTTATGAACTGACCACAACCCACATTCCCCATCCCCCTGCACACCTTGAGGGGAAGACATAGAAGAGTTGGGAGTGAAGTTGAGCCTGGGGAAAAGGGGTGGGGTGGGGTGGTAGGAAAGTTTTTTAAATTTTATTTTTATTTCTCACTATCTTACTTTTATTAACTGATTAAATTAATCTTCCCCAGGTCAAGTTTGATTTGCAATTGACTAACTGGTCGGTGATCTCCCTGTCCTTATCTTGCCCCGTGAGCTCTTTCACCTTATTTTCTCCTCAAGTCCTGCTGAGGAGGGGGACTGAGAGCACGACTGGGTGGGCACCTGGCAGACGACCAGGGTTAACCACCAGCGTCAGCAAAATGCACACAAATCCTTATCCTTAATCAGAACAGCAGTATTGTTCCTCATATGAACAATGAGATAATTCAAGTCACAGGGAAATCACGCTCTCTCCATTTTTGGTTTCCTTTTTGTAACTAGGAAAGGCTTCTCTTAAACTTCAGGATACAGAAAGGTCACATCCAATGGGGATAAGACAATGAAGAAATATATATTTAAAAGTTTTAGCAACATCTCAATGGAAGCTTAGAGAAAAGTTGGAATTTTCTGTGTCTGTTCATGCCTGTCTGTGTTATTGCACAACAGTCCTGCGCAATTTGTTATGATTAATTTTAATCTGTGCCAACTGTTTCACATACTGCAAAATAAGGCCATGACTCATAGAAAGGCACATGGAAATAGACTTCATAAGCATGTACAATAAAACATGAGGACAATAATTCAATCCTACTCTGAATCATCTGCTTAAATAAGTGAGGCTGAAGACCCCTTCTTGAAATGCTCTTTTTCCTTTTGAAGTCTGTACTCAATCGGTTAGCAAGCTGCTGCACTTGGGGAAGCACTCAGAGTACAAACTAAAAATCTCCAGGATAATAACAAAGTTCCTCAGGGTTCAATTTAATTTCTTCTTCTTTACCATGTAAAGTCAGTCATTTGTACAGGGCTTTATAAAACAGTGGTGAAGTAGGAAGGCACAGTACATTTCAGTATTGCTTCTGATGTCCTCGCCTTCTCAGGAAATAGACAGGAAGAAAGGGAAAGAAAGAAATCTTTCCAATGGACAGATTGCATATGATGAAGACAGGAGATTAATGTGCTTTCTGTGCAGCTGCATTACATCTTTCAGACACTGAAGTCCTCCTCTTTTCCACCATTTTCAGACGATGAGTTTCCAAGAAACAGCAGCCATTCCTACTGTTAGACAAAAGAGTGGCCTCATACTTTGCGTTACTGAAGTTTGTTTTCAGCCACCACATGAAAGGTGTTTAGAAACAAAAAGTCTTTCCTATTTCCTTGGAAATTTATCAGGTGAAGCTCCCTGCTGGTGGTTGGAAGGTATCTATGCTCCACACCACAGCTGCTGCTAGTCTCAGAGAAAAAATTCTATTCTCTTCTGAAATGTGGCCATCTACTAAGCCAGAAGTTCATGGTAAGGCAGACCACTGAGCACCAGAGCATCTGATACCAGCAGAAGAGCCAGCACATCTCATGCAGTCTCTTGACTTCAGTTGTCACCCATCTCTAATACTTAGAGAAAGGCAAAATCCCCAGGTGTGGAATTCAGCTTGCACCAGGGAGAAAACAAAAACTTCCTGACCTCAGTAACGACAAGCATAATCGCAAAGCAGTGACAGAATATTAATATTACCAAAGATTAATAGCTGTTAAATACTCTCCATCCCTTTCTTACCATGACTGACACTACTGGTAATCCAAGGATTTGTACCATTAAAATTTCAATTCCATATTCTAAGATTATGCTCAGATAATCTCCTCTAACTCCATACAGAAGCAATCGCATAAGTCACCCAGAAAGCTGTTCAGAATGGTTACAAAGCTTTTGGAAATGTTCAACTTAATCTATTCATAATTAATTCGTTTTGGACTCAGAATTAACCTTAAACTGAAGTTAGTCTCCCTCTTTATATGTTTATAAAGAAACTTGGCATATTCTGTAAATTACTATCTGCTAGGCTAAACAACAAACTTTTTTTAATAGGAATGAGTCTCTGAAGGCTGACTTGGCCATCCTAGGAATCCTTTTGCTCCTCTCCAGTTTATTTCTTTTAAACATCAGGGATCAAAAGCATACCCAATACTCCAAATGAGATCTTAAAAACAGCTTCTACAATTAACACTAACGCATCTGTGTCTCCAGCAGGAATTTAAAGCCCACTGCATCCCACAGCCTTACAAGGCTTTCTTGCAGCTGAGTCACAACAACAATCCATCCTTCTCCTACTCCATCCTCTCTCAAGAACAAGTTCTCAGGGTATTGCAAAAGTTCTTATTCTCTCTTAAAAAGCAACTGTGCACTTCAATGCTACTGCTTTCAATCCTGAGATCAAAAGGATTTGGAATAATTATTTTCTTGTAAGAAAAAAGTCCTCCATGGTAATGGTATTTATCCCAGCTGTGTCATCTGCAAACTTTATGGCCAGATATCTATATAACCAGGGCATATATTAAATAGGGTCATTCCTAGTTCTATGTTCCTGGCGCCTCTCTTTATCTTAGTTCATCTTTATCTTGTAATTTCCATTATCATTTCCACCATGAAAGAGAAAGTCCTTACAGGGTTATGGATCAATGTTTTACTTGACTCTTGATTATGTCCATGGCATTACTGTTTTTAAGAAGCTCGTTATCTTCTAACAAAATATATTACATTACTTCTGAAATTAATGACGCTGGTGTGTGTGTGTGAAAATATTGTCTTTATCCCCTTCCACTGCCTTATAACCCTCAGCCATTTTGCATGTCAAGACTCGGTACTTTGGGGAGCAAATTAGGAAACATATAAATTTCAGGGGGGGGCAGGGATTGGTGTCCCCCATTTTTTAAGATACACACTGTATCTGCCAATCCTCTGTTTCCATATTTACAGATTAATAAAAAAATATCTTCAAATTCATCTGCAATTTCATGCACCAATTCTTTCAATAGTCAAGGAAAAAGCTTATTCAGGGACTATGGTAGTTTCATACTGATTAGCCTAGATTTTGCTTCCACTTCAGATGCTGAATTTCTCTTACCACATTCACGTTTTTACTACAGACTCTGACATTATCCTTATATATCATCTTTACTGAAAACTCAGTTAAGGCATTAATTCAGTATTTGGAGCATACCTCAACTTAGAAAACATCCTTCAAGTGTAGCATCTCCACTTCCTTCATAGATACTGGAAATTTTTCCTTCCACTACTTGTTTCCTTTCCATATTTAATTTTAACTTTTTATCCATGACTAGGGTCTGGGACATGGGCTCCTTAGATATTCATGTTACCTTTGCATTCTGCGTAGTTTCAAGATTTACCCTTGTTTGGACTGTTTGCTCAGCTGGGGAGATTCATTACTGTTCTTTATGGTAATTTCTTACTTCGTGGAAATGAAGATCAAGCTTCATGTTTCTGGCTGAAATCCTATGCCCCATCTCCACAGTCAAATACTACGACTACAGTTTCAAGGTCAGCCAGCTGTTTCTGCATGCCATCCTCACCAACCTTCTTCTGTACTGACAATACCTCCTATTCATGCCAGAATTTTCCTCTCCACCTGCCATCTACATGTAATGGCCAGCATCCAGATTCTTTCCAGTTGTTGCATGGGCAGTAAGGTCTACGTTAGACTAAATTTGTTATGATAGACCAAAGCAATATTAACCTCACCATGGCTATTCCCCGCCAGCCACCTCTCACTAAAACAGCTCTTCCTCACAAGTGTACAACAGCATCAGTCATTTCTGAATGAGCAGGTCTGATTTCGATATCAATGTATCCAAGAGAAACAATGAGGTTCACATTCTACTGTCCAATGGCATACCTGGGTGCAAAACTGGTTTAGCGTTAGGGCTTCATTGATCCTTGCTGAAACTAATCTCTCTCATAAATCAGGACTCATCTACACTCTCTTGTTTGTGTTCTTCTTGAATTTATGATTCCTCCCTAATGTTATTCTAAAATACTTGATTAAAAGGTAGCATATAATGCAACGAAGAAACTAGATAATTTTGCAGCCTCGGTATTTTTAGCAAATATGATGATAAACCACAAAGCAGTCACTTCTACTGACAAAGCACTTCTCTCTCCTTTACATTGCTTAAGTTGGTACAATACTAGCGCCAAACTAGCATCACTGCCTCCTGCTTCCAGAACTGTCTAAACAAAATTAGCCTGTACTAAGTGAAAAATTACCTCTCATGCACAGGCTGCATAACACAGCTGCTCTGCACTTTGCCAAACAACAAATCCCTTCTCAAAGACAAGCAGCTGCTTATCTTTAATGCCTTACATATTATCTTAGCCTCCAGCCACAACGCTGCCACTACAAGTTGGAAATGTACCTGGCAGGTATGAGAAAGACAGAACAAGACAGAAGCATCCACTTGAGCAAACAGAAACAGTGGACCCAGGGGAAGAATTTTGAGCCTGACAGCTCGACGGTCAGCAAGGTAGCATGGTGCAAGGCAGCGGTGGGAAGCGGTGCCCCAGCTCCTGGATGCGAGTGCCCCCACGGCCCCACATAGCTCACATCGAACTCTCTCTGCTCAGTGGTCCTGCAAAACTGACTCAACTTGGTTCTAACTGCTGTCAGGGCACAGGTTGCCTAGCTCTCACTGCCTCAAGACAAAAGTGATGAACCACTCACTTTTTACTTACAAATTCAGGAAGTTTAGCTGCGGGGTTTTTTTCACTTGTATCATAGATCTCAGTGGAGAGCATCAAAGATCTTAGGCTGATCAGCCCAGGCTCTGTGTGGCTGCAGTACACAGTCTTGCACACATCCCTTCTTGGGCATCAGGCATCGCACTCCAGGAGGGCTCATAGCAGCATCATTAATGAGACAAAGGAAAGGAACACTCAATGGCAATGAAAATGCAAATGGTATCTGCTGGCACATGCTGATTCAGTTTCAGAAGTAATGGGACTCTCTAGACTTCAAGTACTAGAAATGTACAAGAATGCTGCACAATAACAGTTTGAAGGTCATGAAAACCATATAAGTTGAATATTAGAAATACCTCTCTTCTGGGAAAGAAAACACTGGATATTTTCTCCTGTCTTGAAGGCTAATGCAAAAAGGGGATGTGAAAAACAGTGATCCTGTTTTCAGACAGAAGATCTTGGGTGGGAAGATTTAAGTCATGTCCACAGTGTTCCAATTATGCCCACACAAAGTGAAGAACTTTGGCAGCAGTTTCAGAGGAAAAAATGCAGGAAACCAATAGTTTTGAGACTATCTCATTCTGTCTTTGGGAATTAGAAAGGTTAAAGAAGGAAACTTCATGTACTACCCCTGTCAAGTTGGCTCTTTCACAAAGAAGATCAGAGAGAGACCACAAAGCCCCAAGACCTTTCTACCCCGTGAAGGGCAAGACCATATTGCAGTTGCTTATCTTTGACAGTCCCCTGCTCTATGCAAGTCATGTACCCATCAGGACTCAGATCTGTGCAGGACTTTAGTTTACTTCACACCTACACTGCATCTCACACAGGGTCCCAACCTCAGCCAGGGAATCCTGGCATCTATATCTTGAATGCTACTGGTAAAATCCTCCTTAATACCTGTTTTTCATTTTTGGCTGGACAGTGAAGCCCAGCAATTGAGTTGAAGTGGCTATGACTTTCACTACACCTCTTCCTTGGACTGCAACTGCTGCCCTACTTGCCTGGCTTCTCTTACCCCCTTCAAATATTCACACTTGCCATTTCACTTGTCTCCTCCTTTCCATCCCTTCTGATGCCCACCTAGTGTTTTGCAAAGCACTATGGAAGCACCAACTCGTTCTTGTACTCTTGCCTCCCTCTTTTCAAAGGGCAACTGTAACATCTCCAGGTTCACTGATCTAACCACAGATAAATGCTGCCATTCAAGTCAGACAGGTGAAAGAAAAACTGAGCACATGGATGCAGGTAGTACAGAGGAGCTAGAAATGGCTACATACCTTTGGAAAGTAAGAGTCCTTCTCTAGCAAGCTATGTCCCTAATGTCAGTGCAGCTGTGCTTTCTCACCCCAGGCTGCACTTGCAGCACTAATAAGGAGGCAAAAGACCCTCGATTCCCTGGGAATTCTGTGCATCAACCCAATACTATAGGTTTCTGCTATTATTCAGTCTTAGGAAACCTCTCCGGGCAAAAGGAGACTGAGTCAGCAAGTCTGTCTAGAGAATTGATTCAGGGCGACATCACCAACTACAATCCCCCAAGGCTCAATGCTTTCATGATGCACTAGGGAAATCCCTTGGCAGAGGGCTTGGCAAACATGAAAAAAACTTAGCCAATCTTCTGATTCCCTTCTATTCCCTTGGCTGACTGCTCCCGCCATCTGCATTTCTAATGCTCAGTGCCAGAGACAGCTCCACTCCTAAGGGCAGGAGCATACTTCTCAGATGGGGAGTTTAAATATGACCCTCCTCTGCTTGAGCAACGTAAGGACTTGAAGTCTTTCTGAATCAACATGGTTGCAGCAGCAATTCCAGAGTGAAGCCCTAACCACTAAAGAAAACAGCATTATCAGTGTGTTAAACCACACAACCCCTTCACAGGCATCTCTCGGTAGTGGCCTTCACAAGTGAAAGCTGATGGCATTCCAGTGATAATTTCCATGATTCACAGGTAATAACACAAAACCACTTAAAGTAGGATTAGTCTCCTCTACCATTTGATACTGCTCAGTCTAACTGATCATTTAAGTTCTCACTAAACAATGGGGAGAGAGAAGTATCCAGAGAAAATTGTTTATCTCAAACCCACACACCTAGTTTAGGGCGAGAGAAAGAATCCTCTGGATCTGACTGTCCCCAGTCAAGCAATGCTGCAGCTAAGCAGTAACTTCCATTTTGACAAAGGCAGCAGCAGAGCTGTAGGAAGCTCTGTCAAAGGAGCTCTGCAGATGGCCTTTGGTGTGATATTAAAACTTGATATTTACAAAAATGTCGGCTCCGTTATAAACGTTGCAGGAAAGCTTGCGAGATGAGTGTCAAAAAGCCTGAAAAACACTGGCTTAGTCAAGGGGTCACTCATAGAACTCAGAAGATCTGCAATCAATTTCTTATCAATTTCTGGGCCCTTTGGTGGCCATCATGATGCTGACATGTTCTGGAGTAAATTAACTCCTGGAACAACTTATTGAGGAAGGCGATGAATGGTCCATCTGGTGCTTTCTTCATCAGAGACTTATATACTCAATAAATATTTGACTAATGTAAACATAAGTTACGGGTTTGTAACAATCCCTTTTAATACCAAAAGGCTCTGCTTCTCGTAATTAGCCATCTCCCTGGCTGGGCAACATTTTGTTACACAGGGTGTTTCAAAATCCCCACTCAAGCAGTTGTGAAGTAAACAGCTGATCATACGAAAAGTCCCAAGTCCCATTCAGATCCGTTTTTTAAATACAGTATTGAAAGCCAAAGACCAACATATGTTGGTCTTAACGTTAACTACAAAGAACAAAGCAAGAATTTTTTTAAGACTTATGAATGGATTCCAGCACAGACACTTCATAATTGCCACCATCTTTTCTGCAGTCATTGCAAAAAGTTACGAGATACATCAAACCCAGAAGCAAATTGAAAATAGAAACTGAGACACCAAGTACGTAGAAACCTGAAGAGGACCTGTTAGGTAGCTATTGTTAGTGGCACAGAAGAAACTGAAACAGATTATTTCTGTCAGTGTCAACTAGAAGAAACTGCAGAGAGAGTGCTCCTTCACACCCAGACAACTAAATGGTACTGGAAGGAAATTTCAGCAGGATCAGTAAACAGCAGAAGTACTGCACAATAGTATTGGTAGGCGTCATGACATGAAAGAAGATGTCCAATTTTAACATGAACATGTTGCAGCTCGCTCTGAAGTGAATAAAATTAGAGGAAAATGAACAGGTTTTGCCCATTGCTGGAAATCAGATTTGAGCTCTGCAGCCACCCCTGCACAGTAACATTTAACAATACTCAAGATACCTCATGCTGTTAAAAATGTTGAAGTGCTAATCAAGTTGAAGTGATGGCAGGGTAAAAAGAGTTAGGAGATTAAGAACTAGCAAGCCATATCAAATACTACAGAGTGGCACCACTTTCCTTTCTGCCTAGGGAGAGGGTTGCCTGGAGGGTGACCTGCACCTCTGCAGGAGGGCATCGTGCTGTGCAGCTCTGCCTTTACTTCTTTCAGTACTACACATCGGGAAACCCACTGCTTTGCCTCAAGTCCCATTCATCCTTCTCTGTGGCAGAGGTTCTGCCTGTCTGAATGCTGCTGTAATGAGGACAGGGCAAACAGCCTTCCTCTCCCAGTGAGCTCAGATCTGCCTGCAAGCTATAGACCATCTCCAAGCCCCTCCTGAAAGTCAGAAGGAAGAAAGATCCATAATGGATTGCATGCTGTAGACTAGAAAGTGATGGCATTATTATAGAGGTCAAATACACGAACGTACTGTCAGCAGTAGGATTGTTATTAAAATAGACAGAAATCAAAAAACGTAACCAGAACAACAGGTTAATAGAAGGACTTAGAGCCTGAATAAAGTGGGACTGATTACACAGGAAAAGACGTGGCCAAGAGAGACGGAACAATAAATAGATGAAAGCAAGCAGACTGGGAACCTGTGTTGTCCTCTTGTGCCAAGTAGAAGGGGCAACACGTAGAAAAAAATGATGTCATATGCAAAATTGATAAAAGGAAAGACTCCATTGCACAGTGCAGAACAAAGCACGGAGCCCCTAACCTCACAATTGCCATGTAAAGGGCCAGGTGTGGAGAGCAAGTGGTGCATTTGGTCTCAGGAGTGTGCTGGGAGGGCTCTATGCCTTGCTCATCCCCTCTGTCTCCAGAACTGATATGCCTTTTCTCCTGGGTGAGCTGGTTTTATCTGGATAATAGTTCTCTCCCCTTCAGGACAGCTTCCCTCCCCAGCACCCACTGCTCCACCCAAGGGCCCTTTCCTGCCCTCATACAAAAGAGCATTTGGCATTAGCAGCCCTCAAGACAGTTCAAAGGACTTGGCTCCAAGTGTTAATAGCTTCCTGCCTCCTCTCATACTACACAGTTTCTTCCCATCCTATACACACGTCATCTAAAAGGAAGAAGACCGAAACGCAAAAAAATGCCAGAGCACCCACAGACATTCAGTGCTAACTCCCCAAGCACTGCTCAGCTGCCTGTCTGGAAAACATTGCAGCCAGCGAGAGCAGCTGCACACAGGAAACCTCTCCCATTCATTTCATTGCCAAACTGCAAGTTTGAAGCTGAAAAAGAATTCTTTTTTCACAGATATCAGAAGACCCTTTGAGAGTGGCAGAGCAGTACATTACCTGGCTGATAAAAAGCCTCCTATAAACAAAAACAGGGAGGGGGAAAGAATCACGCACCCTCTTACCTTCGGTAGCTGAGCACACTGATGGCTAGTTTTCACTAACACTTTTGATGTCTGAATCACTTTGGCTGTATCTCTGTAAAGAAGAGAAGAGAAGGCCTTTCTCAGAGGTATTCCCAAACAGCTTAGTGCTTACTGTGTTAGTGGCTAGGTCTGTACATCATGTTTGTGATCACCAAACCATGTCCCAACCACACACCATTCACGCACAAGGGTCTACCTTGCTTGAAACACCAGGGCAGAGTTTGAACATTGATCCCCTGGGAAAACCCGATCCACATTCAAAATTATAGTCATTATTGTGTGGCCAATACAGCCTCACCTATACTATTAAAACCCTGGTAATCACCAGGTGCTTCATCCTTGGAGTTGAGATGCATTGGCTGCATTGTGGTTACATGTGATAATCAGTTCCAAGATTATCAGTCACCATGCTCAGCTTGCAATCAGGTGATTTAGTGATGGGCAAGCCTCCAAAGTTATTCCATGTTTAACAGCTAGAGCATTACCCAGCTCTCATGACATGGAAACGTTAAGCATTTGATGACTGGAAATCTGGGATAATTTGTTACACAGTAGAAGTGATAAGACCAGCAATACCGAGAGCAAGAAATTTGCCCATGAGTCGTCGTGATTCATGGCCATACTTGTGGTCTGTGTTGCAGTTGTGGTTGCAGGAGATGCCGGATGATTAGACGTGAAGATGGAAGTGGGCCTCTCTCACTGTCTTTCAGACGTTTTCTTTGGCACTGCTGCCAAGGCCCTGAAGGAACCCTGAACTCAAACACACAGGGGCTTTTCTGCTCATTTCATCACGCAGCCTATGTATACAAGCAGCACCACACACAGCCTCACATGTATTGTGAAGAAATTTTTTTCTTTTAGGAGGGGCTATGCACCTGTCTCTGGTATCTCAGAACACCTTGTCTCCAGGTCACTGCAAGCTTGCATTATAGCAGTTCCACTTTCAACACACAAGATCATTACCTCTTTCCCTTCTGCACTCTCATTTTTCCCACGTGACAAAATATTTGACTGCAGTACAAAAAGACAAGAAAAGCAAGACAGACTACCAAGGGTGATGCTAGCTACTCTGACCCGCTCTCGTTCATACCAGGATCTTTCGCTGTTGCCTCCTGCACTGCTTCACTGCCTGATTTATTTGGAAATTGTCCAACACAAGCACAGTCTGTGAGTGTATATGTGCATGTGTGTATGGGCTTAGCCCAGTGGTTGGAGGGGATGTGTTCTGCTGGTACAGTGTCTGTTTTCTGTGCTGAAATAGCAAGAAAATGCACCATGAAGTTTCACATGGGCATGCACTTAGATAACAAGGACATGAAGAAGAATACAGTGGGATTTGTGACAAAGGAGACATTTTTGCACTGAGAGAAGCCAAGCAACTCCAGACTCCCTCATGAAGTGAAATCAGTGCAGGAACAGCACTCTGCCTTTGACAGAATGAAAAAGATGAGACTGCAGCTGCATTTTTAGAAACAGTATTTGTTAATGAGAACGTTTGCCCTGTGTATGAGCCACAGGTGTTTCAATAGCCTGGATTTCCTGTGGCTTCACCCGGGAGAGCCCTGGAACCTGTCACTGTGCCTAATTCTCTTCTGACACCTGCTGCACTTGCCTTATCTCAGAAAGTTCTGACAATGGAGATTCAGCAGGTGCTGTGGATGACTGATGACAGTCCCTCAACATCCTTACCATTAAAATATATCTCTTGGGTCCAATTTGAATGTTGCTCCAATACAACAGCTCATGGCTCTTTGCCCTGTCCACCACGGATCTGGAGAACAATTTATCTTCTTCCCTGCATGTGCTTATTTGCCTGTGCTTGTTTGAACACTGGTATGACCCTACTCATCCTTCTCTTCTTGTGTGGACTAGACCCAGTTAATTTGAACTATTGTCCTGGTTTCAGCTGGGATGGAGTTAGTTTTCTTCTTGGTAGTTGGTGCTATGCTGTGTTTTGGCTATGATGTGAGAGCAATGTTGATAAC
>JAVJGI010000032.1:9090050-9107485 GCA_035590275.1 Ibycter americanus | reverse complement strand
ATCTCAACCCTTGACTTTTACATTCTTTTCCGATCCTCCTCCCCATCCCTCTGGGTGAGGGGGAGTGAGCGGGTGGCCGCGTGGTGCTTGGTTGCCGGCCGGGGTTAAACCAGCACAACTATGAAAGCATATAATTAATAGCCCTCTTGGAAGAGCAAGCAAGCTCCTATTCCACTTCAGAAACAAAAACTGTCACGCTGAGTTCCTAGGGCACAGTCTTTTTTTCTAGTGACAACATGAGCGGTGACAGGAGCGCAGTCTCCCGATCTTAGAATGAAGCTAGTAGCCAAGAAGCTCTTACCTTAAAATTAAATCTCTTTGATCTGAAGTTAAAGACAGACTAAACATGGAAATCCACAGACATTCCTCTCTGCAGTATCTACATTAAGCAGGTGCAAAGGAAGTGTGTTGTTGACAAGTGCAAAATGAGCCACTAGAAGGAATTAATTTATGCTTCCTGCAACTACTTCTGGGTCCTGAACTGGTAACACTACTCAGAAAAAATGGAGGTGGGCTGTCTCAGTTCAAATAGAACAGCTGCTCAGGAGGCAGCCATAAGCAGAGGAAGGTCACAGAGATCAGAAAATGCTACCATTGCATTGCCTGCATATCCTAAGATTGCACAGCGCTGCACCTCCCCACCAGCTTTCTCTTGACCCCTGGCTTGCTTCTGCCCAGCTCCCACACAGCCCTGACCTTCCCCATCTCCCCATAGTGTGACCCATTGCTCCCCAACAACCTGACTGTCAACAGCCTCTCCCAGACCCACAGACATACCAGCTCTTTCACATCAATACACTGACCCTCTGCTGTACATTTTATCCTACTTGCACGCATCTATATAATTTTCCTTTTTTTTTACTTAGAAACTAGCAGCATCGAGATTTCAAGGCAACTTCTTGCTCCTTGGTTCTGTAAACAGTAAAATTGCTTGGATGCAAAGGAGAAATGACATGGCAACCCCACAGCCCACACATGGAGACACTCACCTCAGACACATTCACAGCACTTGGCTGCCAAACAGGGACACTTTCCTGCTAAGGAGGTGCAGACTGATCCTCATAATCTAATTGGCTTTGGACGTACTTTTGCTTTTATTGCAAAAGTATGCACATGGTTTCTCTGCCAAATTCAAATGGGCACTCCAGGGATGGAGAGGAAGCCCTGATCAGTGCAGCAGCTGCAGAGGGAATGGCCTGATCAGCACTAAATGCCCTCCACAGCTCCATACAGGAGGAGAATGGAACAGTTGCCGCTAGCGTGAATAAGTTTGGCAGGCCAACAAGGAAAGTATTCTCATTTCACATCATTTCCCAGCAAAAGCTGAAAGACCAGGAAAAAGTCTAGTAATTGCTAATCACCTACTAATACTTGGAATTTGTGTGTGTTTCAGAAATAAGAAAAACTGTCCAGAGGCTTCACAAACAACAAATAAGCAAAGGTATTTGTGAAGGCTTGAGATACACCTACCCATACCAAAAACCTAGTTTGGTATTCATTATGGATAGTTCCATAAAGACACTGCCAACAAAATAAGACATCAGGGCTGAAGTTTAAAAACTCTGTCTTTCCCCATATATTTTCAAATAGTTTCAAGATACATAGTGTTCTAACTTCAGCAGGTGAAATCGTGCTCCTCACATTGCAGATAAATGAAATTCAGGATGAGGGGTGAGATGATACAGTTTGCTCAAATACTCACAGCAGTGAAATTTGAAGGCAACTGTGAAGTCACAGAGGGCTCTTGTGGTCCAGGGTAAGTCAACCTTCAGACAAAATTCAAAATCAGTAAATACTATGTAACGCAACTGGGGAAGAAAACCTGCCAATGCACACACATGCTAATAGTTACTAAATTAATTGGGAAGGAGAACCCAATGTCCTTGTGCAGAACACACTGAAGACACAAACTCCGCACTCATGAGATATGACAGAGCATTAGGAATTGTTTTAGAGAAGATACACTAGAATTAGGCAAAGAGAGGGGCAAGGTGAAAACCAAAGGCTTAGAAGCTGAGTAAAGATTAGGCAAAGAAGGATTTTTCAGTTTGGAAAACTTTACTACTGGAGCAGCAAGTCTTAGGCAGACATGTAATTATAACTGATGACAAGACAAACAGAAAAGATTTATTTATTTCTCATTGCGCAAAATCTAGGGGTAGCCAATGACATTTCCAGGCAGGAGATTCATAAGAAACAAAAATAAATGTCTTGCGTTACTGCATACTACTACACAGACTGTGAAGCTCCCAAGGAAAACGGCAAAGGCCAAAAATAAAAGCAGGTTTGAAAAAGACATAATGCAGTCTCCTAAAACCTGTAAACATTACACCCATAAACAAGATGCAGCTACTGTAAACCAGAGATTGCTGAAAGTAAAACAGTGTGTATGCTGCTCTCTTCTGAAAGCATTCCCCATCACCTGCTCTCAGGGGTAGAATCAGGGGCCAGGCAGGATTTGCTTTGATGTGGTGTGGCTGGGGGCTCGCAGAAAAGCCTTCTTCCTCAGCATTGGACATTTCCATATTTTTCCACATTTGGTAAATACATTTGCTCTTTTCCTTATTAAGCACAGTTCTTCATCCAGCTTGAATTCTCACTTCCCCATGACTCCATTACTGCAGGAAAAAGCATCTACCTCCCAGAGAAGGGAAGCGTTCTTGTTATACACAGGCAGATACAAACCTATTTTCCTGAAAACAGCTACTTTCCCTAGAAAATGCCTTTGGGTTTTTTGAAAGCTCTGGCTATATCTGACCACCAGTTTTCATTGTTCTTACTGGAGAATTAACACCACCTGGTATCTTACCTGGGAGGAGAGCATGAACTGTCAGGTGTTCAGTAGTTTGTATTTCAGGAAGGTCATCAGGTCTGAAAGAGAGAAAATGAGAAGGGCTGGAAGACTAAGCACAAGAGACCACAGAAAAATACAGCAGGAGCTCTTGGGAAGCTTACTATACTATGTGTGCACTCAGCTGTCTGCAGAGAGGTTAATATGGACACCAGGAGCTGAACAGTCACGAGACGATGGAGCACCAAAAGGCTCATTTTCTGTGAATGAAGCCAAAATATTTTTCAAGGTATGAGTTTGGCAAAATAATTCAATCTCAAGCAGCAGTTCAGCCTGGGAATGTCTGCCCAAGCAATAGAAACTTGGAGGAAACTTCAGCAATTGATAAGCAGGGCTAACAACTGGTGTGCCTTGCTGCCCACTCTGCAGGGGCTGTTCCTTGGGCTACGCCAGCTTCAGTAGTAACCCTGGGAGCCTCTGAAGGCAAGACTTTGTGTCTTGGTTACTCCTGAGGTCTGAAGAGCCCAACATATACGACAAGCCTTTGTTATTTGTGTTCTCTTCACAATACGGAGATATTCTTTCTGGTTTGGAAACAGAGGAATTGCTATCAGTCACTCAATGGCAGAAGGAAGTCTTCAAAGTAAGGCGGGCCACCTCGCTCCATTTCGCACAGCCCAGGGCCCAGGGCTGCTGTCAGACTGATGCACAAGCGAACTGGGTTTTGCAGCTGCAGGGGTTTGGGCAAAATCTCAAACCACAAAACAAAGTTTCTTATGTGTGGGAGGAAGATGCCAGAAAACTGTAGGTGTGTAAAACACATGAGCAAAATACTAGAAGTCTCACCTAGGTCTTCCCTTCATAGGGGATATGACGTTCCCACTGCCAGGTCTACCAGCAGGTTAAGCTTTGTTTGCACAGGTGGGGGTCTGTCTGATTTTAGGACAGGTTGCAAGGAACAGTGGGAGGGGGGAGAATTCAAATGGCTGATTCTGTGTATGATGCCTCCTGCTGCCCCAGGAGAACAGAGCCTGTTCCCCCATTTCCAATTCACTCTGCCCACCACAGTAATTTATTTGATAACTTTCACCCACTGGTGATAAACAGACAAGGAAGGAAAGCAGAGGTGTCCTTTCACAGGCAATCCTCAAATCAAATTGGCATAACCACATGCCAATTTCCAAATGCCAAATCTCCAGAACACCTACCAGCAACGCTGAAACACAACAGAAATGTTTCTGTTACTAGGGCAGGCCCCCATGAGATATGCAGTTCCTCAACACAGCTTCAATAGGAGTATTCAGAATTTACAGTATAAAATACAGAATGACTCTCAGATTTATTTTTAGGACTCCCTAGGCAGCTAGACTTTCTTTCTCAGAACCAGTGAAACATAGGAGGATTGAAACTAGAGTTACACAGGAACTTAAAAGCATAGTAGTTTTATGACAGCTAAGATGTATTTCATTATACCTGCCACTACCAAAACAGAAGGGATAAAATCCCTTCTCTGAAGGGAAATTGGTGAAGTTTTGGCATTGACTTGAGTAGGGTCAGGATTTCAGCCCACAAAATTAGAGGGACAGAGAAAGCAGGCAGGGAGCAGATGATGTTCAGAAGGTGATTCATTAGTTGTAATGATTCAACACAGTACTGAGCATTTAAAATTTGTTTGTTTTGCTTTCTTGAAAGGATATGCGTTCCTTGTTATGTTTTGTATTGCCATTATGTTCTATGCTTTTTAAAAAAGGAATTGAAGTTTACACAAAAATCAAATAATCAAATGCCCTCTCTCTTTTTTTTTTTTTTTAACTTCAACTTTCTGTAAAGAAAATTATGAAGCAAAGTTTTGGTCAGTCACTCATTTCTAACTGAGTATTTCACTTCACTGACCTGTGCTGCAGCTGTTTTATTTCCAGACAATATCAGACAGTGTGGAGCTACGCTTCCATTACAGTCCTGGGAAAGTTACTCTTACTAGGCTCTTTGGAGGACTGTATCTCTTGTAATGTTAAATAAATTTCTGGTTGAACCAAGCTGTGTATAATGTCGCAGGACCCAAAAAGCCTCTGGAGTCATTTTGGCTCCTGCAACATTACATGCAGCTTGGAGATACAATCCCCCAAGAGAGACTGTATCAATGGTTAAAATGACAGCAGCATGCTCAGGAGCTGGAAGACTCATGAACTAATATGCTCTTGGAAAAATTGTACTTAATAATGAACTAGAAGAAAGCACGTAAGTCTGTAACTCAGTTTTTTAAACCACACTATTCTGATCTGGGGAAACGTCAAAAATATGTCAGTATTTTTAAATACACTCTTTTGTCTGACACTTTTCAGTCTAACAACAGCATTTCAGAGTTTTGTCTTGATGTGGAAATGCAGAATTTTGTTCAGCTTGTTCTGTGATTGTGCAAGTCCTTGTGATGGGCAGCCAGACATAAACAAGGCATGGCCTCTCTGAACCCACCTGAACCTCTCTGACCTTCCTCTTGGGAAAAGAATGAGAAATATCTCCTGGGGTTAACATATTTACTAATTCAAGGCAATCAACAGATTTTAGTTTTTTAACAGAAGCAGTTCTGGGATGTATTTATTCCAGCCACAGCAATAAGTGCCTGTCTAGACAGAAATATTGTGCTTAGGAATAGCTGCTTGTGATGGCTCATAAGCAGAAAAAAACCTTCTACACTGCTAGTTCACCTGGCTGTGCAACTTCCTTCTCCTCTTCCAATGGGTCACAGGCAACTTTTTCCAATTAGGACACAGTTCTGCAGAATATTATTTGGGACTAAAATCTACAGGACTACTGGGCTACATCGTTAAAGGCCGTCAATACTTTTAGCTGTTATTCTTTCATTTTTTCTTCAAGAAATGAATGGGATCTTGAAAGCCAGCACTCACCTGCTGGTGGCTTTGCTGTGGGTGGAGGCAGAATCTAAGACTAACGGGAAAGCAGAACAGCGGTGGTGCCCCTCTTCTGTGGGACAACTTGGTGGCTAGACCACTTGCAGGCAAAATGACAGATCCAATTTCTAAATGTGCCTGAGCCTGAAAATCAGTGGAGGTGCTTTTACATGATTACAGATGCTGAGATTCTAACCTTACCACTGTGAATTCAAACTGCGCTGTTAGCACAAGCTGAGAACACGGCTTATCCATCATAGCACATACAACTGGCTAAAGCAATGCCTGCATTTGTAGGCAAATCAAATGTACAAAACCAACAGACCTGCCAGATTGCCCCATTCAGGTGAATAAGGATGCTGCAAACATGGAGCTAAAACAGGAGGAAATAAGCACCTGTGAGTTGGTTTGGTTGGGTTGGTGGGTTGGAGGCATACAGGCAAGCCATCTCCTCCTGGGGAAATTGCAAAGCTCTCTGCTCTAAGACCAGAGAAGGCCCCTCAGTCCCAAAAGATGAGAGGAATGTTTGATAGAAGAGACAACAAATGAAATTAGTCATGTGGTTTTCCTTAGTCCTTCAGTTCTTCCAGCTAAGTGGAAGTATCACTGGAAACAGTCTCCTTTCAAAAGAAAAGCTTTGAGACAGAAGGATTAAATCATTTCAATCTAGTTAAAAACTTTTAGATGCAATGGGTAACGACTGAATGAAAAAATATCCTGTACATACAGTCGTTGGGAAAGATCACCGCAATCACAGAGACTGAGACCTTCCAAGGCTATTCCAGGAACTTGTTGTGCAAACTGGAAGATAAAGTCTCTTTTCCCTGCGCCACCTGTGTCATTTTCCGTGGTGGTGGTGTGCAAGGAGATGGAGTTGAACACAGGAGCTAAGTAACAAGCTGTAACGTGAGAAGATGTGTTCCAACGCTGCCACTCTCCCAGAACCACAAGGCTATGGGTGGCAAAGTCCTAAGTCACCTTGGCAAGGACTACAATTCAACAAGGGTACAAGAGGAGTAGAGAAAAATTGAACACTTTCTGATGTCCAAAAAATGACTTCCAACCAAAGTCAGAGTTATTTAGATAGGACATGGACCCTGTAGCCACACCAGTTGCCACTGGGAGCTCCTGCAGTGCAAGGCAACACAGCTTACTGCACCTACTGGCTCCAGAAAACCAAACGTAGGAGACAATACCAGCCTGAGAAGAGAGTCTGAGGCTACCCTTAATGTTTTGGGATGCTGGGGTTCACACACAGAGTTCTCAAAACATGTCAGTACAGTCTTTTGATCTTCCACACAAACCAATGGGAAGGTGCGACAGGTTTCAGCCCTCATTCTGCCCTACCTCTTCTGAAAAACCTTGGTTGAGTCAGAATGAGTCACTGTGCCTCTGCCTGCTCATATGTTAAAAATAAAAATCAAACAGATATTATTCTGTTATGTGTAGAGATTACGTATGGTTCAATATTTTCAGGTTCTGAGGAAACAGAATAAAAAACATAAACTAGCAACAGAGTCTAAATGTTGGAATAAGACCAGGACTGGAATAAGACCCTAGAGGTGAAGAGCAGGTTGTACAACCCAGCAGTGCTCCTTCTGCCAGTGCTGACCTGACTGGTGAGCTCCAGCTCTAATTTGGAGACAGCCTGTAACCCATCATGCAGGACAAGCTAAGGATACTCCTAAAGACGCCCTCCTCCCAAAGATAATAATCTCAAATCCTCACCACGAAGTAGTGGCCCTAAAGAATCAAAGGGATGTGGTCCCAACTGCCCCCTATCCCCAACAAGATAAGCAGCAGTAATTTCAGGTAGCAAGAGCATGAGTTGGATTTAACCGATTAGACTGTGGCAGAAACCGACAACATCAGTGCTCTATAGACATGCAGAATTAACTGAACAGTCTGTTTTCTTCTACTGTATTTGAGACTGGTGGTTAGCAGAAACAGATAGAGTTAGGACCCAGAAAGCAAGTAATCAAGAAAGATTATCATTACAAACCACTGTTGTCCAGAGTAACCAGAAAACGTTACCTAAGCGTCTGTGACATTTGAGGAGAAAACTACAGAAGGAGAAAACAAGGTCCTAAACACCCAAAGGTTAAGGAGAGGACGGACAAAACCTGGGAAGACATCTAAAGATGCTAGGCAGGGAATTTGAACAGAACATAAACAAAATACTACTTTAAGCAGGGCAGGAACTGGTACAAGACTGTAAAGCTTATTTCTAACATCTGTTTTTGCTGAATAGGTAGGGAAGAACCTGTGTTACCAATTCTGGTGAGCTGATCACAACTTTCATTATGTCAGAAATACATACATATTTTAAGTCCCAGCTGCTAGAATCAGAGATATTCTCGTGATATAGCGAAACTCTAGAAAACAGGGTGAAGCAAGTACAATCTAAAAGACCAGACATACAAGTAAAAACTTCCAAATGCATCATTAAAAAAGAAGACAATATGTATGTATTTTTTTTTAAGGAAATTCCATTGCTTTGGGGTCTACAAAATGGTATTTAAATATGATTTTGCCCATAGATTTCTGTTCACACCCCACAGAAAACTTTAACCACAGACTTTGTTCCTAATTGTTGAAGGAGGCAGAAAGCTGTTAATATACTTCTCTTAGGCTTTAACACTCCAGAGGAGGAGAGGACTGTGGACAGAGACTTGCACAGAGAAAACTTCTTGGTCAAAAAGAGAACAAATAAGAACAAGGATCCTAACAGCAATACAGTTTCTCACGGGAAACTTGAAAGGGGAGAGACAGATGAGAGGAGGTGGACAGAGGGTGGACAAGTTAACAGAAACCAGCCTACAGTTTGTCTGGAAACAGAGAATGAAACAATCAGAAAAACAAACAAGCAGCACGAGATCCCAAAACAACGCATTCAACCCATCACAGAAGTCTAGTCAACCATGCAAAATCAAACCCACAAGGGTGGAAAGGATGAAGACAGAGCTATGTTCCCTCATGGAGATAGGGATGTTTCTGCACCCGGGGACAGCATCTTTGGACATCTCGCTTGAACAGGAGAAGGAGACCTATCAAGGGGATGGCTTGGACACACTCTTGAGAGCCTGTAGCATTGGCCTGATCTTCTCTATTCTCCTATGACTTCCAGAGTTAGCAGAGGAGGAATTGCACCCACACTCCTGGAAAGGGATAGCACTGAGGAAGTGACAGATGGAAACGGAGTTTGGCCTTGTTTGAGGACAGCACTCAGCACTGCATGGGTTAAGCCCCATGCAGCCTATACAAGGAAACTGTTCTGCTTATGCCCCAGACAACTGAAGACTTGCTTGTACTGTCCTGGAGGGACAAATCATGCAGAGAGAAACTCTGGCAGGACACACGAGGAAGGAGTGTTACATCCAGAGTTCCCAGCATAAACAGGCAGGATTCAGGCAAATAAGAGAGGGCATGGCCTTGCAGGCTGTCTAGCAAAATTCCATCTAATAAAACTTCTCCTGTGCACCCTGAATACCCTAAGTGAGTTTGCATAGTTTTTTATGTTTGAGGCTTTTGTTTCCCTGACAGCTGCCTGGTGCATTTATGTTTTACCTGCTCAGGTTGTAACTGCTTGGTACAGTGCTCCTTCCTATGCAGCTCCTGCATCTAAAGCGTGGGCCTGGTGCTGTGACCCAGCACTCTTGGCTTCAGGTGGGAACAGGCAGCTTCCACAAGGGCTGAGAAGGAATCTGTGACCCAAAAGGCACTACGGTCTCCTCAAAACAAGAAGTGAGGGAGTGGAGCTAGGCCAAGCACTGAAAAGAACGGAGCCCACATTGAGCTTGTCTACTAGGGAACCTACTTCCCGCAAGGCAGAGGGAAGGGCAACACAGACTTACAAACCCGTGACTATGACAGTGGCTGAACCAGAGCTCGGCTTTGCTGGAAAGGCTTCCGAGAAGAAGTCCTAGAAACTGTTAACCCCAGAGAAAACGAGACACGAGGCGTGCCTTCAGCCATTCTTCCCAGATGCTGTGCCTGGCTCAGGGACAAATGGCTTGGGCAAGTATAACTAGACAAAAAAAACAAGCAAAAAATGTCTGCTAAGATTCCCAGCAAGGTCACCATCTGTCATTCCTCACAACATTAGCTCAGATCTCGGGAAGGCAAAACCCTGGATGCTTCCAGACACCTAGAGGGAGCAGAGGAACACGTTCCCTTCATGCTGTGCGTAGATAGCTGGAGGGTAACAGAAGCAAACAAGCCCAACTTCAATGTTTGGCAGAAATGTCACATTAGAACATGACCAAATTTGACTTACTGAGTTACAGGACAAGGTCATGACTGGTTCGTGTTTCTCACTAGCTGAGAAAGTCAGCTCACATCCTCTCACATATCAGCAGAACACAGTGATATTCCCAACACAACCGTGCCTCACAGTGCAGAAATCTCCCCAGGCTGCCTCTGGTCTAGATTAAGTGAGCCTGAAATCATGGTTCTTACTTGGCTTTCTGATATATTAATGCGTGTTAGTATATCATTATTCATTTAAGAAACAAATCCTCCAGGTCTGCTAATATCCTATTAAGGAGCACTTGTCTTTTCCATTAAGACTTAGGGTCTTTGGGGTTTCTTTTGGTTTTCTTTGTAAAGCTTCAGAATATATGTATAAAAAATCTGACTAATACATTCAGCTTCCATGATACAATCTCTGCTATATCTCTATATCTCTGTTTTTACCTGCAGAAGCATCCAGGAGCTGTGTGCCTGCTCTCAGTGCAGAAAATACACAGTCACACTCACTCATTTCCATGCGACTGTGACATATCTGCTGCCTGTTTGTTCCCAAAGACACATGGCACACTTGAAAAATTGTTCCTCAATACCTGCCATATATTGAGTAGTGTATTTCCGAATAAAGGGTTTTATTCATACAGGCACTTGGTAGCTGTTGAAATAATTAAATGTGGACCATGGCTTTCATCTGAATTCCTGTTGGCCTTAAAGAAAGACCCTGTTGAATGAGATTAGCAACCTATGAAAATGCATGCATGGTAAAACTGCCCTCTAGTGGGAAAGCACCAACCACATCTGCAGCCTTGTAGAGAGGAGGATTTGGGGCCCATAGCACATCACTGAGCCTCAAGAGCTGAGTCAGACAGCAATCCCATCCTTTTAGACCGTCCCTGCATCTGTCTTGGATGAGCCTGCAGCTGGGCAGCCTCTGAGGGGCTGCCTGCCACATTCCCAGCACAGCCACACCAGTGCGACCAGAGGTAACGCTGCTTTGGCTTTTTCATACTGCCGTTCACTAGGGCCTGCAGAGGACATCCTCTGTCATCTGGCACCACCTGTGAGTTGGGGCAAAAAAGACTTACTGGAAGCAAACTGAACAAAGATGGATCAGTATCAACTGGCAGACAACTTAGCTTTATTCAAAAGCCTTGCATTCACACAATGCTAGCGTTTGGCCAGCACCAGGGCTGAATGCACATCGACAGTGAAAGCTAAAGCCCTAGAGACTGAGAAGTCTTTCCAGGGCCCCATCCAGAAAGATGCCATTACAATGTACCAAAGAACCCACAAGCCCCACTCTTCTGCCACGTGCACTAGACAATCCAGAACCTTAAAGATGTTCACAGTGTTATCCCTTTTTGCAGCACAGTGGGCTAGGACGTGATCTAAGGATGGAGACATGTGTCCAGCAACAGCCCAACACTGGCTTTACACAGCAGCATCTCATCTACTAGAGGAATGAGGTGACAGCTAGGCTTCAGGAGGTCTATATAAAGGAGAAAACAAGGCTCCTTATCAAAAGAAAATGAAGTCCAGATAACTGTACATTTTGACAGTGAAAACTTATCTCAAGAGAGGCTGAAAACATAAAGAAATTACAGCACATGAATTGATTGTGCAATGGTTACTGCGTCAGCTCCCTGCTTCCAAATGTACCTTACTCATCTTTACCTTTCAAAGCAGAAATGTTGAGTTTTGGGGTGATCACACACTGTGTTTCCAAGGATGCAGTCTCTTTCTGCTCAGAAATGCTGCCTGGCAGGCCAGATTCATGACATACGCCCAAATCAGCTTCCCTCCACCCCTGAAGGAACACACCCAGGCATCCTCACACTTCCCAGCTGTACCCAGCTCATGCCTCCTATTTCTGCCTCAGACATGTGGGCCTGACATAGAGAAACATGGTGGTGCTGTTTAGTCCATGGAGGAGATACATTCAGTTTGTACTTGGCTTTTCATTAACAAAACCTCACACTCAAGGCATTTGCCATGGTTTTCTCTTCTGGGAAACTCAGTCATTAGGTCCAGTGCCCTCACTGCTGTGACATTCTCAGGCTCCCCAGCTATGGTCTGAGCCAAATGATTCCAGGGATTAACCAGCTGGTCCCTCTCCAACAGTCCCATCCAGACTTTCCCATAGCCACATCAACACGTCAACACATTCCCAAAGCTGTTAGAGTTGCCATAGAATTGCAAGCCCTTGTTTCCACTAGTCATACCATCTCCTCCTTGCAGGGCTCACTGTCTCCTTCAAAACAGTTATTTTCAGCACAAATAACTCAGTGTAGTCAGGACCTTTGTGTCTTTCCACCTTACTGAAATAAGGAAAGCAGTAATAGCTCGCTCTGCCCTTTCTATCCTCTTTTGCTCTCTCTACAACAGGAGACAGTGCTCCTCTTGCACCCTCTTGCCACATATTTAAAGATTCAACAGATGGCTTCCTCAGAGTGCTGCCTATCCCCAGGGAGAAAGGCTCAGTCACTGCACCCTTACAGATGGTAAGCAGCAAGCTGTACTGTGCTCTCTTGGCCATGTTTCACAGCTGCATCTTGCAAATGCTAGTACTTCCATATCCACTCTCTGTGCTTGCAGCACAACCACACTGACATACAAGCCTGTGGCAGGGCCCTCAGGTAGGAAGATGGAGTACTTTCAGCCCTTGCAGTCGGGTGTGTCAAACATGCTTTACACAAGGTCATTCACATCCCTTCAGCAACCTCTGCTGTCCAACACCATTCAATAAACCCTATTCCAACAAGACCACATCTGGTCAACAGAGATAAAAAGTATTAAATAGGTGCAGAGTCTAAAATTGGGTTTCACTGGGATAATGTGAGATTACAGCATCGCTCCCCGTTCCCCGCCCCCCTCGCACAGGGATGCATACAGAAACGAGAGTGTATTCTTGGCAGCGTGAGTCAGCCCCCAAACTGTTCCTGCTGTCATTAGACTCTGTACTTAAACTCTGACCTCACATTTAAATTAACCACTACAATACCACACCAGTCCCTCTGGTCCCATCTGCCCGTAAAGCGCAGTGAGCAGCAGAGCTCAGACCACCACAGCCCCGTATGCCCTCATCCTTCAGGCATCCCCAGGGAAGCTCTGTCCCTGACCCAGGGCACCAACACGACAGTATTTGCCAATCCCTCACCACAGATGATGGTCCCATCTTTGGCTCTGCTTATTATTTCTACACCACAGGATCTGAGAGCTCTGGCCAAGACACTACACAGACTCACGGGCCTTCTGACAGAATTTGAGTCCTGAGCAGGACCATCTCCTAATCATGGCTTGTTCACACAGCATTAGGCCAGGCAGAAAAGTGCCACCACAACTCTTTCCCACAAAAAAGCCATTTCCCATCCAGAAAGATGCCATTACAATGTACCAAAGAACCCACAAGCCCCACTCTTCTGCCACGTGCACTAGACAATCCAGAACCTTAAAGATGTTCACAGTGTTATCCCTTTTTGCAGCACAGTGGGCTAGGACGTGATCTAAGGATGGAGACATGTGTCCAGCAACAGCCCAACACTGGCTTTGCACAGCAGCAGCATCCTGAACAGCATTCTGCCCTTCCTGTAAGAAGCTGGGACGAGCACATATGATTGTGCTAGAATGCTTGCAGATATGGCTCCCATTGTGAGCTAAAATAGCCACTGAATGAAAGTGCCTACAGAAAGACTAGTTTCGTACTGACTACACCTAGCAGTTGAATTCAGTATTCTGCAGGCTAATTCAAGGAACCTCCCCACCCATCCCATCCCCCCTTTTTTTTCCTTCTTCAAATTAATATGTATTTGCTCTCTTCTACTTCTAGAAACATATCTGCAGGTTGTGCTAGTAGTTCCTTATTCATGAAGATGGTAGGGCATGGGCTGTTAACATGAATTGTAGAACAGAAAAAGCTTAACACTCTGACTTGAACAATTTTTCAGGGTTTGACTCCAGAGTTTCAGCTCAATCATTTCAATAGACCACCATATTAACAAACATTTACAAAGTAGCTGTTAGGTTTACTTTTCTTGATGTGATTGTTCTGCAAGACACATTCTGTGGTTTCCTTTGATCCTCATGACATAAGAGCCCTTTGGCAGCAACCTAGCACTGGCCTCCAGGTTAATTCAAACCTGATATGGCCAAACTACAGATGACAATTCAAGCGTTCAGATCCAAAAGCTTTTTCCTCAGACCATTGACTGCAGCTGTTAGAAATGGCCAGTCTCTGGTGATATCAGGGTGATAATGTGAGGTCAACAGCCCTTTCTTATTTGAGCTGTTTCTTTTTCTTCTTTTGTCTTTTTCGAACAGGTGTAAAGCAACTGTTCTTCAGGGACACCAGAGGAGAGTCCTAAGGTCTATGCACTTCCCTGTTTACCTTGTGCTCTTAAGAGTAGCTTTTGTTCTCCAATATTCAGGGCTAAAGCTTGCACCCACAGATAGTACGCACAAGTTCCACAAAGGAAAAGGGCTTGCATAAAGGAGGATGCACAAACTAAAGCCTTCACTTTTTCCTCAGCTCAGACTTTAGACTTCTACCAGCAACTTCAAAATTACATTGACAATTAGGAAGGAAAGGCTGAAGTTAAAACCTTGCCCGGACTTTGTCTCCACATTTGTGTTTTTAGAATGAGGTTTGGATTAAGATATTTCTGTTTCTACTCATATACATTCAGGATTTAATTGCAGAAACATTTGCCTAATCCACAGGGGAGCACTGTACTTTGAAACATGAGGATTTCAGAAGAAAGAGGGTGTCCTTTCTCCAACAGTGAGGACAGACTGAGCTGGCATTATTTCTTATTAGAAAGTTTTACTTTGCCAAGGTGATAGCTGTTCGTCTCAAACCATGAGCTAGAAGCATTCAATCAAATTAACACATCTCAACTGAAATGCATGCTTAGTTACTAAATAAACTGGACTAAACCTATTTACTGCATTGGCTCGAAGTGTTAGAATCAGTTCTTCGCTCAGCAGATACTCTGGGTGAGCTCCCCACTCACCCCTCCAGCCCCAGTGTCCCCCTCCAACAGGTCTGCACAGGAGACAGAGGGGAGAGCAAGCACCAAGCGCCCACGAGGATTCACCAAAACCCTTCTGGACCCAGCAGCAGTGGCCATTTTTCCCCTTTCCCCAAAGGCAGCATTTGCCAAGGGATTAAGGGCAATGTAAATACCCAGGAGATGTAACCTAAGGAGTGGTGGACTAAAAGAAAAGAGAAAGCACAGACTTCATTGTGACTCCAGTGCCAGCTCAGCTCTAAGCCATTTTGAAACTGCTCTATACCACAGTGGGAAACTCCTCAGGGCTGGCAGGACAGCCAGGTCTACCCTATTTAAGCAAGGCACTGTATTCTTTAGATATTAGTGTTCACTGGTTTGGAGATCACCACTGCACATCAAACTTTCCTTTATGGCTTAGCTTTCTCCCTGTAACATCTACATCTGGCAGAGCATAAATACCATGACGGTGAAGATTGTGTGTGAGGGACAGCCGGTAACAGAGAGACTCAGATACACAAAAGCAAACGTTGCCATCTCTCTGGAAGCTGTACCTGAAAAGGAGGGCAGGGAATACTGGAGGAGGGGCTGCCATAGGGACTGAAAGCCCCATCAGGTGTTTGGTCCAGGAGGGAGACAGCACATACTGAAAACACACTGATAGGAAGAAGCCTGCTTTAAAAGGTTGAGTCCTTTGTCTTCCCTGGTGTTTTAATCACACTGTGGTGGCTGAGCAGAAAGGAGGACTTTAAAAAACAACAAAATGTTGATGTAAACTCACTTTTATTCAGAACCGGATGAGTTGCAATCAGCCTTCCATTGCTGCTTTACCTGTTGCCACCCTTCAACATCCACACCAAAGCAAGGAGCTCCCTTCCTCAGCGCTCTGCCTACCTTGCCCTTGTAGCACAGAAAGGTGACAAATGAGGGCATCTCTTTCATCTTTCCTTTCAGCAAAAGGGCAGAAGCAATGAGAAGTGCTGCCACCCGCAGTAAGGCACAGATTAGTCACCGATTCCATGTCACCAATGTCAATCAAGTTGATAGGAAGAGATAGCGGCAGGTCAAACAGCAAGGTATCAGCACAAAACCAGCAAGCAACAAAGATACCAGTGCTTGGCCCAAAGATATTGCCACACAAATGACAGCAAATGCATACACTGACCAAGCAAAGAGTGGGATAAGTAGGAGGATGCAATAACTCAGAGTAAAAAAAGCAGAAATCAGGCTAATTATGTAGCTCAAAGAACTGCTACGCAGGAGTAATTTGTGTCAAGCAAAAGGGAGATTTTAGAGAGGGTATGTAAACTCTAAAACTGCAGGAATAAGGGAAGGAAAGAGACAATATCATTTTGCTCTGCACATTAAGAGAGCGTTGCCTCTTGAAGAAGTCTGAAGGGCAACAAAGCGAACGTAATTTTTTCATGGTCTTGAGGTTGATTTCAAGAATAAGTATTTGCTCATTTAGAGTAGCTCTGCAGACCTCAGGCAGTATTGCAGTCTGACTAAGGGATGTGCAACTCTCAGGTGGATAGTTTTGTTAGTTCACAGAATTAGGACAGCTCCTTGGAGGGAGAAAAGAGGTTCGGTAACGGGAGTTTCCAAGGTTAGGGGGATTTTTTTTTATTTTTTTTTTCTTTCTTCTTACTGAGAATCCATATAAGGAGGAAGGGCTGTGGTGAGGATGGGAGTACTGCCTCTCTTAAAACATACCGACCATATGTGACAGCATGCAATTAATGCACGAACTTGTCCTTGGGCCACAATTCCTTCAGAGGCATACCTGCTGTGGCCTCAGACATAACCACGGCCATAGACACTTCAAGACATACCCGCTCTGGCATGGACTTATTCATGGCCACAGATGCTTCGGAGTGTCCTGCTCCCACATGGACTCATCCACAAGTCACAATTGCTTTGACTCGAGTTCACACTGGAGTTTCAGCCTGTCCAGTACAGCAGCACGGAAACAGTAGTGATGCCCTGGCCACCTGCCAGCCCAGGCACATCACTACTGCTGGTGGTTATCAAAACATTCCTGGGCACAACACAATAAGATGATGAGCAGTACAGCAAGCAGCAAAAGTGAAAAGCAGCCACTAATGAGCACTAGACTAATATACAGCAAGGCAAGCACAGAAACCTGCCTTTTAATAACCAAACAGCAATAACAGCTATAAATTTGTTCTAGTATATTCCAATTAAATCTGTTGTTATCTCAAACCCTTTGAGTCCCACATTGGGTGCCAAAAAAAGGCCTGTCATGGTTTAACCTAAGCACCACAAAGCCACTCCCTCCCTCCCTCCACAGTGGTATGGGATGCGGGAGAGAATCAGAAGAGTGACAGTGGGAAACCCCATGGCTTGAGATAAAAGGCAGTTTAATGGGTAAAGCAAAGCCGCACGTGCAAGCAAAGCAAAGCAAGGAATTCATTCATCACTTTCCATCTGAGGCAGGTTGTTCAGCCATTCCCAGGAAAG
>JAVJGI010000032.1:9027926-9083827 GCA_035590275.1 Ibycter americanus | reverse complement strand
GTCACTGCTGACGCTGCCAGGTGACACCGCTCCCCCAAAAGGCTGCTAAAACCAAGGTATTCTTTACATTGGCAGACGTGCCATACTGCAGAGTTGATGCACCTGCACTGATTTCCCTGCTGAATCATTGCATCCCACACCACAGCAGGAAGAATCCCTGCTATAGGAGCAGCATACATGCCTCCCTATCACAGAGGCAGCTGAAGGGTGAGTGTTATCACTGGGTGCATAGAACGGGGATTTTACACAGCCACAAAGCAGAAAAGTTCGGTAAATGAACTATCAAATTAAAAGGAAAGTCACCATGACAAAGGTCAAACATTACTACTTCACACATTTTTTCCCCCCACTTTCCCCACTCCCCCGTCCCATCTCCCTCCCTCCCCACTTCCTTCCTCTCCTCCCCCATGTAACACCCCAGCTAACACGAATCTAGGTAACAGGCAGATTAAAAACCATATTTGTTGCTATCTGCATTAGTAAATAGCAGTAACAGATACTGCATCACATTTGCAACTGCTAAAACTGAAAGAAGCACTAGTCAAAGGTATAAGTAGAGATACACATAAATATGGCTAGGGTGTTCAAGTAATACACAAAAATATAAGGAGGTGGTGGTTCAAGTTGAGAAGTTTGCAGTTTAGACAAGAGATCAGTACAGAAAAGATCTCTAACTATGTCTGTTTCAATGCATAAGGATTGGCCAACTCGGACATGAGAAGAAGCTCTCTCCTTGCTCAGATCAAAGCAACCAAGTCAGCCTAGTAGCACAGGACAACAGAGGCTCCCCGCCATTTGTAGCTGCCGCGTAACTGCTGGCCAGCTCAGCCACAGCAACCATCGCTTACAATTTACCACGTGTTCACTCTTGACTATGTGTGCAATTCCCCACTGTGATAAGCCAATGAGCCAAGAGAAGGCTAAAGACAAAAACTGACCATGGAGAAAAGGGAAGTGCCTGATGGAGTGCTATAATATACACACACATATATATATACACACACAGGCATGCATACACATAACTTTAAAATTACCTCTTTCTTATGGCCATGTTAAAGGCAAGCGCTGTAGGCAGTACTGAAAACTGTAGAACTGCTTCTGTTCACAGTTCTGTTACTGTTTCACTGGTTTTGGTAGTGTTTGCTGGGAAATCCTCGTGCTGATCTAAGGAATAAATAATACTGTGGCAGAGGCAGGGAATTCTGAAATGTAAACACTGAGTACTCAGCCAGATCAACCCCCATCAGATCTATCTGACCCATGTTGGGCTTGGCAGACTACCCACACACCACAGTAAGTGATCCATGAAAAACCTGCTTAGCCTTCAAATAGCTACAATTGTCCTATCTCCTAAACACCGACTGCTGAATCAGAAGGAAGCCTCTCAATTTCTGAGTGCCCTGCTTTGTGGCTTTACCTTGAAAGTCACCCATAAGTTATTTCACCAAAACACAAGACAATATATAGTCTACTCATGGCAAATGACAGAACAGCTACTCCATACTGAGCTTCAAACGAGAACGTGAAGAATTGTCATCTTGCTTAATTTTCAGAATGACTGAAGATCATGTTCACAACATGGCTTGCCAGCATGGCCCTTGCCAAACGCCAACCACAGTGCTTGAAGGCGTTGTGGTGAGGAATTCAAACAAGTAATAACAGCTCCGATACCATGCTAAATGAATAGCATCTGAAACATACACAAAAGGACAAGAAGCCAAAACATAGTTAGAGGGAATTCACAGATTACTATATGTGATGCTACTAAACCATTAAGGCTGGGAAATGTGGTTGTGAGCGTTATTAGATATTTTTTTTAATAATTTACAGTCAGATGGCTGAATTCAAAGATCTTAAATGACACTATCTCAATTTATGTTACATAACCCACAGGCTGGTTAATTCCTTCATTAAGCTCTAGTTTTATGGTTTAATCAATGCTCTTCCTCTAGAAAATTATACACTGAAACATAGTCAGTAGGAACTCACAGGTTACCATACATGATGATACTAAACCATTAAGGTTGGGAAATACAGTTGTGTGTGTTATTAGATACTTTTTTTTTAAATTTAGTCAGATGACTGAATTCAAAGACCTTAAATGACATTATCTCAATGTATGTTGTATAACCACAGACTGGCTAATTCCTTCATGAAGCTCTAGTTTTATAGTTTAACCAATGTTCTTCCTCTAGAAAATTATATGCTTTGGTTTAAAGTCTTAAAATGACAAAGTCAGCTCATTTCTGTGTTATTTGCCTCCATGACTAGCTGATCTCTGATAAAACATAATGTCTCTTAATTCCATACAAACCTTGACTAATTTCTTCTTCAAACAAAGTATCTTTTTGTTATATCTTCTGATCTTTAAGCTACTAAATTCTTTTTTTGAAAGAATGATAAATGTTAAAAATCCGCCTCAGGGAAAGGCTGGAAGAATTACAAAAAGTTCATCCCATTGAGATCACATCCTCTGGAGCTTTGCTAAATAAATGCATTCTGGATGTTTTCAATTTTTAGTTCTTTCCCTCCATCTGCTGTAATTCTCTCTGTCCAAACTAGGCATCAAACCCACATAAAACCATAAAGGAGAGTAATATCTGAGGCCTCCTAATATTTGTTTCACATCACCACTTCTCGTCTGTCTTTCCCTCCACCAGGGTGAATGTGGAGGCTCACTGAACTCATTACAAAATGAATTCTCCTCCTTAGAGCTAGTACTCCAAGTATGTGCTGAGAGTCAGCGCCCTAAATAAAATGTGAGAGAAACCTATTTCTATGAATTAATCATAGAAGAACGTACAGCAAAAGTAGGTGAGTAAAAGGAAGTTTACCGGAATATGAAAAGATAAAAAAGTGTCAAAATACCGCACTGCAATATTTAGCAACGAGCTATAAGATGAAAAATTATTAATAGCAATATGGGAAGCCACATCCCCAAAAGAGGCATGACACATTCTAACCCCCAGCACACGACCGGGCTAACTCTTTCTCAACTATTTGCAAAGTTTCTGATAGGCAGGCCAGAAAGGAACAAAGAATAGTTTTCTGTTTGCTGACCAAAGACCAACATGAAGCCAAAAAAATAAGACTTTTTTAGATGTAGAAAGAGGCTCAGTTCCATGGGCAACATTTCTTATTTCATCCAGAGTACTTAACTCATGTCTGCTTTCTTAAAACTTCCTCACTCCTGTAACCTTATCATTAGAAAACTATTACTGTACGTTTGGTTTTATATTTAGAATACAGCATATTTAGAAGATGATACTGCCAAACCTGCCCAATATCAAAAACAATTGCAACATAGATCTGCAATAATTTCCACATACATAATAGCCAAAGTCCTTCGGCTCGGTGATGGCAAGCAGCATTGCTCACAATTGAGTCTAGGGAGCAATGATCGTAATCATAATTTCCAAATTAAAAAAATGCTCAGCCGTCCTGGATGAGAGGAAATTGCAAGGCTTTTGTGGGTGTCAGGGCTTCTGAACTCCACCCGTAAAGGCTGTGAGTGGGCCTGATCTCAGTCCTAAAGCACAGCAGAGAACAGTTCCTCTGCTCCTTGCAATTATCTAGGCTAACTTGTAAAGTAATTTTGAAATTCTTTACTTCAAGCACACAGAATGAGAGAAGCTTCATTTTTGGAGTGACAGGACATTCCTATGCACTTCCCATGAATGTACAGCCTTTGGACAGGGATTGCTGCTGTCTGAGTAGAAGACTGTAACTTAGGGGGGAAAAACGTAAAATGTATAAAAACGCTAGAGTAGATTCTTCCTCTCACTGAGTTTATTTTGTATGTTGCCCTTGCGCATGGAGGATTTGCCTCCTGTGTGACAAGGCAGTCAAACTAAAGGCTTTTCACAGCAGCACTTGATTTTTCGATGCGAATTCAGACGTGACTGCATTTGCAGTTGAATGCTTTAGCAGATGGAGACGAGGACAGGAGCAGACTGCCAGCAGACTCCAGTGAGTGCAGTAAGAGTGATTTGGCTGTAGCAGCTGTGAACTGTGCTCCAGGGAAGAACCAGCGACAGGCAAAATTACTTTAGGGAGGCTGATCTCACCTTAAAACTGCCCACTGCAACTGTGACTGCCTTTGAAGGAAGCACCACGTCCTCCACAGAAGCAATCTGTGGTATTTAGATATCTAGGGACTAGTGCTCTGGACAGAGCTTACTCATGGGAGTATGAAATTGGTGGCTTGTCAGGGCTCAGGTGCCAGGTAGCACAACTGCAAATTGATAGCTCATCCAAAACACCCAGGTCACTGCTAACAAATCAAGGCATCTATGTAACCAAAGCATTCCTGTTGTGAGGGGAACAAGACGTGTGGAACAACACATGCGGAGGTGTGTGAACCCTTCCCTTTCCTGCAAGGGTTTGCTGAAGGTTTTGGTACAAACTTTTCTTCAACAATTGTGATTTTTTTTGCATGTTGTACCAAAGAACTGAGCTAATCTACCATAGGTATCATGGGAAAGCTGGAGAAAGTGGCAGCCCTAGAATTATCCAACCTCGGTAGGGAAATGAGATTGCTTGACATTGCTAAATTGGAAAGAGACAACTTCCACAAAGAACACTCCTGTCATCACCACTTTAATAAGTTGCAGCACTTTTCAGAAATTCAGGCAGCACAGGCTGAGCACTGGTGCAAGATATCTTGGATGCTCCCCATCTCACACTTGGGGGAATCCTGCACTGCTGGGTAGAGGGAAGCACAGAGGTGATGTGAAAATCTGAAAGTAGGAGTGGGAAGGCTGTTGGACATTGTGTCTAATGAAGTCAGCTCCTAAAAGCATTTTTTTCTTTTGGGTTCAGACTACGAAAAGCTTCATTCCAGAACCATGATGTTTATTTAGAATATCCGCTGCTTTTCTAATAAACTGGATCAAAAAGCACAAAGCAGAGGAAACTGTTCTTGCAAGAAGAACAGGCGTCTCACCTTACAAGCTTATCTTTTTATCGAGATAAGAGACTACGGGAAAAGTTGTTAGTTCCCTTTATGAAGTGTACAAAAACGAAGAAAATCACATGGAAAAATCATTATTAATGATACAAGGTTCTGGAAACATCTGAAATAAGTTTGGGTTTACAATTTCAGTTTGGTTTCCCTTTGCGCACTCATGATATCCTTCAATTACCACTAAAAATAGGGTTTTCCCTTGAGCATCATCATGTCATCATACGCAAGACAGCCAAATGATCATTTGCTGAGTGTTAGTTCACATTTGTTTCCTCCCCATTGTTTAACGTACAGCCCTGGTCTTATCAATGTACTTTATTTAAAACTTCCACCAAAAAGGGGTAATTACTCTTCAGAGAATTTTCTGTAATTGTCGCTATACAACAGCAGAGAACTTTATAATCATTACAATCCTGTGAGATGCAGACAGGCATAATACCAGGGAAAGAACAGGATAGGCGGGAGGTAGGCAGACCAGATGACACACCATTGACGCAGGTGGCTTGTCCAAAAAAAGCCAGAATACACTTTTCTGGGAACAGGGCTGATGAGCAGCACTGACAGGCACAAGAATTAGACTGCAGGCAGCTCCCTCCCAAAAGTGCACAGCAAAATAGATTTGCCACACCAAACAGACTGAGCTGGTCCCAAGGCAACACAATCCCAAACAATCCTGTTATATTGCAAGAGTTCAAGACCCCTCTGGTTGTGATCCCCTCCCACAGCTCTCCTTTTAGCCTTTGGACAGCTCTGCTTTGCACTTGGTATCCACAAAATTCAGCTAGACCTGGACACCACTAGGTTGTTGGGTCCCAGTTTCCTCTGAAAGTTCTGCTGCAGGACAACTCACAGTATTAAATTTCAGCTCAGATAGTTTAGGTGGCTAAGTTTTAAAAAACAGAAAATAGGGTTTTCCAGCTGAGGCCTCAGCTGTTATTATTAATAAGAAAAGAAACCAGCTGTATCTCTACCACTTTTCAAGCAGTCAAATCATTGGGGAAAAAAAATTATTCCTATTGGGTTGAACTAGATGATCTTTAATGTCCCTTCCCATCCAAACCATTCTATGATTCTATATTTACAAAGAATAGAGTCCCAACAAGTGACAGTGGACACCCCTTAAACTTGGAGCAATTCTTCTGCATAGTAGATAACCTTCTCCTTCATGCTGCCTTCACAGAACCCAGCAAAGATGATAGTTTAGTCCTAGCTTGATATTTGATTCAGAGAATTGGCTGAGAATTTGTAAGATCCAATAATCTGCTGCCATAGAGAAAAAGTGTTTTCTTCTTGTCCTCTAATTTGTAGCAACGCTATTTTCTCAGAAGCCGTAGGATACTCAACTACCCGGGATAAACCCAGTACAGAAAGCAGATGTTAGCGATAATAGTACTATTTATTCCCCATTGCTACTAACTTCAAAATACATTCCAAAGTCCTGATTACATCTTACAGTCTCCTTTGCCTTCAGACTGATGCACAGGCATCAGAGCATACACAAAAAAGAAATCAAGAAGTTCTGCTCACTCCAGTTAAGAAAATAGGAATGACAGCACTTTGCCCCAGTAGTCTGTATCTGAGCAAGCAGAGGACTTCATTATCCAGACAAGAGGATAGTTTCAAAACTGCTACTACTGACTTCCCACCTTCTAGGATCTGAAAGCACCTGCTGCCTTGGTGACTTAGGGATTGACCACTGATAGGGTCTTGAGGGTCTACTTAGCTACTCTTTCACTGAACGTAAGCATCACCCAGGGTAGATTTCTTAGAATAAAGGCTATTCTGTGATTTTAATGATCATCCCAAAGGCAGAAAATGTATGTCAATGATGACAAAGAAGTCAAACCCCGTTTATGCTGATTGAAAGCCACTGAAGCAAATGGAACTTTATCAAAAATAAGTCTGACTCAAAACCATAATAGTTTAAGTGCAACAAAACCATCTTCTCATAGCAAACCAAGCCTCAGATCTGCAGAGAAGTCCTTTAATGATTTTGGCATGCAGAATTCAGCCAGTATGTTCAGAGAGAGAAATGAGTTTTGATCAAAAAGTTTGTTAAGAAGTCAATGAGCAGCAGTAAAAGTTACAAAACTCTAGTTGCAACCCTGTTGGACTAGCATACTCATAAAAAAATAAAGCTCTTTTTTTTCCTGACTTGATTCCATTTGAGTGGAAAACTATCTTACTAGCACTGTTACAGCTATGAACCTTCAAGGACAACTCTGCTGTTCCTGTGCCCTGAACTCCTGCCCACTCTGATTACTGCCCAGGGAGATGTAGGAGTAAGCACTGGGAGGCAGGATGACTTGGGAAGCACCAAGTCGAGAGAACACTATGCAACTTTTCAACTTCCTTTCAGGATGTGTTTTGTCCCTTTACCTTGCTGCTAAGGTATTCAACACCAGGAGAAAGGGGAAGCTTAGTTTTCAAATGCCTGTATCCTAACAGCCCATGGTGTCATGATCCAACAACATCATCACAGATTTTCAATGTCCACATGTAGTTCTTTTACAATGAAGGCATTGACAATAACGGCACCCTGTGCAGCTGAGTAAATCTGCAGTTACGCTGCAGAGGACTCAAGCAAATACCTCCAGCAAAATTTTTGATCTCTCTGTCACCCGCTTCATAGCCCAGATGCATTCTGCACACTTGCAGCACCGGGGCTGGATTTGTGGGAAGTGCCTGTGCTAGAATGAGGTGGGGTGGCTGTCTTGCTTTAACCCTGCCAGGGCTCCCTCACCCTCTAGGCAAAGTGCACAAGGGGAAATTCCAGTCTCCAGGTCCCATGGTGAGCTCAGACAAATACGTGTAGTGCAGTCCCAGCCATGGTTCTTGACTCTAGAAACCCAAGTGGCCCTCTGCATATTACTCAGCAGCATATTACTCTGACGTTGTTTTCAGGTGCAGTTCATACAACCATGGAAATAATGCTGAGGCACATCACAGGGAGAGGGCATTTACCTCCATCCCCATCTTTCCTCTCCCATACAACAACTTGACAAATGGTCGTCATGGGTGTGTGAGCGGTGGAACAAGGTCTCTGACATGGCCTGAGGATGTCAGTGCTTCTCTGAAGAGGACACAGTTACTTCCCAAAATGTCATTCCTTTCTTGCTACCTCCATGATGTTGCTCAGTCCATGATTACCTAGAAAACACATACTTGCTGCTGTTCAGGATGAGATTAAGCAAGGCATAAATTCTAAACGTTTCAACAATCTCACTCACGTTAACTATCAACCAATGTAATACAAAACTGAGCTTGTCTGGAACTGCCCCAGCAATGAACACCAGAGCGATTTGAAGAGAAGAGAGAGCACTGTAAAAAAAATGCTGCCTTTTCAACCACTCAGACGAGTTATCCTGTAGAGTTATCAGTGAACCTGCAAAATCTAAGACAATTTCCTGCAAGCTCAGAATAAGTTATTGAGGTCCTGAGCCCATTTAGATGGGTGCAAGGCAGGGTCCAGAGCCAATATAAAGAGTACTTTGCTGCACGCTCTGCTGCACTCTTTTGTGAGAATTTGTGGAGAAGGCACAATAAGATTCTTACTTTCTGGCTGATTAAATTATTCACTGACAACAAAGATCTACTGTATCAGTACAAGAAGTTGGACTGGCACAGAAAGAAGTAGAAAATGCGTATAGTTCTCAGGTGTTCCTGCAGCAGGGGAAGGAGTCTGCCATAAGCTGGACCTCTAGCTCCATGAATTCCTGGCTTGCAACAGGATCTAAATTTTGAGTCACTGGAAAAATAAATAATTACCTCATCTTATCAATATGTTCCCAAGGCTGGTAGACACACTGTCTTCCTGCTCAGATAGGCTGAGTCTGTAAAACTTTAGCTCTAACCACCCCAAGGCAACTTTCCAAAATTAGCGTGAGTGATGAGCTGTTCTGTCAGTGCACCTGCAGGCAGAGTGCCCCAGTCCTCCTGTTCACGCTCAGAGTCTTCCCAAGCAGCGGATTCCTCTTTCCACCTGAAGGCAGGCACAGGTTTTGTGTTTCCCTACCATCTGTTAACCAGAGTGAGTGTGGCCCACCCAGATGATGTAGAGATTGTTCATGCAGAGGCTTTCAACCACTCCAGTGGTTCTGTCAGGATCCAAGGGAAAGGGCAATAATATTCTATGCAAATCTTTCCCTCACAGTCTTTCCCATCTCCTCCTGGTAATGCAGGCTTAAGCCTTGAAAATGTTTCCTTGGGGAACACTTTTCCCCAAGAAAAATGTAAAATGTTCAATTTTCCCTAGGAAAATTCAGAGTTTTTTGCCTCATTTTTTTCTTTCTAGAAAGCTGAAGTGCTGCATCTCTGGTTAGATTCTCCAAGGAAGAAAAATGGTAGTTTCTTGAAGCACTTTTATTCTCTGTCAATTTACTATTCAGATACATTAACTTGAAAGACCTTGATGAAACACCAGAGCTGTCATCCAAGTGCTTTACTTGTTCATTTTTATGAGCAGACCAATGCTCCCACAGTGCATCACAGCCTTCTCTCCCGTAGCACCAGCATGAGACTTTCCAGGAATTGCTCCTAAATGCAAACTCCTATACACTGCATCCCTATGAGCATGCTGAAGCAAATTAAGAGAGAAGGTTCCAGCTGGGAGATCACAACATGCTCACATTTTCCTCGAGGACAAGGCAAGTAGCAAGGCAATTTTCAAGTAACTGTGGATAACTCTCTTCCATAAATAGCTCTGAGACTGTTTATTCCCAGTGCAGGACAAAAGTAGTATCTTTAAACATTCACATTTTCCATGGGAGGATATTAGATTATTTTTTCTTTTTTTTTTTTTGGCAGTGGTGGTGTTTTCAATGCAGCTTCTCAAATACCTTCTGTTGCTACAGCATGAATCATACCCCCGTTCAGTGAAAAGACTGCATTCTCTGACAAGCAGAAGACACCAGCAGGGCCATCCTCTGGGAATGCAGAGTTTAGCACGCCAAGGCCTGTCCTCAAATATGTTTATTAAAATAAAGCATTGATTTACCTTGTATGAGGAAAACCACAGAAGTGATCTGTGCCTAAGTGATTGCAGTGTTTGCCCTGTGTGAGCTGTGCCATCTCATCTGCCTTGCAAAAGGACTGCAACTTTCTGTGACAGAACTTCTTTGAAATTCAAAAATGCCAAAAAGAAAATAAAATCATTCCTACTGTTCAAAGGCTCTGCTTACACCAACTGTTCTGAAATACTGCACCAGAAATTCAGGTAGAAGAGGAACACACTGCGAGCACTGATAGACGTCACACCTCAGTAGTGGAAGGATGGCACAACAGAAAAGTGGAAAACAACTGTTTCTTTTCAACTCTATATTTAAATAAGAGGGTAGAAACATATAAGGTAGGTTTTATGTTCTACCACAGGACATTTTAGATGTTGTCACAACTGCTGCACAGTTAATCATAATTTCCCTGGAATATGAATAACAGCATATTTCTAAGGAAGGACCAGGACAAGCACAATGAAAACAAGGCTGTGTCACACAGCCATCAGATCACACATCTGGAAGCAAAGGATACTTGGCTAGGTGCACCACAGCAGACCAAAGCTTCAGACCTAAGGCCAAGCAAGGTCTGAATGGAAAGCCAAGAAGTTAAATCTGTCGCAGAATCAACATGTGATTGCCTGTTAACATCAGCAGAAAAGAGGAGAAATGGAAGATTGGAATGACCCCCAAAGAACAACCTTCATGCCCACAAATAGATCTTTGTAAATATTTATGCTGGCAACACTGATAAAAAGAACAAACAAGTGAGAGAACTGACTGCAAGCTCCTTCCTCCAATAAATAAGAAGCAATGCTTCTGAAATAGAAAACAAAACCACAAAGATGTAAAGCTAATGGAGAAGAATCAGGCCACAAGGTGACAACAGGCAGAAGGCCACAAGCTTTGCCTGGCAGCTCTAGAATGACAATCTTGTAGGATACCTTGTTCTCAGACACATTACTCCTCTCTCTGAGATAAAAAACTTTAGAGGAGCCAATTTCAGAAGTAGCTTTAATACTCTAGTAAGTAGACCCTGAAGTGGGTGGAGCATATTGATCACACATCAATGAGGGCATAGCAAGTGTGTTTACTGCAGAAAAGCTTCAAGGTTGATCTGATCTAATTTCTTTCGTATTTGACATACTTCTCTAATAAAAATGTTATTTCATTGGCTCCAGTGGGCATGTCTCTGATTCACATCAAAACAAAAGGGATAAAAAAATCAGGCTCATGAATGCCATCCATTTGGTCCTGGCATAGACTGTGCCAACTTGTACTTCCTGCTTAAGACCAGAGACGTTTACACATACTACTAAAAGACATTTTGAACGTGAATTTACACAATAGTCAGAAGAAAGAAGTGATAATGCTCTTATTTCTTGTCATAGTTTAACCCCGGTTGGTAATCGCGTGCCACGCAGCCTCTCGCTCACTCCCCCCTCACCCAGAGGGGTAGGGAGGAGAATCAGAAAGGAATGTAAAACTCAAGGGTTGAGATAAGAACAATTTAATAATTGAAATGAAATAAAAACAAAAGAACAAGAACAATAATAGTAACAATAACATTTATAATGAAAAGGAGGGAGAAGGGGAGAAGAACGAAACCCAAAGGGAAGGGAGAAAAGGGAACTAGCGACGCACAATACAACTGCTCACCACCCGCTGACCGATGCCCAGCCGGTCCCCGAGCAGCGATCCGCTGCCCTGGCCAACCCCCCAGTTTGTATACCAAGCATGGCATCCCATGGTATGGAATACCAGAATACCTCTTTGGCTAGATCAGGTCAGCTGTCCTGGCCGTGTCCCCTCCTGTTTTCTTGTGCCTCTCCAGACTGTCCCTGACAAGGCTTGAGAAACTGAAAAGTCCTTGACTTAGTATAAACAGCAGGAGGGGGCGCAGGGGGTGGAAAGCCAAGCCCAGGGTCATCTTGTGTGTTTGACATCAGTGTGTTATCAACATTGCTCTCGCACCAAACCCAAAACAGCACTGCATTAGCTACTAAGAAGAAAATTAACTACGCCAGCTGAAACCAGGACATTTCTCTAAAGCCAGACTTAGCAGGATGAGAGACACTCCAGTCATTAAACAATTGCACAAAAAATGATCTGTTCGTATACGAGAGAAATGTCAAAAGGCAATCACTGATTGTACAAAAAGCTGAGCTGGCAGTTGTATCCAAGTCACATAAATAAGCACTCACATGCATATGAAGTGGATGAATGTGATGCTCTCAGAAAGATGTAGCTAAGCGGGACAATCCAAGTCCTTTAGTTCAGTAGTGGACAGAACAAAAGTTTCCCAACCCTTGGTTCTTGAATTCACCCCTACAAACTCGAGAAGGTAGTGTTTTTACAGTAGGGGTGGGAAGCAGAAGTCATAGAAGAATGAGTCAGCTACTTTCTACACCACAAGAGTGGGGGCAGACACTAACACTCAAGTACAGGGTCAAGTCATCAGAAATCCACTAATAAAAGGTCAGATTCTCTACAGAGGGTGAGTCAGCAGAGCTCTATGTCCTTCCAGAGCACCTTTATTATCACCAACTTTTTTACTTGTAGCTTGACAACTACAGGCATACTTGGTTAGGTGGAAATGCTAGGCAACAAACTGAAGAGCAAAGATGTTAAAATAGAAGCCTACTTTGTGTTTCACATTGCAAATGCAAGTTCATATTGCAAATGCAAACATCCCATGCAATTTTAATGTGTGGGGAAACTGGAAATGACAGGAAACATGTCAGCTGCCCAATTCCAGTAGACGGGAGAGATGAACAAGCCAGGACCTGATCCTGCACTTTTCAATATCACTGCAAAAATTCTGTCATGGTTTAACCCTGACCGGCAGCTAAGCAGCACACAGCCTCTCGCTCACTCCCCCCACAGTGGAATGGAGGAGAGAATCAGAAGAGTAACAGTGAGAAACCTCGTGGGCTGAGATAAAAGGCAGTTTAATCAGTAAAGCAAAAGCTGCACATGTGAGCAAAGCAAAACAAGGAATTCATTCACCACTTTCCATCTGCAGGCATAATGGTTACTTGGGAAGACAAACACTACAACGCCAAATGTCCTGTCCCCCCCAGCCCTTCCTCCTTCTTCCCCCAGCTTATATACTCAGCATGATGTCCCATGGTATGGAATATCCCTTTGGCTAGTTCAGGTCAGCTGTCCTGGCTGTGTCCCTTCCCAATTTCATGTGCCCCTCCATCCCTCTGGCTGGCAGGGCCTGAGAAACTGAAAAGTCCTTGACTTGGTATAAACATTACCCAGCAACAACTAAAAACATCAATGGTTATCAACATTGCTCTCACACCAAACCCAAAACACAGCACTGCACCAGCTACTGAGAAGAAAATTAACTCTATCCCATCTGAAACTAGGACAAATCATTTGTATGACAACAAGAAGATATATGCAAGCCACACCGTCACTCACATTCAAAGTTCTTGTATACATCTAGGAGGCCACAGATCTGTGCTTGCAAAGTTGCGCAATACTCTAGAGGGCATATAATGCTGTACACCACCCTCTACCCACTTTGGAAGTAGCAAACAGTGATCATATGGCTAAAATCTAAACAGCTTTCCTTCATAACTGTACTTTCTATCCCCTGCAGTTCAGAGATTTCAGCCTGGCATATAATTTTTCATCTCCCATGTAGCTTCCTTGACTCCCTTTGGTGCTCCATCTGGCTGTGCGAGAGACAGAGACCCTATAATTTGCGCATAGCTTGCTGGCTGGAAGAACACAGCAGCATTCTGCTTTCACTTGGTGACACGAGTATGTTTTGAGCGTGAAGAACTCCCACAAGCTACCTTCAAACAAGGTAGCGGAGCCAAACATCAAATGCATTGCCTTGAGGTGCAGCACTGACTGAAGGACCCTGCCTTGGCATGTAAAACCACAGCTGGGAATGGAGGTGTAAGTATGTCTCCCTGTGCACCTGCTTTACTGCAGCGAAGACCTGCACTGCTGTCTTGGCCATCACACTAGGTATAGCACCACTCGTATTTCTGCATGACAACCTCCTGGTAGAAAGGAGAGATAAAGTGTACTTGCTGTTGACCACTGTGTGTGTGTATATATATATATATATGCATAAGAGCTGCACAAGACTAGATTGTAAAGGGTAGTTGAGATGAGAAGCCTGCCTCTAGCAGTAGGTAGCACTGAGTGCTTTAGAAGGAATGCCAGTATCAGGATACATGTACAGTCATCCTTCTGCATATCTTCTGAGCTCAAGTAGCAAACTTGCTTAGGGTTTTCCTAACAGAAAGTTACATCAGGATCCATTGGGTTAAAAACTTCTCAAGCTCCATGTGTCAGATCTATTTCTTAATATATTAACACTCTACAGGATACTGAAGCAATGAAATCCTCAGTTTAATCACACATTGCTGATAAGAAAGGGTTGAAGATTTAGGAACCTCTCACAACAAAAAGACCGCATTGTCCATAAGCCATAAACATATGAAGAGTTAACAGCACACTACCCCTACCTTCCAAAAGCAGATGTAAATTCACAGCACAGGCTTGAGAGGAAAGCTCACAGGACCAGGGAATACCCACCCATTTCCTTCTGGGAAATTATTATCCCAGAGAGGACACGTGCAAATAGGGGAAATCTGGCTTATCTTGTGGGTGAAACCACAAAAACTTTGTGAGGCTTCCTTTTCCTTCCTTCCTCTTCCTCTCGTTTTGCCCACATACACCCTGTGCCTTACAAGCATGATGACCAAGAATGGAAAACAACTGAGAATTACAAGGGATTCTCTCAGAGAGAAATCTCTGCAAAACCTGAGACATTAAGAAAGTTGTAGGCAGATTAGCAGCTAATACCTGCAGGTAATCCCTATTAACAGGCCAGCAGCTGTTACAAAAGGTCTTGTGGTTTATTCTGAACAGGTGCTCAGCTCTGCTCATTTACTCTCCTCTGAGACCTTGGTGTTTCTGGTTCTCAGTGTTCATGCTCCATGCCCGATGCAATGAACGAGAAGGGGGAGCAGGTTGGGAGGGCTTCTCTTTTTTCCTGAGGCCTCAGTCTTTTCATGCAACTGCAAGACCATTGCCTTGATTTTTCATCAATGTTTATAGATAAAGCTTGTGTAACCTTTGCTATTATTTCCTGGATCACCATACGAAGTGACTGCAGAGGAAAGGCGGTAGCAGTACAAGGCGGCCAAACATCTAATCCCAAGAAACTAAGACTTCTCTTCAGAGCTGCCCACACAGCATCACTGTCCAACACAGTGCACCCTATTTTTACATAAACACACTCACAGTGGTCTTCACCCAGGACAGCTATTCTATCTAGCCCCAACATCCTCTTTCTGATAGTGGTAAAAAGTATGTAAAAAGATGTGTGCATAGTATGGGACCCTGCTTTATACCTCCCAGCAAGAAAAATGTGCCAACTTCCTGAGCCGAGGTCTTTAAAAATCAGTCATGGACCCACTTTCTACAATTGTATCTAACCCCTATGACCAGGTGTATTTCTGGCTTCTAAAATATCCTGTAGCAATTAGTTGCACTTGGACTGTGTGTTGTGAAAACACTACTTCCTTGGCTTACCTGCTGCTGAGTGATTTCACCACATGCCCCTTCACTTGTACGATGAGCAATCGGGAGTGAAATGTATTTCACTTCTCTGCTTGATAAATGCACATCTCCAGCACGTGTCCTCAGAATTGCCTCTCCCTAAACAAAAAAGCTTTGCATAGTCACCTTGCATATGAAAGCCCATCATCCTAGTTGCCCACCTCTGCATTTCCTATAGCTCTACTCTAAAGTTTCTCAGATAAACTGGCTGGAACAGGCACCAGCATTGCAGATGTGGGTGCAATATGGATTTATGCTTCACTTTGCTTTGAAGTCTGTTTGTTTGCCTTTTCTACTCCTGCTAAAAGCTGGGGTGAGGTTTTCAACCAGCTATCTACAATGATTCCAACAGCCTTCCAGAGAGACAAGATTTATTTGCAATGTCACCACACATCCCTAGAGCAAGCTCTTCCCACACACATTGCTTTGCAGTGATGGGTAACAAATTTCATTTGCCATATTCTTGTCCAGTCACACAGATTCGTGCGATCCTCTGGCACCCTATCTATTAATGGGCAGGCTGAGGCAATTGCCTTTGTTTTTCAAATATTCGGGGATTTTTGTTACTCATTTCCAAGGGAAGTGATTTGCTAGGAAAAAACGCACATGTATGCTATACTAACAGATAACAACAGTAGTGGTAGAACCCTGAATAGTCCAAATCCTCACTAAATTATTTCATAACTGCACTATGACCAAATTCCTTTTCATTCATACTTTCAGAAAGCCTAAAGAGAAGTAGCGGCTATCAATGGCTAATGAATAAACATAGTTACACTCTGAACCACAGCTAATTGAAAAACATTTCCACCTCTCCCTGAACTGCAAGGATGTACCTGGGAAATGCTTTCTTTTGTTTACTGGGGCATGGTACCTCTGCTCCTTCTAGCCAAACTCCCAGGATTTTAAGCACCACCCTCTGAAGGTTACTCCATGTGAAAACATCAGCCACAAGAGGACTGCAAAGTTTAATAACCAAGCTCAGGAATCCAAGGTCCTCACCAGCACCCAAACCCTGTGACAGGAAACAGCTGGCCCAAGATGTATGCCACCATCTTGCAACTACTCAATTATAGAATTCAGTCTTCCATTGCTAGTCATCTGGCAGCAGGTATGGGGCTTCCTAAGGCACATCGGGAAGGAGAGATTCCCACCCCCAAGAATGGAAATAGTAGAGATACACTACTCGTCACAATGTCTCTAGGAGAAACAAGGTCTAACCTCTTCTCAAACGAGATCCTCATAGCACTCCAACATCCTGCACTTTTCTAGTCACTCCTCTGTTGGTACTTGTGAACCTCTGCTACTAAGGAAGACCTGCAGGAAGACAGGGAGCAGCATGCTAGGCAGTGAGTACATCCTCCTCTTTGTACTGTGGCACCAGCTGTGAGCATCCATTATTGGCTCCCGTGCAGCTGGGGATCCCCATTCCTGGAAAACCAGCTATTATATCTGGCCCACTTGTGATGCTTCCTGCTCACAGCTAAGTCACACGAATAAGTACTGACTGTGTAGCCATCATCACAAGACTGACAGACTCACTTGCATGCTCCAAGCGAATTTGCAGCTGACTTGTAGCAATCAAAGACTGCCAGCTTGGTGGTGTGGGGCAGGGAACGACACCAGTAGCATCCATCCCTCATTATACATGCTAGCACCTAGGGATCTGACAAAGCTCACAATCCTGTTGTGGTCTGCTTCTTTTCATGGAAATTCTGGACCTGCTGCTCATCCTTCCAAGCTCTCTGCATTGTTTGGGCTATAAGTGAAAAGCAGCAACCAGAGAGACCCAGGAGTTTTCCCACCCTTGTAGGACAGCAGGTGAAAAATATTTCTGCATAGATGTGCCATGGAAGGAAAAGGAGTTCTCTTACGAGGAACTCATAAGAGAAGAAATCCCAGCAGGTAAAACCAGCAAGGTTCAGAACTCTGTGATGTGCTGGAGTCCAGGCGTATATTTCTCCATCACCAGCATTAGAAACACAGGTTAGCAGGTTTGACAAGTAGCTGAGTTCATGTATGTTTAGGTTGGAGAACAGCTGGCAAGTCCAGAGACCTAGTAAGCAGCACAGCACTGCTGCAGTAGAACAGATCTGAAGGGTACTGGCAAATTAATCCAAACAACAAAACAACTTGGCTTGCCTAGGGAATTGCATACTGGAAGTGACTGCAAGATGTGAACCCTAAAAAGAAAAAAAAAAAACAAAAACAAAAACACAGCATTCCCCTTCCCACTTCTGTAGAGATAAGCTGGAAAAAATGCTTTAGATTTCATTCATTCATGTTTTCTCTTCCACATATACAATCCCAGATGACATTACATTCCAATCAGAATTGTTTCAGGAATTAGTCAGAATCCTAGAGGAACAGAAATATAATTATCGCAGCTATTTTTGGTGTCAATGAGAGTCAAGAGAACTGCAATGTACAGAGGAAGCTGGATGTGTTGCAGAAGGAAGCCAAGTCATAAATAATTTGACAAAGGCAGAAACCAGAAGCCAGCAGGGAACTGTCCACTTCGAAAGTCACTTGGCTTATATTGTCATAGATCAAAATCAGCAGCTGATTTTGGTTTTAAAGGTGACCTGTGTGCTGATTTCAGCAAAGCCACACTTGTGATTTCTTTGACTTTTCAAGGCATTGCTTTTGGCTCCCTTCCACCTGACTGGTATGCAGCCCCAAATCACCTTGGGGAATGGCAGTGTAACCCAGCACAATCACAAAAGGAGCCCCAGCATCCCTGCTGGCTGCAACAGTACAGATCACCACAGGAAATATTTGTTCTGGCTACATAGGACATTGAGCTCTGACCACTTTAAGAGTCAAAGGCTGATGTATCCTGAACCACAACACCATGGACACCATGTGACTACCCTAACCACATACTGAGAGGGGAAGAGCCTGTCTACACAGAGAACACACTTGGGATGTGAGGATTGTCTCCAAGTGCTCTGCAATAACCAAGAGTTATGGACACAGAAAAATCAAGCAGCTGGAAAAACTCCGAGCTGTGCTGGAAACCCTGCGAGCGGTGCCAGAACTGTCACAGCAGCTTTAGCACCATTCTCTGCTCAGCAGTTTGCAGGAGGAGCCAGAAGCAGGGCAGCAGTGGGAGGCAGCTGCAGCTCTGCTCTGTGGGATGGAAGATCTGCCCCAGAGCTCCCCAGCAGCAGGTGACTGGGACTGTGCCTGAGCCCAGCTTGAGAGGGTGAGGAGGGATGAACCAGAGCCTCAGCTCTCACTGGAGCTGCACCAGCACCAGGCTGCGCTTCTGCCAGAGGCACAGAGAGGGCTGGGGGTCTGTGTCTAAAAAGAACAAGAGCAGCCTCTTGACGCTTACCAATAAATTAATACACATAAGTAAAGATACATCTGTGTAGACAGAAGATAAATTTGAATGACAAAAATATAATTAAAAATACAGATAAATTGATATAGCAGCTGAACATACTGGCCAACTGGAGGCAGAGCTGCCAGGTCTCACACCCCTCAGAGGGTGCATAGGCAGGTAGCGCATCTGTGAGGAGCAACTTTCAGAGAGCAAGTCTTCCTCACAGAATATCCCACAGCCTGGGAAACCAGAGTCAAGCTTTCCCTACCATATGACCTGCACTTCATGGCCTTGCTAACCAATAATTGATAAATTACAGGAATTAACTGGCAGGGATGGAAAACTATTTCTTGGGCAAGAAGTCAAATAAATGCCTTCTACACACATGCGGAGAGCCACTAGAACCTCTTTCCCTTGCAGAGCTGCCACAGGCTATTTTCTGTTTGCCACTTTGCCACCATCAGTTTGAATGTCAATCCGCATATCTTACCCATTGCGAGCCCAGGTAGACTACAGCCTAGGCACATCTCCAGAGTAATTTCTTCCTGGCACCAGCAGGCACCTTCTTCCAATGCTCTGCTCTCAGTGCCCCAAGGGAGCACGGATCCCATTGCCAGTGCTCCAGTGTCACCACTCAAAGAACTTTGAACCACACTGGAAGAAGAGGTGCCAGCAATGCTGTGAATGGGACCACAAAGAGCTGGGCAAGCTGGCTCTGTCAGCAGTTATTCCTGCAGCCAAAGGCGAAGGGAGAGACTAAATCTCTTAAAACCACCCATGGTTCTTGTGGGAGGAAAACAAATACCATTGTACACTCTGGAATGACTAATCCAAAATAAGCATATGCAATCTCCACATCAGGTTGGGATGTGAGTCCAGGCTGTGTGCTACAGCTTATCAATGATTTTGGATTTCCCGAGTATGTTTTTTGGTCTAATGAGAGCTGTGCTGTAAGGAGAGTGGCCTCTCGACTGCCGGACTAGTGAGTGTAGAGGAAGCCAACTGTGCCCCCAAGCCAGTGAGAATTTCCCCGTGTCAGCACTACCCAGGGCAGGCCTGGGCAGTATTGACGTCTTTCCTCAGGCAGAAGCCCCCTTTTCAGGGGTAGCACCACTCAGATGCTGGCAGCTCCATGACTATTACTGATATCTTTGCGTGGAGACCAAGTCTGACTCCCACGTGCAGTAAGCTGTGTTGCTCCAGCTAAGCACCTCTGTTCCAGGCACAGACATGTGGGAAGATGCCACCCACCCATCACTCGCACGACCCATCCACTGTGGTGCTTTTTGCTGCTGGGAAACCAATGGCTGGTAAACCAAGAGGGTGCACAGTATACAGGGACCAAACTGTCCTTTCACCGCCACTGCAGACTGACTGAGCAGTGATGGGAAAACCTGCCAGAGGTGAAGACCAAACGGGCTCCCTGTTCCCAGAGACCATCACAGACACCCTATCTGTGTCACCCTACCTCGTCACATCCGAGTCCTGCCAGACAGCATGGCACAGCCACCCTTGGACTGGTGCAGAGGAAGAGGCAAGGAGTGTGGCAAGAAACCAGACTCTCCTGCCTTGCCTGCCCTTCTTGCACAGCCTTTCTTCTGGTGCAGTAACAGCCATGCCCCTGGGGTCCTCGCACCAAGATGCTTGGGGACAGAACCTACTAAAAGAACAGCTTTTCTGCTCCACTGGTTTGTCACCCGAGCATGTCCTTACTCAGCCTGTGCTAAGTGCCAGCCTTGCTAAAATGCCACAACAAACTCCCCCTCATTCAGGCTTGCATGCTGGCAAGGAAGGGGGTGATGGAGCCCCGTCCTGTAGTTTCCTTCAGGAAAAATAGACAGCTGTGTTTACCAGGGCTGTCAATTTGGGCAAAAAGTTTCCAAGCAGAGGGTGACAAAACCCATTGCAAAGCAGCAATGCATTGATTTGCATGAAGTGTCACATGTAGAACCTACAGGCATCTCTCATTCATTGTTTTTCTCCCAATTCACCCTCACATAACTGTTAATAGGAAGGTGAGTTTTCCTGTCCCAGTCTCTTAGGAAACTGAGGCATAGAGAGGGTGTTAAATTTGTGTTGGATTTGCTAAGCTCCCAAGCCAGCTTTCTCTCCTGTGAGCATTGCAGCCTCTTTGTACAATGCTGAAGATGAGCAGACCCACAGAGTTCACCCGAGCACAAGTAGCACGTGTCAGCTCTCGCGCACACAACAAGATGTTGGGGCAGGCGAAGGAGTTGCTCTTCTCCCAGGAACAGACACAAAAAGGCACCTGAGGCTCAGGGCTATACTTCTCAGCAGAGGATATAGGTTAAAATGAATTCCAGTGCCAGTTCAAGCTAAGAGAGCTGTGAGAGTTTGTAGTGGCAACCCCAGAAATTGCTGCAGTCAGTCACAGGCTCATCTATCAAAACCCTCGAGTACTGCTGGCCCAAACTACCTCCTTAATCAGAATTACCCAGCTGGAGTAGGAAGTTGTAATTTCCAGATAAATACCCATCTACCCTCTACATACATAAATGAGTGCTGGTAGTCCAAGTAGTCTTTCTCTTTAGCAGAAAAGAAAACCTAGAAGGCTTATGGTAAAATAAGATGACTGTTTAATTATCTTCTGATAAAGTCTAAGTTTCAGTATGTTTCTTGGTTTAATATTAAAGTCTACCCACTTCAATTTCTTTATCTCTAATAAGCTAGTCTACATTATTAATATCAAGTTACGAGGAATTTGTCAGCAATGCTGTTTGAACAGAGCCTTGGTTTCACACCATCAGGAGTTTGTCACGTTGCATTACCAATTTATTTGTAATTTGTTGCTGTTTGACTGGCAGCAAGGAAAATATCCTCTGCTTTACTACATAAATTAAGCCCTGAACAATGCATACTCTTTTGCTAAAGGAAGTCTGACCTGTTTAGACTTTACTGTAGAAAAAAAAATCAATCTTTTCTGACCCAAAGATTTTCCTGTGCTCAATTTTCAGACAAACTTTAACAACATACAAATTCTTACAATATAAAGACTGACTTCCCAGCAAGTTAGGTATCTGGATCATTTCCCTATCTAGATGGGGAAAACACAAGGTCTAACATTTACTTTGGCTTATAAACATTCTCCTGAGACAAAAACACACGCACTATTGAGTCAACTAACTAGCTCATCCTTGAGTCTAAGTTCCTATGAAATTCAAACACACCACTCCATCAAAGGGGCTAGCCCAGCTTCTGTTGGCTCAAAACTGTATCAAGAAAGGAGAGTTTTAGTGATGTTCCCATAAAAAGAAAAGCAGTGTGAGTCAAAGTGAAATCCTAAACTTTCCAGCGTTTCTTTTAAAACCATTGGTTTTAGGAGTAAGCTTGATATTTGGCAGCTGCTACACGCATAGAGGCACATTTAAAAATATAAGAGCTCCTCTTGATTTTACTCACTTTGAGGTGGTTTAGAATAACTCCAATGAACTAAGCAAAGTTACATCTCAGAAAGAGGATGCAAGTAGGAAAAGAATAAAGTCTGCAAAGTTTAACTTCTCCAAATGGGGATTTCAGTTTAAGATATTTCAGTGTGACCTATCCACCACCGAGCCGCTGACCACATGCCTATATAGTTCCAGGCAAGAAATATCCCCTGTTGCTAAAACACAAACCCAGCTCTCATTTCCTTCCAGTGATGTTCAGAATAGTGGTTTCCAGCCTCTTCAAACATCAGCACCACTTTAACACAGAGAGAAGCCAGGTCTAGGTACCCACTGATTTGCACTTCAGTTAAAACCAAGGACACAGATAAGCTCATCCCAGCGTGCTCCAGCAGCTTCCCCCTATTTTTGCCTGGTGGTACACAAGTGCAGGAGGAAGCAAACCAAGGAAATCAGCCCTGGGGAGCTGCTGGGAGCTCCCAGATTTCCAGCTGCCTTTTGCAGTCCAAACCACTTGCAGCAAACAGGAAGGTGGGCACTTAGGGACATTGTTTAGTGGTGGACTTGGCAGTGCCAGGTTAATGGTTGGACTCTACGATCTCAAGTGTTTTTTCCAACCTAAATGATGCTCTGATTCTATGACCAGTCCTGCTTCATCAGGACCATCTGGCACTCTGATCTGAGAGCTGTACTGTTTCTAGAGAGCGACCACAGTGGAACCATGTAGGGCTGGAAAGGGCATCCATGGAGAATAAACTCAGCAGAAAGCAGCAATATGAGAATGAGCTGCTACCAGGGAGTTTGGAGCAATTCTCAGAACAAGTTGACAATCAAAAGAAATACTGGGATTGCTAAGGGACAGCCTGCTAGACATCAGCTAACTTTGAAACAAGGACTTTGGGTTGCAATCTTAATATCCACAAGCAGGGGTGAACAGTGCCTCTTTCTGACTTCACATTCCTAGAGATGTTTTTAATAGAAAATTCCCACCACTTCTAATTCCATCCAAGCTGCAACAGGTTCAGCAACATCAGGAGCCTTAGAGGAGATGACTTTAAGCCGTTGGTATCCATTTGTGGGACAAAGTGCTGCAGATGTGCTCCTGGCAGAAGTCAGATGACAGTGTTGATGGGAACCAGATACTCCTCTCTGAGGGCTCCTGATGTTGCTGCAGGAAGCAGCAGTGATCTAGTAGTGCACTGCTTGTGCCTGGGTTACTGGAAAAGCACTTCATTGTCTCATCCTGACCCCATCAGGAGAAGTTTTAGGTGCTGCATAGAGGAAGGAAGCTCCTGGACCATCTCCTGAGCTCTAAAAAAACCCATTAACTAGAGCCCTCCTCAGATCAGTACTATAGCAGGTACTGAGAGGGCAAGAAGAGATACTCCCTTAATAGGAACCTGCTTAGCTTGGCTGAAGCTGGGCCGGTGTGGAATGTAACACAAGTTCAAAGCCTAAGGTAAAAGCTGCGAAGTGCTAAGGGAAGTGGATGACAGAGGGAGCTGCAGAGATCTACCACATGCACACTCTGTTCTTACACTCTGCCAGTCATCTACTTCAGACCTCCGCCGGCTTCCGTTCACAGTTTAGGGAAGCAGACCATCAAGGCACCCAGGCTTTTAGGTGAGAGCAAGCAAATCCCTGGATTTGATGTACAGGTGAGCAAAGCAGCTGCTCTGGCTGCAGGTAGGTGAGTTGCATCTTCTCTGTCCTCCATGGTGCCCAGCTCAGCTCAGCCTGCTGGAGCATGGCAGTGGGAGGAAGCAACATCCCCAGGCCCTGCGTGGCACCACAGCAGAACATGCACCACATGGCAGTGGCGTTCAGTTTAGCTTTTCTAGGGCTGCCTGCTGACTTTTTGTTCCTGCCAAGCTGGCCCAAACAAAAACACCTAAGTCCTTTTAAATGCTAAGGAAAAAAGGTTTTTTCCTCCAGCAGATATGACCCTTCCCACTTTAATTACACCAGTGTTAAAATACAGAAGTGAAACCACTGTTGAAAGGGAGTTAGCAATACAAGCAAAAAGCATCTTCAGTCTGTACTGACAAATCAGCAGACATCCACTTCATATAAGAGCAATTATGATGACAAGGACATAGCCTTTGCCTTGGAGCAGGGCTGCAGGAACATCAGTTCAGGAAAGGCTGCAGCAGCTACACACCACTCCAAGCATACATGGATGACCAAGCACCACCATTGTTTTCCAGATGTCTCTCTAGTTTTTAATTACGCTACCTGGGCAAGAATTCTTTGAGCATTCCTCACTTCCTTCATCACAGCCCTTACCAACACAGGGAAATCAAAGCTCTGTCATGTAGTAACAGGCTTCCAAATTTTTTTTCATCAGTGTGAATATGTGCAGGGCTATTTTCCTGAAATCTGCATTCCCTTGATCTATCTTGGCTTATCTTGCCTCAGAAAACTTGGGGCTTGTGAGCACACAGCTTGGAAAAGCTTAGTTTAAATCTCTGCAAAATTCTTTAGATAAATGAGTTATAAATGCCTGCTTCCATACATTTTTAGCAAACTGGCTTCCACTGATTAGCTTTGTGCTTACAAAGTACCTGCAAAACTTGGTTAAACTGCTGCAACATCTTTTCTGGGAGCACTAAACTGGATGAAGGTTTATGGACCATCAAAGCCAATATTGTGTTATTATGGGCCTGTCGTTTAGTTCCCTGTAGCATGTAATTTTAGGAAAAGGCTAGATTTCTTGACACTCCTGTTCCTAGGAGGAGGACATTCTAGACCTTGATTGTCAGAAAACCTCCTAATTTGCAGTCCAGATATATTAGTCATCATTTCTCATGGGCTTCTTCTAAGAGCACTATCCTTCAGTTTAGGCTCCTGTCCCTTCCAAATATTCAAACTTTTCATTTTGCTTAGCCTTCTTGTAAGCTTCCTTTTAACACACTGTTGTTTAATAAACATCCAGCATCCTTGGACATCTGCATTGTCACTCTTCACAACTGCACCACGCTGGGGATAAAGATCCATTACTACTCACCTAGTGGATCCTTACACTAAATTCGCCTTTCTCACAAGATCAACATATTGATGGTTCATAGTCATCCTCAGAACAGCCAGTACACTGACATCTTTCTCCTTCTCAGTATTTTCTAACTGATGAGGCAGATGCTTAAAAATAGTTTTTCATTATTAGTCACTGAGCACCCTTGCACACTGTACTGCTGAGTTTCAGCCTATTTCTACCACTCTGGTTTCAGCATTCCTGGTATCATATTCTGGCCCTTCCCCTGCTGAAGCTGCTTCCTAACTTCTAGCCAAGGCACATTTTGTTAACCAGCATCAGGTTTTCGATCCAGGGGAATTAATGAAAGTAGTAGATAAGGTTGATCCCTAAGGAGCACGCCTCACCTCCAGCCATCCCAATGTTTCTAATTTTGGTATAGCTCATTGCCTTCCAATAGAGCAACTACTAATGCACCTTTTAGCAATCCCCACCTTTTCTAACAAGGAATCATTTCCTGAGGACTTATATATTGAATGATGTCCAGCTGGGTGAAGGGCCAGAGCAAGTTGTGCTGGTGAGATTCAGGCTGTGAACTTCAACTACTTAAGCTGGATAGGTGCAAATGCTCTAGACGCTCATTCTCATTTAAGGAATTGTTTATTTCCAGTCAGCTTTGATTCCCAATGGGCTGAAGCAAACTCATAGCAGACTTAAAGAGTTACTGCCTGACAACCAAACTTCTGTAAGTACTTGTGAATCATCAAAGGCACAAGCACATTCATGCCTCACTGGAGAGAGTGCCTGACCAGCTTGCACTCAGTTGCAGTTCACCCATGATCAAGGGGAGCCAGACACACAAACATTTTCTGCTGCTCAGCTAATGCAGTCACTTCACCTAAAGGCACCTTAAACCAAGTGCATACCCAAGCCCTGAAGGTTCCTCTGCAAGTTCTACCCCAGTATGACAGGCAAAGCTTTTAATCACAGCTTTAATTAAATCCAGGCAACTTTCTTCTTCATTTACATACACATGGTCCCTGTTTCAACTCACAGAAGTTGCACCACCTTATCTGATCAGCTAGTCAAGTCACTGAAAGGACTAGTGTTGTATTCTTACAGTAAGAACATGCCCTGAGAATGACTTCTCTGCCTTGACAGGTGGGAAAGACATGACATAGACAATATGGAGCTAGGGAAACCTCTGAATAAACATTCCAGATAGCCAGGACTGAGGCCCCACCAATCTTCAAAACTATGTAGAAGCCCAGCTGCTTTTCCTGTAACTGCAAATGAGACTGAAGGCATGCCTTTAAAGATACTTCCTTGGATTTACTTTGGGATTTAGGCTGTACTTTCTTTACAGGCTTCTGAAAATATTACCAGAGGCTCCCAAATTCACATTTTCATCAAAATCAGCCTTCTCGTCCCAGCTTCTGATCTGGTTTCAAAGCTACAGAAAACAAAGATGGATGTTCACATGCATTTCGACTTGATCCACCCAATCACACCATGCACACTGATTAGGCTACGCTCAAGCTGGTGATGCTGGGACCAGCCCTCAGGGATTTTGCATCTCTGTGAGGGTGAAGTGGCCCACATGCCTTAGACAAGCTCCCTTCCTTTTTACATCATTATGGTGAGGCACAGCAACTCTCACCCACTTCTTATTGGAAGGGAACAAAGGCAGGGTCTGCCTAGAGAAAGGGGAAGGGTTACAGCACAGAAAGACCACTCAGGCTTGGAGCCCTAATAGTGTTTCAGAGCTGTACGCTACTGCTGCAGTCAAAAAGCAAGCAAGCCCCACAGGAACAAGCCTCCTGGGCTAGGATAGCTGCACCTGGGGAACTCGTTCATCTCCAGTCATCGCCAGCCCTCAAGACACTAACGTGAGAGACCTCTCAATCACTTTGTAGCAAGAAATAAGACTGTGGACCTCTGCAACCAGCACTTAAATTCACTTTTCTTTAAAAAAAAAAATAAAAAACATCACACTGTCTGGGCAGAACCAAGGCCCCCTACCATTGCCCACCCTGCAGCACTGGGACATCTTTTCTCCAATAGCCAGGGCACTTCATGCTGAGAAAGCTGCTTACTTCGTAACAAACTTACTCATATATGACTCAGGTATAGATGGGATTTCTCAAGAGGAAAGCAGATGCGTTAGGAAACAATCCAGCTACACAGATCATTCCTTCCTATCTGCAGCACAGTGTCACTGGGGCTCCACTGTGCTCCCCAACCTTTCTCTCGAGATGGCAGTGGCAAGGCAAGAGCACTGGTTTCAGTGGTGTCTGCGGGAACCACCAACCCACATAGAGGCCATCAGCTGCCACAGTCAATAGCTGCTGGTTTCAAAGCAAGACATTATGCTCGACAGGCTATTAATAGCATCCTAAAGTCACTTGAGACCGTGACCTCTTACCTCAGATATCACCCCTCCCCAAAAATATCTAGGGCATCATGACTTCACATTGCTCTCTACCCTACACTGGCACCTTTTTGACACCTCATCAGATATCGAGCATCCATTTTACCTAGCTGGTTACACGGAGAAAAGAGAAACTGTGCTACAAGAAAAGGAACGCAGGAGTCACACTGACAGCATGTTTGCCCGCCACTGTAGCTGGATGCCAGAGATGCCAGCAAAATCCTCTAAACTCACGCCAGGCTGATGAATGGCCTTGGACACTACCACTCATACATAAGCAACAGCTCTTTTTTATATTCTGGAATACAAAAAAATTGGTCAGTGGTGGGCAAGAAAACTTTGGCCTGACAGCCAGATCACAGAAGAGTTGCCCCCCCCACTCAGCACAGATAGAGGGAAGGATTCTGGTTACAACCTCCAGAGCACACACGTGGTTTAGCACAGCCTGAGGCAACCCAGGCAGGCAGGAATATTGCCAGGCTGCCAGAGTCAGATGCTGGATTGAAGCATCACCCATCACTGCCAGCTGTAAGCCTCCCACTCAGTGGCACTGGCAACAACAGAGGCTGGCAAGGGAAGCCACTGGTGATGGGATTGCCACGGGAAATTTCAATCCATCCTGCAACATCGAGCACAGGATACTAACTTTGTCTGTATTAAGTTCTTCCCCATGTACCTGCAAAAACAAAGTCTCTTGTGACTGAGTAAAAGATAAAGGTCACAGCAAAACCAGCGAGTTTCACAAAAAACAGATAATTCTAAAAGAAAAGGAGAAGAGTTTTGTTCGTTTCAGTGAACCTGAGTCAACTTTTCATCTATGTTTTTTGTGAAACTCCTCTGGCTTTCGGTGACCTTTCTCAGACAGCTGCACAGCACCACCAGTCTTTGACACTGGAAGTTAAATGCATCGTTGCACAACACAATAAAAGGAAATGGCCCAGGCCCTGAGAGGTGGATCTGAGCATTGCTCAAGGTCTGTGTCCCAGAAGACTCAGACTCAAAATGTGACCCCTATAGGCGTGCAAAGCCTCTCGCTTCCAAATCAAATCCGTCAGTAGGAGTGTAGGGCACCTATGCCAAGAATGCAAACACAGTCTTGAAATTTCTATTTCTAAGGGCCTCACAAGTTCTTGACTTACCCAAAATGAGTGACATAAGAAAACACTGCAGAAAAACCTCAGCCAGCTGAGTAACACCTATCTAGAGTCCATCCTGGATATGCTACAAAGATTTGGCAAATTTCCTTAGTATGGCTTCCCCCCCTCCCCCCCTTTTCTTCTTTAAAGGAGACAGTATAGGATGATGAATTCAATAGCAGGAGGTGAACACCATAGGAAAATGTCACTTCCTCTGCAGAACAGCTATTGAACTACAGACTCTTTGTAACAATACTTGCAGTATCCTCTGGTTTGTTTTGCATCTGTCTTGGGTAGGATTAGAAGCTGGGTTTTATTGCTAGCATTACCTCCTCTCCAAGGGACAGTATTGTCTCACATTGCCTGGGACAGAAGCAGCATCAAGGAATTAAAAGAGACAAAACCCCAAGGCAAGAGGTTTTATGGGAAATCTCTCAGGATCTTTACATAGTAAAATATTCACCTTTCTAACAACGGTTTTAATTGCATTCCTGTTTTCATAAGAAAGCTCTTCTCAGACTAAGTCTCAATTCTGGATGACTTCAACCACCACTTCCTATTTCTCACCTCCAGCTGTGCAATTCCTTCTGCTTGTGCCTGTCATTGAGCAGTTTTTGTTTCCATTTTGGAGTAGAGCTGCAGTCACCTTCTTATCTAGGGCATCTTCCTTCCTATTACCCTCCCACTACCACTCACACACCCTGCACATCTACTACCATTACCAATGCTGGGTGCCATTACCAACATAATGTGCTATATCACTGGTGATGAAACAGTTCAGAGCGGGGAAACTTTGCTTTGCTAATTAATAGGGTCAGGCCCTGTTGAAGACTCTTCTTTGTGGTTTAGCTGGCTTGCCAACTTACTGCCATAAGCCAAGCAGCGTTCAAGCAGAGAGGTGAAGATGCAGTTAAGGTGGCAGGCATTCACCAGAGAGATACAGAAAGCCTGCAAGTTACTGTAAGTGTGCTAGGAGGACCCTGTTGTGCACCAGTTCCTGTTCTTAGGTATCTTCCCTAAGCAGTATCTTGGTTCATCAGCTGTGCTGCATTTTTCATTACCATCCTGCTAAGCCAAGAGAGATGACACTCCTGGGCCTGTGTGATTCATGATACTTCTCTGCAGATGTACCGAATTCAGCTCCTTTGGACCAGCAACAGTGTGGTAGCTCCGAACTCCACTAGCACCCACCAGACCCAGGCTCTGGCACCGACCTGTGCCTGACTTACAATTTAGAGAAACCAGTGCTCCTGCAAAGTTTACTTTCTGTCTTTTGCTTTGACATCTTTTAGCAGAAAATTTACTGACTCAGCACCATGTTCTAATGGCAGCATCATGTCTAGCCTCTGCCATCGACATGTCATGGCTGGTTTGGCAGCTTGTGACACTGGTGTCTGTCTTTTATTTGCTTAAGACCCTTTGTATCTTTCAGGATTCAAGCATTGCATCAAATTGTCAATGGAGAGGTGACCACTGGCAAGTGAGGAATGAGACTCAAGCGCCCTAATAACTTCTCACTACCCAATGGATACCATCTAACCCTGGGGAACTTCATCCCCAGGGTGGGTGGCTGGAGTCCACAGCAGCTCAGTGCAGGGACTGTGCCTGGTGGGGTGTCTCCTGGGGCTGCACAGTAGCACTGGGGTCCACAGTGCCTGCTGCAGCAGCACCTAGAGACTGCACACCCACACCTCCAGTAGGCACGGGGACCCTGCAGGTCAGGTTGGAAGAAGCTGATCCTCTCAGTGCCTGTCCATGGTGGCATTTACACACATCTTCCGAGTAAAGCTCACACTTGCTTGTGAAAGTGCACTCACTGGTGATTCAGAAAATCAAAAGCACAGGAGGGCCACATGAGCGGTGTTACATGTAACCACAAACCACATCAGAGCCAGTCAACCAGCTCATACGGTGGGAGAAGCTACAGCTCTGAGTTTGCTTGAAAAAAGGATGCTCAGAGGAATCCTGCAATCAGAAAAATTAAAGCATTTTTAGGCACTGAAAGAACTGTCTGAATAGCAAGAGAATTGATCAGGATGGCAAAGTAATGGCTACAAGGTCTGGCTCATAGCGAATTTCAGCTGGTTCTCCCTTAGAGCAAGACTCTTCTGGGATGAGGAATAAGTTCCTAAGCTTGTGAATAGCTGTCAGCCAAATAAGCAGCTGCCTTCAGACAGGAGCACATTCTAACTTGCTCAACATCATGTTTCAGAAATGTCAGAGCCACTCAGTGCAGGACACTGGGTGTTTGAGGTTTTAACTCATCTTACTAGTGTTGTTAAGGATGTCACACCCATGGCTGGTTCCAACCCCATGATTTCACAGTGGTGTGAAACAAGCCTTGTCAGGGCTGGGCGTTACCCCCAGCTCAGAGGCTAGTTACACAAATTCTGTTAACGTAGTTGGGAAGGCCTCTCAAGGTCAGCCAGTGGATACAAATCCTCCCACCTCCAGGTCTGGATCTCACCTTAAGCCTCCAAGTAGTGTTTTCCCATATCATCTTTTCCATATGGAGGTCACCTCACTCACATATGGCAGAACAAGACTGGGCTTACAGCAAGTCGTTGTGAGCCTGGGTGGTCTTCTCAAGTCCTCTCCCAACACCTCCAACATGACTGGCACTGTGGCAGTGATTAGGTCAGGCCATGGAAACATCAAGTCCCACCCGGCTGTGTCATGCATGTTGCCAAGAATTTGCTTGTTGGGGAGAAACAGGCCAGAGGCAACTGCACAGCACTCTGCTACAGAGGCAGCAGCCAAAAGATTAGAACAAATGTCACAAAATAGGGTGTGTGTTCAGATGGAACCCCCAATCCAAAGGCAGATAACCAGTTACAAATCAGAAACTAAGTGGAAGCCCCAGCTGTGAGCAGTAACTGCAAACACCAATCAACGATAGCAACCACAGACCCTGTTGCCGTCAAATGTGTCCCTGATTACTATGGCACCAGCTTTCTCATTCAGTAGTTACTGAAAAATATCTCCTCAGTTAGGAATAAAAAAAATACGTTTCTGGCAGGACAATGCATACTTATTCCCTCCTTGGCTCTTTGCTGTGCTCTCACCTGCCCTTATTTCCTCTCCACATTCTGTCTTCTTCTACTGGCTTTGTCTCCTTCACAAGCTAGAATTGTATCCAGCTGAGTCATAGGGAACAAAGCAGAGGCTAATGTCATGCTGGACACAGACCTTCCTACAAAGAAGAAAGCTGAAAAGGAAGCACAGATGCAAATCTGAAAAAGGAAGGGGCACTTGGTAAAAGGGTCAGATGCTTTTGAACTCCCTTGGCATTATGTCAGAGTTGTGCTCTGCAAGAAACAAATCCTGGCCTGCCCATCACGCAGCTTACTGGAGCAATCACCGCTTTCAGTGGTGGAAGAGGGCACCCTGTCCCAGAGCATCTATGAAACTGAAGCAGTTTTCCATCTCTGCTATCTGAGGAGGCCTCGGACTGGCAGCTCCCAGAGAAGGCAGCTGTATTGCAGACTCTCGGTATTTTTGTGATATTCTGCCAGCAGTGTGCTGTGCAGAGATTCAGAGCTGAGCGAGCCTCAGTTCGTGCCTTTCCAAAGGCTGCACCAAGCATTGGCTGGAGGCTTCTGCTCCTCCAAGAGGCAACTTCTCCCATCTCCTGCTCACACGCTTACTCTGCATCCAGCTGCAACTTACTCCTGCCTGGGTCTAGCCAGCTGGGAGACTGTAGCAGAAGGTGCCATTTTTCTTGCTTTTAGTTTTGGATACAGGTGGCAGTCTTGTACTTCCAGACAGCTCAAATAGTGTTAATGGTACATCTGTTTGGCTTGGGAATAAATCCAGGGTTTAGAGATTTAAAAGCCTGGCTGACTACTATTCAGCTCCAAATACATCAATCCTTAGAGCTACGAAGTTACTAAAAAAACTTCATGTGACCAAGCTGCCAGAGGATACATGTATCCACAGCATAAGCACAGCATGCAAAGCCCTTGTCCAACACAGCCCAGCCGCAAGGTAACCAGCTGAGCCTCAGCCCTGCCTTCACAGGGCTCCATGCTGTTCCCAGCTGTGTCAGACATGTAAGTGTTTGTATTTTCTTTCCTAGGACAGAAATATAGTCCCCTTCCCTTCCCATTCCCTACACAAGGTGGTGAATGCGTGCTGAATTCAAAAACAGGTGCACCAGTGAAGAGCACACAAAAGCAAGCAGTGGTGTCTTCCGTGAAGTGTGGATTCTTGGGCTTCCTCAAAGGCTACGTCAGAACTTGTCCAATACCGTGATTTAAACAATCAGTTTGGTGACTATCTGTCCAAACTAATTTCAATAGATTGCCTTGCTAACTGGAATTAAAGGCGGGGGGGGGCGGGGAGGATCCCCAAGAGACACATGGTTTGCTCTGTACTTTAGAAATGCTGGCCGTGGGATAAACACCATTGAGCAACAGCCTAACTGGGCACAGACATCTGTAGGCAGGATCCAAGCTTCCTTCAAGAAAAGCCAGAGACAAATGTTGCTTTAAAGGTAAGGGCAGGAGACAGGGACAGCTTTGCCCCATTGCCCTCTTTCCTCATTTACAACCTGTGCTATGGCTGTCGTGGTTTAACCCCGGCCGGCAGCCCAGCACCACGCAGCCTCTCGCTCGTTGCCCCCCACCCAGAGGGGTAGGGAGGAGAACTGGAAAGGAATGTAAAACCTGAGGGTTGAGATAAGAACAATTTAACAACTGAAACAGAATAAAAATAAAAGAACAATAATAATAATAATAACAACAACAACAACAGTTATAATGAAAAAGTGGGGGGAAAGGATAAAATCCAAAGGGAAAGGGAGAAAGGAAAACAAATGATATGCAATAAAACTGCTCACCACCACTGACCGATGCCCAGCCGGTCCCTGAGCAATGATCCACAGGCCCTGGCTAGCCCCCCAAGTTTCTATACCAAGCATGACATCCCATGGTAAGGAATACCTCTTTGGCTAGTTCAGGTCAACTGTCCTGGCTGTGTCCCTTCCCAATTTCATGTGCCCCTCCATCCCTCTGGCTGGCAGGGCCTGAGAAACTGAAAAGTCCTTGACTTGGTATAAACATTACCCAGCAACAACTAAAAACATCAATGGTTATCAACATTGCTCTCACACCAAACCCAACACGCAGCACTGCACCAGCTACTGAGAAGAAAATTAACTCCATTCCAGCTGAACCCCAGACAATGGCTCTGATGCTCACACACAGCATGTCAGCTTCTTCTGACTCCTTTTCCAGCTGCAGCCCCCCTCTGTGTCTGGCTGCTTTACCCTGGGCTCTGCTAGCTGGTGCAGTGAGGAGCAGAGCGTGGGTCTGATGAGCATCTTCTGAGAGCACATCTGCATTCCTGGGAATTGGGAAAACACCCACAGGTCTGACCAGGTCACACTCCCAGCCAGACTGAGCCTCCAGACACATCCTGAGGAAGTCCCTCAACTCAGGAACTTCATACATACGTCTGCTATGACACAGTACAAGGAGCACAACACGCAATAACTGTTTTCCCCTTAGCCCTGTCGTGCTCCCAGAGCTCTGGTGTCACACACACAGCTCAGGCACAGCTACAGGTGGTTCACAGGCCAGTTCCTCCCGGCCACCGGTGCCCCTTGCATTGAGCTAACCCATAGTCTGTTGTAAGGAGACACAGCTCCTTTGCACGTTGACACTTCCTGTCACTTCTCCACACAGCCAGTACGAGCAGGATGTCCTACTCCTCCATTACCACACTAAAGTAATTTCTGACTTGCACAATCCTCATGCATTTTGTGGTTCGGGGCTTGCACTCAAGCTCAGCCACTAAGCCCTTCGATTCCCCACGTCAGAGGCATCAAACACCAGATGCACCATGCAGGGAGATCGCTTGTCCCTTGGAGTGGTCTCCCGAATCTCTGCTGCAGGGCTGAGCATCCCAGGCAGGATAAGGCATGCTCTAGCCTGGACTGGTGGAGCTGGAACAAGGGACAAAGCAGGGTGGAGCAGAGTAGGAAGAGTTTGTGTAGATGAGGGGAGGAGGGAATGGGATTTGGGGAACGGGGCTCCAGGACCCCTTCAGGAAGGGGAAAGCAGGATCCTTCCTCAGGGGCAGGCTTTGACCCCAAGGACAGGTGAGCTCTTTCCAGCAGGCTTTGAGGCCACCCTGCTCTTTCACAGACCTTCCCTGCCCTCTAGTGGTTCTGTGCGGGAGGACAAGCGCTGGGAGAACCCCTTCCTCCTCCACCTCCCCAGCGGACAGGTGGGCAGCTGCTCTCTGGTACTGGCAGCACCCTATCTTGCAAGGAGGTAAAGCAAAACAAGCTGCTTTGGCAGGGAAATGCAGCTCTCCGGGGTGGGACACAGGTTCAACCAACACCTGAGGATTTGGGGAGCACAGAGACACATTGCTCTACCAGCAGTGAGGGAAGGGGGAGCAGGGCTCCTTCTCACCAACCTGACCTCTCTTTGCAAAGAGACTTGTGAGCCCTTGCTGAAAGCAGTCGCTGTGCTCAGAGACGCATGGCTGCAAAGATGGTGTGGAAAGAGCCACCTGAACCTGGAGCTTTAAAGAGTTTGTATTTCCCTCTGTGACCCAGCACACTTAAATTCCTTGATATACAGCTTGACATCCATCTCATAGGGAAACCGCAAGCTGAGAAAACATCTTCTTCCCAGTGGAAGTACAACTGTACCAACCTCTTACACAGCAGAGACCAAACCATGCCACAGAGGTGGAGTCAAGTCAGCAGCTGGAAGGACTCACTGCAGGCAAAGACCAAAAACCTCTCTTTTGCTATGAAACAAAAGCAGCTTTCTTGGCAAAGGCCAGATTTCACTGGGGTTGTGGGGGCTCCTTGCTGGGAGCTCTGTCTGGTGGGACAGAACTTGTCCCACCAGAGTGCTGCGAGTTGGTAGCATTATCCTGGCCTCAAGCTTCTACAGGCCACCTTCTGGTCATGCGCCATCCTGTGCTGTAAGATCCACCTCTGACCCCCCTCCTTTGCCACCACCCTTCTGTGCTCACTGCATGAGATGGCAATTTATGAATCTGTGCTCCATCTCTGCTGTTTATAAGCCAATAAACTCATAAACCACAGCTGAGACCATTGCTTGTCAAACCCTGGTTTATACAGGCATCTAGAAGTCTGTGCTCAAACCCCACCAGTGCCACCAAGCAGCAGCACCATGATTTATTCGCCTTGTCAAAGTAGAAACAAGGCATCCCTGTAGAGGAACTGTAGAGGGTTAATTAACATTGATTATATACTGTTGTGGGCTTGCTTCTGGGGTGGTGGGTTGGCTGATGTGGATAACTTACAGCTGTGGCTTGTTTGGGCTAAGTAGCTAAATAGCACTGAGGAGCACTGGTGGAAGAGGAGCACTGGATGAAGAAGAGCCCAGGGATGTAGGAGAGATGAGGAGAGGCCCCAGGAGAAGCTGAGAGGAGAAGGGGGCCCGGATGAGGAGAGGCTGGCTGGAGGAGAAGCTAGGAACCCAGACGCAGCAGAGGCAAGAAGCAGGGTGGACTGGCCTGAAGAGGATGAAGAAACAGCACGGACAGTAGATGAACTTTTGGAACCTTGTGTGGAAAAGCCTTGTTGCAGTGTGATAGTTTTTTAGTGCTGCAACACATCCCCATGCTGGACACTGTGCACACACATAACAAATCAGCTTGCCCCACAGAGCTGATTAAATAAGGTAATTTAGGGAGCCTGTGCCACAAATCAAATACTTCCAGATCAGTACAATGCTCTGGCCGTTTTCAAGAGGTCAGTCCTTATGGCAAGAGAAGAGAGCACACAATCCATATGATGCACATCTGGTAAAACATCTGTGCATCTCTCCACACGAGGAAAGACAGCAAAGGCAGGTGTCATGAAGCAGTGTCTTGCCAACACAAATCTTCCCCAATCCAAAATAAAAAGCACTGAGGGGTAACAGGAAAGCCAGTGCTTGGGTGATTTCAGCAAGCACATCCCCACAGCGTGGCACAACCAAAGGCATTGCCTACCGATCCAGCGCAGGGCACTCGCCTCTGCTCTCCCACAGGCAGCTTTGTCCTGCAGGCATTTTCTCAGAGGACCAGAGCATGGACCTGGAGCCTGACAGCTTTAAAGAGTTTGTATTTCTCTCCGTGGCCCACCACACTTAAAAGGTCCCCAATACACAGCTTAATACCTATCTCATAGGGAAACCACTAGCTGAGAAAGCTGTGTCCTGCAGGGCACGCCCCAGGCATAAACGTGTTCAACCTTGTCCTCCTGCACCACCAGTGTGACTTCTGGCAGTCATCCCCTGGTGGGATGGAGAGGTGGTGCTGAATTTGCATGGAGGTAGGTGTCTTTGAACAAACTGAAAGCTGAATATTGACAGATCTTGCTTAAAAGTAATAGACACATCACCCTGACAGATGCTTTGGTACTCAAAACAGGCAGCTTCAGCCTTAATTTATTTGTGTTTCTACCCCTTCACTTTGAAATGAGCATAGTCCACCCCCAGCATACCCTGAAGATGGTAAACTCAGTCTTATTGCAGCCACTCACACAGGAGGCGCCGGGGGAGTGGATGGGAGTGACCGAGGGTTCACACAGTTTACAATCAGGCAGTCACACATCACCACCTAGGTATCCAGGAGAGACAAGAGAAATCCTGGACGCCCACTATTTTGCCAAACAGAGCAGAAATCTCGCAGGAAAAAAGCCAAGAGTCACAATGTATCAGGACTGACCTTGCAGCAGTGTGTATGCTAGACTTTGGGCACTCAAACTCTCTTTGTGTTCTGAAGTTATTTAAAGCCAACGTAATCCCAACACCGGTGATACAGCCTTCCCATTGCTCCTGCAGGCCCTGCTCCTCTCACCCTAGTCTGGACTCCCCGTCAGGCTTTCCCCTAGGGCATCCTTGCCTTGTTCTGCACAGAAACATCAGTACTCCATCCCACGTGTGACAGAGCACTACACAGAGCTACCACGGAGGAAAGGGTTGGAGTACAGGAGTACAGGAGTACAGAGAAAGGCAGAGAAGCAGGCAGCCTCAAAGGGCAGCCTAGTGCAAAGCAGGAAAGAGAAATGCCACCCCCGGGAGTCCCCACCTGCTCTGTGTAAAGGTGACCCAGTCCCAGGCTGCAGCTGAGGAGCCTCAGTTCTTTGATCTCTAGAGCGCATTTGAATTTGAGGAGGTGGGGATGCCCCTGGAGCTGCTACAGGCAGCCGTGTCCAACCACCTGTGAAGCTAAGGAGGAGTTGTTGTTATCAGCCATAGTGAGATTATCTCTTGGTTTCCTGGAGGGGTGACAGGGTGAGTCACTCAGCAGTGGGATGGTGGTTTCTTCATGTGCTTATTGGAGCAGCCAAAATGTGTAGGCAGGGTAAAAACAATGCAGATGCAAGTGATTATGGGGGCAGGCAGAATCATCAGGAAGATATTATTTTTCCTACTTATTTGGGTATGTATAACATTCATGACATCAACATGCAGAACTGCTTGCACCTCTGCCCTTCCCTGTGCCATGGCTGATAAACATTGTGCCTACATCCCAGAATTCAGGGCCCTTTGGTCTGCTCCAATGCCATGCTGCCCTGCCATTAGCATTTCTGCTCTGCCTCCATACAACCTTATTGCCCTTCCTCTCTGCCTGCCACCCAGGAAGCCCCCTCCATACGTTCCTCCAGGGACTTCACCCAATGCCAGGCTTGCCCTCTTTGCAGCCTTCAGCCCAGGGCAGGATAAACTGGGGAGGTGTCTTACGCCAGGTGCCATTTTGGGCAGCGAGGGCACAGCAGGCTCTGGGCAGGCAGGCAATGCCATCCAGATGAGCTGCCTGCTTACTAGGAGGGCAACATTCATTCCCCCATGCTCTTGACAGCAGCCCTCGCTCAGCCAGCAGAACCAACAGCAGAGGGACTGGCCCCACCTGCTACATGCCGCTTTGGAAGGCAGGATGAGACAGAGCCGCAGGGACTGATTCATGCCTTACTGGTACAGCTTTTCTCAGCGTCCTTGCCCTCCCAGGGCACAGCTCTTCTCACTGCTGGGCTGCTCCCAGGCCTAAGATACAGTTTCCCACACAGGGAGAGAAAAAGGCCTTACCTCCTTTCAGGCACAGCTCTCCCATTTGCTTTACCACACACCCACAGACAAGGGCCTCCTCATCAGCCCCTCCTCACTCTGCAGATGCTGGAGACTAACAATGCAGGAAGAGCAAAAAACCCTTCCCAGGACAGCTTCGTAGCTGCAGTTAGTAAGCACGAACGTCTACACTACCCAATGTACCGATGCGCCTCTCATCCCACCCAGAACAAAACCATACGCACAGTAACAAAGCCCAAGGCATGTGAGAGTTAACAAGGGCTAGCTATCCTTACCACTCCACTGCATACCTGCTACCCAGGCTGGGTGGCAGCATTTTCACCAGGAGCAATGCTCACAGAATTAACCATTCTACAAATAAACGTACTAAAGTCAGAAACATGGTGTAAAACCTCAGAAGAAGAGGCATCATGAGAATATTCTTGTCCTAACAACAGAGCTCCAGCTAGCACAAAGGTCTTGTATCTTTCAGGATGATTTTGCAAGGGATTTGAAAAATCAACTCCCTTTACCAATCAATATGGGGAAGTAAGCCACCAACATGGTTTTCAAACAAATACTTGAATGAACAGTCTTCTGTTAGCTGGGAAATAAGAAACATCATGTTGTTCCAGACCTGGTGACAAACATGCATCCCTCAGCAAAAGGCCAAATGAGTAAGCCAGGGCAGCTGCAATGTTTTTGCCTAATCAGGGAATTTAGAGCAGGACAAAAGGGCTTTGAAAAGAGAAACGGTATTTCTCCTACTTATTTAAAAGAAGCTCATTTCATACGTGAAAAGTAACAACTCTGAGACAAAAGTCTCTGCTTGCCACATCTCAGAAGTGGCATACTGCATCACTACTGCACGGATGACAACATGGGGCATCACAGAATGGAGAGACACTGCAAGGAATGAAACATCCTCACTCAAAACCTTTCAAAAACCTTCCCAGGGACTTAGGAAAGGAGAACCCCCACGTTCCAGCCTCACTCAACAGCTCTGGACAAGCACATTTTACATAGGCGCTACAGCAGGAGGGCCTCACCCTGGGCACAGCTTTGAGGTCCCTGGCAGGAAGATGCTCAGCCTTTGACATTCAAATCAAACTGAGGGGGAGTACGTGATAGTTACAAATAACATGAAAATAAGCAGGAGAGGGTTTTGTATTTCAATCCCTCGACACAGTTTCTTTGCCATTTTCCAGCCCCACTGCAGAGAGAAGGCTAGAAACACACCCAGCTGAGGTGCAACAGGGCAAGATGACAAGGCACAGAGGGAGTTAAAAGACCCCTTTATACAGCGGCTGCTGCCAGCTAACTCTGGAGCACCAGTACACATCCATTTCTTCTGAACCCTGCTGCTCTGTTTTCTTTGAAGGCTACCAGAGTGCAGGGAAGTCCTGGGTTAAAGCAAATGGCCCCTTTGCTGCTAGACCCTGGGTCAGCACTGGTCTTCAGAGGAGACAGGAGGGTTGAGTGGGTAGAGCTGCTCTCCCTCCACCCCGACATGGAACTAGTGTGGTGGTGGTGGTGGAAAAGGGGTTATTTTCTTTTAAGTCTAATGGAAATACCTACTGATAGTACCTTATCTCACCAAATCAGCTTTCAGAGGGGAAGCATTAGCACTACGTTGCTTCTGATCAAACAGTGCCTGAAAGAGTGTGAAACAAACTGTGTAGAGATGTCCCCCAACACTGCTCTTGGACTCAAACCCACACCAGCCAAGACATCCATTCCCACCTTGGAGCAGGAACCCATCTACACCATAAGGCTGCAGAGTCCCTCTTCCCCCTTACCTTGCACAGCCACCGCAATATCCACAGCCAGCTCCATCCAGTGCAGGCAGTTGTTCCGCTCCAATCCAGTGCGTTCCAGTCTGCACCAGTGGGTTTATGGCAGGAGAGCTGGGAGCACTCTGACTGAGGTGTCAGATGCTGAGGGGCAGCCTCACACGTCTCTTTAGTCACTTTGGCCCTTACGTGTCAGGCAGCAACCTGAGGGAGAGCCGGTGCTCAGAGCTGCATGAAGGGAGCACAGATCCAGTCAGGTAAAATCACCGAGACTGATTTCACAGGTGGTTTCCTTTCTTGTAAACACTTTTTGATCCCTGCATGACTGCTGCTTAGCCGGGTCTCACTCTCTTTCCTTTGTCTGCATGTTCCTGTGTGAAAAACACATGCAGGATTTAAGGTTCATATTTTGGTTTATGACCGCAGAAGAATCTTTTCATGACTGCAGTCCCACAGGCTTCAAAGGCCTGCTAATAGGGTCACACGGAGCTGCACGTGAGCCAAGGTCACAGAGGCACAGCTTTCACCACTTTCACAGCTAGGCAGCATAGACAAGATTTGAGATTTTAAGAGCCAAGGTGCACAAATACCTCGGCAGTCCTGGTATCAGTGACACAGGAGGGAACCAGAACAATCCGTGTTGAATAGCGTTTTGCTGCCCTCAATATTTATCTAGCCTCTGTACTACCAGCTGTCCCAAAGGACCACCAGAAACGCAGTCCCAAGCAGTTACACTGAGGCTGCGATAACTATACAGCACTGCACCACCTCCTGGGTCAGACCAAAGGTCCCCCAGCCTCTGTCTGCTCTCTGGCACTACTCAGTAACAGTTATTTGGTGCATTATTAAGAACCCAAGCTTCTCCTTTTGAAGCACTTTCTCAGTTACCAGAGATTAACTAGCTCCAAGCTGCTTTCAGACACATACAGCAAAACCCAAGTCAGTAGTAATACCCTAGGCCTACACAGCAACATCAAGATGCAGAGTTTAAACCATGAAAGTAGAAGAGCACACAGCCTCTACCTCCCAGCCATCACAACTAAACTAGCCCCTACCCACCTTTACCATGCTTGAAGTAATTTGCCCAATTAGGGCAATTAACCTTTGGCTGAACCTTGTGGTTCACACAGATGTGAGGATGCTTCAAATCAGAATTCCTCAGGTTAATCATGCAACCCTGTGCAAACCAGGTGTTTAAATTTTCACGCAGAATAGGCTATTTTTCACCAGTGGATTTCAGGCCTTTCTCCACTAAGGGAAAAAGCTTACTGTATTTTTTCCCCAGGAATGGTAGTTATGAGTCAGAATTTACTTTCTTCTCAGCAATTCCTTAAACCCTATGGTTTAGGTTACAATCTCATAACAAGGTAGATGCTACAAAATTGGCTAAGAGGTAGGAGGGATGAAAATCACTTGCTGCTGCCTTTGGTCTCTGCTCCTTTGTCTGTCAGCTCAAAGACTTTTCTGTTACCTGCCACAGGTGAGCCACGAGGGGTTACTTAGAGCATAGATTCTCTCTCCATAGATCCACAGGTCCTGCCAGGAGCCTGATCCAGTGTAAGCTTCCCACAGGGTCACAGCCTGCTCTGGTGCAGGGTCCTCCACAGGCTACAGGTGGATATCTGCTCCACTGTGGACCTCCATAGGCTGCGGGGGGACAGCCTGCCTCACCATGGGCTTTACCACAGGCTGCCTGGGCATCTCTGCTCTGGCACCTGGAGCACCTCCTGCCCTCCTTCTTCACTGACCTTGGAGTCTGCAGGGTTGTTGCTCTCACATATTCTCACTCCTCTCTTCTCCAGCTGCAGCATGTGGTTTTTTCCTCCCTTCTTAAATATGTTATCACAGAGGCACTACCACCATCGCTGATGTACTCAGCCTTGGCCAGCAGCGGGTCTGTCTTGGAGCCAGCTGGCATTGGCTCCGTTGGACACAGGGGAAGCTTCTAGCAACTTCTTACAAAAGCCACCCATGTATCCACTTCCACCCCCCAACCTTGCCACACAAACCAAATACGCTCTTCTCTCTTACTTCTTTCCACTTCTCCGAGTAAATTCTTCTTATCCAAATGATATAGTCTTTTCCAAGCCTATGACAGTTTTGTTATAAATTCTTGAGTTTGTTCAGGACATTTTTTTGCATGTTTAGCAATGAAGACGGTAGTAATCCGTCTCTTGGTAAGGATGTCTCAGTCAACCAAGTCATCAAGGGTGGAGGAAGAGCAATGGAAGGCTGCAAACTATATCCAATGAAGAGGTATCATAGGATGTCTCTTCCATGCACTCAGGCCCTTTGCTTTCACATCAATACTGAGCACTTTGCTGATGAGCCAACCTAAAACTTTCAATTTGATATGCTTCATATCCCAGTCAGCCCACACTGGTCTCAAGAGACCTATGTGACAAATCTTCAAAAGAACTGGGAAAGCTCCAGTCCCAAAGAGGTTTAATACTACCTTGTTTGCCTAAAGCTCTTCAGAGATCCAGCTGGAAGTAACATTATCATGTCTAGTTGGTGAATAGTCTCAATAATACAATCCTGGCAATAGCCACCTCTAACTTCCTTGGACTCAGTCAGATGCTTATTTAGATCTTAATCTGCTTCTGAGTCTCCTGAGGACTTTGTTTTTAAGATTGTTCTGAACTCAGCTTCCCACTTAACATTCTCAAAGCAATCCAGGTGTTTTAGCTAAAACTCGCTTTGACAGAGTCACGTTTGGTATCTGCATCCAGAAGTCACATATTGACAAGTCTGTAGATCTGCATGTGTAAAGCAGGGTATTCATTTAAATTGTGCCCTTTAAGGCTCCCCGCCCCAGTCTTCAAGGCCTCCGTATATTTAATCACAGCAGTTCATAACCTGTTCTGACTTCAGCTCCTTCCCTGAGGAGCGTTTCCTGAGAGTGCTCATCCAACCATGGCTGGGAGGCACAGAACGCACAGCAAAGTAGACTCTCTCTCAGGCTACAGGTGCGACATCCCTGCTCCCCCTCACCAAAGTCCTTTGAGGTTCTTAAGTTCCCATCAGGAAATTAAGATGGGGACAATTTTTTGGAGCAGCTGTGGATCAAGATCACTGCCAGAAGCATGCAAAACCCCTGCTGGCTGTCCTGGCCCTGGCCTCAGTAACCTCTGCTTCCTGCCCAAGGTAGCTCAATTTCCTGTAGCTGTGTTTACACAAAATAAAGAAGAAGCATTTTCTGTTTGTATCTGCTGTTCTAATAAGCCCCAAGCTGTTTATCACAACTGCTGCTGTTACGCTCCCTTCCAGGTGGCATAAAGACGTCAGAGGGGACAGCCCACCGTGAGCACCTACGGGTGGAACAAGCCTGTCACCCCAAAGGTGTCTGGAATGTGGAGAAGCTGTTCAGCCCCTCTTGCACATCCTCTCTTCCTCCCTGGCTGCTGGAGGAGGGTTTCCCTGCATGAGAGTATCTCCCCAAGTGCAGACAGAGGAAGGACAGTTCTAGCTCGGGGCTGAGCTGGGGCCTGGCATCAAGCCATAGGATAAGAAAGTGGGAAGGGTTCTCTGGAGAGCCACGGTCCAGCCTTCTGCACCAGGCAGGGCTAACAAGTAGGATAGGGTGCTGGTATGTGTCAGCCCACCCTATAGTTCCCAGTCCCAAATTCCTGGCCCATGTGCAGCCAGAATCTCTTCCTAAGAGGTGTCCTCCCAAGCTCAGGGCTTTTCAAGTGAGGCTGCAAGTTCTGCAGAGAACACACCTCATTCTGTAGCCACAAGCCATCATCTTTATGTTCCAGCCACAGGGCAAACCTCGTTTCTGGGATTGAGATAAACCCATGGCAAGTCTGCCAGCCAGCCAGGCACTAGTGCTATCCCTGCTCAGGCCCCCAGGGACCCACAACCCATCCAAGGCTAAAACAGCAATCTCAGGGAGGAAGGTCTCCTCACAGCTTAGATCATCAGCGCTTCCTGCCCCCGCCACCACCAAGCATCATGGAAATGTCTGAACATCACCTCCCCCCTGGCAGGGAGGGCAGCGCAGGCAGTCACCACAGTCCTGCAGGACACACAGGACTTAACCCAGAGCGAGCAATATACCGGCCTGCAGCAGCATCGGGGGAGCCCGGGGCACAGGTGCCAGGTGGCACTGCTGCGCGCCCTGAGCACCATCCCAAGCATTCACCTGGGCACGGGGAATGGGCACTGCTGCAGGACTGGGCTGGCACCTTGCTCAACAGTGGGGAGGAAGGACTTACCAAAATGTCCTCAGCCCAGGCCATGGTGCCAGAGCAGTCCACCGGCCTTCGTGGAAAGAAGGGCCTTACCTCCCTGCCAAGCCCTCACTACCACCAGATGTGATTCACCTGTCCCAGTAGAAGAGTCATTTGCAGAATGCAAATATTTATGAATCACCTGTGGGCCTTGCTGTCTCCAGGCTGTTTTGGAAGTATCACACCACTCTCTCACAATGCCACGCTGCCCTGGCAGGTGAGGGTGCTAACAGCACAGAGCACAAGCCCTCCTGCCAGCACTGCGTGGCAGAGCCGAGGAACACAGGAAGGACACAGGGATACTGGCTTAGTTGAGTGTTAGTGGTGCACGTGCCAGGGAGCTGTTGTTCAGCTTTCCTTGTGCCACCAAAGAGCTTTTTCATGTTGCTGGAAGGCCTGTGGCTTCATTCAGCATGCCAATGTCCATCCAAATCCTGATCCCCCAAGCCCCTGGCCACACCTTTCCCCTTCACTGCTCCCCTTCAGCTGAAAATGGCCCGTAACTCACTCACAAACTGCATACTGAGAATACCGAGAGTCAGTGCAGACCAGTGTCCCCAAGATACCAGGCTCTGAGACAACAGAGATTGTATCTGTGAATCTAACATCCTTATGAAGTGAAAGGATGCACTCTCTGCTCATCTGAGCAGAATTTGATGGGCTCCAATATGTTTCCACCCGCCCGTGTTGTCAGCCCCTATACCTTACCCAGCTCCTGTCTCCAGGCAAGGAGTTCACGGCATTTCCCACTCCCTAGCACTCACCGTGGCAGTCACATGGCCTAACCTCCCTCCCAAACACATCTCCTGGCTGCTCACCCAAGTCACTTCCCTGCCAGGTCCTGAAATCTTGCAGACACAGCCACTGTGCTGTTCATCTTCCTCGGCCGTCCAGGTCCCACCTCGTGCCAGCGAAGCAAAGTTCTGCAGCAAAAGAGAAAGATGCTATAAACTTGCTTACAAGGTATCTTAAGTATTTTTACAGACCAGCTCTTCCCTGCTCCAGCACTGGAACATAGTCACCTCTGGGTGGGATAAATGATACAAGATTAGCCACTCTGCCTCACATTTTCTTCATCAGCAGTGCTTCTTTCGGGGCATTTGTAACTCTTTGCACGTGCTTTCTGTCCCAGAGCAAGGGGGCCTGGAGTGCACTAGCAGGAGACTCTGCCAGATGCAAGAAGCTGTTTCCTGCTGCTGCTTGCAGCCTGTCCCGCACTCTTCAGCTTTACCAGCCACTGCCCCAGCCTTTCAGAGAAAACCACAGATCCTCACCCCATCGTGTTCTTCCCCCTCTATCACTAGTCATGTACCCTCCTCTGCCTGGGCACAGAGCCATATGCCGTGCAAACTGTGCGAAGAGAAGCTGCCTTTAGAGGTGAAGTATCAGCTTTAGGCACAGTGGTACATGACTGAAAGATGGGAGATTTAGATTAGATATAAGGAAGAAATTGTTTACAGTGAGAGTAGTGAGACACTGGCACAGGTTGCCCACAGAAGCTGTGGATGTCCCATACCTGGAAATGTTCAAGGCCAGGTTGGATGGGGCTTGGAGCAACCTGGTCTAGTGGAAGGTGTCCCTGCCCATGGCAGGGGGCTGGAACTAGGGGATTTTCAAGGCCCCTTCCAACCCAAACCATTCTATGATTCACCCGCATGCATACACACACAACTGGTTTCCACCTGCCAATGATCTGAATTTAAGCTATTTTTTGCTCACCACAGGCACTGCCACCTCCAGTCAAACTCACACTCCCCTCGTCCTTAGCACCGCCAGCTACTTATTCCAATGTCTTAATATTAAAGTGAGTATCTCCCTTGGAGGGAACTTTAAAATAGAGTACATCCTAGACTTGAGTTCATGCAAACATTAACAACGGTGAAGGAAAAACAAAAAAAAGGATAACATCAAAAATATGAGTCATCACAGATTGCTGAAAGGACCTCGGTAACACCTGTAGATGTGCACACACATACTCCATGATGCCACCATACATCAAAGCGCACTAAATGCTGACAAGAAACATATAAATCATCAAAACAGATGACAATAAGAATCATAAGTCACCCGAAAGGCATCAAATAAATGCAACCAGAAATAAAGAGCAAAGAACAACACAATACAGAGTGCAAACCACAGCTACAGATTTCAGCTGCCAGCAAAGACTGTGTGGGAGAGTACTGCCTGGGGATCAAACATACGCTGCTCTGAGTGACAAAGGAGTACCTACTCTCAACTCCAAAGTTTTCTGCTTTCAAAGGGGAAACTGGCTGTGATGAAGAAGGCCCAGCAGTAAGTAAAGCACAAGTGAACTATCTTGTCATGTCCCTGATGCGAAAGAGCTTGGTCTGAGGATGGGCCTTCCTGGGACATCAAGATAGAAAAAGGGGTAACAATACCCTATGCAATAGCTGGGAAATGTACCTTCTAGCAGGGCTCCATGAGGCAGTGTCCCACTTGGCCATCTTCCCATTTTGCACCTCACACAGCCGCTGCAGCCATTTTGGGTGTCACACCGAGCGTGCGTCCCTGCACATGGGGCACAGGGCGGGCAGGCGTCATGGCTGTGTGCTGCAGGTGCTTGACACCAGTCTGGGGCATGACAGTAAGTCACCCCAGTTATTTGCTCCCTGCCCCACGTTTGATGGCTCTGCCCTGCTTTTGTCAGGGAGGCAGCAGGTCTGAAGGCCCTCTGTCCTTGGGAGGGATGGACCTCACCTGCTGCTTACTGGCTGCTCTCTGCTGTCAGACTTCTATAGACCCACTCCTTAAATTCCTCATAAAGCTTCATGTAAGGGACTTTGTGTATTCAGCATTTCTTACCTGCTTTTGAGGAGGTCAGGTGGGAATCTCTCCCATCCTCAAGCAGGTACTGAGCCTGCCTGAGCAAAGAGCCCCTAGACTTTGTATGGAGGCCAGGAAAAGGAGTCCCAGGGGGAGCTGGGTGTCAGCCTGAGGCAGAAGGACAAGCCTTGGGGGTGACAGAGACCTCGCTGGGGCAGCAAGGCTGCATCGGTGGCTGGAGGCAAGGTCCCAGCTGTGAAGACCAAGCAGCCTTGGGCAGCACTGTGGGGAAATCTTTTTTACTTCTGTTCTCCCTCCTTGCTCTGAGTTATTTCTTACTAAAAAGAGGCACTTCTTAGTTTTTATTCAGGCTTACCTTTCCAGCCGCCAGCTCTGAATTCACACCGGCAATTTCATTTCTGACAGACATCAGACCACTGGCCCATCCTCAACACGTGCACCCAGACCTGGTTCAGCCCAACAAAACCAACAGGGGTCCTCCACACAAAGCCCTCCAGGCCTCTTGGCTTTAAGCGTGATAGTAGTGAACTAGCTAACGTTGGAAATAGAAGTATTACGTCATGGTTATGATACGATTATATTCCATTTCCTTCCAAATGGAAATCCAAAATGCTTCACGTGAAACCATCAGCAAGGCAGGACATCTGCTCCGCGGCTGACTGCAATTTGTGTGATGTTTGGGTTTGCTCTGTTGAAGGGGTGGGGGAATCTTTCCACAGACACAGAGAGTACTTAATAATTACTGTCTTCCCACACAGACTGCAGCCATTAGTCATTTCTAACGTCCCGGCCACAGCCATCTTCTCACAAGTCCGTTGCTGTACCCGCGCAACCGCGTCTCCCCGCCTCGGCAGCCATCCCCAGGTCCTGCGCGCTGCCCGCCCTGCCATGGCCGACACGGGCCGCTGCTCAGAGAAGGGCCCCCAGCTCCAGCACGTTAACGCGTTAACACCTTTCGTCATCTTAACACCTTTCCAGAGCCACGCCGCTGCTTTCCCAGCCGTCCGAGCAGCAGCCGCAGCAGGCGCTGGGGGGGGGGGCTCTGAGGCAGGGAAAACCCAAAGGTCTGCATTTGTTGGGCTTGCACTGGCCGCCTGGCATCCCTGGGGAGGCACTGCCCCCCCCCCCCCCCCCCCAGCTGCCCTCTTGTCCCCAGGTGGCCGTGTGCTGGAGGTGGGCTTCGGCATGGCCATCGCCGCCACCAAGGTGGAGGAGTTCGACATCGAGGAGCACTGGATCATTGAGTGCAACGAGGGAGTTTTCCAGCGGCTGGAGGAATGGGCCAAGATGCAGCCGCACAAGGTGCAGCGGGGGGAGGGCTGTGCCGGTGGCCAGCACCAGTGGACACTTGCCACTGGGACTCACCACGTTGCCCTTTTGCTTGCAGGTCGTGCCCCTGAAGGGGCTGTGGGAGGAGGTGGTGCCCACGCTGCCAGACGGGCACTTCATGGGTAAGGTACCACATCGCTGAGCCCGGTGGGACTGGGAAGAGGGCGGTGGGGTGGGGGTCCCCACAGCAGAGCCTGGGGTGCGGGGGCCCCAGGGCAGAAAGGTCCTGGCATGTCCCTGCACCGTAGGAGCTGGGGGTGGGGGGGGAAGTAACGCGGCCAGGGTGCAGGGACTCCCGGCGTGATGGGGATGTGGCTGTGCTGCAGCTGGGGTCCCCAGGGAGCAGCACCTCATCCTGGGGAGCAGCACCTCATCCTGGGGAGCAGCACCTTGCTGCCTTCTGAGGTTCATTGACATGGGGTGCAAATTTAAATAGGGAAAAATAGTTCCAGGCCACGAAGGGGGATCTTAGCCCTGGCACATGAGCCCCACTGGTGCCTCAGTGGTCCCTCCCAGCTAACAGATGGTTCCTGGGCAGGGATCCTGTACGACACTTACCCGCTGTCGGAGGAGACCTGGCACACGCATCAGTTCAACTTCATCAAGGTAACGTGCCGGGGTGCAGCACCCACACCTCCCACTGCCCCTTGCAAGGGGTCAGAGCCCCCACTCGGGTGGGTTTGGGGGCACACAGGGCAGGGAGGAGAATGTGGGACCTCAGGAGTCAAAGCTAGAGCTGAGTGTTGCTTTGCAGCCCTCGCCGTCCCCAGCACCCTCCCTGCCACCTGGGATTTAGTGGCCTCTGGGAAAACCCAATGTCCCCACGATGTCCCCAGCATGACAGTGGCATCGGCAGCACCTTTGGTCTGTGTGGTCACAGCCGGCTGGAGGGGAGCAGCAGGAGGGCATGGAGGGCTGGGGCAACATCCAGCTCTGCAGGGAGAAGCAAGAGCTTGGAGGGGGGTGAGGCACAGACCGGGTGCTGAGCAGGGGGTGCTGTGCACAAGGGTGCTGGGTGCTGAGCCAGCTCCCCCTCGTCTCCCATTGCAGGACCATGCCTTCCGCTTGCTGAAGCCCGGGGGGGTCCTCACCTACTGCAACCTGACCTCCTGGGGGGAGCTGCTGAAGACCAAGTACAGCGACATTGAGCAGATGTTTGAGGTGAGCACTGTGCCCCGGGGCCAGGGAGGGCCTGGCACCCCCAGCCCAAGCTGGAGTCCCCAAAGCCACCGCGTCAGCCTGCACCCCGGCCGTGGAGCAGCACGAGCCAGGCCACTCCGTGGCTGTTTAACTCACCCGTCACGCTGGGGCTCAGCCTTTGAGGGGAGGTTAGAGGGTTTTTGCCCACGGCAGCCCAAGATGGGGCTCCTCCCTGCACCTGGCTGCTTGCACTGTCCCATGTACCTGTAGGCTGGGGCTCCGCAGCATCTCTACTCACATCCAGGCAGCTCAAAACTATTGCTGCTCCTTTCCCCCCCCTCCTCTCTCACAGGAGACCCAGGTAGGGCACCTGGTGGAAGCCGGGTTCAAGAAGGAGAACATCAGCCTGACGGTGATGGACGTGGTCCCCCCCAAGGACTGCAGGTACTACTCCTTCCACAAGATGGTCACACCCACCATCGTGAAGCACTGAGGGTGCCGGCAGCCTGGCACTGTCCCTTGGAGCTGCCCCAAAGCCACAAGAAGCAAACACTAAGGAGGAGAGGCCGGTATGTGCACTGTGAGGAGGAGAAAAGCTCTTGTCTCCTTTGATGCTAATAAGAGAAGATTGGAGCTGATTTATCTGGAGGCAGGAGACGGCTGGAAGCTTGGGATGGAAGTGCTGGGTCTCCAGGGGACCTCTGGACAAAAGGACTCCCTGCTCCACCTCGGATGTCACTGCAGCTCCCCACCCTGGGGGGGTGTCTGCTGGGCTCTGTGGAGGAGGATCCCACCCTGCATCTGTCCCAGAAGCCAGTTTCCACTCAACACTTGCCCTCGTCTCCAAATACCTCAATTAAGCTGCAATTCAAGAGCACGGCTCAGAGCCTTTAGTCAAAGAGGTTCGAAGACTAGACATTTCCTCTGAATCCTGGATCATTTTTAGAAATCATGGGGTGGCTTTCCACAAACAAGCCAAATAATCTCAACCAGGCAGGAGACATGGGGAAGCCGGGGCAGTTGGAGGCATTTCAGCTGCTTCTGCAGCAACTCCCCTGTGAAGTTTCCCAACGCTTTTGGCTAGTTCTGATCCCGATAACCTCCTTGCAGTGCAATAGCGCATGAATGACATTTCCTCTGCCTACCCAGAACAGATAAAATCCATTAAAAAAGAATGAACTACACAACTTCTGTTTCAGAGCGCTTCATTTGTCTTTCAAAAGTGCATGTGTAATTCTGCCATGACTGTCCTTGTCCCAGGCTGCCGGGAGAACACCACACCAGGCTCCTGGGACACATCCAGCACCAAAACCCGCTGCTTTACTCCTACTGCATTAAGGAGTGCTGCAGCATTCATTTTTATTAGTTATATTTTGATTTTAAGCATTAATATTTTACTTACAGAACTATAATTAATTTCTGGCTGCTGTGCACGTAGATAGAAAGGACTTATTAGATCCTTTGCAGGAATTATAAGCAAAAAGCAGGGAGGCCTCAGGGTTCACCTGGATCTGCGTTGGTCTCAAAACTTCCTAACAAAGCCAAAGAGCAAGTCCCAGGTTTCCGGCAAGGCATTTATGTCACGATAGGTAACTTCAAATATTCTCCTTCCCTCACGGGCTATTGAGACCAGAAACCACACTGAACGTTATCAAACTCAACTTGTCCTTTTTAATTCAGTTTTTAAATGAGTTAAACCACTTCAGATACGAGATATATATTAAAGACAGAAGACGATCTTCACCAGGTAGAGTTTTTTTGGAGGGCTTATGAGAACACAGATTTATTGTGCGTATGAGTGCAAGCAGGTGCCCCAGGCAGGCAATAAGTGGGTAGGTCATAAATAAGAGGCTATTTCCTGTACCAGATCTGAATCTTCTTCTCTCGTTTGATTTTCTTCTGAAGCTGCAGGATTCCATACAGCAAAGCTTCAGCAGTAGGTGGGCAACCTGAGAGAGAGAGAGAGAAAAAGGAAGCCCATGGGGCTGCTAGCTGCACTGAAATGTAGCCAGCAGAAAGAGAACAGACAAGCCACAGGCTTTACCCTGAAGCAGGATGTGATTTCACTCTGGCTTTGTACGTGTCACGGGCTGCAGGATTCATAAAAGCAAGAGGCCTTCTTTAGTTTAAAGAAACAAAAGCGATGGTGTTTTTCAGAAAGGCCTTTATAAAAGATAGAAACGCTTTGCTTTTAAGCAAGGCGGTATCTCACAGCAGAGCATGTGGTTGACTAAATTACAGCCCACAATTTACACAACAGTTACGGGTGAGTAACATCACCAGAACTAAACTTGCTTACTGAAAACCCCAGGCAGATCTTGCTGAAGCATCTGCAGCTTTAACAATACAGTTTGAAACAAAAAGATCTTTAAAAATGACACCAAGCGCTGTCCAAACATACAAAGTTAACTGCACTCCCATCCTGCTCTGAGTTAGCACCGTGGCCCACAGAGCTGTCTTTCCTACCTGGCACATAGATGTCCACCGGCACAATGCGGTCACAGCCCCTCACCACAGAGTAGGAGTAGTGGTAGTAACCCCCGCCGTTGGCACAGCTGCAAGAGGAATGAAATATATTCAGGAGTCGAGCGGGTTTCAGCGCTTTCTTAAAGACGGTTCAGCAGCCCACAGGGGAAGATAAGCAGGAGACAAAGGAGAAGGTGAGCCTGGCACCCAAGTGCTGTGAAGCAAGGAGCCGCCTGACAGCATTTACAGTAAGGGATGGAGGGGATGCCAAGGTTTACGCCGTGGCCATTCAGCCTCGTCACAAGCCCTGGCTGGAAGGCAGAAGCTACACTCGCAAGCTGTTACATTTCAAGCCGAATCAAACCAAACTAAACTGTTTTCATTAATCTTACAAGGCACATACTCAGGCAGTCCTTCCTCTCTACTGCAAAACTTCTTTTATTTTGCCACACCTGCACAAAGCATTTCTAGAACTCGTTCTGTCCCCTCCAGGCCCTGGTGAAGTGGCTGCCTTTGACCCCAGCAGCTCCGGGAGCCAAGTTGTCAGTTCCACCATGCCAGAGCTCCATGGAGCTCAGATCTCATGCTACACAGCAGAAGCATTTTGAAAGCTTCTGCCTAAATGCAAACTCTGAGATTCTGGACAGACACAAGTCCCCGGACTCTGACAGCTGCAAAAACGCCACAATCTTTCACTGGGAAGACTTTGCAGTCCACACTGACTTGACAGACATCATTCTCCTCACCCTCATCAAAGGGAGTCTTTATGTTTTGTTTGTAACAAGGCTTCTTTATATAATTTAAGGGGTTGGAAATACAAACAAGAAATGGGTTCTTCTTCCTTCAACTCCCTTCTGTTCAAGCAGAGACACCAGATTTCTCCCACAGAGTATAGGGCAGTAAGGATGTCCCAGCACTTACCTCCCCATGGAGACCACGTAGCGAGGCTCCGGCATCTGGTCATAGACCTGCAGAACACAGACATTTCAGACCGCTTTCTGCTTGCATACAGCACACACAGCCGTGCATGAGGCATCCACCACTGTCTGTACCTTTCGAAGAGCTGGAGCCATTTTGTTTGTCAGGGTGCCAGCCACAATCATGACATCAGCTTGCCGGGGACTAGCTCGAAACACCACCCCAAAGCGGTCCATGTCATAGCGAGGAGCAGCCATGTGCATCATCTCCACGGCACAGCATGCCAGGCCAAACGTCATCGGCCATAAGGAGCTCTGCAGCAGGAGAAACATCGGTTACGGCTAAGAACGCTGAAAGCAGGAGCTGAGACCCTGTGTGGGTAGCTCACAGAACACGAGTTGATCAGACAGAAAGAGAAATAGAACTAGAAAAGTTGCCAGGTCTGTTTAGTCAGCACATCATAAATTAAAACAGTGTTTGCCATTATGCAGGAGAGCGAAACCCACAGCTCCAGGGAAACAGATGTGTAGAGATCTATGCATTTGCAGCCTCAGAGATGCTAAACGTCCTCAAAGGTGCAGACGTTCCCCTTTACATCTCACACTGCTCAAGCAGCCACCTCAGAAGCCCTGCAGAGGGGCAGCAGTGACCGGAGAAGGCGAAACTCAGTTAAACCAGAGCACACTGGATGCAGGGCAGTGTCACTTGTGCAGCCTTCTCCATGGCACAGAGCAGCTGCTCATTACAAGGACTGCATAAAACCAGAAAATGCCTTTTGTTTGTTAACGACAGACAGCTTTGTTTAGACAGGCAGCCTGTGCCGCTTTGCGCCACCCTCGCATTAAGCATCTCTCTTCCGCTCTGACACAGTGCCCTGAATGTCAACCTCTGGCCAAGAAACGTGGCTATTTCCCCGCAGAGAATTCTGAATCTGGTTTTATCCTGAGGAGGGGATGGCTCAAATCCATTTCCCACCAGCACCTCAAAGCATTTGATACCATTTCTCCCTGAGTGAGCATGACACTTTCAGCGACTCACCCTTCGTGCCCAGTTGATCAGGTCATCGAGTTTGGTGACAATATATTCGCCCCTGCTAGCAGGGACATAGGATTTTTTCTGGACAACAGCTGAACTCTTTTGCTGGACTTGGAGAGAGCTGAAGACAAATGGTGCAGTAGTATCAGTTTCCAATTATTTAGCATAACTGCAGAATACAACCATTAGCCTCAAGGAGCTGTGATCCCATAAAGAATCCGTGCTACATTGCTCACGGACAATCTCACACCCTCTGCTATTGCTGGAGACTGTGTTTATAGCAAGGGGGGGGTTCCCCCTGACTGCAGGGAGATCTGTGGAGTTTGTTGCTTGGCCAGAGCCCCTCTACTCATTGTACCCCAATTATGGAAGGTGCCTGACAGGCTCATCTTCAGGGCTCACAGCAGCCTGCCAGTTAATCCTGGTTTTTAAAAAGCGAAGCGAGGAAAAGATTGTCTTGTGCACGCAAGACAGAGCAAACAGAAGGTTTCTTCCCCTGCACCACTTGGGACCCCCCACCCGTGGAAGGAAGGACACAGCTGAGGAACCTGCCCTGCAGTGTCACCGTTACCTGTCAGCACGGTCAGCCGCTGGCGTCTGATGGAGCAGCTGAGCGTGAACAGATGTCACAGCACCGGGCCTGGGAAAAACAAAAATCATTGCACCTCTATGTGACACGGTGGCACAGCCCCACACTGTCCAGCCTTGGCCCTGCAGGACTACGCACTGGCACCAGTGCTCTCCCCATGGGGAGCAGAATGGCTCAGATATGAGAAAAACAAATTCTCTCGTCAAACCCCGCTGCCCAACACCCAACCCCTGCCACCCATCCCGACCCAGCTCACTTGGGGCTCCCTGGCATGGGGGCAGCCGCTGGCAGCCGCGGGGCTCAGGGGTGCCATTGCCCCGGCTCCCCCTGCACCAGCGCTTGCAGGGACCCCCAGCACCCTCCAGCCCCGGCTCTCACCACCAGGCCTGCACGCCGCGCCGAGGGAGGCGAAGACCTGCAACGAGAGCACAGGAGAGCTCAGCTCTGGCTGGAGCCCATCACCGTGGCGAAAGGAACGGCCCGAACCCCGGAGAGAGCAAAACGTGGGACACACCCCCCCCGGGGCTGGGCCCTGGGCTGCCCCGGAGGAACAGGGACACCCCGCGACCCCCGTCCGCTCCCCGGGGCCCTCAGCCCCAAGGACGAGGGTTACCCCCGAGGATACCAGCAGGCCCTGCCTCGCCCCGGAGACCCCGGCCTGGCCCGGTCCCGTCCCCTCTCAGGGCCCCCGAGCCCCCGGCCCCGGGCCCCCCCCGGGCCCCC
>JAVJGI010000032.1:8987990-9027826 GCA_035590275.1 Ibycter americanus | reverse complement strand
CGGCCGTGCCGCTGGGAGAACGTGGTCAAGAAGGGGGAAAAACCATTGCCTGGCAGTGAGGAGTGAGGGGAAAGAGTGTGCGAAACAGCTCTGCGACACCGAGGACAGAGGAGGAGGAGCGGGGAGGCGCTCCAGGCGCAGAGCGGGGGTCCCCTGCAGCCCTGGGGGGCCTAGGCAGGAGCGGGTAGGACTGCAGCCCGTGGAAGGACCCACACCATGGCAGAGGAAAAGTGTGGGAGGAACTGTAATGGAGTGGCCGCAGCCCCCATTCCCCATCCCCCTGCGCTGCCTGGGGCCAGGAGGGCACTGCTGGAGGAGCTGGGAATGAAGGCTGAAGCTGGGGGAGGGGATGGGGTGGAGGGGTGAGTGGGAGGTGTTGCTTTGTCTTTGTTTCTGACTATCCAAACCTCTTTCAAATGGCAATAAATCAGTTTCCCTAGATTTAGTGTGTGTTGGCAGTGAGGGTAACTGGTAAGTGATCTACCTGTGTTTATTTTGACTTTCCATCCTGTTTTCTCCCTCTGCCCTGTTGAGGAGGGGGTGAGAGCAGCTGGGCAGCCATCGGGGAGCTGGCCAGGGTCAACCCACCACAAGGACCAAGCGCTATTTAAATTTCAAGCATTCAGAGGTGTGTGGAGTATTCACCTAGCATGTTCTATAGCATATTCCAGGTGAGAGTCCAAGCACTTCACGCATGGCTTAGCCCCACTGGCCCCAGAGAGGTAAGCCGCTGGCCCTGTTCAGCACACAGGGACGCTGAGAGGGGAGAAAAAGCATTTCCATCTGCATCTCTGGCAGAGACACGTTTGCAGCGCTGACAGAGCCTTTGGAGACCACAACCCCACGCAGTGGCATGGGGAAGGAGGGATTCCCAACAGCCACGCTGCCCTGCTGACTGAGCAGCTCCACGCAAGGCTGGGGGTTTACTGGAAGTCAGCCTGGGGCTTTGCCACCTGCCTGCTCCCTTTTACACTCAGCAAGAGAGCACAAAGATACTTCAGGTTCACATTTCTGTGGTCTTTGAGACCACAGGAAGTGACACTTTTAAAAAGTAGGGCTACGGGGGGCAGCATCTTTCTTTTTTTCTTTTTCCTCTTTAGTTCACAGAGGAAATTAGAGGTAAGGAATGAGAGGAGCAAAAGCGTTAAAGAAAGACTGAATTTCCAAACCAGTTACATGAAGCATACTGCTAACAAGGAATTCAACGGTTCTGCAAGAGGTTTTCACACCCTGGGAGCAAAAGCAAAGTGTTCAGCAGTGGTACCAGGTACAAATCACTAGAAAACAGACACAAGAAAACAAAAGGAGAGCAATTTGGTCACAAGAGGTCAAACTTCCCAAAAAGGCTGTACAAAGCAGCGATGCTTGTCTAAGTGAGGTTCTTGGAGAGTCAGTGATTTAAGATACTAAAGGTTAGTTTCTTTTCTTTAAGCCATGTCCCTTGTTCGTATGACCCTATTGTCTCTCCGGAGGGCTCAGTGTGCTGTTGCAACCGGGCTGTGGTCTGGTGGAGGGGAGAGGCTCACCACTGTCACCATTTCCTTATGCACTTTTGATGCTGATCATAACCCCAATATGAGCACTGCGGAGAAATTAGCAAGCTTTTCTTCGCAGGGTCCTGTAAAGTTAGGTGCTAAGCATGGTTTACAGGCAATGAGCTGAAACGCAGAGAAATGAAAGCGCTGCTACCAAGTGCCAATTTTAGGATTTTTATTTCAAAGAATTCAGTGGTTGTACAGCTTTTGATATGCTCCGCATTCAGCCCCAACAGTCCCAAACAGCAGTCTTGAGCACAGCAGCCTTTACACTTGCCACAGTGTCCCCATGTCCTCTTACTTCATCCCCTCAGTGTATCCTCCAGCTCTCTCCAAGCAACAAGACTGGATTTTTGTTTACTTTGTCTGCATGAAGACAAAGGATAGTGGTGGGGAGAACAATTCTGGATGGACTGCTTGTTAGACCTTTCAGGCCAGGGTCCTGCAGGAGAGAAGAATCAGTGGATGGAGGCAGAAGCTCCCAGTGCCCGGTGCCACCTGCGGCCACCACCAGCCCTTGGCAAAGAGCCAGGTGCCACCAGGTGCTATTGGTGCTCTGTTCACTGCCAGGACAAGGTTTGCCCCTGCTCCTCAGTGCAAGGTGCCAAGCCCGTTTCCAGGTTCTCTCATGTTTTCTGTTTCTCTCCTCAGCCTGTCTGATGAGCTAACAAAGCAGAAATGACAAAACCCACAGCAATTACAAGACCCACAGGATGGCTTCTGCTACACCTGCAACAAGAAGCCTTTCTAATGACATTTCTTCCTAGCACAAGGGGAAGTGAGGAGGAGTTCTGTGGCATGGTTTTCCTTGGCTCCCTAAGCAGACTCGACATCACTAGCCTTCATTGCACTGATACATGCTGGAAGAGGCATCGAGGATAGGTTTCCCCAGGTTTTTATCCCAGGCTGGGGAACCATCTGTATCTTTTCCATCCTGTGTGCACTCTGGGAGCAGGGATCACACAGAGCAGCAAGTTACATTGGCATCAAAATGAAAGTTACACATGTGAAGGCCCAGTGCACAGCACTAGTGCTCCTCTTGTAGCTTGGCACAGATAATTCTGCCAAGTCTGAAACATGTGACAGATGGATCACACCATGTCTTGCCACTGAACTCCTCCCTGTGCAGAATAAAATGCATGTGATGACAAAATAAACGCTTCAAGGGCAGGGAGACAGTACCTAAGGGTGGTTTGAGCTGGATCAAGAAATTACCATCCTCTTCTTTCCAATAGCCTTGCCTGCGTCATATTCCCCAGCACAGCAAGCAGGGTGTCTCTAGGATGCAACTGGGGAGTTTTGAGCAAACCTTCAAAAAGGTCATTCCCTACCCTCGTAGCAAACTCACACACCAGGGCGGTAGAGGAGCCCTCCCAAAGCTCTTTGCTCAAGTCTTTGGCAGCACAGAAAAACAAGCAAACGCAGCTGCAAGCAGGAGGCAGAAACGCCCCTCCACCCCCAAACTTCAACAGCCCTGACAGCAATATCATGTTTGCTAGGGCCGCAGCTTTGCTAACAGACGGTAGCTGGCTGTGCCACAGTAACTCCCTGCCATGTCCAAGCCTTATACTAGCTCTCAGCGGCAAAGCAGTGCACGCACACAGCTGCACACAGCCTGGCAGGACCACTCGATGGCTAGGACACGTAGTGCCGATTTCAGAGCATAACAGCAGGGAACATCTCAAAGGCTGCAACAGCACACTTCTGCTGCTTATTTAAAAGCTAGCCAGCCAGTCTGCCCTCATTCAAATCAAGTGCAGCAATGGGATTTATCTACTGAATATGCTGAATTTCTCCTGGTCCTTCCCAATTGAAACCGAACAGAGAATTAGAGCAAATTACATCCTCTTTTGTTGCTAGAGCATTTCTGATCTTCTGTGGTTTTTTTTCTCTTTTAGGACTTTAATGAAAGCCAGATCTTGGATACCTGTTCTCCATGCAGAAACCTCAGCAGGGAGCACAGATAAAGAGAATGGTAGCAAGCCACTCTGTCAGCATGTCCTTCGGAGCCTGTGTTGAGATTGGGCAGCTTGTACCAGTTTTTTGGTCGACCCCGTGATAGCTGAGAATTGCACCAGCCATGAACAGATCGCACACCCTGCTTAGGGAATTTCATGTTCATCACACCTCCAGCATAGGTGGCTGGCTTGTAGACTGTTTCAATTAGGAGAGAAAAATCTCCCTTTACGATGCCTTTTTCTGAAATCTTTTGCCTGTGTGTTGACATAAACCTTACTAGCAACACCAGGAGAAATGTATGTCCCCAGCACAGGGCTCAGGAGAACACACAGACCAGTTATGATAGTGATTCAGATGGCTCCAAAGGTAGCTACTCCCTGGCCAGTGCAGGTTTCCAAGCTGCACATCTCAGCAATAGCGGACCAGCAGGCTTTCACTCCCCAAAATGACCTGACAAAGGGGAACTGGAGGAATTCCCAATGACAAAAGGAAACTGGACGATGAGGCTTTTTCAGCTGCTGTTGAAGGAAACTGGTTGTGGAGTATGGGAAAGAGAGAGGGATGTACAATCTCTGCAATGGTTCGTAAGTAGGGGAGAGAATCTGGTTCTCTGTACAGAAGGCTGAGTCATACAGAGTGTGCTGAGGAACGGTGAGACAACCAAGGCAGAGGAAAGCACGCTGGAGTTTGTTACTCCACCTAGAGTTTTTTGTCTCTTTGCTACCCAGAGGAAAGTGCAGTTTATTTTCAAAAAAGCACGAGTCTTCACAACAGAAAGGCTATGTGCCTGTTTGCATGACTGCCGATGTCCTGGCAGGGGTAACCGGCCAGACCAGTGCCCACTGGTGGGATCCTAAAGCAGCATTGGTGGTCATACCACAGGTGGGGGCTGGGGAACTGAGCGTCTCTTCACACCTCCCTCTGGCAGAAGACACTGTTGCACTGCCAGTGGTCTCCTGCACCACAGCCTGCAGCCCCACGTCTCCTGTGACAGGGCTGTGTCATGTACAGGGAACGGAACATTTGACTCTCCGTGTTACCTGGAGAGATGAATCAGCAACAAGCTGTCAAGCTTTTCTTCATCATCTTCTTTTTTTTAATTAAAATCAACAAGAAATTCACATGCAACTTGCCTCATCCTGCATCAAAACTCTTCCTCTCTACTCACCTCATCCACTCTTTTGCGTTAAACCTCAGTCGCTTAGTCATTCTTAAAATTACACTTTTGTAACCGTGATGTAATATGACCACACATCAGAGTACTAGAAAAATAACAGTAATATTTAAGTTCACCTCTCTTCCCTTTTTCTCCCCTCTCTAATAACTAGACAATGCTCCTTCCCAACCTGGTAAAAATCTGACAGTATTTACAGGTCCACGGGCTGGAAGAAGTAACCCCAAAAGACATCATAACAGAAACTTAGAAAGCCCAATGCTGGCTTCAGCTAAAAGAATAAGCAAAAAAAAGCAAACAAACTAAAAAATCACACACACCCCAAAGCAACAACAAAACTTGTCAGATCAAATAGAAGGTCGCTGTCTGAACTCACAGGATTTGAGTGGCTTCAGACCTATCAGCTCTTCCATTCTTACTCATGCTCACCCTACAGCAACAGTCATACATAACACATCTCAACAGTGACACTTCCAGCTAAGTACAACTGAGCTGTGAGGTTTCTGAGCCAAGATGTGGATCTGAGCAAGCCTGCCAAGAGCCTGTCCATGCTGTGGCTCCATTTCTTGTCTCCGATGCCCTGATGCCTCAGCCCATGCCGGGATCAGCTGGAGACCAGCAGCTCCTCCTTCTGCTCTTGCATTACAGGTGCCCTCCAGGGCTTTGCTCTGCACCACTCACCTCACTCCCCATCAGGAGTGACTGTGGATAGGTAAAGAGTCAGGACACATGGATGCAGTAGGCAGTATTGATACAAGGGATGCTGGCCGTAGCGGTCCAGGGGATGTTTCTCCCTCTGACCTGGGTTTCTCTGCCAGGGAAGGAGCTGCAGCAGGCGCTGGCAGGGCTGTTTGCCAGCACACCACTTCTCATGTCCACAGATTTGTGAGAAACAGCACCCATTGCACACCAGCCCTGCTCATTGCTCATCCTGCCTCATTCTCTGCTTATACTGTGTCTCTCAGAGCTCAGTGGGCGTCCCTTTGCTTCCACTGCGCTTTTGCTGTAGAACAAGCAATGACCCTATCCATACTGTCCTTTCTACAATGCAACCCCTTCTGCCACCTTGGTTACTGTACATACTGAGCCTACCCAAGATTTTTAAGACACTAGCATGCTGCCTTCCCCTTTCCGTATGTAAACGGGGCGCAGCATCTGATACACATCAACCACAAAAGAGGCCCTATGTCTATCAAGCAGCTCGCTGCGCTTGGTAGCAGTCTGCTTGATAGCAGCACAAACGTTTGTATGTCACACAGAGCCTTGATTTGGCCAGCTGCACACCCAAGCACACAGGTACCTCCAGGAAAGGGTTCAGCTGACCATGAGAGGTGTCTGTGTGCCCACTGGCTCAGCACTGGGCAGGTCCCTCAACTGGATCATGTAGGAGAGCATGCCTGTGCCTAGGAAGAAGTGATGTGAACTCCAGAAGAGCCCCAGGCAGCGGGAACAGACCAGAAACCTCTTATCAGCAGATGATCTGGGCTTGGCACTTCTTCCCAGCCACGTTCTCCACAGAGGAGAGTCTCTCTGGAATCCTGTTAAATGGCGCCCATCAGGAGAGAGGAGGTCAGCTCAGACCACCGCAGTCCAGAAACAGGACCTGCAGGGAAGTCACCTACTTTTCTCGAGACAGAAAAAAAAAAATCAAAATGGTCAGCCCTGCTGATGGACTTGGGATATCCTTTCTAGTGCAAACACCCTTCCCTTGTTGGGGAGGGAATAAAATACTTGATCATTTCAAAATAAATGTCAATTAGCGCATTTTTATTAAATAACTTTATATATAGTCCAAGAGCTATTAATAATGTCAGTATTAAATATTAGGTATTTAATGGTACAATAAACAAATATTTAACTAAATGAACAGCTTATTAGCAAGATAAACAGATGACTTTAATAAAGCCTTTGTGGCACAAGCGGTCTATGAATCCACTCTATGCAATCTGAAATTGTCTAATCCTCTCGTGACCTTACTTTGAATCTTTAGTCAGAGCCCACAAGCCAACTAGTGGATTTGCCCTGGGCAGTTCAGAGTGATGTTTGAGGAAGGGATCACAAAGCAGAAACACGCATCTTACAGGCAGCTGTGACACTGACTCAACACAGACACGGGCGCTCTGACTCGGGAGCGAGCCTAGCAGCACCTAGCGTTATCCTGCAAGGATAAGCCAGCTCTGTCCACCTCAGGAGATGCCAGCGCTATCTATAACATGACTGTCCATCCCACTGTGCCACTGTCTCTGAAACGTGCAGGTCTGCATTGTCTTTAGCATTTCAGATAAAAAGGCTAACAGATCCCTGCCCCCTCCCGACGTGCAGTAACAGCAACTGCTGCACCCTGCCCCAGCGCTGACTGCATTCACAGCCGAGATGACTTACTGAGTGCTGCCTTACAGAAACTCTTGGGAGCTTTCCAGCCCTTCACCAATACAGTACTAGCAGAGGGCGTAACCTCAGCGTGCATTTCTTCTGGGCACTGTGTGCTCTGTCTCTCTCTGAGCTGCCTGCCAGTGAAGAAAGGAAGCATGCGATGTGCTCTGCTAGTTGTGCTACAGAAATAGCTGCAAGCTTGCAGGCACGTGTAATACAGATGCCGGCTCCCCACATGGGTGTCTGGTGGCTAGGAAAGCAGCACAGCAATCAGAAGAGGACAGCAACTTCCAGCTTCCCTGGCAGGGTCTGAATCCAGCACCTCCATCCCCGCGCTGTGTGGTTTGCCTCTCTGATATACAGGGAGGGAGTGAGCACAGTAAGAAAGCACCAACCAAGAAAAATGGTCCCTAAACTTTGACCTTTTGAGGCATTTTCCATCCTGAGAAATGCACTGGAAATAGCTGAGTGCAGCAACAGCTGTCTGAGCAGACAGCTGCAGGTTCACTTCATGCTGGCTGGACCAGTAGCCAGTCCACTTCCAAGTTTCAAAGAAATAGGTTTCCCCGAAGCAATCGACAGCAAACCACAAGCCACATGCTATCGAGCCGAGAGCAACACCGTGGAAAAGGAAATAAATGCTGCAGGCTGCTGAAGAGCCACTGGTTCACCATGACCAACGTGAGAGCTGCACGAAGGATGGACCACAGGCAAAGACGGTAACACACCACAGCCACAGCCTTTGTGTGCTGTCTGATGGCAGCATGGCAGACAGCCTCGGGGTTAACGCGTGCAAGAGAAGAGCTCCATGGACCAGATGGAGCGAGCAAATAAGGGTTTTTTAAACACCAAAGCTTCCTTTTCAGCTGCCACGTGGTAAGTGCTGCTGAGGCCAGAGGGCACACGGAGGAGCACGGTGCCTTTGTTGATGGCGGTGCTTCTGCTCGGCAACAAGTGTCTGGCTCTTCCACTCAAGCTCCAGCCTGTGTTTTGAGATCAGTCTGCATCCTGATGGCCAAAGTGGGCTTGGGCTGCCTGATCTGCGTTGCCCACATCACACCTCCCTGGTCCCCAAATCCCCTGCTGTTTTGATGCTGGACCCCCAGGGCTCCATGGCAGAGAGCCTGTGGCGTGCCAAGCAGGCAGTGAAGTGGGGTCAGGCTCCCAGATTTCTGCCATGCTGCTGGAGAAGGAGCAGGGTGCTGGTGCCTGATCACAGGGGCCTTCAGGGCTTTGGCCATTGCAGAAGCCCACTGCTCCAAATGAGGAGAGGACAGTGCCGCTTACTAGAAAAATATATCTTTATTTACCATCTGTGTTTTGCTCAGGAGAGAATAACCTGTGACAAGGGAGCCAGCTGAAGTCATGCCATTGATGGTGGCCAGCACACTCCCACCTGCACCATGAAGGGGGTGGCAGGACCAAGTCTCCATGGCGAATCCATGGGTAACAAAAGGACGGGAAGGGGGTTGAAGTTGCTGCTTTCATCTCTGGCCCCACCGCCCTCCACCACTGTGCTGTTCAGGTCCCATCAGCAGAGCACACGGCCAACCCTCTCCAGGGTTGGGACCCCCTTCATGGCACTGCTGCTTCTGACACGTCCCTTGCAAGGCAGTCAGGATGAGTTAAATAAAGGGGTTTGGGGACATTTTCTGGGACAGGAACAGTCGATAACTTAACACAAAATGAACATATCACACGTAACGTGCCAGCTAGCAGGTGGGTGCCTGCCGTACAGCAGTCAGTGCCGAGAGCCTGGGCAGGGTGGGCAGCCACGGCTCGGGGCAGGCAGCTGAGAACTCCGGACTACTCATTCCCACACCACTGCCTGCGGTGTGGCACGGCACGGCCCAGGCACCAGCAGCCCTGCCTCAGGGGGCCTCCTCAGTGCCCACAGGTCGCAAGTCCACCAGGGCCACGACACCGTGCGGGGCTGCTGCCACCAGCATATTCTCAGGTAGCAAGTAGTGAGTTTCAACAGGGTCTTCAACCCACTACGTTTTCAGTTTGTTGGTTTTTTTTTCAGAGGGGGAAAATGGGCAATTATCTTCAGGCTGGTGCTGTACAGCCCTGGTGCTTCCCACAGAGCTGCTTTCAAGCATTCACCAGTTGCTTGAGCCCTCTTCCACTGAAGGCCAAGATGTGGCTTCTAGGTGGGCTTCATGATGCGAGACCCTAGCTTGGCCACTGCCCTCAGGCAGCACTCACCCTTCACACATCCTAGTATGTGAGGGGGCACTGCCAGCCATGCTCCAACAGCCCCGTTCAAAGCTTAAATAAGCCAAAGAACGTCTTGGATTCCTCAAAATTAACCAGAGTGGTTTTAGAGACATTGACGTGCAAACTGTCCATCTTCCTGAGCTTGAATAAAGCCCCTAGGTAGCTTTTCCGGGCCCATGTTTTCTGGCCCGTACAGTAGTTGATGCCTTTGTCCTCCATCAGCACGTGGCTGCCTGGCAAGGTCGGGTTTTTCTTGTAGACAATGTGGGTCAACACCTGCCTGCTGCAGATGCTGCCTCGGAAGAGCACGTTGGAGTACACGAAGTACAGGCCGGTCTCGTTGATGACAAGACCCTGCTCACGGTACTGAATGCCGTCGGTGAAGGCATGGCCGGAGATGGGTTCCCACTCCAGAGGGAGGTCCTGCTGGGTTGGATTCCCTGGAAGCCAAATCAAGAGGAAAAAGCGTGATAAGTACAAGCAGTTGCGTGGGGATTTCTTACCCCTCAAGACACACCTCGTGTCAAAACAAGTCAACTGTTCTCCAAGCCCTGGTCTGCAGCACGGGAAGTCTGACCCAGCCTCGCGCCGGTGGGAGCTCTCGCCTTCACCTCGCCCAACACCAGCCACTCGTGACAGCCGCCTGCCCCACGCACAAACCAAAAACCCAAATGAAAACAGAGCCCTCGCTGAAAAGCCTGAACGAGGGGAAGATTTTAGCTGTGGTGTAACTCCCTGCTGTCAGAGCGCACACGTTACCAAACAAAAACAGGAAAGCTTGTGTGAGGTGGGCTCCTCACAACTACGACCATGCCACCTCTCACCCCAGCCCCATCTGCTCTATCCCCAGCCCCCAGTCCTGCTTGCCCCCAGCAAGTACCTGTTAGGTGTGCTGCCTTCCTTGCTTCCTTTTCCATTGACTCCTTCTGCCCTGCACAAAAACAGGGAAGATGTTAGCCATGTGCTCCATGGAGAAGCCAGCCCAGAGAGCAGAGGGAGCCAACCAGGGGCTGAAATGGGCAGATTCAGAGCAGCACAGGGCACATAAGCATGTGGTTTAGTGCAGCAAGGCAGAGCAGTGCTTGGGCAAACACCGCAGGGCAAGAGGAGGAGATAAAAAGGAAGAGTTGCAGCAAAGGATCCAGACGTGATGAAGAGCAAGGGGAAAGAGCAAGGCAAGCTTTCATCTTCAAATGGCTTGGTTGGTGAGCTCAAGCAGAGGCCTCTCACTCAGGGTGTAGGAGCGGGACAAACCTGCCTCTTTACCCAGCATCTCGGGCCATGCCAAGTCTCATGTCCCATCATAGATGAGCCTGCTTTATTGCCCATGGATATACCCATGGCAGTGGGCTTCTGTCAGCTGGGTACCAACCCTCCTTAAAACCAGGTCAGAGGAAACACTTGAGAAATCCTGCAAACCATCCTGCTGGCCAGGCAGAGCTTGTCCTCAGAGAGGCAAAGCACAGCTGGGAAAATTCTGCCCTCCCTGGGGCGCTCTGCTCCCCCTGGAGAGATGGGCCAGTTACGGTGACTTGGCATTTGGATCATATTGCACTCCATCCTTCCCTTCTTCTCAGCATCTGTTTCCAGGCATCACATTCTCAATTTTAGAAGCAGCCTTTTCTTTTCTCAAACCAATTGAATTTTCTTCTCTCCCCCTTCTCCTTTACACTATTTCCCTGCCTTCATTTAATTCTCCACCCCCCTCAAGAAATTCAGCGTTATTATTCATGACTTATGCTCAGCTACTGCTAAAGTAGCCTGTGACCAGGGCACTGAGCATCCAGTTAAAATGGCAGCTCCCCTTCCCCTAGGCAACAGATGACAAAATTTATTGATATGGGAGTTTATGGGAACCAGGACTGTCTGTTCCAGAGAATTTTGCAATTTCCAGATTTGTTTTCTTTCAGTATGAGAACAAACGTGAAAAGAGATTATCTTTCTTACTAACCAAAATCCTCAAGGGAAGAAAAAAAAAATAATCTTCAGATCCAGCAAAAATTGTCAAGGGAGCTGAAAATTTCTTTCAGACTTGGCTGTCTTTAAAAAGGGATATACTCGCTGACAACATTAATATAGAATGTAAAAGTAAAATAATAGTTCAGAAGCTCAAAATATGATTTTTAAATTGTTCCATTCTAATTGAAACTCTCTGGTTTTTTGCTAAACGAAATTTAGAATATTTGACAGGTTCTTGTGGAAAGTTTCGATTTCACTGAAACGACATTTCTGAAAGAAAGATACCCCACATATCATCAGACTCTTCTCAGCTAGCTTTGGCCGCAGTGAGACTTTGGAGCAAAAGATTTTAGATAAAAGTTGCACTCTCAAGGGTGGGCGTGAATCCCCCACCCCTAAAGATAACAAAACCCTCTGCATGCTCCCAAACGTCTTAGAAGAGTAAGGAGAGAACGCGGTGACACGTGCGCTGCCCATCTCCATTCTCCTCCTCCATATTGTTGCTGTATGTTAGGACATCCAAAAGCTCACTCTTACAGCAGAGCCCCCTGGTACCACTGCCCCACGGCCTGGGAGGCTCCAAGGAAGAGGCACCTTGTCCCAGGAACCTGTGGCTGCCACCCCAGCAGACAGGGTGCAGGACCCCATCCCCACACCCCAGAGATAAAACTCTTTTTCCAGGGAAGCGAGTGAAATGAGCACTTCGAGAGCATCAAGCTGCGACCCTGCCTTTGTCCCCCGATTAGGAGAGGGAAGAGTCTGACAGGAGCATCCCTGCACACTGACATAGAGCAGTTCCTCCTCTGCGTACATCAACTCACCTATGAGTTTCTCCAGAGCTGGAGGGATGTGTTCAGTGCTGGCAGACTGTCAAAAGAGAAGAGTGACAAGCTGTCTTAGCAGAGTGAGAGTCTTAAGGGCATTACCTAAAGCAGCCAAGGGCTATCTTTGACAGTGGCTGATTCTGCGTGCTCATGGGGACCTCCAAAGTGCTGAGAGATACACAGGGAGAGAGCCCCTGGAGCACTTGGCAACACAAAGACATTCAGATCTATCAGCTACCAGTAGAGCAGTCCCCCACAGTAACAAGCAACCTCTCTTACGCTGGTGTGGCAGACATTTAGGTGCCACCAGCCTGCCCCTAGGGGAGTTTTGCACCCCCTGAGCATCTCAGACCTGGATTCAAGTTTTCCTTTTCGTCCTGTGTCCCCAGAGCATCTGTGACCAGCCAGGCAGACCTCACCTCTCTGAGTTCAGCCAGTTCCTTCTCCAGGTGGAAGATCTGAAACATGCTCAGCCCCACTCCAGTGAGGGCCAGCAGGATCAGCAGGAAGATCACCAGGAAACCAGCGCTCCTCCTTTCCCTGTTGTGCCCTGGCTTTGTCCTCCGGTCAGGTACTGGTGGTGGGAAAGGAGCGACGGGGGGTGCTGGGGGGCAGGAAGCACTTGCACTGGCACAGCCGTCCACCCAAAAGATCTGGGGGTACACGTAGTTCAAGTTCTGCTGCATGGCCGGGAGCGGGATGGGCTTGCTGGGATCTTCCATACGGCAGCCAAAACCTGCCGGGGCTGCCCCTGACTGAGCCCTGGGGGAAGACCCAGCTCTGCCTTTATACACCTGCATCGCTCCGGCAGCGAAGCCCCAGCTCAGATGTTGCAGCTCAATGAAAGCCTCGAGCATCAACAGCAAACCTCAAAACGCTTCCGCCCTCGGCGGCAAGCTGGGGCAGCCGCCTGCTCCTCCCACGCCGGGGCAGGACGCACGCACGGCGGGGCCAGCCCGGCAGCGGCTCTGCTCGCACAAAACCGCGCTGGGGAAGCATGGGGAACCCATGGGGCACCCAAGGGCTGCGCTCCCAGGCAGGGGCTGAGTAAGTAGCCCAGCACACACCCACCGGCCAGCCACCCTTTCCAGTAGCCCACGCGGGCAGAGGCAGCTGCTTTTCCACTGTGGCGTCCTGGGCCACAAACAGAGCAAGAGGAATGACAACACCTCCGGTGTCCTGCGTGAGAGGGGAGAGACAGAGCTGAGGACTCCTCCCTTCAGCAGAAGGATGAGGACCAGAACCCAAGAGCAGCTCTGGCCGCTGAAGAATTGCTTCATTTCACACGGAACAGATCACCAACTGCTGTCCGTTGCACATCCCACCTTTTTCCTGGGCTGTTCCATAGGGCACGGACCCTGAGTCACAGAACACCGGTCACAGACACCGTTCCACCACGATAAAAACCCAGCCCAGCCGAGAAGAGGAAGATGCTGCCAGTGCTGCAGCCTCCGCAGAGCTTCCCCAGCGTTAACAGCCCAGGCAGGCCCAGCTCGGTGGGCACCCAGCTCCGTGGGCACCCAGCTCCGTGGGCTGCCTCCACCCACACCACATCACGGCGAGGCACCGCTCAGGCTGGACCGGCAGCGCGCTGCAACGTGGGAAACACACCGTGCTGCGGGGCACAACCAGGCTCTTCCGGCAGCTCCTGCCGCCCCTCTTACCTTTGCAAACACTATCTCCAGTAGTCCTCTCCTAACCTAAGAAGCCTTAGAGAGGGATGGGCTTTTTTATCATCTCTTCAGGTCAATGCTGAGCACCGCAGCAGGACCTGACCTGGCTGAGTAACTTGTGATTAAACCCTGGAGTAGACGCTGTGCTACTCACCTTGGTAGAATTTCTCTTGCCTTCCAAGAAAGGATCCAGAATTCGGGCCATGCTGCAAAACCCAGCACTTATAAGAGCTCGTTACAAAATCATAATGAGGAGACATAGGGACATTTCCATTCCTCAGTGGCCAATTTCCCAATTTCCATTCCTCATTGATTGCAGATTTCTAAGTGGCGGCAATGAGATTTTCCCCACAGATTTACGGGTGCACACAAGCAATTATAAACAGTAGTTTGCTCTTCCATTTTACAGACCTATGTTGAAGCGTGTATTTATATGGAGTAGTGTTTAAAAAAAAGGGAAATGCTAAATGCTTAATGCAAGAACAGACTGGAGATGCATCTCTGTGGCTGAAGGAAGCAACCCCAACATGCAAGTTTTGATCTTGAACATCAAAACTGGGGTCTGAGAACAGCATGCTGTAGCAACACACACACACACTTGTTTCTCCAAAGCAACGGCTCGGCTTTGCCTCCAACCACACCAATAAGTCAGACATGTCCTCAAAGCCTTGCCTGCACCACCAGCCACCCCGCTGCTTTTTGAAGATGTTCACCACAGCTGTTTGCTGCAGCAGTGATCCACAGCACGAGAGGTTTCAGCAACCCACCTGGCTCTTCCTCGTCCTTCTAGGTTTTTGACATAAAAGACAAAAGCAACACAAATCCAGCTCCAGCAGTTCAAGCCTGGTCATGCCTACCCTCACTCAGCCTTCCTCTCTGCATCCCAGAATGCGCTCCCCAGCCAGCCCGAGGACAGGTTCCCATCCACTCCTACGATCATTATAAGAGATACAAGATACAAAAGATCATTACAAGATCATTACACACTCCATGACACATGGTGAACTCCAGCCAGCCAGCCAGCACTGGGCACGGAGAAAGAGAGGCGCCTCCAAGGCACAGGGAGCCAGGAGAGGCAGCAGGAAGGTTGGGCAAGCATCTCCTGCCGGCACGCTCCCCACCGCGCAGCCTGCGCAGCATCCCAGCCCCGCTGCTGGTGCCCGCGCTGCCTCGCCCTCGGGGCGGTCAGCACTGCATGGCCACGGCACTTCGCAACACGGACAGGGGTGTCGGGGAGCTCCCGTTTCTTTAATGCCCTCTGCGGCCCATACAACTGCTGTGAAATGTGAAGCTCAGGGAGCAGCACCTGAAGCCCAGGAGTTGCTCAAAGTCGGAGGCATTGCCGACAAGCATGTCAAAAGTCAGCAAGCACGCAGCTTTGCCCGGAGAGGACCCACTCTCGAGTTTTTTCTGACACCGACTGTGTTTAATGCAGACAACTTATCTTGGTGGGGTTGCAGGCACAGTAGCAGTCTCCCTTAAATGTCAGAAGCGTACTTATTTCTCACCCACTGCTTCCTATTTTCACAAAGATGCTTTTTTATGGGTGGGTGAGAAGGCAGAGACGACAAATCCAATGAAAACCCTTTCAGCCACGTCTGCTGCATCTTCTCTTTCGGGTGCTCAGCTCAAGAGCCTGCTGATACCCCACGTTGCAGCAAGTCAGAGATTGGGGCTATTTTACCATCAGAGGATCATTTTTGGTGCACAGCCTACGGCGCTGGTCCTGCTGTCACACTCCTGGTGTCCCTTGTCCCCACCTTCAGGGCTCACCAAGATGATACACGCTGGAAGGCAGCGGCAGGCGGGGCTGCGCCCGTGTAGCACGTCGTGGTGCCTGCAGGCTCCGCGTTCTGCTGGCCTCCTACTGCTCAAGCACCAGGCAGTAGTAACAGGGTTTTTGAAACAACAGCCAGACAGTTTGCTGTAGGTAGCACTTAAGTCACGTGAATCTATTTCGCTAAAAGGCCTGGAGACAGAATTTAGACAAGGTTGAGGTCTCCTAAAACATGGGGCAAGGATAGCTGGGCAGGAAAGAAAGACGTAAGGGGCACAGAAGCGGTGTCAGATTTGTCTCTCTGCCCCCTCTTCACCCGCTTTGCCAGATCCACGTTCTGTTTTCAGCAGCCTGATTACGTCATTGGAACAGGAGGGAATAGTTTCAAATGGAAACACCTTCCATACCCTTTATCGGAGAATCAATCCCCTTCGCCAAAACCAACAAAAAACAAGCCACAGTTAGACAAATTTGCCCCAAAGAACTCCCCTCCACTCCCCCCCACCTCACCTCCAGGGGAGAGGTGGGAGTTCTCGTTAATGATACACACTATGCGCTAAAGTTTATGCTGACAGCAAAGAGAATCAGCTAGCAGCTACAAGTTTTGTCAGCAGATTTAAGGGCAAAAGGATGACCTGCTTGAGGTCATCAAACAAAGGAGGTGAACAATGATCTAGACCTAATACTTGACAGAAAATATGATTTAAAAAAAAGCCATAAGTGTGAACCACTGTATAGGAAAAGCTCTCATTAGGTTCTGGATGGAGTCAGATATGTGGTTGAAAGTGATTAACAAATATTTCCTATTACACCAGTGACAAGTGGAAATGCTAAAAAGCAAGTATTGAAAGCCCACAGGGCTGCATAAATTACACCTGACAACTGAAGGAGTTGAGAGTCATTTGCGTTCAAAAAACAGGCTCCAAAACATCACCCCGAGGTACTGACAGCCTCGGCAACCCTTCGGGGTCCCTCGGGGCCAGGAGAGGTGACTGATGCAAACCCGGTGAGGGTCAGCCCCAGCTGGCAGAGAAGGCACCCATCAACGCCCGCTGACGGGGGTGGTGGGCAGAGTAACAGGGAGCACCGTGTCCAGGACAAGGCTCCAGGTTTTCCATCAGGATTGTCCTCAACACAGCGCTATCTCAACCCCTATACCACAGATCTGGAGAAAACCAAGCCAAAATATTACACCAGTAATTTTTGCAGATGAAAATAACTGGTAAGAGATCCTAAGCGACCATGAGGACAGAGAATTTAATCAGAAGAAAACAAGTGTGGAAACAAAGACTGCAGATCAAACTCTTTCAATAGAAAATAACATCCTAGAAAGAAAACACAGTCCTGACGCTGTCAGAGAGGCTACCGAGCCGGGCACGAGCCTCCAGCAGGGAACACCCCGGGGCTCCCGTAGGTGAGCTCACCTGCGGCCACAGGCAGTCCCACACCCCACACTGCAAGTTGACGTTCAACTTCAGAGGGGCTCAGGGAGAAGCTGCAATCACTGCGGGAGAGCAAAGGCGTTCAGCTGGGCCCATCCAGGAGCAAATGGGCAGGGGGTGGGGGAGGACAGCGTATGAAAAACCTGTATAAAGAGGGATGATTTCCAGCAGCACAGGTCTCTTGAATCTCACAGAAAAATCCTTCCCAGAGAGCCACAGCTGAAGGAGTTTGCACAAAAGACACAGATTTTTGAGTGAACACTGGGAAGGATGCTTGTGAGAGCTGCCCCCAAAGGCAGCAGGAGCTCCATCCACTGCAGTCTGCGAGGGACACCGCAGACACCAGAACCCACCCAGCCTTTGCAGCAAATGCTGACATCCTATCGTCATTTCTTTATTACATTTTTTTTTTTTTAACAGTTCAATTTCCGAGACAAGGGTAATGATTTTCATTTCCTCAACAACTGCTGGCTTTGCTAGAAGCATTTGCAGCACGTGTAAAGCCATGTCTTGGTGCCAACAGCTCGCAAGGGAGACATTCACATATCCACACTCAAGAGCAGGTTGCAAAATCCATTGCTAACAGCTCTGGCCTGGCATTGCAGTGTGTAACTGGCCCTCTTCCAGTCAGCAAGGTGCCCGGTTCTCTTTTACACCGTGATCCTAACGAGCCGGCAGCAGCCCAGGGTTCAGCAGAAGAGATACAGGGCTCTGACCTGAGGCAGGAGAGAATCCAAGCAGGGAAGGAAGCAAAGCAGCTGAGAAAAAGAGGAAGAATTGAAAGCAAAGTAAGATTTTATTTCTTTTGTGTCTGCAATAGGAGTAAGGAAACAAGGTACAGTGGCTGTGAGGTAATGGGATCTATTGGTTAAACATCTGAGGAAGAGAGAAGCGGGTCATTTTGTGCCATACAACAGCTCAGTCGTGTGAGAATATGCAACAAGGTGTGGTGGTGGCTCAGGGGTTGCGAGGAAGACCACAGCGAACGTGCAGATGCTGACTGAGTTCCCGTCCATCCCCAGTGATGGCTAAGAACTGCATTACCCAGCCCTTCAGCAGGACCCATGCCCTGCCTGGGCTGCCAGCACGGCCAGCCTTGGCCCTCCAAAATGCCAACTGGCCCTGCTGACCAGCCTGACCTAGTCAGCATCTGACAATTTTATTCTTTCTTGGGAGCAGCCGTTCTCAGCTCATTAAAAAAACCAACCGAAAATGAGCAAGCAAACAAAAGATCCCCAACAACACACACACACACACCCCTCAAGATCTACCTTGAGATCCTTACCAAGTTCCACCAGGATCACACCCCAGCTGTGTGTCACTGAACAAACCCAGATCCTACAGCATCATTTGGCATATGGAGATCCCCACACCAGATGTGCCCACCTCATCACACGGGCCCTGTGACACAGGGACCCGTGCCAGCTGACTTCCCAAAATCCCAAGGCACCTTCAGCTGACTTTCCTGGGATTTACCTTTGAGCTACAGGTGGTTTTGCAGGCAACATACACAACCTTGACATTCCAGCAGTAACCACATCAAATTACAACTAATGGAAGATACTCATTAGCTGCTTAGAGTTATTTTTTCTGGTGGGGGAAAAAAAAAAGGTCACACAGATTCTTGTTTGCTGCCAGTTGGGAGGGCGCAGCAGCTGGCTGCAGGTTCACCACCACATCTAACTAAGGGAAAACACAAGCCTCAAGGTGGCAAACATTTCCTTTCCTTTTCTAGGTCCACAAAGTGCAGCGTTAACTCATTCCCTACCAAAAGCCATTACCTCTGATTTGTGCCTTAATTAGTGACTCTAAGGAAAAGCAGCACGGGCAAGGCCAGCTGCAGCTCCCGGGCCGTGTGCCCGACAGGAGCCAGCGCTAAGGCAGCAGAAAGCTCCTTGGCAGCTTCTTTTAAAATTACTATTCTTAAATTAGAGAAGGGATATGCAAGAAAGATTCATGAGTTTCGCTTTCCAAAAGCTAACGCGTTTTATCTAGAGGAGCTCTGGGAACGCTAATTCTTATCAAGCTGTTACAAACCCCAGTAACATCCCCAGCAGCACCTGATGCTGTTTGACACTCAGGGTTTCCAGATGAGACACCCCCCAACCCCCCCACTTTGTGGTCAGGGCTCTACACTTTGTTCCAAATGAAGTGGAACATGCCTGTGCCGAAGTGAAGCCTGCTAAGCTGTTCCGTCTTGTTTCATCTCACACAAACTCGGCAAAAGCAGAAGCCACACACAGACACCTCACACCGAGCTCTCCGACTTGCCAAGCACTGCACAGCTGGTGGAGTACGTGTACTTGAAAAATACTGGATTTCTACTCTGATGCTTAATGTATATAACCTAAATACCTTATTTTGGCAAACACGGCTAGTGATTCACTTACACAATGCCTATGTTTGCGACTATCCTCCCATGGAAACCTTCATGTTAAATGGTGTTTGACCTCAGGACCTGCCCAAGGGCTGCCGGGATGCCGGCTCCACTGCTGCCCGCGCATCCTGGCTTTGTGGTATTTTACACCCGCAACGGTCCAATCTTATTTATGCAATGTCACATGATGGACGAAGCCCTCCCTTTAAACATCCACACCACCGCAGGAATCTGTCGAGATTTATGAGTTCAGCTTTAGAAACTATTCTCTCTAGAAAAAGACAATGACCGATTTGAGAGAGACTTGATTTCACCAAAGAATCAAGTTTTGAAAGCTAGACTCAGTGTGACATCAATAAAACTGGAAGTAAAAAAATGACTCAAGAGCCCACATGAAAGAACAACATTAAGCAATAAGAACTTGACATTAAGAGACTTTTTTTAAAAAAAAAAAAAGTGGCTACAAATAATTAAAAGCAGTGAGGCAGCAGCAGGCAGAAGCTGCGGTTCGGTTTCCAGTTTATTGCCAGAACACTCCCAGGTTTGCATGAGCACAATCAGCTCCCGTAGGTTCCTTCAGATGCCAGCTTTCCCAGCGGCTGAAGCATCACCTGTGCTTTGGTTGGAAAGTTTAGACCTAGACATAGTTGAAATGGTTTGGTAACGTACTTGGGGGACTCCAGGAGTCGCCCCTTGGCCACCATGCACCAGCAGTGACTATGATAGATGTGCTTTAATCGCAGGGGCCATCGCTGCGAAAACATCTCCGCTGACCCGGCACAAAACAACTGGGCTGCCGTTTTTCACCACATGGCCAAAGTTTCTGTTAGCCAGATACTTACAATACTAGAGAAGCCTGCGCTGCCTGCAATGCCTTTGCTCCCCACCACACCAGCTGAATTCACACCAGCTCCTGTTGACTCAGAGCCCAGAGGCAGCATTTCTTAGGAACAGTAAGCAGCTTTCCAGAAAGTGAGCCCCCACAGCCCATGACATCATTTATTCTTTACATCGATTTTTTGGGTCACTTTCAGAGGTGGGAATGCTGTGAGGCGTTCTCAAAATGATCTTGAAACACGGGAGCCTGAGTAAGAAGCGCTTCTGGCCTTGCATTACCTACCGCTTACGGCATCTGCCACATCTCCAGCATCAACTGGAAGCCACGTGGCCTCAAGCCATATCCTCACCACAGAGCTCTTCTCTGCCCACTTAGGATATGCATTATCCCCATGGCATGTTTCCTAGGTGTTCACTACAAGACAAACTTTATTGTTTATATTTTTCCTACAGAATGCAGCAGCTCCTCAGATCCAAGTCATGCCCAATTTTTAAAATATATATAGAGAGAGCATGGTATTAGAGGACTGTTTTAGAAGGCATTTAGTTTCACACCTGAAATTTGAACACGTGCTTAGAATTTAAACATGCACAACCTACTCAGACTTACCAATATCTAAGATATAAAACAGACTGCATCAGCAGCAGAGCACCAGCAAAAAGGGGCTTCAGGCCACGGCTAAGTATCACCTTCCCAAGAGAGCGGGGACATATACATAAACACTTCTAAACCCACACAATACACTCTCCTTGCAAGAGGAAGCACCGAGGAGTGCTGCTAATTCCTCAACTGTAATTTCCAAGTGATCTTCAAGGATTGCTCACCAGTGCTGTGGGGTAATCCCGTCTAGGAAGCATGTGTATGCAGGACAAAGTACGGAGCTGCCCATTACGGCAAAACAGAGAAGGATGAGGAGGAATGTTTCTGGCCATCCACAGAACCACTGCTCCCAGGAAAGACAACCTTCCTTGCCCCAGAGCTGTATGCTCACACTGTGCATTTGATAAATACACCACCACCACCTTCAGTTTAACTTCTTTAACTTTAGTTTCACAAGCAGATTTGCTTTCATCTAATGCTTACAGGCCAGCTAGAACAAAGCAAAATTAACCTCCCGCTGTGAGACACACATTTATTGCCTGCCTGTTGCATCACGATGCATTTGGCCTCATTCTACATCTACCAGCATATTACAGCTCTGTCAGTCTTTAGTTTATAACCAAATAGTGAAGATGGGCTGTTTTAAGAATTCAGTCACATCCAGCTTCAGCTGATTGTTATCGCCAAGAGCAGCTCAGTGATTGCCAGGGCAGTAAAGGAAAGCACGCTCCCTACAAGCAACATATCAAGAGGAAGGCCAGTAAATAAAAAACCCCAGCCTACACACACACCCCCCACACCCCCGGCAAACCCCACACATTCAGTTGCTTTTTAAATCATAGCAGTACGATGAAGTGGAGTCTTGAGATGTTCAAGCAGGAAGTTAGGGCCAGGGAGGACTCATTTGAGAAGAGAAGTAAACGCTGGACAGCCGGTGAGTTTGGCATGTGGCCGCACACAGCACTGCTGTGCTTGCTAGAAATAAGTTTGGAGGAAGGGACCAGTCAGGGGGAAACTTCAAACTGAAAACTCTGGTTTGGAATGATAAATGACTGTCTAACATTTTCTTTTAATGGCCTTTTACATCCTTCACAAACCCTAGCTCTGAGTACCAAGCAGTAATTTCACGGTCATTCTCTCAGAAAGCTACCACCTCTTAAGGATGCCCCTGATGAAGTGAACTGACAGCCGCTGGAAACTTTCCTAGCAGTTCTACATGGCCATCATTCCTGAACTTTCAGACAAAGCACCACCCAGCCTTCTGCCTCCCTTTCCCCACCCACCCCCCTTTTCTTTTTTTAGACAGACAAACCCACCTAGCCTGACAAATGAGTTCATGCACTCCTTACTATGGCACAAAGGACCCCGGTCCTAGTCCTGGATTGAAATTTAAAGACTAGTCCCTTCTCAAAGAGTTCAACCCCCAAGTTTCATTTTCAAAAGGAAAAATGCCACTAAGTTAAAGACAAAGTGTTCAGATTTATTTGGAAATTCACAGTTTCTAATGGCACTACAGCTCTGTAGTTACATACTCTTGTTCCACAACATCGTACGCTGCACTCAGGTGGTATTTTCCTCATCCAGGCTTGAAATCCTTCCGAATCCATGATCAACACGTCTGGTTCATGTGCTCTGACTGGCTAATTGTGCAGATCAACTCCAAAAGTACATCATCTTAAAGTATTCATAAACTAACAAGAAAGCAGCAAAAAAACCAAAGGCTTTAAATAAGTCACATTACATACAATACCCAGGAAAGGCATTAGATCTGTTAAAAAGGGTACCACTAAAAGTGCTCAATAAGTTAACTTATTTTTTACAACATGAACCTGTAACACCTGTCAAAAGGAATAACCTCTTGTTCCACTCACTCAGATACACACTCAACATTTGAGCAATCACACATCCTATAGTATCCAAATATACAATCACAGTCAAAATAAAAAACACTTGGATATGAAAAACACCAGCCATACAAACACTGCACATTTGTTAGCCAATACAAAAGCAAACATTATTGAAATACCCACTGTGAACCAGCCTGACTGGTCAGACTTCAAGGCTCTGCAAACTCAACACATCCAGAGCTGGCCTGGAGAAGGGCCCAGCTGCACCAGCTCGCCCCCACATTCTTCACCTGAGCTTTTTCCCCAGCCTCTCAGCACAGAACCAGTGAGCCTTCTCCATTCGCTTCCTTCAGAGAACTACAGCAGGCAATTTAGGTATCAAATGCACTCATCAGCCTAAGATCCTGTCATAAACAGGGAATCCTGAAGAGCCACTGTAATTCGTTCAGTACATCAGACCACAGCTCTGATGCTTAACTAAAGGTGGAAATAAACACGATCACCATCCCCAGTGAGTTATTTTCCTCAAATGAGTTTGCAAAACTAAAAGTCTTGTCAGGCAAGTCCACCTAATTAGTATTTTTACAGTATCCAGTCCACATTACTGAGTCCAGCTGAAGGCCAACACGTCCCTTTACAGCACTGTAGTGTTGCATCTTCAAAAAAAGCTAGAGAAATTACAAAATAAATCAAATGACAAACAATTGTATCTCCCCTCTTCCAGTGGCATTATAAATAGACAAAAGGCACATAAATATGGGAAGGTGCAAGAAATAGGAACAAAGCTAAAGGAAGAGGATTAGGCTTTTATCCCTATTCCACCCAACAAACTGGGTTTCAAAAAATCTCTGCCCCAGGAACTGTGAAAAAAAACCTTTATAAAATGAACCCTGCCCTCCCTCCCCCCAAGCTGTTCTCGTAGGAAATTATCAGCCTTGTAAAGCTGCAGCTTATAGCCAAGATTGACACAATCCCATCTATTTAAAAAGACAGAAACCAAATTTCTGAATACTTTCCAATTAGTTGAGCTCTTAGTCTCCCACTATCCTCCCACAAAATACCACAGACTGTTCTCAAACGAACAAACACCCTCCTGTTTGAGAAGTTCAGCTAGTTTTAGATGTGTCCAGAAACTGCCGTGACACCAAGTGTTCCCACTGTTATATCTTTGTTTCCTTTGATTATGTCATGCAGGCTTGGCATTGACCCTGACTTAGTCTGTATTAGAGTTTTTATGAGCTTCCCTTGGTCTGAAACTTTAGACCGTCTTCGTTTTATAGCCCTCTTCTCAGTTTTTGTCTTTTGGGTCTGTCCATTGCACAGACTCGTACATGCTGAAATGCCACAAAAATAGGATTCCTCAGACTGTGATGAGGTTTCGGAGCTTCCTTCAGATGGAGGACCCTTGTACGAAGAGTGATAAACTTCCCCAATGTTAGAGAAGTCCCTCTGGTTTGTAAACGGCTTCCTTACTTTAATTTCCCCGTTGGCTATTGGAGGCAGAGGCTCTGTTGCTGGCTTAATAGTCTCTACTTTTTCACTTTTGTATTTACAACGTTTTTTCTGAAACCACAAGTAAAAAGAGAATCAGTTAGGTTCTGAAAGGCAAGCAGAATGTAAAAACCAAGCCCAGGAACCAGTGGCGGGGAGAGCAGCCAAGACATGCATCACCTGCCGGCAGAAACACGCTCAGCCCAGCCTGCCCTCCCTGCAGCCACCGTACCTTCTTCTCCGGGGAAAACTTCAGGGGTTCTACAATGTACAGGTCCTCTGGATCCACTGCGAGAGAAGGAACACAAATTTAGCTGTCTGACACTGCCATCTCGAGAGCGACGCAATTCTAAAACAACAGCATGACAAAATACTCCACTGGTCACACACGTTTTTGCTCCTGTTACAAGTTAAGGGAGGCACAACCCATGAACAGTGCAAGTGAAGTCAACACAGAGGAGTTCCCCTGTGCTGTCATGGCAGCTGTCAGTGATAAACGCTTGAAAACACTTGACCTCCTGATAGATTAGGCCACAGGAGAGGTGCAGAGAACATCCTTCGGGGAAAAGGAACAATAGTCAGCAAAAGTTAGTTTCTACGAAAATGAACTGTCACCAATGTAAGTGTGTTTAGTGCACAGCCTGCCCCTGACAGGACAGGCACTAGAAGCATGTGTACCTATCAAGCACAGATGTTCTGACTCAAGACCAGTTTGGCATTCTCCCATCAATGCTTTGTAAATCATTCATCCAAGCTGAGGCAGGGGAGAATTTGGAAAAAGCGTGGTTTTGCAAAACAATGGCCTACGCCTTAGCTAGTCTCTACTGCAACACATTCCCAACTCAACTCATGAGTTTTCACGCAGTTTTATTCACAGCACAAAAACCCATGATGCAAGTTTGCTGCACCAAAAAAAATGGTGGCAGCTGCACACTCGGTAGTTGTTATAGTCTGCAACACTTAGTTTTGCATGATGATGACAGCTTAAGAAATCAAAATTCAGTTGTCCCAAGTGTAGCATGCACACTGAAAAGACCAGATCATTCCTCATACCCAAGCCAAGATAAATAGCCCAAATTTTCTTATTGCAGTTGATAAATTTGGATCCTAAATATCTGCCAAGTTTCAAAGACAGGCTATGAGGACTTCTCAGAAGCTGGGCATTCAGATTTCCCACATCCAGCATTTAAAAAAAAAAAAAAAAAGCCACTTTCTGCAAGCTTCATAGCTTTGTAGACCTGAATGCCTGCATGGATTGCTAACCCCAAGAAAACATCTATAGAATATAAGTGACAGCAAAGACTACATTTAGTGTTTTAGCATAATTTAGCACAGTTCTGTGAGTGTCTGGTGACTTCTTCATGAACCACGTTGTCTTACAGAATATACACAAGAACTACTACAACCCAGCAGCATTAACCTGCAATTCCTTTTTCATATGTTTATAGTAACAGATTGTACAGCACTAAGAGTAACACCAGAGACTAGATGTACAGTATGTGAATAATACCTTCTTTACCAGCTAGCTGAAAAGACTGTGATCTGACCAGTGGAAGAGAAGTTCTTCTTTTCAAATTCATATCATCATAGGAGGAAAAACACCTAGGAAACAAAATCCACAAAGCTTCTTTAAACACCTTTTCCTAGCACTTTGCCATACACGTTTTTCATTCAGAAACATCTTTGGCAGAAGGACCGATTTATTTGCCGAGGTGCCCAAGAAAGCCTGGCAAACAGACACGGTACTGTATTTGCAACAAGCTATCAAGGCACGTTAAGTGTAGTAGCCCCAAAATGCTCTTAGGAGAGCGTTACTACAGAGCAGTAGTTCTTTTCTATCAGTTTTGAGCGTGCAGCATATGACTTAGAATCAAAGCGGGTGTGTCAGTCTCAGTAGATTCAGGAAACATCAATAAAAGCTGCAAGAACAATTTTGTTTCAAATATAAATAATTACCTTTTGGGGCTAGGGTAGTGATTACTTTTGGGAATTTTTGAGAGGTAATCTTCACAGAACTGAGAAGAGCTTCTGCACCGCTGCACACAAAGCACCAAGCCGAGAATGACACACAGAACCAGAGAAATCACAAGGTAAGTCTGCCGATCAGAAACCTGGAAGTATTTGATACAGTAGTTAAAGAATAATTTAATGATACTATTATTCTTGTGTTTTAAACATTGAAATCTTTAAAAGAAGAAAACTGACGTTCTCAAGTCATTTTCCTTCAATTTCACTAAACACTTATTCAAATTTGAGTATTTTTTCAGGTTTGATGTAGTCTATTGGCTACACAGCCCTGGAGGAGTGAATGCTGAAAACCACTAGCTGGTAACACAGGACAAGATTTCACTGACTATGGTACTACTGTAACTTAAAGCAGCAGCCACCCCTTGCAAAGAGCTTTCAAACCTACCTGAAAGTAACAAATTTCCCATAAGAAAGCACATTAAGACACTAACTTCTCTGTTCTACAGTTGACACAGATGTTAACACTCTCAATTTTACGTGATTTTCATCAGCTGACACTGCAGTACTTCACAGAATGAATACCATCATATTTACTTGATTCAGTGGGTTTCATCTTTCTAACTACTATTCCATTTCACAATCTAGCAGAAGGATTTTTTCAAGTATGTTCATAAGACTGACAGATGAAGCTTACTAGAATTATATGGAAGCTGAAATCCAAGGGTATTTTGCACATAATGTTTAAAAAATGAATTGCACAGTTGTCTTCCTATTAAAAAAAAAGAATTTTCTATGCACTAAGAGATCTTAAAAGTCAGATACTTCAGAAAAGACAAGGAACATGACTTCCCATTTTGTAACAGGCAAATGTGTCAGACTAATCAACTCCAGTGACCAGAGCTGAGTTCAGGGAAAGCTGTGTGTTCGAATTCCAGGGTACTCATCTAACATACCCTGATGATCAACACTGTCAAACCCCAGCTAAAACCACAGCACTCAAGAACAGGAGCTCTGCCAGCCAGGCATCAAAGAAAGAGTTTCATTAAGTGTTAGAAAACAGGTCATGAGATGTCTTTGGCAACATGCACCAAAAAAAAGGTCACGTTTACATTACTACTTGAAATCCCAGGCTGGAAGGTAAACATGAGAGATTATGTTCTTAATACTGCTGCCAAGATTCCTCTAATCTCAAAAGATCACAATAGCCAGACAGGAAAGGAGAAGGGCGCCTTAGCCATATGAGCCTCCTATTCAGTAGTGAAGAGCACAACCCTCCACGTACTCGTCCGTTATTACAGCCCAGTTCCAAGAGCGGCCAGTACGCTCTTCCACACAAAGCTTCCTGTGGCAAGAGTCTGTTAATACTGAAGTGAACAACGTTAAGCGCTGGACACTGCAAAGCATCCCATTTTACTGAAGCTGCCTAACAAAGCCATGCAATACAACTGTTTCTGTAACACAGCAAGTGCCAGAGAAGTTCCTGAGGCATGAACTTTACCATTCCCTCTGACAGGTCAAACATTCTGTGTGTACAACAAGTACCATTATTGCCATTTCAAAGTCAGTGGTTTATCTAATTTCATTAAGAATCATTTCACAAAACAGTATCAATTCCAATGCACTCCAGGAAGGCTGAGATATTTCATTATTCTGAGTTTTATCTTTATCATTAGCACAGACTACAATCACGGGGCTGGCACGGCTGTAACAGAAATTGTTACCATCGTTGCTGTGCACAAGACAACTCAAGCTACTCAAACCTTCCTCCCCACCCTTGGCCAGCTGTTAAAGAAGGCTGAAACCAACAATGCAGACAACTTCTCGAGTGAAAAGCTTCACTTAAACACTCCAGACCTCTTCAAATTCAGATATGTTTATGCATTTGTTTCCTTTGAGTTCTCGTGACATATTGCTGAATTATAATTACCTCACGTTTTAATTCTGCCACAGTTGTTGATAGATTAGAAACCAGCTGCGTCATGTTGGTGAGCTGTGCTTGTAACAACTGGATTGCTTCTGTCTGCCGCTGATCCTGTATAAAAGAGAGTCATGGCCATGCTATTTAGTTGTCAGCTTCCCACTATCATATACTCTCAGGTGTGCCCAGTCAGCATTCTGTCTGACACAGGCAGGCGTTTTGTAGCCACATGACCTGTTCAGCACTGCTTTCAACATAACATTCATGTTACGTTTGAAACACCAACATTTTTACTTATGAAATAATGTTTTGTAACATCACATGCCAAATGCATTTTATTACAGTGACTTCTGCTATCTTTATTAAAGGCAGGCTCAGTAGCCAGCTCCACGCAATGACCATCAGGAAGCTGAGTACTGTCATGTCACAAAATACACATGCAGATGACCAGGCAGAACTGAAGTCTAAGGGCTGACACATAGCTTCTATTCTGGGATCAGGCAGCCAGCCCCTTAATGACAGGAGCCCAAGACAGCCAGGAACAAGTCCTTTGCAGCTATCATCTCCTTCCCAGAAAGAGCCCTAACAGGATTAAGAAAGGTGAGCAGAATATCAGGCAGGTTAACCAAGAGGAGCACCTCAGACTGACCAGCATTTGATACTATTGAAAAAAAATAGCAGAAAAGAGCATGCACATGATCTCAGGGAAGTTGCAATTTTCTTCACTGTTGATGGATAAGCAAGCTACAGGCCTAGGACTGCACTTCAGGAATTTTCAGTTTGGGGTTAAGTCTGCTATACCACATGAACAGCTGCTTTAATGATTTTTCAGCACTGCAGTTAGCACTGTATTTCACAGCTGCTCAGTGAAGCTAGGGTGGCAAAGTAGGGAAAACCTTCAGCTCCCACCTCCTTAAATCACATTTTGAAGAATGAACTAAGCTTTGTTACAAGCACTACACTGTCAAATGCGAATTTGGCATAAGCCATTACTGTACCCCTCTCCCCTTCTAAAGGCTAGGTCTCTTCAGCAGCATCAGGGCAATTATTTATGTATACTTTAAATCAGAGATGAAAAACAAACCAAGTTTAAAAAAACAAAAAAAGAGAAGGTTTTGAGAGCAGCTACAACCAAGAAACAAGGGTTGGAAGTGACCTGGATAACTTTTTTATTGACAAAGACATTTAAGAGTTTTAGTCATTACCAGCTGACAACTGATTATTTTTTTTCCCTTCAAATAAGACGACAATTTCTTAAAAAAAAAATAAAAATCAGGAAATAGATGGAAATGGTTTTATTCTAAAACAACTGGGAACATACCTAAAAATTTTATTACAGAGAAAAAAATTGAAAAGCATGGAATGTATGCTTTTAAAAGGCAGATAGGCAGCTAACAAAAATCTTCAATTGAAAGCAAATTTCTGCACCTCCTTGCAACCCTTTCTTAAAAGTAAACTTTCCTAATTAGGAAAACAGTCAAGTACTCCAACAAACCATACCTGCTCTTCTGCTATTCTTGAGGTGTTCTGAAGTTTTATTATTGTTTTATTGAAAGCCTTCTGCATTTCTTCCATTTGCTTTCGGTACCTAAAACAAAGAGCGTTAAGGGTCTGAAATGCTAGTTCATAAAATTCCTCAGCGCTAGACATCTTCAGAAAATATGACTATGCCAGCCAAAATCTTCTTCGCCCAAGTAATTTTTATTTAAATATCAAGTGGTATTTCCTTTTAAATTTCACACAAACTACAGATGCGCCTCTTTCTAGGTTGTTTTGTGGGTTTTTTCCAAGGTTAAAGTCAAATCTATTTCAGCACCTCAGAGCTTAGCACCAGTTTACTGGAATTCACTACAGAGAGAGAATTCTCCGCAAACACCGACTGCCAAGACAAACAACACAACAGTGAATACAACAAAGAGCCCCTTCCTTGGAACCAATTCTGAAATGTGTGTATTTCCTGATTCTCCTGTGGCTAAGGAGGACCACAGACATATATGCAGTAAAGGCACTGTGGGTCTGTGTCACTCAGTTTAACAGCAACAGCAGAACATCCCCTTTTGTTGGAAGGCAGCATTAGTGCTTACATCCTGGCAACACTTTATCCTTTAAAAAAAACCCACAGCAATATTCCTCAAAACAAAATAAATGCGATTGTATCTGAAATAAAGAAAGGGAACCCCGCCCACCCACAGACAGCTCGAGTTAGGTACTTTTCTCAGTTTTCCATGAAGCTTTACGCTGTGATTTATGTTATACTCCGCTTCCGCTGTACTACTCTCCATACCTGCACGTTCCTTCGCATAATTGGCTAAAATCATGTTTACTTATGGTAGACTTACCAGCCTTCCTCAGACTTACCTCTGACTAAGTTCTTCTAAATAACGGCTGCTGAGAGACATGTTTACTTCTAGGGCTTTTATGCGATTATTAAGGCGCATGAAGACAGACTCCTTTTGATTAGATCCGTGAACAAGATTTCCATTAGCATAGCCTAGATCTGTTGAATTCTGCAATTCAGCATAGAAGTCTGTAGCTGTCCTCTGCGGTCCCCCAGAGACGGGAATTGCCATTAAAGCTTCTTCAGTTGCCTGATCATCCTCCTTTGTTTCAGCAGACACAGAAGACTCAACAGGAGGCAAAACAGGTTTCTGCATGTCTGGAGTGCTTTCCTTTCCTTCCCCAGCATCGCTGGCTAAGGTGTCTGCTGTATATTCAGGTGGCAGAACAGTCTCTGTAGGCTTTGAAATCACTGGTGTAGCCATAGTCTCTCTTGTGCTCGTCTCCTTTACTTCAGTGGCCACACTGGTCTCAGAAGCTGCAAGGCTTTCTTCTGCCACAGAACTCTCAGTCTTTTCTGTTTCTGCACTGATCTGAGCTGTATCCACCTGGGAAGTTACTCGCGGTGCTGCGTGGCCTGTATCATCTTTTGCAGGCTCCATCACCACATCTGTTGTCAGCAACGGCTTAACTTCAGAAGTAACTTCTAAGAGCAGGGACTGAGAGACAGTTTGAGGATGGCTTGGCTCCAGTTCAATTGAATCTGTGGTCTCATTACTGATCTCCTCATGGACCATACTGCTGAAGTCAACTGCAACAGTAGATCCAGATGGTCTCTCAACTCTGCTGTCCAATTGCTCAGGCAGAGGCTCATCTGTTGAGGTATGTATAGATTCAGTCAGAACCGGCTGTGGCTGCTGAACATCAGCTGCGTAACCTTGCCCTTGTTTACCTTCAGTTTTACTACGCTGCCGATGCACAGCTACTGCAACTGAACACCATTTAAACAGATATTCTGAAAAGGTGGAAATACAACACACTGTTGCCATGTCACTGCAGTACTTTTCTGTCTCAAGTTCAAACCATGCCGATGCTTCTTCTTCCTGTTCATCACTGGACAGCAAGGTTACGGTTGACTGGCTTGTATCTTCTTCATACTCTTGCACTAGCTGAACAATAGGACTTTCTTTTGTCAAATCCACAATTGATTGCTCTTTATCTATCTGTGGAATATCTGTAGTAACAAGTCTACAATAAAAGAGTTAAAGACAGGATGTTACTTCAACAGTTTTACACGCCTGCTCTGGCAGACTGCAAAAGTAGGGTGTTTTAGAAAATTAGCAAAGCTTATTCCAGTGACCAAATGCTGGTTTGGATATGGTCAGAAATTCTGTAAGTTAGTATTTTCTCTGGTGTTTTTCAACTCCGATTTGCTAACAAATTGTTTCAACCCTTGCTTCTGAAACAGCAAACCTTCTCAATCAGATACTGCCCCCTTCCCTCACCCCTGAAAAAAGTCATCAGTTCAAATATCACTTAGTTCTTACATAGCAAGCATCCTATTCTTCTGCTGCAGTCTTCAAATGCAAGAATCACAACCCTCCCACTGACCTTCCTCAGTCTCTCAACAATCAGAGCGCTAGGAAACCATAAAACCACTAAATATAGCACAAGTCACATCTTCACATTTAAGAGCTAGCCACAACTCTAAGTAGTCAAATCTGAACAGTTGTAATTAACTGAACACCCCCCACCCTCCGATTATCTACATACAACTCTTCCTCCCTATCTTTGCATACAAATTTTCCATCAAGGAAAGCCTAGCAAAAAAATACACTTCCAAAGCAGAACTTTTGTCAATACAATTTAACTGACATTTCAGCAATACAACTTCCATTCCTAACTAGGCTCCCTTGCAGGAGACAACCTGCAAAAACTGGAAGTATATTAAGTCAGTTCCCATCTAAGAAATCCTCAATAGCCAAGAACAAAACACTTCTACTTCTTGTAAAAACAAATGAGAAAATTAGTGATGTATTTTGACATTCAGTCAAGTGTTAAAACAAAACAGATCATAATGGAAATAGCTATAAACAGTAACTAAAGCAATAAATTTCCCTGGTTAGTACATTACCATACTACAGGTTTCATCAAATACTTGTCTTTTTACTTGTTTAAGATAGTATGCCGTAACCGAGCATTCTACTACCAAAGATTCCAGACTGGTGCATGTTAAGTCTCTGCTAAGAACACACTGAGAAAACCCAACACCAACCACTTACTCTGGTGAAGGAACAGGAGTTGGTTCAGGCAGTCTTGGTGCAGCTGTTGACGTTGCAGGGGTGGCAGTGACATTTTCAGACACACTTTTGTTCCCTGCTGCAGGAAGGAGGAAAATGTGAACATAATTTTTTTTAAGAATGATGTTTGTTTTTAATGAATTCTGAGGTTGGGTTTTTTAGATTATTAACTGCATGTGTCAAAGTTATTTGAATGAAAGTGCTGCTGACAGTTTATGTATACAATGTTATGGACAATCTCAAAATATTTCCAGAAAGAAGCAGCAACTTAAGACTTCACAACTAAGGCTGGGCAACAGACAGACTGAAGATCTTCAAATATAGCTGAAGAAATAGATACGTTATCTTTCTATCTGTTCCTTTCTCAGCAAATTCAGCATCTTTGTTCCACTTATCACAGTCAGTAAGATAAGAATTCTAAGGCACTAATTGGGTATGCCATAAAATGTGAAAAAAGAGTCACATAAACGCAGATCATCCAACTCGACACAAATTAAAATAAAGAGAAATTACAATTTTCCAGAATGCTTTTCATCTAAAACAATAATACCTTCAGCTTCAGCTGACTCTTCAGTTTTGGCTCCAAGCATATTAGCAGCAATATTCACCATACTTAGGATAGCATCTAAAAGAGAAAACAACTACTCAGAGAGGACATATTCAGAGGGCCCAGAAATTAGCACCACTGAGAGATCTGCTATTTTGTAGCACTTGCTTGAAGTGAATCACAGTATAAGGATGTAAAAAAACCCAGTCATTCTATTACAGTGGATGCATCCGTTGCTTTTAAAGGGTAAGTTTATAAGCTAGAAACCTGTATCTGAAAATCTATATCTAACTTTTACCAGCTATACCTTCTAACATTTGCGGGAAGTACTCACTGATCACTAGTCCACTGAAACCAAGGAACAGTAAGGCAAACAGAAGAATATTTAAGCATGGAATTTTCTGACAATCTGAGTGTTTGAACCACTGACTGAGGTTCCAAGCCAGAGATCTAGAGGTTGAACACTCGAACAGAGGAGCTCTGATAATGACAGGCTGGATCATCTGTCATAACAGTACTAAAGAACTGAGTCAAAAAGTGTCATTTGCTAAATGAGCAAGACAGAGTTCTGCCTTTGAACACAGGGTGTCCACAGCAGGACAGACAAAAAACTACAGATTCATTCAAATAAAGCTGAACTCTGGCATTTTGCATCATACCTCCCTCCTTAATCCCGAACCTTACTTTTGGCTCTGATACTGCCGCAACATAACAACTCAAAATATTTTAAGATTTGAAGAAGAAAATTTAGACTCCGTAATCTATTACTTAAATGCAATCTATATCAGTCAAGGCAGCTGGAAGAAAGCTGTAACAAATGTTCACAGATCTGGCTTAGATATATTTTTAAGGATAAATAACAATCACTGCACTGTTTCAGTGCTCAGCTGTCTTTCTAAAGCACTGCCAGTAACAGGTGTTTCCAACCTTTTAACCTTAGCTTTAGTACTCTAAAAAAACAATAGAAAAGTCACTGCATTTTTCAGACAACGAATAAGAAAACCTGCAATACTGCTCTTGCAGACAGAACATGTGAATATGCCTCATCAGGACAGCATGAAGACAGAAACTTTGAAAGTCACAGTTAAGAGAAGTAGTGTCAGGAAAGAATATACTGCTTTCTCTCCTCAGTGAGAGGCTAGCATTTAGAGATAAACTGGCCTTTCCACTATTTCCCCTCTGAAAACTGCACTAAGCTGTGCAACATTCCTAGCCGTGACCTTTTTGTTAAGTGACAACTACATTCTAGGAAATAGTGGCAAAGAACTCTGCAGCTCTGATCCATTATGGGATGAAAGGAAAGCCTGAGCCCAAACAGCATTCATTTTGAGTGCAAGTCTATGCTACAGTAACAAATCTTCACTAACTGGGACAGAAGGAAGAGTGGTACAGTGTAAGAGCGCTTTAGAAGAACTAGTGTGGCAGCTGATACTATCATAAATAATTCAGCAGTTAAGAATACCATTAAAACTGAATATTCAAGTATTCTTAGCCAAACAAACCCCACACCTGGAGGTTTTCCAATGAAAAAGTGACAAGAGACAGTCAAGAACCGTTATTTCTCTCAAAAAAATGAATATACAGATCTTATGAAGAACACAGAAGCTACAATATTTACACAAAGCCTTCTCAGAAACAGTGTTCTTCATCTCTTCCTTTCAAGCTGCACAAAGTAAATCTTTATATTGCCTCCTATAAATAAGGCACTTCAATTAAGCACAGATTTCCAAGTTTTGAATAATTAAGGGTCTACAGCACTTTAGTACTGGTTACTTACAGCCCCATACAACATTCGTATTATTTTAAGTGCTCAGGAACCTTAAGTACAGAAAGCAAAGTTTCAAAAAGAGAGATCCTTAGAACTGGGAAGTTCTATTTTTAGAACACTAAGAACGATCCCTCAACTTCAAATTGTTACTATTTATTCCTATGCAGTTAAATAAGAATCACAATAAGTCGTTTCAGCAGAAAAATATGGAAGTCATAGCTGCTGCATGAAAAAATGTCAATCCACTTTCAATTAGCTTATTTCGCTTCAGCACAGCCATAATTTTTCTAACAAACCATACTCACTTGTAGCAGAACCAAGGAGATTTTTTGAAGATTTTTCTTCCCCTGTATTGTAATCCAATAGATAATCTATGGATAAAGAACACCACTTAGGACTACCAAAATTAGATGTATCATGCGCAAAGAAAATAAACCTCAAGATTTAACATGTCATTCAACTATGTCAGTTTGACAGTGTGAAATAAAACTACAGAAATAAAGGTCAGAGATTACATATTGAAATGTCAAGTTCCAAGCAACAAGAAACCCAAAGAGATTCAGGGTTCAAGCTTCAGTTTCCCCAGAATTCATGACACAGATGAGGCAAACAGCTCATTGAGCTTTATATAGAGCTTTTCCCCCCTCCTCCTCGTGATGGCTGGAGGTAGGTGTCTTCATATTTTTTTTATTTAAACACAACGCCTGCACGCCAAAATAAGCACCTTCCCAACTGCTTGCAGCATTGATCATACAATCTCCGGAAATGGGCGACAGATGCTAAGAATAAAGCTGCTTCAATGTGAGCTGCTTTGATTATTTTAGTTACCCTTTACTGCTGTCAGCACATGAAGATATTGCCTAGCCTGCCAAGTGAAATAGAAACTTATTGCTAGCATTTTAAAATAACTCTCCAAACAGTTACACCACACTGTTTAAAACTTAAAAGGATTGTTGGATAAGCCCACAAACACCAAAATACTGTCAGCAAGACTAAATTTAGCTGTCAAATCATTTATCATATGCAGGAAACTACAAGCCACCAGACTAGCACAAAACATGTCTGAATGGCTAAAAATGCAGAAATTATTTGCTTACCATAATCTTCATCAAAGAGTTCTTGTCGTTCAGACTGATACTGAGAATCAGCTATTTCTTCATACTCTTCAACCATGCTAGTACCAAATACCCTACGAACAAAGTTTTAAAATAAAAACCTAGTATTAGTCTATTAGTCATGTAATTACTTGACATACTTGGTAATTAGATAAGCAGTATTAACATTATATAACATGTAGCAAATAAATCAGACAAGCAATAATTGCCTCCAGTTAACTAAGATCAAGCAGCAGGTACGCTGATTTTCCCCAAACTTTTATCCACAGAGTCCATCACATAAGTGCTGCACCAAAACAAGATCTTGGTTTCAACTCTAGTACTTTCAGCGACTTTTCCTCCTTTTTAACTTGAGCTCGTACCTAGACTTCCTTGTCTTAAGCTCCTTGTGAGATCTTACTCCTCCTCTTCAGCTTCACCTTTGACTAACTTTAGGAGTATGCATTCATGACTACCTCACTTTGTATACTATATTCTCTTTGACCTACTCTGCCAAAATAAAATCAAATCAATCCAATTTAAAGCAGTCTTGCCAACCAAAAGTACAGTTTGGCTTATAGAGTTCCCAGGTTCAAATCCTGACATAGCTTTGACAGGAGAATTGAAATTGGGTTTTTTAGGAGCAGTACAGAGACTGAACATTCTCTGAACTGCACACATACAACATTGTTATGATTTAGATATTCCAAGTATTACTAACTGTATGTACCGGGGGTGCCATGCAACACAGCAGCTTCCCAAAAGCACTCACCACACCGGCTCTTTTTAGTTCACCACTTGTTCCTTGTTTTGCTTGGCCATCCTTGAGATGCTCATGTCCTCGTGTAACACTGTTCATGCTCTTGTTTCCTAACACATACCACACACCCCCCAACACAAACAATTCCTTCCATACTAGAGAATCAAATCAGAAGACTCAAAGCTTCTGAAACAGACGTGAAGCACGTTACACAGCAGATAAGTCAGGCACCTACTTCAACTCACAGTATTTTCAAATAAACAAATTGAAAACTAGAATTCATTGTCCAATTATTATTAAAACACACTAATCCTCACTGCAAGGAGGCGGAAAGACAAAGCAAAACACTTAACACATTACCTTATAAGACTTAAGGGACAAAAATGTTCTGATCCGAAGTGAGATATCAACTCCACCTGAAGAATGAAATGTACTTAAAATAATACTCCAAAGACCCACAGAATCAAGAGTTCAATTAACATATACATCCAGTCTTGAAATTGCAAGTCTTGTTAACTTGAGATTTGTAAATTGCCCGTAACAGAAAAGACTGAAAGATTTGTTCTTGCCATGCATTAAAGTGCTGAGTCACAGTAGAGAACACCCCAAGCCCCATGCATTCATCATTCCAAAAGAAGAGGTTGCTAACCTTTATGTACTTGATGAACATCTGAAGCAAGAGAAAGGAAAAGAGAAAAAAAAAAAAAAAAGAGAGAGAGATGTCAGTACAAAGGCTGAACACATGCCACAGGCAACTAGAGTTTTGTTGTTTTCAATTCAGTACTATAAATGCCTAAGACAAGTTATGAAGGATAAAGTTGCAATACTACTTCATCTGCCTTAGGCAGCAAGATTTCATTTAGCCCTTGTACCTTGCAGATAGAAGGTAACATGCAACAAGTGTTTTATTAATGAATTTAAGTTATTCAGTTTTTCTAGGCAGCATAATTACAGACAGAATACTGAAATACGTTAAATTTACCAAGTGTATTTTTTTTTCCCCTTACAGAGCACAGATTACAGAAAATTATTTGAAAGGAAAAAACCTTCATAGCATGCATTCTAAGTACTGCTGCTGCTTCAAGTTCAATATAACATGCTTCAATTTATAGAAATACTACTGGAAGAAAACAGAGCATCTGATATTTGGAAGCTTCAGTCATCCATGTATTTCTAGTGAGAACTTGACTACACATTGGTATTTATTTACCCTAAATTAACTTGCAAGCATAGAATGCATTTATTATAGCACTATGTAGACACTACCAATGAATGACTGTAATAACCTGCAAGTGAGAACTATTCACTTAACTCACAACTACCACACTCTTACACAAAAATTTCCATTATTTTTGATACAAGTTTATTAAACCACTTCAAAAATCAAAGTTTTTGAAAAATTGCATGGACATTTCTTCTGTATACTAGGCACACTCAGAACTTGCTTACTTTTTTGTGCTATAAAGTAAAAACATCACAAGAACAATCCTTTGAAAATTTTACCATGCTACATTATTTAAAGCAGAAGGAACACTGCATCCACCAAGTGATTACGTGCTAAAGCATGTAGTGTAATTCTGGAACTTCAGTGACAAGCAAGATTCCAGCTACCTCAAGGCATTAATTCAGCCAGAAAGCAGAATTAAAAATATATGAAATATTTATCCTGTGACTCATGCAGAATTTCTGAGTAGAGAAGTTAGATAACTATCATTCATAGCTATTACTTCATGTAAACACAAATAGTAATTCAGCAGCACAAACCTAATTTTTTTTTTTGGCGCACCATAATTGGAAGGTAACACATCACTGGAGAGGACCTAAAAAGTCTGTATTTTATTTGACTTTAAACCTCCGCTATGTCCCCATGTTTTCACAAAAGCTTTTATCCCAGTCCAAGTACCACATTATTTATGGAGTTTTATTCTTTTTGAGTCTCCTGAGAAAAGACAGCTTGCTGCAAGTTATTCTGAAGGCGGAGAGATCATGGCAAGTGCTCCAGTAGCAGTAAGCCTAAATAATTTGCATGAGTCGCAGTTACGATTGAATAACTGCAGAACTGCACTTCCAGTCTACTGATGAGAAACAGAATTCAGATGCTTTCTCTTTCAGATTCACTTAAAACTGTATAGCAGAATACAGCACAAAATTATCAAGAAATATGCATATTCTAATCTATACTCCAGGAAGCGCACGTGTGTGTATATATATGTATCTACACACATGCACACAAAACAGGCACAGCCAAGAGACAAAACAGGTCAATATTTCTGATCTTACATTCAAAGGACAGGTGGTTAAGTCAAATAGAATAAAACGTTGTCTGGATTTTTCTTAATTCAGGTATCAACTAGGTACGTACTCGGACACAAGGTAACAGGTGCTTCCCCAGATCCCCTCAATTACCATTACGAGGAAGGCAACGTGTTTGTGATTGTGTGACAAGAGGTTTAGTACATGGCAATCACACTAGGGCCACTAACGAAACTAGTGCAATTAATGGTAAAGCATGCTTTGATAGACGTTTCCAGAGAAGCGTGTTCTATTATATAGGGTAAGCCCAGCAAACCCTTCCTTCCCTGAGAAATGCAGATGCTTTTGCAGCGTTAAGTTACCTTAACATATTTTGCATACATCTGTTCATCCAGAGGAAAGCTTTGGACATTTCTCTCATCTCTGGCATGGAAAGTACCTAGTTTAATCCATTTATTTGTTGGGTACCTAGAAAAGGAACAATGAAGTCAGCTAATGCAATGCAAGAACCCACCTTTCACTGACATTTGCTGAACTTTCCCCAAAAACCTTTTCACAAAAGAAATTTTTTTTTCAGTTGCAAGATAGCGGCAATGTGTTCTTTATTGGAAGAAGAGTTGCAAGATAAACCTAGTCTCAACACAAAACCTCAGCAGTACCTCTTCACATACTTCAGACAGAACACAAGCCCTTGAAGGACGAAACTCTATACTTGATCCAATTACTGAAATTCAGCCAGCCTCCAGTCAAGTTTCCAGAACCAAAAAACTCACCTCAGATGAACACTTAAGAACATGGCACAGAAGTGATAGGCTGTAAATACTGTTGTAAGCAAGCAGGAAAAAAAAAACCAAACACAAGA
>JAVJGI010000032.1:8965083-8987890 GCA_035590275.1 Ibycter americanus | reverse complement strand
TCCCCCCCCCCCAACAAACCCCCTGTGAGCAAAGCAAGAGTTAGAACTAGGCAACAGACAAAGCACTGAAAATCAGAATCTACACACTTGAAGCACTGAAGAAGCAAGTGAGGGGGTTTGACGCACTGTGCGAATGTCTCCTCTTCCACACACCAGAACAATCTGCTCACTCCTGGAAAGCAGTGGGAGGTACAACACTGCCTAAGACATGATAAAGCCACCCTTTAACCAGCCATTTCGCCAACCAGTAGTATTCTTACCCCTTCCAATTCTTCAATGGTGTACTACTATTTTTTTTTCTTTTTAAATAATTTGGGGGGTTTTTTTGGACAGAGTTCAGCACTGAAGACAGCATAAACTGTGTGAAAAAGGACTGAATGACAAGGGAGGAGACAGCCCATAACTCCAGTGGCATTCTGTTAAGGAATGTTCTTTTTATAATGTGTCATCCACTACCTAGCTACTGTGTAATTTCTGCTGCCTCCCTGCTACTTTCCAACAAATATCTTCTGTTTTCATTTTTAAGGTGGCAAAGAAAAAAAAATACAGGAAGCATGAAAAGAACTCAAGCCACGTATTCCAAGACCTCACAGTTGCCCTTTCCATGGAAAAGAAATGCTAGTAATTGACAATATACACACACAAAGAAAATTCATGTGATTTCACAATGCATTACACTTCGCATGACAACAGGCATACACAGACCATGTTTTATGAAGCCATCCATTTAATAATTATTTCATTTCTTTCAGAAGGGTGGGCTTTGATATCGTACCTGTCACTAATAGACACCAGAAAGTCTTTAGGAGTGGAAGAGAATAATTCATGATTTGCAATGTCAAGCTGCTTTACTTGGACTGGTTCACAGAGCTCAATAACAAACCTTGAAGACAAAAAGGAAACGTTAAAAAAAAATATGCATTTTTCCTCCTGCAATTACAATACTCAGTCATTTACCTCGTTACTGGATCCTTCACTACATGAACACTACAAAAATGCTGTACAGTAAGGAGGCATGACTTATTGCTCCCTTCAAAATCACTAGTGATATTTAGCTGCATAGCTAGCTTAGTAACTCTAGATAGTACCTGCAGCTACAAAAGCTTCATCCATCTTGTACTCAAAGGCAAGAAGCTGCAGAACCAAAAACCAAGGATAGCAAACATCACTTAAACCACACCTGAAACACCAGTTAGTATACGGTAAATTCTGACCATGTGTCCTACACTTACCTGACAGCTGGGGAAAGAAACCAAAATCTTTACTTGAACACTCAGTGCTTTCTCTTCTATAAGACTATAATTATGCAAAACCTACAAATACTAAAGTGAATAAAATTATCCCCTTAATCTTACTTTTCAATACCAGAGACAGAATTCTATGGGAGACATAATAGAGCATCTAGTCCTAAATCTGTCAAAGTTCCTGGCACACACATTTCAGGCAGAGGTCAAGTCAGTCCCTACAGGATACAGACAGTCCTGTTCCATTCCAATGGAAAACTATAACCACACTCCTGTCACACAAACAAACCTCAGTCACCTACCAGATTTTAGTACTGCAAGGATTTAGCATATAAAGGTCCATGTTTTCCATCAAAATTGCTGAAGTGCTCTGGATAAAGAAGAGAATTAGTATTTTAAATTGCATGGTCGATACTAACACAGCACCAAGGGCTTTTCCCCAAATCAGTTTAATATTAGTTATGCAGACTACACCAAGTTTCGTAACATTCCAAGCAAGATAATATACAAGAGACAGCATGCCACACTACTTTGGGGCAATCACAGATTAATTATGACCGCGAGATATTTAATCCAACTTTGTTCAGTTGTTCAATTTCTGTAGTGAGTAGATTCTGCTCCCCCTTCCAAATTCACTTAAAGACATCAACTTCTCTATAGCAATCCCTCTTAAAGGGACAGATTATCATCTATGTCCCATTTTTACAAATCAAAAATCACAATAAACCCAAGCATAGAAATAAAAAAATTACTTCAGAAGTCAGTATTCAGTTTTAAGTGTACTTTGTACTACTTCTTGCATAATAGTAAACTGAAATAACGCACACTAATAAGTAAATGCTTACCTTTGCCTCTGGATTCGCTGCCAAAATTTTGGCACCACACTCTACAGAGGCATAGTTATTTCTATTTTTCTGGACTTTTTTTGTGGAATGCTGCCCACCAACAGCAGAAGGGTGCATTGACTGACCTAGGAACAAGAAAATATTGTTACTATAATAAACCACACAGACAGCATTTTCACTTTCAGGAAACTTCTGCTCACTGCTTTTATATAATAAATGCTATTAATTATGTAGTTCTAGTAAAAAAATTAAGTTCCAGGCTGCGTTCCAAATTGAGACAGTTTCACTAATCAAATCTGACACAAATGGAAGTGGTCTGTATTTAGACCAAACCAATGAATCCTGAACTTACTCTTTTCTTTCTCTACTTCCATGACTTTCTTCTTCCATTCATCAAATGTTGGAATGTCTCCAGGGTCCTTTGGAGTTATCACCGATGTAGGGTCAATTTCTCCTGTTTTCTTATAGTCTTTCTACAAAATAAAGAGACACCAATTGTGACTTTTTCACTACCAACGATGAAAACAAAGATGAACTTCAGTGCTTTAAAAAAAAAAAAGCAGCAAAGTATGCTCTCATCAAGTGAATAGCAGATACATCATTTAAAAAAGAACAACTTTGTGCCGAAGTGAGCTCACAAGCCAAAAAAAAGGTGACAATTTCTTCCCAGAAGTACACATTCTTTCACTGAAATGCTGGTAATTTTTGTGGCTAAACTAATGCATTTTAAGTAAAACATAAGCATCCTGTCTCAAAAACATCTGCTTCTTCCTCATGATTTTTGCTTTTCTTCTTTCTATGGAAAAACAGGTTTCCCCTGTAGCAGAAAGCTTCAAATACAAATGCTGGTCATGATGGAATTCCAGAGTCCCCTGGAGTCCCTGAACACCTCAAAAAACAGCAGAATGAAGTATTATTTAAAAATGTCCTAATTAATGATCAAAGAAATAATGTTCTTGGACCTGCCTGACAATGCAGCAACCCTTTTAAGTTAACCACATGCTATACTACGTCAAGTCTTAATTTCTCCTTTGTAGAAACACATTTCCAGCACACCACCAGATGGGAGAAAAGCTTCTGCTAGAAGTTTCAAGTGTAGAGGTTATTTTGTAGACAACATTTTACAGGTAGCTTCCAGAATGACTGCTTTGTAGGTTGACATTTTCTCTGCACTTAAAGCAAGAATTATTTCACATAGACTTCAATAACTGAAAGCCCTCAAAAGAGGCAAACCCACAGCTGGACAGAAGTGACAACAGAACTCTTCACATGACTACACTGCAACAGAACTTTAGATGTGGCATACACAAAAATATATCCCAACATATATTTAGAAATTAGAGGACCTAAAAAAAAAAAAAAAATCCCTGTGTCTTCCTCTCCCAAGAAAGTTCAGGACAGAAGATCTTCTTTGGGCTATGACAGAAGTGGTAAGTCAAAAACTGACTAAGCAAGCAATGCCAAATCACACTCTTGCTTAATTATGACATCAGACCAATGCCATAATAATTTAATTTGCAGTTTTTAAAGCATTAGGTTAAATAAAGAAAATCTTGGCTTTTTTGTATTTTTGATAATGGTTTACACAGATTTGTTTATAGTAAGTTCTTTAGAAGACTCCTCCTGACTACATGTAATTATTTTAAGGCACACTGTACGCTGTTCAACAATCTTGAGAAAAACTTCTTAGTTCTAAAAGAGTTATCCGAATTGTTAGTGACAGTTTAAATGTGATCCTAAAATAGCAAAAAAATGGTATTGTCATGCTCTTGGTCATTTTTCACCTATTTAAAAAACAGAAGCTTTTAGGAAGTGTGCCTCATGGTAAGAGCACAAAAGCAGTCATACAGCTAACTACAGAAGACCTGCCCAGCCAAGTAACCCACTTCAACAGTGGCCAAATAAGATACCTGGGAAAGAATAAACACACACCATTTCATATTTCCTCGACCGTCATCTTGCCTCTAGCCACCTGCTTGTTACTCAGGAACTTCCTGACTCAGTCAAGATTCGACCCTCAGAATTCTCTTCTACAAGTTTACCTGGACCAAGCAACCCCTCCTCCCTGACCCCTTTTTTAAACCTATGAAAAAAATTCAGCATCCACAGCATCCTGCAGGAAGTCCCAGCTTAACCATCTGTTGCATGAAGAACATTTCTGCTGGATTCTGCTCCAGATAGTTTTAGTCTGTATCCTCAAGTCTTGTAATTAAAGAAACTTAGCTCAGAAACACTGTTCTGTGCCAATGGATCGACCTTGCTGCCCTTTTCTCCCAATTTATTATACCCTTGTTGAGATGGCAATATCAGAACCACACAATGCTCAAAACATGAGGGATGTGCATTTATACAGTAGCAATCAGAGAAGAGTTGACATCACTCATCTTTAACGGTGGTGATAACCTAACAGAGGGCAACAGGCTCCTGTGGGTACTGAGTGGACATCAGCACTGCTTACCTCTCTTTTTAAGTTCTCCGAGGCATTCAGAGCAGATTTTTGCTCATCTGCCCCCTTTTCAGCTGCTGAAACTTTTGACTCAAACTCAGATTTTGTCTTCTTTCCCTTGCCATGTGAAGATGATATGTTCTCTATATGTTGACCTGCAAGGCTGAAAGTTAAAAGAGTATTAGGACCTATAAAATGATCACATGCTCAGCCACATGCAATATTAAACACACACACAAACACATAGATAAGCAAGCACATGCAAATGTTTGTTGCAAGGCCAGGACAGAAAAGAACAATTGCCTTTAAATTATTCAGATTCACAACCTGCTTCAATACTCACCTCTCTGGTGAGCTGACAAAAGAGGAAGGCTCACTCTGAGGATCAGCCTCAAGTGTCCCGCCAATATCACAGTCAGGTTCTGACTGCTCAGCTTCACTAGAGCTGACTACAGGGGTATCAGCATGGGAATTTTCTATTGCACTGAAGGGAAAGAAATAACATGCTTTTTTTACCCTTCTGATAATACAAGCAGCCCCAATAATCAGCCACATAACTAGAGATATTTCTAAGTTTTCAAAAAGCAACCACCTTGCAGAAATAAGAGGAATGAAGTATGCTATACCTGTGGAATTGCATTCTCAGCTGTACCCGTGCAAGAATAGAATTTCCTTCTCCAGCCTGTTTGTCCCAGCAAAAGAACTCAACGCTAGCTTCTCATCTCCCACAATTCTCATTTAACATCTTACTAAACACTACAATGGATAATTTTTCCCCATCATCACCACAACCTAAGAACAGCTTCAACCTGACTGCCAGCAATTTTCTTTTCCCTTTCAACAAAGGAATCAAACACTAGTCTGAGTTCCATCACTAAAAGCTCCTAATGTTCCCAAGTCAACGGGCAGCAGTCAGAACAGAAAAAGGGTGGCATAATGATATACAGTACAGCCAGCCAGACTTCCCTTCCACTAGATTATTTTATTTTTTTTTGCTAGTTTAATGAAAATGCGGTAACAGTAGACCATTATCCAAGCTGCATCAACAGCCCAAACTAGCTAATCTGCCTATTGCTTTACTTAGTCTCTCCCAGAAAGGCTGAACACACCACATCAGACAAACTCTAAGGCAAAAACTGAAAAGAAAGCCTCCCTATATGCTCTTTAGGAATGACGGAATGGGTGGGGAGGAAAAGACAAATACTAATTTCAGTTTAACTTCTGTGACTGTCCTCTCTTCTTCAGCACAGGGATGACTTTCACATTCATCTAGAAGGTTATAAAGCAGATCTAACTAAAAGCTTTATTCTGCCTCCTAAATTTCAACATAAGCTTTCCTCACTGTCAGCAGCAAACTAGGTTAATCCAGTATCATGACACAGAGCTGCCAAAACACAAACAGCACATCACCAACTTAAAAGGGGATCTTTTCTGCTTCTCTGACTGCTACAATTATCAACAGAAGCAGCTGCAACAAACCCATGGAGCCAATTTTAGTACCTTTCATATGATAAAGTTCCCACAGTATGAAACAAAACACTCGTAGGCATTCAAGACTTTTTGCTATGTAGCAAGATCTAACAAACGCTAGGAATACAAGACTTTATTAGCTACAAACAGGGAGCAGTTTCTCCAAACGCTCCAAAACTCACACACCTGAGATGCACATAGTATAGCTCTGCATGTAACACTGACTGAAGTAAGGTTGACCACGACACTTAAAAAGCTCCACATTTTCTTGATCTCACTGGATAGATGACAGTATGAATACTTGTCAACTGAATAAAATAGGGGACAAGTATTAACCTAAAAATACCCTGACATCAGGGTGTACCTGAGTGGCATCAAGTAACTAACTTTGGCAGAAGGGAAGTAGCACAAGGCTAAAAGCTGTAATGCTCCTTCTCCTTTGGGTACTTTCATTTGTTAGAGTAGCTTTGCCTTGATTTTTAAAGTGCATTACCAAGCTTACTTTGCATAGCAGCTGTCTTTACTTGAAGCCGGAAGAGAAGCTCAGATTATTTTTTAAGATGTTTTCCCCAGATTAGGTCTGGATAGAAAAGCTACAATCAGTGCTATCCTAAAAGTGAATCATTACAAAGTAAAAATAGTTTGGAATAAAATTACTTCTAGAATATTTTGACTAGGAGGTCCTGCTGGGATATCAGACTGGTAACACGTAAGGGAGCTGGACTTTGTTACACTGATGGGAATCAGTATCTAAAACAGGAAAAATACTGACTAAGGATAACAAATGCAACTGAGTCTTTTCAAAGATCTTGTTTAAGTATGGAGTTGGACCGCAGCTCTTCTGGATATTAATCTGTACAAAAAGAGACCACCTATTACTATTTAAAGCTGAACTGAAGTTTGAAATCATGTATAAACGTGCATCTCTCCTCCTATACGAATTCTACCCTTTTTTCTTGTAAATGGTACTAGGGTCAAAACACTACCAACCATTAACTAATACAGCGGGTGCTCCAAAACAAGTTTCCATTGTTATTTGTTTCATAGTTTGAGTCTTCAAAGTTCATCACTCTAGTATTCCCCAACCATGACAGCAAGACTGTTTCCAACAATTACAAGACACCAAGCTGAATGTTCAAAAGAAAACAACATCCTGAATCTCCTCCTAAGACCTGACAAAATAGGACTTATGACACATTACACAAATTAAGCTGTACAGTAGTCAACAAAAGCTATAAAAAGAATCACAGCGAAATAACGTTCCAGTTTTGCTTTATAAAAACTGCGTATTTGGGAAGCTTGATTTTTGAAGACTTGCATTAGCCTTAGTAGACTAGGCAAGATCAGTCAGCAGACAAGATTTCCAGACCTTTTCTATGGTAAAGAAACTAAATTTGGTACACGAGAAAAATTGAACTCTTAAAAAACCTGAGCACCAAAGAGCAGCCTACTTCATTTTTCATGTGCTTTATTTTTATCTACCAAAATATTAAATCTTTATCTGCAGACAATCAGAAGAATATAATCCCCTTAGCATTCATTAAAAAGCCCAGGAGAATTTAATGAAAGTATCTATAAGTATACACACATGAATTTCTGGACTACATTTCACATTTGATAGCACGGCATTCCACAAAAGAAGGGAAACAAAATTAAGCACATCAACTCTTGCAGACTGCCTGCAGCAGAGGTAGCTTTGCAATACACTAAGTACCAGAACAACAAACTGTCTTAGTTACATTTATACTAAAATTTGCTATTTCATCAGAAGTCTCTTAATATCAGAACTTATTTAAGACTGCTCTGTTTTAAGTCCTAGAATAAAATTCGGCAAAGTTCTTTTTTAACCAAAAGCTGAGACCGTTGCTAAAGCAGCCCTGGGGCTTGTTATCATAGACATGACAACACATTTCTGAAGGGCAGAATTCGTAATGGTGAAGACCTGAGAGCTTTTATAGTACAGATTATCTAGCACATAAAAGACATTGCATTTTTTTTCTGTCAAAACAACAGTTTAGAAACTGATGGCAATAGTATGACACTTCATGCAAGTACACAACTCTTAATCCACTAGACTAAGTAAATGATGGCATATTCTATTAGCACTGACACTATAACCCAAAGTACAGCAAGAGAACCACGTGTAGCAGTCTAGCTTTACCCTACTAAACCTAAAGAGATAACCCTTTTAACAACAGAGTAAGTGATATTCTCTCAAAGACCAAAACAATAAATTAAAAAATAAGAAGAAGAAAAAGACTTACTCAGGCTGCGAGAGTGGAGGTATCTCTGAGGTAGGTGAACTGGAAATGTTTTCAGTGCTTGCAACTACACTAGACAAAGCTTCATTTAAGTCTACCGAAGGTGGAGTCTCAACTTCAGGCTGGCTTGCTTCACCCATTTCTGCAATCTGTGAAAACAGGTCAAACACACATTTTTCAAAACCTGAACAGGAAAAGCATTCATACACCATCTGGTAGGGAGTTTTAACAGTTCAGTAGATCCAATTTCTGTCATCAGTGAACCTGAAAAACAGATGGCAAGACAGTTAAGAAATAAACCTTCTCAGTGAGAAGGTGTTTTATTTTATAAAAGAGATATCCATACCTATAACATCTAATTCTAATTTGTCTTGGAAATATTTAGTTAGTATCCACAAATATTAAGTTATTCTTATTACTACTTCTGCACATGGGAAATGCAAGATCTGTTTGCTCACACATTTTCTCCTTCATTGGAAACATGAGTCTGACAGCAACCATCCATGCAAGCAAAATGCAATAGATTGTTATTATGAGCTTTAGATAACCAAAATGAGAGAGTCCAAAATCCAAGAAGCATTTGAAGAATGTATGGAGACAGTGAATGAAATAAAAATGTCTCGCCTGGTCAGATTTTGTAAAGTCATCAAGTAGCTCTTCTGTAGAGTAACTCCGCGTACTTGAGTCTGCATGCTCAGGCTCCAGTCTGGGACCAGCCTCTTCCCCCTAGTATATTAAAGGTAAAACCACAGTAAGTATGCTGTAACACAGGCCTTCTATTTGGTAAGAGGAGATACCTTCGGTACAGACTGAGTAATACTACCTTTACAACCACCAAAATATCAACAAGTTAAGCCACATGAATATTCCGAGCCATTGCCCCCATACATCTAAAATCTCATCTGCACAAAGACTATAGCAAGTTAAAACAATTCAGTTAAATCTTCACAGGGAAGACCATTTTAGCATTGTCTTAAACCATTCTGTTTGTGTGCTAAGGGAAGTTAATCATTCTGCTATGAAGTCCTATGTTGACAAATTCTCCCTATCTCCTTGCTGTCCAAAGTAGGAGGGCAGGGGGAGGGGGGGGAATATCCTAATACGACTTGCAACAGACCACCATTAAAAAAAAAATAACACTTGGCACATTTCAGTTACAGCAGTCTTATCAGCAGAACTAGTCTGCTGTAACCTTTTAAAGCAGCCTTCTCTTTTACAACTAAAGATTGACAATCAAGTGCAGTGAATTCACAAAGTCAAAAAGAATATACACTTGAGAAAAAAAAACACAACAAAAAACTTTAAAAACCACCAGGTGTAGAACTAACAAGAATTTACTTGCCCCTCAAACCTTTTTTTTTTTAAGTTTGACTACAACATGTGCAAGTTATTTTTGAGCAATACTTTAAAATATGGCAAGAAATCTGGCAGAAATTTACACACCCCTCGTTTTATAAGGGTTATCTAAAATCCTGTGGTCAAATACTAGAAGTGCTAGTGTTCAGATCTAAAATGGGCTGCTATGCTATACAAGGTTACATGATCATATTAATTTGAGAGGGGCATACACTGGAAGAGCAGGAACTACAAATTCGAGTTGGCAAGCCTTAAAAGACAACAGCTAAGCAACATTTTTCCCCAAATAATATTAGCTCATACCCTAGTCCCTAAGATTAAATAGCATCAATGCCTCGAAGAGACAACTGATGTAAGGAAAACTGACCAAGGGCTGCAAGACTGCTCTTTTTGGGCAGGACAGCTCCAGCAGCCTACTTAGGAGTACCAGACACACGCTTAAGATTTCTCATACACCCAAGAGATTTTTCCTTAATGAGTAAAAAGTACAGTATAATGTATGAGCTTTCAAATCTTTGGGTTTAAAGTTCAGAGATCTGCTTAACAATGCAACCATGTTAATAGAATAAAGGGAAGAAAACTGCAAAAAAAGTAGGAAAACATGTACCAGTGGCTTCTCAGTCTCAAAGCTTACTTGATCTTTCCAGGTTTATTACATCAGCCATTAAACTCAAGCAGGACTTTTTTTCAGGCAGCCAGAAGAATAGGACTGAATGCTATTTGGCTGTACAAGCTTGCCAAAAAAAAAAAATCAGCTACCCTAGATGTTGAAATGCTTAAGAAACCTACAATATTTAAAATATTTTTTTCTGGTCAGTTAGCTCTCCCCACAAGCCAACTACAACGCTCAACACAAATTTTGCAGGTTTGATGTGGCATAGAAAAAACTTTCTTGGAATGAGGACTATGATTAGCAATACTACTGATTGTTGGAAGAAATGGGAAGACCAGTAACATCAATATTACCCATGCTTATCATAGGACTGATTCTTTACTTCTGTAAATAAATGAAATTACCATGACCTTCTGATCTGACTCAACAGCTTGGGAACTCACTATGAAATTGCAATATGCAGAAATCAGGGTGGGATGTTTACACTCAATTTAACCCAAAGTGCTGAGTAATGCAACTAAGGGACAGAATCTTGTTTATTAGCATTTCACATATGTATTTTCACTTACTTTTTATTAAACAGGAGGAAAACAAAGTGATAAATACTGACTTAGTAAAACAACTAATCTTAAGTCTTCTATTTAGGATAAAAATCACTGGTGCACTGGGTTTTTAAACACAACGCAGATGCAACTGGCATACCGTGGCCTAGACTTACTGAGGCCAGCACCTCTTATCATGGTCCCTACAGAGACACACACAATCCCTGATGACCACTTCTAACATCTGGCACCCAAATAAAGAAAAAAATGGAGTCACCATTACTAGCTTTACTATTTGTCCCCTTCACACACACACAAACTGTCCCTGTATTGCTACATAACTGCAACAAACTTGAAAGTAAAGGAAAACAAAAACATGGGAAGGTAACACCACATTTCACAAAACAACCGAGTACATTAAACATTCTGGCCAAGACGACCCCATGAATACAAGTGCATGAATCGGATATTTTTTTTTAATACCAAGCCAGACTGAGTAGCTAATTAACATGATTTATTCAGCATACCTTTTCCTGGACATTTTCATCATTTGCCAGAGCACAAGCATCACCTGAAGCATACTGCACTGCCGATGACTGACTGTCTTTACAAAAGACATGCCAAATAGGAAGCCTATTAAAAAAAAAAAAAAAGAGTCAAAGTCTTGGTTTAAAAATGAAGAAATGATATTTTAAAATTCCCTCAGCACTGTCTCCCTCAACCTTTTTTCAGCTGTTCCCATGAGGTGCTTAAAAAATAAAAATACACATATACAGTTCATAGATACTGATTTATCAAAACTACTGGAGGACTTAACTTTAAGAAATTAGTAATAGAAAACACACCACAAATTCACTACTTCCAAAGGACAAAAGTATGAGCAAAACAGTTATTGGGTGATACCATGTCACAAAGCAGAAGCTGACATAAATTAGTGAAGTTACTGCACGTTAGAAAGAATTTGAATTAACTATACCATTTGCCATATAGTAATGGGATACCTTAACAATGATTATTACTAAGCAAAAACTAAAGCCACAGATTAAAAAAAATACAGCTGCTTATTTCCCTGATACAGATCATACAGAGCATCATCAAGCACACTTAAGAGAATTACAGAAAGCAAGTATATTAAACAAAAGGCCCATGCAAAAACCAGTGAAAGCACAGAGACAAATGGCAAGCCAGGTGCTGGCTTTAGCTATGCCCTCCATAGAGATCTGGTTTGTACTTTCAGTTCAGAACAGTTCTGCTTCTCAGTAGAAATAGATCTATTTCCATAGAAAAGCAGCCAACATCTGTACCAACACTTGCACCTAACCAGCATCTTTTGTCACTAACAGTGCACGGCCCCTTCACATCTTAGGTAACATCTGCAGAGCAAACCATTAAGCCTGGAGGCCCAAAGGCCAGCAAAGGTCTTCACGCAAACTTTGAGTAAGCCCAGGAAAATGCTGTGCAAGTCGAGCTTTTAGTGGAGTTTTCAGCAATCCTTGAACAGAGACATCTATCGCTTTAAAGCCAAATGCTTTTCCAGGAAATACTGTTTCCACGACAGCCAGGTAATCGGTACAGCCCTGTGTGAATTCACACAAACATCACTGTGCACCCTGAAGAAAGGGCTGCCTCCGAGGAGGAGGAGGAGACAGATCTACAGCTGACCTTTAAGCACACAAGAAATCTGGATTCAGCAACCTTCTGACATAAGTTTTGAAAACTAAAACATCACCTTAACGGTCAGTCATAACAGTAAGAATACTAGTAGGTCAGGATTCACTTACACAGCTGGGATCATTGCAGTGTTTAGAATCTGAACTACCACCCATCTCAAAAATTTGAAGATCAACTTCATTGGAAAATATATGCAGCACAGATTGCTCCACTGAGGAGGAACCCATGCCACAATCAATCACAGTCAAGTACTAAATTTTAAAAACCGTTTCACGCCTATATACATACACACACAGGGAGCACTACTTCTCCAGGTTGCAGGCAAAACACAGAACTGGGCTGTTGTTGTAGAGATACAAACCTATTGCTGCTCCTCCACCCGCATCAGCGGGGAGTGTTAGCAAGGCACTAGCCACCCTAAATCCAGGTTTCTGACCACCAGAAGAGCAGAAGACTGTGGACAAGGAACTCATGGGTTCTGACATGCCATTCTGGAGATGGGCAAATAAGGTGTCCCAGGTCTGTCTCAGCCCCGCTGCACCTCCACAAAACTACTCATCTTTGAGGTAACAGCTTTCCTCTAAACTAAATGGAAGCTCTCAAGCCAAGCAGAAGCAGCTGCAGTTACTGGAAACCAAAGCACAGAATGTAAGGGTATAAAGGGTATAAAGACATTTATAACTACTTATTGTAGCAGGTACAAAGTCGCACATCTCAGTTAAGTTGAAAATGAGGTGTATGCATTCTCACACATCTTCAATTGCCATCCCATCAGGTAGTTACTTGTTTGTATTAAGTTTTCCATCAAACCTCTGTCTTATTCTAAGCACAGGACGTACATTTCAGAGACTGAATGAAATGCTACGAGGCTTTTATGGCTTTACTTCCTAGCTCTCACTTGGAAAATACTTATGCAAATACTTGGAGTAATTTATTTTTCTGAAAAGTTGTTTCAATCATTTCACAGAGAAATTTTCTCATGCTCTCAATTCCAGTACCTCTGGTCTCTCCTTCCAGCTACGACTACTCTCTGGTTCTTCAGAAAAATAGAAGAAAGATCAGAAATTGCATAGAACATATTGTAGCCCATTCCACCCTTTATTATACATGCACACAAGTATGTTATTTCCTATCTTGCTTACACTAAGGGGGGATCTTCAGTGAACTGTACAGAGCAACATTACATCCCTTAATGTCAAAAAGTAAAGATATCATTGGCTATGAATCGGCATTTTAAAACACACAGTATATTTTCACAACCACATTAGTAACTACTTTAGCACTCGCAGTCATGAAAAGCACTTAACACAAACAGCATACATTCCTTGCCTTAATATATTGATACTTTTAACGCAACAATTCATGCTTTATTAGAGCATGAACACAGCTTTTAGAAGAATGCAGGTTGACAGCTCATACATTTAAGCTATTCTGACAATCTGTGTCCAATATTCCATTTGCTAATTTTCAGTAATTCTTCTCAGTCTACTCCCCAACTCAAACATGATGCCTCAAGTCTCCCAAGAGCCCTCTAGGCATAGGAGGGGACTGAAAATTAATTTTGTATACGTGTGCATGCATGCACCCACAGGAAAACCTGAGCCCTACTGCAACAGAAGATGCAGCAGGAAGGGTGTACCACTCAACTGCTGCCATCACGTTCTGACAGAGCATTATGAACACAAATCCACAGAATGCAAGGCCACATGAGACCAGCCACTCCGTGAGAAGCCAATTAATCACCTTATCAGGACCACTGCTACTCTTCTTTCAGCATTCTGCATATCCAGTCAACAAGCTTCTTCAGCCAGAGGCTGATAAACAATACAGCCCATAACAACAAAAATTTGCCAAATGGCATAGCATCTCTGTTGAACAGTTCTCTATATTCAGAAAAGACAAACATGAAAGCTTAAACGTTAGTTTACAGCAAACATTCCCCTTGAGTTTAGTAAACTTGCGCAGTATGTCCGGTGAAAGCCCAACAGCTTCTGCATCTGTCTATGCCAATATATCCTTCCCTTTCTCATGACTAAAGAGTAGCATTTGAACAGTGACTTGGAAACAAGCAGATCTAATGCCCAAATAGTACTGGAGATCAGTCACTAGATATACTGTCTCAGGTACAAAGTATACCTTCAAATGACAAAACAGTGTAGAAATTACTTCAACAGATTGTTCCAAACACGTAACCAACAGTTAGCAACCTACATGGATATGGAAGTTTTGTTAGTTCCATTTCTGCTAAGCATGACTGAAAATAGCAGCTGCTATTAAATCTAATAATGAACAAAGACACTTAGGCAGGAGTCTTTTAGTATCATCATTAACGTAATTTAAAAAGCTATTTTTCAGCTTGATGTGCACAAACCCAAAAGCAAAAGCTGCAAGCCCAGACACAGAAGCTGGGGGGAGGAACCTTTACCCTTCACAGGGCAGGCACATACTGTGGTTCTCTAGTGAAGCAGAAAGCCTGCTCACCCCTATCTGAATGGTACAGTACGCTTACTGCTATACAAATTGGCTACGGTCTACTGATGGCTGTTAGGCTTTTGAAAAGGAACCCACTGTAATTCAAAAGTGCAGGTGGTTTTGAAATTGCAGTGTAGGTTTCATGTGAAAGACTGTCCAGTTCTAATTTGGTAAGTAAATGTGGAGGAGGCTGCAGAAGACTATCGGAGACAGCAAAGTATTGATAACTTTTGACTAGCATAAAAATCACATAGAAAGCAAACAACTGGTAAGAAAAGTTATTCATACAAGTTACAGCTGACAAAAAACCCATCCAAATTAGCAATATCTAAAGAGCAGTTTTTCCACAATTTGATCTTCCCAGAGAAAAACAGCCTAAGCTTTCCTTCCCAAAGACGTCATATGAAAAAACTGACACACAAGATTCAGTTCAAACACATCTGTCCTCCAAATGATTTAAGAGTTTTCTTAAATTCTTCCCAAACAAGACCTATTTCTGGACACTGGAGAGTGAAGCAGTTCAAAAGAGTTTACAGTTGATACCTGTGAGACAGCAATTTTAAGCAAAAGGAAAATCAAAGGAAGCTATGACCAGTGCACCGATGACCAAGCCCTCCCTGAACACGCAGGCAACAGCCTCTCTCCAAGACGATCCCTGACATTTCCTGCACCTCTCGGAGGGTTGTATTACCGACAGGTGCAGATGCACCAACGCCCAACAGCTAAGGGGGAGAAAGAACATGGCACATCCCCGCCATGTGACACTCCTCTACGGAAAACATGCACAGGATCAGCTCAGAATAGGCCTGTGCAAGAGAAGGACCGTGGGTTTTGGACCTAGGGGGCAGAAAGCCAGCAGAGCAGGCCTGTGAACAGGGCAGAGGCACCTTATTTTGGCTTAATCAGGCAAAAAATGAGAGAAGCTGCGTCAGGACAAGGAAGGCAGGAAAATCTCTTCTGCTTGGAACAAGTCCTACAGGTCTGCGACTGCTGTCACTAGCCTGTCAAAGAGAAACAAGGCGCTGCAAGAACCAGGAGCTCAGCAGATCCGCGCCCAAAGTCTCCAGTCAGCAGTGATCTGCCTTCTAGCCACGGGCAATGCAGAAAAACCAGCAAAAGGAGGGAACCCGCTCCGCAGTGACTTAATGGAATCAATCTTTCTCTCAGAACAGTTCAACAGGAGGGACTTGCATTTAAAAGGGCCTGCAGAACAAAATAATCCTCTGAGAAAATGAAGACAGGGCTTTTAGGACTGCGACATTATTTCACCCCATCAGAGCAGAAAGCTATTTGCAAGGCACCGACTGCTTTAGCACAGTCTCCCCAGACAACACGTATTTCTGTATATGAAGTGGAAATCAGCGTTGATAAATGCCATGAAGAACCATTACTCTTCCCTAATGCTGGTCAAAATACTAACAACAAACAACAACAAAAACCACACCATTCATTTAGAAGCCATTTATTACCATAGAAGAACAGCATGCATCACTAAGATAATTTTAAAAGTTATGATGGCTCTTCAAGGAATAAAAAAGCTGAAAACTTGATCTACAGATCTACACTAAGCAAGGATGCTGCCAGCAAGGTACTGATACCATCTCATTTCCTTTCACTACCCACTAACTTGGTTCATGCACTAAAAATCCAAACCCCAAAACAACAGAAACTGGAGCTCTTTTGCAAATTCTTTACCAATCCATTGTATTTTGCAATTAATTTAGGTTTTTAATCTTGCCCACTCTTTGCGAAGAATGTGCTCTCCAAACTGTGAAACTGAAATGTGACACAAAAAAAGACACTTACTTCATTTATTCAACACAAAGATACTTCTGACAATACTGAATTTCATAGCTTCAGAAAATGAGATTCCAACCATCAGTTTAAAAATACGGCTTTCAGCATTTTAAATGCATTAACGTGCAAAGACTGCAAAATAAGGTCACAGTTGCACCATATACTTCCAGATCTAACTGATTTACTGCCTGAAGGGGGTAGTCCTGCATCCCACCATCAGCCACATGTTTCTCTGCACCCCCGATGTGATCTTGAGATCGTGGACACACACCAGTAACTTCTGAGGAAAAGAAAGCTAGCACTGAGCTGGAGTATACTCAGATATAAAGATCCAAGAAGACTGAGGGAGAACATACCTTTTGTTTGTGACTGTCCACTATTGTTCCAAGTTAAACAACGGAAACCAAGGCTGAGGATTAACAGCAGAAAACCTCTTTATTCTTTTCGTACAGTGCTACCAATATTACTCTCATCCTTTCCTAGAAGAGGCTGCTGAGGTAACAGCCACCTTTGCAGCACCGTAACTGTATACTGTTTTGATACACTGCCCACAGTAGACAACAGCTTCTATCAGATGCACACTGCAAAGCAACACTGCAACACGTACCTCTTCTTTCTTGAATAAACAGGTACCCTATTTCAGGCACTTACAGCAGGACAGAAGTCACAAACCCCAGCCCTCAGGAGGTGTCCCCTCCAGAAGTGCTCAAAGGAACAGGCAGTTCCTAGTGATTCTTGGTAACAGACTTCTGTAATACTGCACTGAAGATTGCAGCTTAAGAGAATCTCCCTGCATTGTCAAACTCATCCTTAATGCAAGGGTTGGAGAAAAGAACACATCTTGGAAAAACACAATAAAACCTGATGCTAACCACAAAGACTACAGGAAAACAGAAGAACAGCCATGAACTGTGATTAAACTTTAAGGCTTTTAGAGTTTATAGTAATGTCTAACTTAAACACCTTTGAAGATTTCCCTCATTGCTTAAATTCATGAGCTTGTCTACACAATAGTGCAACAGCAGGCTCAGAATCAGCAGCAGCTGCGCTGCACCAACTCTGCATGCTTAAAACCCACTGTAAATGCAACACAGCTTAACATGGTGCCAATGTTAGCGTAAATTTAGCAACATGAGTTTTGCCCTAGATCGTTGTAAAGCTGCTATCACCCAACTCCCAGACATTTTATAATGTATTTTTAATGGACATCTTACCTTTAAAGGACTTCAACAATACCTTGATTGCCATTTCAAACCTCAGCCAAGCCAAGAAGGCTCCTTTGAGCACCTCAGCTAATTTTGAACTGTTGGAAAATTTTACTGATATTCCAATTCAGTTTAAGTCATTTATACCAGTATTTTTGAATCGCACAAGCAAAAGTTCTTTGCTCTAGCTTTGGGATCAGCCGGTCTGTTACACCAGCTCAGTATTTTCACCAAGAATTACAGGAAAGTTTTTAGACTCTCAGTTCTATGCTACCCTGTCCTCAGCCAAAAGTTTTCACAGACAGAAGTAACACCCTCTTCAGGCAGAAGGGCTGTAGCACCTCCAAGTGTTAACTGTAGCGACATTGTACATCCTCCCCTTGAAAGAATTTACCAAAAGATGGATTAATAATGAAAACTAAAGACAAGAAAAGCAAAAAAGCCAAAAAGTATTCTGTAACATACTCAGTGATAAGAACACTAAAGCAAAAAAGAACTAATAACAGGTTAGAGAAAGACATTTCAGAAGAAGTTGAAATTAAGTGCTCGAGGCACATCTCATTGCAACAGGCAGGGTCTTACACAGCAACTTGGTGAGGGGGGTAACATGCTACTTTAGTAGACCACTTGCATAACAAACACATCTGAAGTTTCTAGGACAAATCTTTTAGAAGATACTGCATGAAAGCACTTCACTGATTTTAAAATAATTTTAGAAGGTAAATATTCAATAATTGAATGAGCCAAGCATTTGTTTTGCGTAAGACACCAGAGTGCCTGCTTGCATACAACACCTTCAGCTTGAGTGGGCTATAAGCTAGGCATATTCAAATTTTATTTTAAAGAGTCCAAGAGTTCCAGTGCAGCTTTTGACCCAATCTTAACTACAGAGCAGAGACACCTCCAAACAAGACACTCGGTATCTAGGAACACTCTTTTCATCCTGAAATCAGATGCCTGGAACAAAAGTTTCGGTTATATGAGCAGTGCCCAAATCATTTCTTCCTGCCACAAAACGCACACACACAGTGCTTATTTTACTATCAGCCTTCTGAAGAGATTTAAGTAACTACACAACAGGGGAATGGACAGATAAATTCCTGAGACCTATCACAAGTTACACTGGCAGTTCTACCCAGATCATTAGGGCACTCTTCTGCAAACACGATACTCTGCTGAAAAGAGGATTTCTATGGTAAGAGGCATGTTACACTGGAACACAAGCCTCTCACTCCCCAGCACCTTTCTGTTATTAACAGATGCAAGCTCAAGGTTTAAGCCAAAAGTCAGTAATAAGGTCAATAAACGTTCAATTAGGAAAACCTCTACTTCTGTGATCTCTAACCTGGCTTGCATGGTTTCTACCTATGCAGGACAGGAGTAGCAAAACAAACACGAGTGATGTTATCACGCTCCCAGTATAGCATTGTTTTTCTCAGAGCTCCTCCTGCATTACAGAAGCTTTCAACAAGCACACCTTCAAAAATGTAGAAGACTAATGCAAACCAAAACTAGAAACACTATCTCATTGAAATTCACATAAATCTTCACATTAATAGGTAGGAATATAAAGCAATATCTAAATCTACCCCCTTCCCAATGTGCTTGTATCTAGGCTTTATTCCTGACTATGCCACTGACCCAATCTCACCTTTACAATTTTCAGGTTACACCCTCATTATGGATTTCAGAGTCAGAGCTACTAGACCAGGGGTTTCCCATCAGAAACAGCTCATCTTGCTGCTCAGCCACTTTGATACAAGCCTTACTTTACTGATGCAGCATATTCTGTGTAACAACTAAAGAATCCTGACGTGCACATGCACTTCTCCCCATCTTCCTTTTACTCACAGTTGTAAAACTGAGGATGATGAAAGAGTTCATAAAAGCTAAGTAGATTGGGACGTAGAAAGCACTTTCTGAGATAGAATGAATCATAGAAAGACAAATTAGTCTATGCATGATTTCTTTATTCAACTCAAAGCTAATGCTTTGAAAGTGCAGCTTATGGCAGGCAAAAGCTGATGCCAGAGCAATTTATACAGGTTACTCCTTGAACAACTATCACAGCTAGTCTCAATTCAGATAGTACTAGTATCCCTTATAAGCTTCTAAATCTACTCCACTTATTCAACTCTGTATATTGTCAAACTACAAAGCACCACAAATTTTAAAAGCATTTTTTATATTATGATCATCCACACAAAGGGATTAACTGAAGCATAAAAAAAAAATCTTTGCGAATTCAGGACAACAGGAGTCATTTCTCATGCACAAAGCTCCAATCTGCACAGATGTGTATTATTTTTAGAGCACTACATTCCTAAGCCTTACCTCCATCAAAAGTATTTCTCTAAAGCCATACAGCCATCATACTCTTTTGAACTACTTGGAACAACCTCGCTGGCTCAGTCAGGTTTGTCAGAGCACTGTGTTTGTTCCAGCTTCAGCAAGTCTCAAGTACCAATACCTCTATGATCCTGCACTCTCAAAGAGCATCACATTGCATCACACAAAGGACACCAGCTATCAAATCCCTAAACTCAAGCTTCTGGGCTTTTTGTATATTTCCTAATACAGAGTCACATTTTTAACTTACAGGATGAAATCTTTTGAAACACTTTCCAGTTAAAGAAAGTAAAATCACTGTTTTTTCCCCCCACTTCATTTTTACCAATTGATGTTTCTCCATTGGACCAACTTCTTTAGGCAAGCTTTAAGGTGCACGATGAGAGATTAAACAAATGCCTATTTTGATGAAACTAAGGTTAAAGGAAGAAGCAACTACCTATCCAGAAATACAACAAAGCCCAGACATTTAAAAAAAAAAAGTTTGTCCAAATAGCTCCAAGAGTGTTTTCAGCAATTGTTTTGTCTTGTGTTTTTTACCCCTTGCTTTTTTGTTTTTAATTTGATCATCTGTTGACCACTAGTTTCATGCGTAAGAAAAGAGTTTCTCTCCAACTAGCATTAAATCCTTTGAAGATTATATTTCAAGACAACCAAATTTAAAAAGCCAACATTTGTCACACATGCCAGCATTTGTAACATAAAGCCTTCCATTTACTTACTATTTAAAGTTTCTTAACTGCCTATGCAAACAAAGTTGCTGATTTTCTTTTTGGGAAAAGGTTAAATACATGAGAACTTATAGTCCACAATATAGTCCAGCAACAATGCAGGAATTAATAGACTTCAAGACTTTCCAATTACAACTCCAACATGGCTACTGAAATTAAAGCAAGCTGCAATGCCATCCTACAGACTGAGGGTTTTCAGCTCTCCAATGTGAATTTATGTTTGGACATCAGACTGGGGAACTAGAGTTGTAACTCTCCCAACATCTCAATTAAACTAGTGGCTCTTGAATCAAAAGCAGCCAGAGTGAGCAGGGTGAACACACAATCTGAACATATTCTTTTTTAATATACTAAAAGGTTTGGGATACTCTAGTGCAAGCCCTGAGATCAGTTAAGACACTACTTGAAAGAGCACTCTCTTAAAGAGTAACAGAATAACTCGGCTCAATTTTTCTCCTAACCATACCCAAGATGACCACAGAAGTTACCTGGGCATTACAGAACAAGTATATTATTTCAACAAGTTAGTTAAACATGATATTACTTTATCAATATGGAATAGGTACCTGAACTTTTTCTTAAGCATAACATGTTGTTCAATTGAAAGAGCAGACTAAGGCCACAGCAACAAAAAATTACTCTGTCTATGGACCCCTAAGCTGACAACACCTTTGTTAACAAATTACCTCAAGGCAGAAACAGGTTATTGGCCTTCAAGACACAGTAAGAAAGAAATAAGAACGTTTTTCCTAGTAAGAATTTTAACTATACAAGTAGAAGTTTCCATAAGAAGCAGCTCAGTTGTCTGATGAGGAAAAGAAAAGCTGTCTAGAGACAGTTCATCAGCTTCACAGCTCACTTAAACACACCTGGCTAGGAGCTTTTCTGTTTAAAATCTGCTAAATGTAAACATGGCAACAGACTTTTCAAACACTTTTTAGACTCACTGTTTTGTCTCCTAAAGACAAAAACATGAAGACAGAAATCAAATTTGCTCCAGGATGGTCCCAACCCAGCAATGCAAGTGTCAGCACCAGATTTGCAACCGATTCTATACAGAGTGATGTCTGGGCTCCTCTTTCATCATCCAACCAGAATCAACTGTGATACAACCCAGAACTTCAAGGCTATTTCCATTAGGTATTTAAACAACTTACAGAAAAGGTATTGAAGTAATACATCAGACACACAATTATCTCTAACAACTGCTGCTGTTCAGTTTTCGGTATTTGCCATCTGCTGTTCAAACTGGCTAGCGTTTCTCAAACAGTGACTCATGGAGTTCAAAAGAGGCCAAAGTTTAAGAAGCTTAGAACCTACCATACAGAACCACAGCCTCCCAGTATTCCTGTTCTAACAGATGTCATCTTTTTAACAAGTTTGAAAACAAAATGAACAGAAGATGCTGAGCAAGGCAGAGCTAAGGTAATCGCTACTAAAAACACTCCCAAAGAGATAATCAATGCAAAACGAGCGGGCTCGTTGGCTTTAGTTTAACACCACTCCAGGCAGGCAGAGAAAATCGATTTCAAGACCGAGGCAGCGCGCTCTTCCAGAGAGCACAGCCGGAGTTCAGCTTGAAAGCGCAGAAGCCAGAGCCAGCCTCGCAGTGAAAAGCGCCAAGTGCCACCAAAACGCGTTCAGGTGTGCAGGGTAACGCCGAAGCCCTGATGTCTGAGTGCCCCCCCCGCCCGCGGCACCGCTCGCTCGGAGAACACAGCGAGGGACCGTTACAGCGGCGGGAGCGGCCCCCCCGCTGCCCCCGGTCCCCCAGCGGCGGCCCAGCCCGGCAGCACACGCCTGTG
>JAVJGI010000032.1:8951635-8963999 GCA_035590275.1 Ibycter americanus | reverse complement strand
CTCGTGCAGAGCCAAAATGCTCCCTGACGCGGGCGGGGGCGCGCGGGGGCTGCTGGGAGCTGCAGTTCCAGGCGGGAGGGGGCGGCGGCCATTTTGCAGGAGCCCAGGGGCGGCTCGTGAGGGGCGGTTGGGCTCAGGCTTCGGCCGCTGAGTGCCGGATGGCAGCCTGGCCCGTGCTTGTAGGCACAAGGGGTGCCAGAGAAGTGTCTGAGGTGGTTCTGTACGTGTTTATTCGTTGTGGGAGCAAAAGCCGAAGCAAGGTTTGCCTGGCAGCCGGCCGGGTGCGTCCTGAGGCCCGCATGGGGAGTGCTTTCCTTGGAGCTGTGCCCGGGGCCTGGCAGCCTGGCCAAGTCTCCCCCAGCCCCGCAGCTGCCTGCGCAGACCATCCCGGTTTCCATCCCTAGCACTGCCTTCGCTCTACTGGCTGGGGCTATGAGGTGCGCAGGGGGGAATACAGGCCAGGAAGCTGTAAGCGTGATCTTGGCATCTGTGGGTGCCCACCCCCAGCGTGGGACAGAAGAGAGGTGTCTTCCCTGGTACTGGCATGCTTGGGTAGACTGGTAGAAAAACACAACAGTTATCAAAACAACAGGGATTTTTCAGATAGCCAGGCCTAAATGTGTCCATCTGAAGCGTGGCGTTGTAAGGTGGGCTTTCCACTGAGCTATGGTAGTCAAGAAAACCATCCTTGCAGCTTACTCTTGCCAAAAAACCAGCTCAGGATTGGGATTCCCGCTGCAGCAGCATGATCAGCACCACAGCAAGCAGCGACGTGTGCTGCTCCCCCAGCCCACAGGGCATTGCGACAGTCCTGAAAGGCACAGGTGGATTAGTCACTAGCGTGCCACGTTGGAAACATGCATACGTCAGGACTCTGAACAAGGAAGGACAGCTTTGCCCAGAGGGAGGCACAGGAGGGTGTGAATCATGGCAATCCTTGCAGGAGCAGGGCCTTCCCAGGTCATAGCTGCTGTTTTCCCCAGAGGAGTTGTGGCCCCAGCCCCATGAACCAGCCCTTACAGCCATCCAGGGGTACTCCCAAACAGGACAGGGTGTCTGCAGGGCTTAGCTTGGTGCTGACAAGCTGCAGGATGGCGTGACTGGAGTCAGCCACCTGCAGGTAAATGTTCCCAGCCAGCAGTGGAAACCTCTGGAGAGTCTTTATGTCTGTTCTTTTCCTGATTTTTTACTCAGTAATTTTGTGCTTTCGTTAATACTTGGCATCCCCCACCCTTCCGAGAGCTCTGCGTGCCACAGTCAGCAGACAGGCCTGCGTGCCAACACATTGAGGAAAAGAGAAAAGGGAGAAGCTCCAGCTTTGTGCCCCATCTCCACACAGGCTGGGGTTTAAATCCCCCTGGCCAGCAAACCACGGGCTGCCCTGTGACAGAAACAGCCTGTCCTGCAGCGCTCGAGGAAGGGGCTGTTGCAGGAGGATCCCAGGCAGATGCCTGCTATGTCTCTTTGGAAAATAGGGGGATAACAGCACAGGGGGCAGCAAGCTATGGTGCAAAGCAGCACCCGCTGCCCCATACCTTGCAGCTTAACCAGAAGCCTGGCTTGGAGCTGCTGGACGAGGCTGTGACTTGTTAAGTTGAACAGGAGGAAATTCCTGTGCAAGTCACTGGTAGGGTTTGGAAGAAGCCCATGGGATTTAACATGAACCTCTAGCAGAGGAAAACAGACTTGCTAAACCATAGTATGGATTATATCAAGATGAAAGTGGCCAGGAGGATGGCTCTGACAGCAAGCGGCTTGGCTTTGTGTCCTGGGTGCGATGCCTGCTGCAGAGCCCGCTGGCAGCTCTCCCAGTGGGTCAGCGGTGAGCCTGGCTGCCTCAGCACCGCTCACCTCCCTGATCAGGTTCTGTCGCCCCAGGAGCACAGATGACGCAGGAACAACCCAACTGGTTACAGGAGTGAGGCGAGTCCTGAAAAACACTTGAGAAGCTGCTTTGTGGCACCGGCGGGGTGTGAGCCAGCACCTTTGCCATGAGAGTTTCTTCAGCCTTTTGCAGTGCCTGAGCTAAGACATGGCACAGCAGCAGCATGGATCCATGGCTGTGTGGGCACCTCACTGTCCTTGGGACGGTTGTGAGCAGAGATGTGGTATGGAGGGCCCGGCTGTGCTTCCAGGGACCTGCCGCAGGGCCATGCCCAGAGCAGCGTGCGTGGAGAAAGCCTCTGTGCCCAGGGACACGCCTCGGCACCAGCTCTGGGAAGCTGCCTCGGCGGTGGGAATTCTCTGTGGGAGCAACAGCACATGTCCCACACGCAGCTGTTTTAACCACGTCGGAGAGTACCACAAATCTCCCTCTTCAGGGCTGGAGGATGCCGCAGAGAGGCAGGGCAATGCGAGCTTTGGCTGCAGCTGCCTCCCTCTGCCTCCTGCCGGGACATGACCCCCCAGGGAGGCGTGTAGGACTCATCTTCTTCATGGATGCTGCCAGAATTATGGTACCTTCCCTTCTGAGTGAGAGCGGTGTGTTGGCACAGGGAGATGCTGGGCTAGGCGTACACCTGCACACCTGGCGTCCTGCCTCCAACTGGAAGATTCACCCATGCCCAACCTGACCCAGCAGGCAGAGAGCAGCTCTTCATCCCACCAACACAGCCTCAGCCACGAACAGCACATTGGGGATGGCCAGGACCACAGCAGTAGAGAAATCCATTCATGAAGCATTAGAAATTTAAACAACTGCTTTGCTGTCTGCTAGAAGAGCTGGTAAATGTTTATTAACCCATTGCTAAGCATTTCCAGCCAGAGCACTTGTCTCGGCACTGGCAGGCAGCGCTTTGCTCGGGGCCATGCCACAGCGTACTGCGGGGACCGTTTCCATTGTCAGCCTCTGTCGTGCTCCCAGGACAGTAATTCTTCCAGCCTCCTCACCAAGAGCTTTTCCTCAAGAGGAGGGGAAAAGGCTGTGAAGCCGCACTTGCTCAGCCCATGCAGCTGCTCTCGACTGGCACAACTCCTGCATGCCATGTTCCCGTTACCAGCTGAGGATTAATCACATACAGCTTAGAGCAAACACAGCTAAAGAGCTGTTATGGAGGACAGATCATTTCAGGGGAACCATGACAGTGACTGGTCAGGATGCTGGAGAAAAAGCCCCTTTGAGTCAGTCCCCACCAGGTATGAGTGTCCACCAAATGAGCCTGGTGTCATCAGCCAGACAGAGGCTTCGATTCATCACCTCTGACATACCCGCACATACCAGCACTTGCTAAGCTTGTTTCTCAACCGCTGATAAGATGAGCAGTATAATGGTAAAAAAAAGTAAATTACAGATTACCCAGTCTTTCAACTAAAGCCCATAATTAACCCAAAGCCCAATGTACTGTAGGGTTACCTGACAATAAATATTTGCATGGGATTCTCAAAAAGCACTGCATGTTTGCAGCAGGGTTTTGGCTTGCTCTTGGCCAAATCCCAAGATGAGGCGAGCTGGTGTAGTTCCCATGAAGTGTTAGTCACACCGCGGAGCTGAATTCAAGCCAGTGTGTCACCTGATAGTGCACATACCTGCGTCCCCTGGGCGGAGAGGACTCTGCATGCCTGCAGTGTTGATGTGCAGGTGCAGAAGACTGTGAGCATGAAAAGCACAACAGGTCGCGTTGGCAGTGGTACGAGAATCACTCTGCTGACTGCGAATAAAAGCTGGGTCATGGTACTCGACACCCTGGGTAGGAAGAGCTGGAGGCGGCCACCCAAGGGGCACCTTGGTGCAGTGTTTCTGAGTGGGAGGAAAGAAAAGGTGCTGCTGTTTTACCTGCAAACCCTGCACAGCGATGGGGCAATGCTTGTCCATTGCGCTCTAACACTCAAACAGACCCGGCGTGTTGTACAGGCTGTAGAGTATCTCCCACAGATACTGGGGCACCAAGGCCGTGGAGCAATGTTGGACTTCTGGAGAGACACCTGATCCTGGGTTACACCCTGGGCCTTTGTCTTTCAGCACCTTCCAGCATTTGGCTGCTGCAGATGCTAAGCCTTCTCGCCCATTCAGCCCTATCTGCTCTTTACAAAGGCATCTTGTTTTCCCAAGTGTTTGTGGGGTTTTTTTCACATGTGATTTAATTCACACAAACTCCTTCCTCTTCTGACTATTGCTCTTGGCTCCTTACTGTTTAAAATAAAGTAAATCTTTCGTAAGCAGGTTCTGACAACGCAACTTTTGTTCCTTCCAGACACAATTTCCTGTTTGATTTCCTGACCGTTTCTTATTTAGTAAAGGAAAAGCTGTAAACTACAAGATTGCTTCAGAGAGCTTCCTCTGACTTTAGATGAACCGTTAACCACTTACAGGAGAGAATCCAGCAAACGTGTGTAAAACTTTCTTAAAATCCTGAATTTCTTTTATTTCTTCTGCAATTCACACTGGAGAGAAACAAGCNNNGGCCCGGGGGGGGGGGGAGGGCCCGGGGGATTGGAATCATTTCCCTTGCAAAATCAAACAGGAGCAACTCTGCTTCCAGCTGAGCTGAGAATTGCTCTTTTATAACTCAATAAACTCAGAGATACAGGATTTCTGGGAAGGGTGGCTGCAAGGTGTCACCCCTGGGCTGAGGTGGCAGTGGCAGGGACCATTGATGGAGTTTGCACGAGCGATTCTGCTCGTATCACACCTCTGCCTGGCTGGGGCTGCCGCGCTGTCCCGCGAGGAGGGGCCGTGGGTCCTGGATATCCCCCTGCGCGAACTCTGATTCCCGCTCCCAGTCTCCTTTAAAACCCAGGGGACACCACGCCAGGTTGCCAGGCTGTGACCACGGTCCCAGCAACCAGCCGATCAAACTGCAGATACCCACGGGCCAGGTCACCGAAACGCTTGCTCTGCACAGAGCCTCGTTAGGTTTATTTAATGTGGGCCGGCGCGGTGATGTGCGACGGCACCGAGGAGCGGCGGCAGGTCTCCTCTTGGCAAGCAGGGACGATGGCACACAGTGACACTTGGCAGGGGCTGCGTGACCTGGTGTAGCAGAGCAACTGCTCTGATCTCCAGCCAGCCAGCCCCAATCCTGCCTGAAAAAGCCTTGAAATCTGGCACGGGTAGATGGTGGCACAGTTCCACGGCTCCCAAAAGCTCTGATGGAGCCATGCCTAGGACCACCTGCGGCAGGCTCAGACCCCTCGCATGGCCAGGTCTGAAGAGAGATTTCCTCTGCCTGGCTCTGAGCCCCCTCTTCAGTGGCTCAAAACCTGAAAGTCAAAACTTTAAGATGAAGAAAATTAATTGAAATGGGAATTCCACTTTTGAAAACATTTGTATTTGGTTTGCTCATTTCATGTGGCTTCGTTTGAATTTTCACTTTGCCTAGAAATAGGAGATAAAATGACCACTGCAGCAGGGATGCTCAGGTGGGATGCAGCGGGAAGCCGCAGCATCTCCTGGCCCCATTTTGGGACCACAGAGCCCCCACATGACAGAAAACACCCTTTCCCACAGCCAGTGCTTGGGAACGGATGGAAAATGGCTTCAAGGAGAAGGGACCCACTTTCTCCTAGCCTGGCTGGCAGGTGTTCAAGGTACGGCCTTCAGCAGCATCTCAGCTCCATGCCATGACACGGGTGCAGAGGCCACTGCCCGCTGCCAGCCGGACAAGACAACATGGTCGGCAGCCGAGGAGCTGCTCTTGCTATCTCAGGGGGGGCTGATGGAGCAGGTAAAGTCCAAGGGCTGTTGGCAGCTGAGACACAGAGAATCAAAATTAACTCTTGGTTGCATGATGGAAACGCAGTGTGGGACCACGGGCTTCCAGCAGGGAGAACCACTGCGGCGGGCACCTGCAGGTCCCCCCGGTGCTTCCCAGCAGCCACCATCTGAGCCCCCCTGGGAAAAGAAAACACAACTCTCACTACAGAAACCGAGAAACGGCAGAACTTTGTGTTTTGTGTAAAGTTTTTTGGGGGCTTTTTTTTCTGGGAGGACAGCATGGGCTGAAGCTGCCCATAAGCACCGAGGGTGAGCAGAGGGGCTGGGAAAGCACCCAGGTCAGCACAGCGCTGGGCTTCCTCTGTGGCCCCACGCAAACTGAGGCCAAACTAGGCAACGTCGCAGGCGCGTGATCTGGCAGGACGGCACATCTGTGGCTTTCTCAACACAAAACCAAAGCTGAGACATGCGCAGAGGCCCCCCCAGGGCTGGGAGAGCAGTCGGGGCCCTGGGGCAGCAGTGCCAGGAGGGCAGCGCAGCCTGTGCAGGAGCAGCAGCACCTCCGCCAGATGCAGTCTGTAGCAGTAAGAGACAAGGGCTGCCCAGGCAGGGCTCAGCTGCTTCCCTTCCCCTTCTGCCGAGTACTAAAACAAACTAAATTCCCACCTGGCACCATCCCCTCCCTAGCAGATATTTAAAAGTTGGGAGGCGGGTGAGGGGGTGGCCGGTAGCAGGGATTGTCACTCCTTGGGGATGCACATGCTGGCAGGGGGACACGCACGTCCCTGGGCCGGACCCAGGGGACCCTCCTCCCTGTCTTTTGGGGTACAGCAAGATTGTGCTGCAGGGAGAAGCACTGCGTGTGTAAAACGCACCTCAGCCCCAACATCACGCCGCTCTTCGCAGGCACGCAGGCTGCTGCTTGGAGGCTCGGGTTGATGTTCACGGGAAGAGGGCAGGAAGGGCTCCTGGGGTGAACATCTCCTCCGAAACTGCTGTGTTTCCAGGGTGAGGCCATGCTGTGTTTGAAGAAATGCTTCTTTAGGAGTCAAATTGGAAGGTGAGCACAGAGGAGGACCCTTTCGCAGTGCACCAAGCTAAAGCAGAGATTTACAACCTCTTTCGTCATGCCCAATTTTCCCCCAGCTACACCTCCTATAGAAGCCAGCCCATCCACACACACAGTTTCATCAGTATCCCCCTCCCCACCTATTTCTGCCTCTGTTTGCATTTAGCTAAAGAACAAAAATGTCCCCTGGGCAGACAATAAAAACCTCGTCAGGAAACTCCAGATCCCTTCATGACTCTTGCTCCATGTCCCAGAGCTGCAAGGGGAGAGGAGCGGCTGCCACATGAGGCTCAGGGTGATGGAGAGCTGGCACGTGGCTCCAGCACCCACCACCCTGGTTAACAGCTCTCACCAACAGTTCCTTGCTTTTGCCCTCTGGGGATTCGGGTTTTTCAGTGTTTTGCCACCTGCAGCTCTTGATGCCTTTTCACCAGCTGCAGCAGAGCTGGGTCAGCACTCCACATCCCCTCCCCACGCTTCAAAATCAGCGCTAAACAAGGGGGAACGGAGTCGGAAACCACTCAGCAAAGCTTTGTTCTGGAGCCCCAGCGCTGCCGGGTCTCAGGGGCACCCATGTGAACCCGTACGAACCTCCTCACTCCCAAATCTTGAATCTCAGATATTTTTCACCTTCCAGCTTCCATGACGACCCACGCTCAGGTCCCACAGGCTGGTTTTAGTTTTTACCCCCAAGGTCTGGTTTCCTCCCTGCATTCATTAGGGACGTGCCATGTACGGCCAAGGGTTGGGCTGAGCTTACCTGGGCAGCTGAAGTTTGGACTCATCCCACCTCGGAGCACCCTGCAGCTGACAGAGCGCACTGTTGACATCATTTCTGGCTGCAGTTTCCAAGGGATTTTTTTTTTTTTAAGCAGATTAAAATACAAAAACGTTAGTAGGTGACAGCTTGACCTTCATGGAGTTCCCCTACAAAATGGGACTCTACTGACCCACTGCCCCAAAGCTGGCCGGGACCCCAGCCAGGCTGGCTTGTCTCTCTCCCTGGAGCCCAGTGTGGGCGGTGGGGAGGGTGTTTTGCTACGGGGTTTCACCAGTCCGTGCTGACCGCCGGGGAATGCCAGGACCGAGGGAGCTCAGTTTCGCAGCCACCCCAGAGGCTGTGTCTTCCAAAGGTCACGTCCCTGCAAGCGCACGCCTTTCCACACTACATCTCTCCTGCCCCAGCTCCTCAGCCGAGCTACACCGCAGCTTTCCCATCCTTCTCTCCCTGCAACAGGCTCAGCAAATCCCAAACCTCACCCTGGAAGATGCCAGTCCAGCCTGGGCTGCTCAGGCCCAGTCCCAGTGTCCTGGACTGCTCTCCCCAGCCCTGAGCAGCATTGCTGGGTTTCTCCAGCAGCCTCAGTACCTCCTCATCTCAGCTTATTGCCTGGGAGGGTGCTAGTTTCCCCTTTCCCTGGCTGCTCTGCCTCCCTTCCCACCACCCTTGTTCTCACCTGCAAGCACCCACGTCTTGCCCAGCCTGTCCCCCGTGCCCCTAGGATGCTGCCATGAGGGAAAACAGCGACTCACCAGCATTTAGGTCCTCTCTGTCCTGGGCAGGGGCTGTGCACCCAGGAATGCCTCTCATGGGGTCTCCAGCAAGGTCCTGGCTTGTGCCCTAGGGCAGGCTCCTCTCCATAGGGCAGGTTGTGCTCTGGAAATGACTTGCCTGGGACAGGGAGCTCTGACACCAAAACTGGTGACGTCCCCTCCAGGAGCTCCTGGTGCTACCATGTTGTCTGGCCTCAGGATGGAGGCCCACGGGGATCGTGGCACGCTCCCTGCCCTGGCTGCACAGCCAGCACTGCAGCGCGTGGCCAGGGCCAGTGGGGCCTCCTCTGAACCCGAATGGGACAGAGCATCTGCCACCCGAGCTCGCAGGAAGGCCTCCTGGGTGCTGGAAGATGCTACGGCCGGCAGGAGGGCTTGGGGGTCTGGGCAGCTTCAGCTGGGTCTGGTCAGCGAAGCCATGGGCAGGTGCTGTGCCTGAGGGCACCCAGGAGCACCCCTCGGTGGCATGGGCTGCCCATGGCAAGGGTCCCCCTGGGACCAGGACGTGGACCTGGATCAAGGAAATCTGACCTGCACACAGGGAAGGGAGATGCTTGGGAGAGCTGGCGCAGCATTGGACTCGCCCGTGCCCAGGCACATCGCTGTGGGGGAGCCCCGGGCAGTGAGCCCTGCGTGCCCCAGCAGCCCCCAACGGGGCTCAGCCCAGCTTCCAGGCACTGGGCTGGTGTCATCCCGCCCTGGGCTGGGGACTGAATCAAAAAAATCATTCAATAGGTGATGGCAGAAAAGCAGACGCAGCCCATGTCATGGGGCCATTTAAGGCAGGACAGAGTCTCTGGGCATGGAAAAATTCAGCAGCTGGAGCTGCGCCAACCTCCCCTCTGAAACACATTCCTGCGGAGGGAGGGTTCAGCTCCAGGGTCAAAGGGGAAGGCTGGGGGATGGCTTGGCAGAGAAACGAAGCCCAAGCATCCATAGCTGTGCTCACAGGCAGCCCCATCTGTGCCACAGCCCCAGGCCCACAGAGGGACCCAGCTCCGCCGTAGCAGCCTGGGGGACACAGCACAACCCTTGCAGGCACCGTGCGCTGCAGAGGTAGCAAGGACAGAGCCCGCACAGCGAGGCAGGCTGCAAAGCTGCCGGTGCCATTATGGACTTGGTAGCTGGGGCAGCCCTGTCCCCCGCAGGATGACACGGGTGGGATACAGGGGAAAAGCCCCAGCTGAGGGACATGGAGAAGTGCAGGATCCACCCTCATCCATGCAGCCTCAGGCAAGCTCAAACCCTAAGCAGGGTGTGCTGTTTAGTAATTTTGAAGCCTCCTTCTGCAGCACAAGCGATGGTCCCACCTTGAGGAGAGGCAGACACACCTGGAGGCAGCCCCGAGCCAGCAGTGAGGGGTGCAGTGCCCTTGATACTTTGATATTCAAATATCTCCAGTGGAGGTCTAGATCAGTCACAGCTATTTCAGTCCCAGCCTGTCACCTTTTCCAGTTTTCTTTCCAAACAGCTTTAGTAATTCAAACATCAGAACCAGCAGACACTAAACAAATTTGCAGAGGGGTCTCTTTGCAAAGGGCAGGGGACAGCCAAGCCAACAGGTCCTCACCGTACACAGGCTGTAGTGCCATGGCATCCAGCTCCTCATTCCTGCATTTCAGCAGAGGGTCTCAAAGCACTTGCCATCTTATAGCCTCTCCAGAGGCCAGTGGCACTTGGGGACACCTAATCATGAGGTGAGGGAGGTCTTATTGCATGGAATCCAGAGTGGGAATTAAGATGTTCACAAAGGGCTTTTGCATCCTTGACCTTAGCTACTGCTCATCCCTGCCAGGAGAGTCCCGCTGGCCACGTGGCCCCCGGAGGGCTGAGGGGTGACTCCACGGCACACGTTCCCCTCTGACCGGCAGGGATGGAGGGTGATGTGGTGGGTCCTGTGGCAGGTCCCGCTAGGACTGTCATGCAGGCAGGTGAGTCATTCCCCCGCAGGCAAAGTCTGGGCCACCCAGGCAGGGCTGAGCTGCCCTTTGGACTGCAGATGGTATGTTCACACGGTGGCAGAGCACACACTGTCCCCTCCCGTGGGGACACAGTGCCAGCACAGCAGCTGTTTTGTGCTGGAGCCTGGTAGGGTCTCCAGGACACCAAGTGGGTGCCAGACCCTGTGGGTCTCAGCACTGGGTGGGCACTGCCAAGGGTGCGGAGCCAGCGCCAGGGTGACCCCCTTGTCAGCTGGCCGGACTACAGCTGCTGAGCTGGCATCTCCCAGAGGTGCTTTGCTTTGCTGCCGCCATGGTTGGCATCACCCGGTGTGGCTCAGGGATGCTGCGAGTCACCGACCAGCAGCAGTATCCCACCTCTCCCTGCTTCTGAGGGGGATTTTGATGGCTCACAGCAGAGGACTAAGGGGTACCAGGGTTTCCAGATGGACCTGACCACATGGAGGCTGCATCGTGCCCCAGCCCCAGCCCAGCCTACTGTTCCCAGTCCCCAGAGCACCGCGGTTATGCACAAGAGCCCAAAGCCAAGTCAAACCAAACCTTCTGTAACCCACTCGCAGCGAGAGCGCAGTATTGCCCTGCCCGTGGCCATGGGAGGTGGTGTCCCTCCACCGTGGTGGCTGTGGCACTTCTCAGGGCAGCAGGAGGGACGCGCTGCCCTCTGTGCTTTTCTCTTGCACGGCCCAGCTTTACTCTGCGGCTTTGGGAGAACAACATTTCGTTCAAAATCTCCAGTTCCCAGGCCCTGGGCTTCAAGGCAATGCCAGCAATCGCAGGAGCTGGCAGCACTCCCTGTCCCTGTGGGCACTGGCTTGTGCACACGGAGACACAGGCACGGCTCTGTGCGAAGTGTGGGGATGGGGGCTTTTAGGTGGGGCAGCTAAAACCGAGTCCAGCTCCATCCTCAGCTTGGAGGCTGCCAGCTTCTCCCCTTGGCATGGGGTACCTGCACGGGGTGAGCAGCCGCTCCTGCCCTGTGGAGCAAGTGCAATGATATGGGGCTGGGAGGTGGCACTTTTTAGATGTCACTGTGGGGCGGCTCAGCCCGAGGTCCCCCCCTAAGGCACACGGGCAGCGTGGGGGTTACCTGCTGCTCTGCACGCGTCTGGACATGGTGGGGTCCTGCTTGGCGAGTCCCCCGCAGCAGGCGCTGGCTGGCTCCTGCCCGTGTGAAGGGAAACATGTGAAGGCTGCAGGGGGAAAACAACCATCAGCTTTTTCGCCTGCTCCCACCGTGGCAGGACAGCCACAGACGCCCCTTCCCGAAGCACAAACAGGGCAGTGTTCAGGGCTGCTCTGCCCCGGGCTGAGGCCCCTGGGGTGAGGCCAAAGTAAGCATCCCCGCCGCAGCCAGCACCTCTCTGGGGCTGGGAAGGTGCTGACCTGAGCACAAACACACACACACGCTTGGGGAAAACACCTCTTCCCTCTGCGACACCTCCCCTTGTCCCTTTTTGTTCCCCAGCCCGCTGGCTACACACTAGCTCTGTCCCTTTGGTGAGGGGGTGGGCAGCACAGGACGGGGATGCTCCCCGCGCCTCTCGGCCCCAGCTCAGCCACAACTTCTCCTTTTCCTCCTCCTGCTCCGCTTCTTGAGGGTGCCGGCAGGCGCAGGGAGCAGGGCAGGGCTGAGCTGCCAAGCAGGCAGAGCTGCAGGGGAAAGGCACCTGCGCTTGGAGCATCACACCCACATTCCCGACACGGGCGCTGGAGCCTGGTTTGGCCAGAACAGCAGGATCGCTGGGCCAGGGCAGGGTGTGGGGCTTGCGGCACCGGCTGCGGTCCCTCACCGAGCAGCGAGGCTGGACACGCACAGGGATGTCCAAGCACAGAGAGGACCAGACCAAACCCCATGGACCGGCTGTGCCCTTCCTGATGGCCGCTTAAGGATGGCGCATTGGGGCTGCAGGAGGGTCCCCTGGGTGAGCCCTTCGTCACTGTGCACGGGCACAGCTGCTGCCGGCACCACGGCAGGACCCACCAGCCCAGTGCGGGAGCTGGGATTCAGCAGGGAAATCAGTGCAGCTGCATCAACCCTGCAGTATGGCATGTCTGCCAATGTAAAGAATACCTTGGTTTTAGCAGCCTTTTGGGGGAGCGGTGTCACCTGGCAGCGTCAGCAGTGAC
>JAVJGI010000032.1:8926664-8951055 GCA_035590275.1 Ibycter americanus | reverse complement strand
GTCCCTTGCGGCGCGGCGGGGCCCGGCGGCCGGCGCGATGGAGCCGAGCCGCGGGCGGCGGTGGCAGAAGGTGCTGTACGAGCGGCAGCCCTTCCCCGATAACTACGTGGATCAGCGGTTCCTGGAGGAGCTGCGGAAGAACGTGCACGCCCGCCGGTACCGGTACCGGGCCGTCGTCTTCCAGTCGGGAGCGGTGGTGCAGCAGCTGTGCAGCGTCTGCGTCTTCGTGCTGACCTGGTGGTACATGGCCGCCGGGGTGCTGAGCCCGCAGGGGCTGTTCGCGGCGGCCCTGGCCTCCTCCCTGCTGGGCTACGTCCTCTTCGACGCGGTGGATGGCGGGGCCGGGCGCTGGGCCAGCGGGCGGACGCGGTGGGCCGACCTGAAGAGCACGCTGGTGTTCGCCGCCTTCACCTACGGCTTCTCGCCGGTGCTGAAGACGCTGACGGAGTCCATCAGCACGGACACCATCTACGCCATGTCGGCTCTCATGCTCCTCGGTCACCTCATCTTCTTCGACTACGGCGCCAACGCCGCCATCGTCTCCAGCACGCTGTCCCTCAACATGGCCATCTTCGCCTCGGTGTGCCTGGCCTCCCGCCTGCCTCGCTCCCTCCACGCCTTCGTCATGGTCACCTTCGCCATGCAGATCTTCGCCCTCTGGCCCATGCTGCAGAAGAAGCTGAAAGCCCGGACGCCCCGCTGCTATGTGGGGGTGACGGTGCTCTTTGCGCTGGCAGCGCTGGCGGGGCTGGCCACCGTCTCCAGCGTGGGGGCCGTGCTCTTCGCCTCGCTGCTGCTCGCCATCTCCTGCCTCTGCCCTTACTGCCTCATCCGCCTTCAGCTGCTCAAAGACAACATCCACGGGCCATGGGACGAGGCTGAGATCAAGGAGGACCTCTCCAGGTTCCTCATGTAGACCTGGCTGATGGGACCCTCTTCGCTGTGAGCAGCGCAAAGGTCCTTGCTGGCGGACGGCCCTTGGCGGGGGGAGGACACCCGGCCCAATAAAGCCTCTGGCACAGCAACAAGGGCCACGTTTGCGTTACCCTCAGCATCTGTTTCCAGACCTGACCTGCTTGGTTTTGGCGAAGGAAGCCGCTGAACCCCATGAGCGGCTGGCCTGTGCCGCAGCTGGGGGCAGGCGAGTGGGCTGGTGCATTCTCCAGGTATGCAGACCCCTACCCAGGCTTGGGGGTGGGGGCACAGGCTGTGTGTGCATCCCCTGAGCAGCAACGCCACTCAGAAATGCACATCTGCCTCAGATGTGCCCCACGACATGCCTACGGAGGTCCTCAGCCCTAGGGACCTCAGTGTGTGCGATGGGGACTGACAGCACATCCCGGGAGGCCTGGAGGGGAAGGGGGCTGGATGAGGGTCACTGTGGGCAGGGTGGAGGGTGCTGCTGGACCTGTAGGACCAAACATGAGAGCACCTGGGATGGGTGCGGTGCAGAGCCCTGCTCACCTGCACCCTGCTGGCTGCTGATGCCAGAATAGCCTCATGACACTGCCAGACACTGCATTACCCTCAGTCCTTTAGGAGGGGGCGGTGAGGGGGCAAGACCCCTTCCTCCCCTCTCTGACTCCCTCCCAGAGGTGGATCTGGCCTTGCCACAGGGTGAGGAGCTCAGCACAGACACCCGTGGGTGCACCCACTAGCTGGCGAGATACCAGACTGCTGGGACAGTGGCAGGGTCCATGGAGGTCCTGTCTGGCACCGTCTGTCTGGCACCACACTCTGCAACAGAGGGTGCTGCTGGCGAAGAGGTCCTGGGCAAGAGTAGCCAGCCCCGGTACCAGTGCCAGGAGGGCTTCCCCGGCTCTTTCCCTTTCTCTGCTCCCATCTGGGACTGTCCCTCAGCAGCGCAGCCCTGCCCTGGTCACCCCGGGGAGCAGAGCCTGCTGGAGCCAGCACTGCGGGAGAGCAGGGATGCACACACCTGCCCCAGCCCCACCTCACACGGATGCATTTGGCATTACCCAGGTTTTTATGAAACTTCCCTCTTTCGGAAACCCGATGCTGCAGAAGTGCAGCTTTCTGCTTGATATAGCCTGTCCCTTTGAGCGCCGGCGTCTCACCGCAGTGAGCGGGCGCTTGCCGCGCACTCCTTGGGCTTTCTTGGAAATGAGCAGCCCCCAGCGGAGTCCCCAACACCTCCAGTGCTTTGTTACAGCTCTTGCCAAGTGTTAAATGTTGCTGTGGTCGTCATGGTGATCACTACATCTCATTTTGGATTTAATTAAAACCTGTGGAAGTGTAGATCCCGTGCTCCGGTCTCACAGGGAGCACAGAGTAGCCAGATGCTCACAGTCGAGATGACATTTTTTTAGTTCTTTGGAACTGTTTTTTCACAGGGAGGTTTCCCAGAAAGCTGCTCAGCGACCAGGATGTCCCATCTTGCGCTGGGCTAATAACACTGTAACGCTGCCATCCAAAGCCGGTTCACGGAGCCTGTAGGCAGGGCAAGAGTTGAATGTAAATCAAAACTAAATAAAATCTAGCCTGCCTGGTGCCTGTTGCTAATGTCCATCACGGTAGAGGCTACAAGAAAACAGAGTTTCTGCTGCACCCTTTCCCCCAAGGAGAAGTATTTCCCAAAAAATAGTCTTCCCAAATTCAGACTCTCAAAACCAGCTCTGGGTTAGGAAAAGTGCAAACATCAACTACCCAGACATTCCAGGTAGAGACGGGCACAGGCTGCCACCGGCGCCTCAGCCACCGCTGGAATCCAGTGGATCACCTGTGCAGATCCATGGGCTTGGATGGATGCAGCAGGCCCCATCCGCCCAGCTGCAGGCAGGATGCGGGATGTGTCCCGTCCAGCCCGCCACATGCAGTTTCATCCCTGCCCGCAGCCCCAGGTCCCTCCGCTCCACTCAGCTGCTTCCCTTCACCTCCTTCTCAGCCTCCGTCCCTGCCCAGAGATGCCCTGGGGAAAGGCCCAGCCCTCCCCTCAGCCTGCCCGCACCCATACCCTGCTCTCCCTCGCCTGGGAGGTGAAAATATAAAGCCCAGTCCATGGTGTGGATGCACAAAGGGACGTGAAGAAAGGGAAAACGCAAGAGAAAGACGGGGAGAGGAGAGGAGGAGACGCAAGGGCCAGGCAGAGTTGCCATAGGACTTCTCTGACCACCTGAGGGCACATGCTCAGAGATGCTCCTGAAGTTATTTAAGATACTGAATAAATGGCCATTATGATTATGTCTTTGTGCCTGAGGTCAGAATACCCTCTACAGAGCAAAACTTGGCCGCAACTGTGCCCAGCTGAGCAGTAGAGCTGGGTGCCCTGGGAGCATTCGCTACCCGAGTGTATCGTCCTGCGGCTTCCCTGGTGGAGCACACGCTGAGACCAAAGAACCCGGTCCTTCTCAGCTCGTGTGCAACCAGATCCTCAGCAACCAGCTCGAAAGAGTTAAATGTTATTTTGCATTTTGCATTTTTCCAAGTCCGCTGAGATCGAGTACTTTAATGGGACATTTTCTTTCGATTTGAAGCTGGCCAAATGCAAGTAATTGTAAACCGGCTGGGGATAAGCCTTGCTCCTGGGAGAGCCGCTGACACGTGCCGTCTGGAATCTCCATCTACAGCCTCTGCTGCAGGGAAAGGCAAGTGTCAGCCACCCACCCTGTGCTGTCAGGGGCCCACGGCCCTCCCCACATGGGAGAGTGGATCTGGGAAACCTGGGCAGAGTGAAGCTTCAGTCTTTGAGGGTAAGATCTTTATATCTCTTCAATTCCCACATTAATCACTTAGCTTTTCTCAGCTTTATGTTGTGAGAGGCAACAGCAACAACGTGAATGATCAGGAAACCAAAGCAGGATTTGAAAAGCAGCCCAGGGACGCAGAATGCCACCAGCTGGTGCAGCACCCCTAGCCTTATCCGCTGAGCCACAGAACATACGGCGTTGCAGGGTAGAAATAGCACAGACCAGCTTAAACAGTCTCCTCAAAAAGTCATCCCGTGAGCTGATGCTAAAGAACATGCCAAGGTTTCCCAGCACACCAATAACCTTTGGCTTTCTACTTAGGAATTTTTAGGAATAGCTACCAGAAAACTGTGAAGTTCAGAATCCTATTTCCAGCAGTATTTTTTATCAAATACTTCAGAAGAAGGTAAAGATTTCTGTGAAAGGTTTAACACCCTGAAATGCTCCAAGAATTAAGTTTGTGCCTTACAGCTTCATGGATGGAGGTCAGCTGGCAGCTAGGGCAGCAGCAGCTCCTGGTTGGGGTGCTGTAGGTAAGGCCGTAGCAACTAAAACTTCATTTGTTGTGGGTTCATCTGTTGGTACCACGCTGTATCCCAGAGGGAACGCAGTGAGACCTTCGCCCAGTGCAGAACAGTTTTTCGAACAATGTGGAAAAGTAGCAGCTTGTGAACTTCAGCCTGTTCCCATTCCCTCTTACCTGAGAGGTGAAGCATGGCCAGGACCTCCCCAAGAGCCTGCTGGGTGCAAACACCATCCCCTCTGTAGTGGTCCTGAGACTACACAATTCCTGAACTCTGCTGAGGTTTTTTTCACCTGGTACCTGACAGCGACAAGTTCCACAGATGAAAGACGCAGCCAGTCTGAGCTCCCCTCCTGGTCCCCTGCTCTTGGGACAGTTGTGTTCATGGGACTGCTAGGAGCTCCATTTCTCCCTCTTGCCAGGGTGCTGGGAAGCACCTTCCCCATCACTGTACCTCCAGCTCCAGCAATTCCTAGTTTAGCACATGCATTTCAAAGGTCTAGCAGGAATGATTATTTATCTCCCTCTCCCAAGAATTGCTGTACTTGAGGGTTTTTCCCCCTTTTTGCTAATACCATTGCCATTTCTTCTGTTGTACTCTACCAAAAGAATAAGTGAGAAGAAAGAAAAATCTGTGTAAGTCTACAGCTCTCTGGGCTTGTACCCCCTTCTAATTTGAGCGAGCTCCATGTCTGGCATTTACTAGCAGCTCCCTGGGTATATGACAGGTCAGCAGGGACCTAAATCAGCTGGAGGAATTGCCCAAATCCAGCAAAGCTGTGTCAGACCTGGCTTGGACCAGAGCACAGCCTGTGTGTCGTCAGGCCCCTTCCACATACACAACACTGATCTCCTCTGCTCTCCTGCCCCCATCCCCTGAGCAGCACTGCTGCAGCTCCCTCTCACCGTGAAATTCCTACTACAAAGAAATATCTTGTTTGTGCTCCTGGAACACCAGGCTGGAGTCCTGATGCTCCGGTCCGTATCTGTGCAATGTCGTGTGATGCATCTGCGTGGTTTGTGAGATGTCCCTTGTTGGGTTTCATATGAGAAAAAAAAAAAGTCAATAAAAGTCATCAGTTTCCCGTTTTTTTAGACTCGCTCTTCATATACTTCTCTGGCACCCAAAACAAGCACAACTTCTAAATGTTAAACCCCAGATTTTGCCTTTCCCATAGGGACAGACATGTTTGGAATCCCAGAGGTAGCTACTTACAGCTCTTTGAGCTCAGATGCTCCAATGAGGTCAGCTCGCAAGGAATTCAGAGGTTTAGCTTGAAAAAAAATGGTCAGAGCAGCTGTGATTTATTTATAATTGTGCAGATTCATCAGTCTAGAGACTGCTACAATCTTCTCTGACTTTCTGCTCAGCCAGGTGGTGCCTGACGGGCGTTACAGACATATTTTAGGACTCTCTTGTTGTTAAAGGGGCTGGCTATTCTACCTGCTAATGCTAAGCCAGAGGCATTGATATGGAGCAATCCTGGTGGTTAATGAATTCAGAAGCCTTGGTGGAATCCCAGAAGAACGTTCCTCCCTCTACCATGCTGGAGGGTGGGAACGTCCACAGAGCGCCGGCAGTTTCTCACATGGGGTGTAAATGGCTCCATTTGAGAATGAGTGGGTAGACCCCTCAATAGAAAACCAGCACAAGTTCCTTTTGCAGTCATAATTTTTATTTTCTTTAAATCCAGGTTTATTATTAACATCTGAAAATAAAATCTTTCATTTACAAATAGGCTAGTGCAAATTAAAGATAATTTTGGACCAAAAAAAAAACCCCTCCCAAAAAAGACAGATTGCATGTAACAAAAAAGAAATGCGTGTGTTAGGATGATCTTCCTGGAACAGCTGGTGGAGGTCGCCTAGGAAAAAGACAAAAAATAACCCAAAAATCACAGGGAGAGGGGGAGAAGAGATTTAAAACAAAAGGTCAAGACACAGCAAACCAACTCATACACAGAATCGTCTTAACGGGTTAAGAGAAAAAGGCACAGAACATGCACATTAAGGAAAAGAGCAAGAGCAAGATTAGAATCAGCTGGCTATCAGCACAGCCTCGGCTTTCATCCTCACCGCTTCCCATCTGACTTGCTGGCACCAGAGAACTAGGACACTCACAGCACAAGCGTGGAGGTTGCTGGTCAAGGGCTTTCTAATTTTCTTGCAGCAAATAATATCCTCTGGAAGAGCTTTTCCACATGGCCAACCTTAAAATTTGCACTACTATCTGCTTCAAACACTGTTCTTGGAGTAGACCTTTTTTAAGTGAGATTCTGATGAAATGGGGAAGGCTCAAAGAAGATGGCCTATGGGCTGGGCTGGGGCGCCGGGAGGGACGTTGCTGGGAAGGGTTAAAAGCGTGGGTGAGGGCAGTGCAATGAATCTACTGTCAGCCCGAGCAGGAGAGACCCTTGGCAGCCGATGGCCCCGTGCAGTGGTTAGAGAAGAGCGGGTGCTCCTCCCGTCACCCAGCACAGAGCACTCGTGTCGCCCAGCGACGTGCCAGGAACCAGACTCAAAGAGGGGTACGGGACGTACTCCAGCCAGACGGGACACGCGTGACGCTACTGTTCACCACGGGGGAGTGCTCAGGCTGCCTCAGCCACAGCCACTGAACACCATTAAAAAAATAAAAAATCTCGAAACAAGTGAATACAACGGGGATGCTGCTGCCTTGCTCACCCCACCCTTTGCTCCCCCCTTTCCCAAAACCTGTCTAAGGACCAACATAGTGACTGTCGGGCTCAGAGAGAAACATCCTCTCCCATAGGAAGCGGCTGCGCGGCTTGTGCCATACAGACCATCTCCTCCAAGCACCGATTCCAGTTACTTGGCTCGTACTGATCTGGAGGAGGAATTGAGCAACCACGACACCTACACGTTCATACACAAGCACTTTGAGGGAGAAACCCCTTCCACACATAACATATACACGTGCATGTTTTTACTCCAGCTCCTGCTCAGGAGGACTCAGTCTGGCCTTTCTGCTCAGCTCCGAATCTCCCCAAAACATGCTTTCCGCAGCAATGAAATGAATACCAGGTACTGCTTGAAAAACATTCATCCATTTCCCAGCAAAACATCTCTGCAGCACTCCAAGACCCATGCAGGGCAGCAGGCTGAATGCCTCCCATGGGTTCCATCTCCCCCATCTCTGCCTTTAATGGCATCTCCAGTGATCTCAATGCAAGATGCATCTCCAATAAATCCTCACTGCGGTCCCAACAGGGGCGGAGTGCGGCATGCTGAGCTGGTGATGCGAGAGACAGGAGACCACTCATGCACATCCAGAAAGTAATAATAAAAAGCCCATCAAGAGTTACAGTTTATTTCAGGTTCAGAAATGCAGCATAACATTTTTACAGCAGGTGTAATGTGATGCTCAGTAACGACCATGGTTTCAGGAATTGACGTGCTGTGCTCAAAGGTCAACACCAGGAACCATTTACAGATTATGAAACCAAAGGCAGATGTTTTGGCTCACGTGAAGTAGAGCATTAAACATACAGAGCAAAATTCAGAAAGAAATTAAGCATTTGCTTCTTACAAGAAGAAGTCATCGTTTACACCATTCTGGAAAAGTAAAGAGACAGGCAGTAAAGCAAACGGTCGGCAAGACGGGACAAATCATAGATCAAGCAAGAGTGGAGGACTGTCTGGACGGGAGGAGCCATCGGTATCAGCTCGCCTGCAGACAAAGCAAGAGGAGAGACAGGCAGAGTAACATTCATTTACACAGGGGAGCTGCCCTGCTAGAGCCGGGGAGGAGGCTCTGCCTCGGCGAGAGGGACTGTGCCATCAGCACACCAAGCCGCAGGTGCGAGAGGGCTGCTTTCAGTTCAGGAGGTTTGGACTATTTTAAGACAGAAAGACAGAACTAGCCAGTAATCTCAGTATGCTGTATACATGTTGTTTAGTGTAGCTGTCTGCGAGAGAGAGTATAGTATTTTCTATGTTATGCTTTAACACGAGATGCCATAACCTATAATGTATCTCCTTTAATATAATAAATAATCTACTTTTATGAGGCTTATTCAGAAAGTGCAACAAGATCAGCAATAAAATAAACACATATTAACTATGTACACGAGCCTTTTCATTGAACATACAATCTTTTCAATCCTGACACCAGGTCCCTTGAGATTAAAGGCCGAGAGCTATTTACGGCATGCGTGAGCTCCTCAGCTGTTCGCCAGCCACGATGAGGTGAGGTGGAACACGTTCCCCAGGCAGAGGCGCAGCCTTAGCCTCAATGCAATACTAGCTGAGCACCCTCCTGAAACTTAGCTACGTGCATCACCCAGCTCATTACGCACCTCACTAACATCAGAAATCCTGCTGTTGCTTAATGGAGTCTCCACTGCTCCCCGGCAATCTTCTGGGCTTTGCCAGAGGGAATAGATCAAAGGAAAGGAGAGCAACCCGTGCTTCTCCGATCCGGGAGGTCAGGCTTGGCTCAGCCTCCGTGAGGGTGTCTGCAGAGGGGGCAGCGGCCAGTCCCTCCAGCAGATGCGCGGGGTGCTCGTCCTGCTGTCCTTCAGGCATGGAGTGAGTTGTGGCCAAGGCTGCTCCTCCGAGAACAAGGGACGGGAGAGCCACGACTCGGCAGCACCGGGAGCGAGCGGGACGGACCAACCTGCTCCAGGCACCGCAGGGCAGGAGGAAACGGGCTGAGCTTGGGAGAACTACTCGCTCAACGGGAGGTGGCAGTGTCTTGGGAAGCACTTAGCATTTTTCCTAGAAACGACAATTTGATGTAGCTCGTTCTGAAAAGCGTATGTGCAAGAAGTCAGGGGTAAAATCATCAAACCCTGGATCAGTGCTCAAGGTTAGTTATTAACCTGCACACCTAAAAGCGCTGCGTTTCGGGCAGAGGGCCAGGCCGAGATGCGATGTGCAGGGGGATGCAGGGGGAGGGAGGGCAGTGCGGCTGTGTCCCACCGCCTCCCCATCGAGCGCAGGACCAGACGGTGCTGACAGTGGGGCCACAGGCGCCTCGCTGCCACCTCCTCTTTCAGGTAAATCCACCCCTGAGATCTTCATTTACAATCCAGGATTACTGCTGAGAAACACCATTTCTTGGGGGACAGAGTTAAGGACAGCGCTGAATCGTGCTACCTACCTCCTTATGCTCCACAGAAACAGTCGTTAAAGGAAATTAAGGAGTCCCAGGTACAGAGGATTTAAAAACATGTTTTTAGGCCAGGACCTGTGTCATCTAATTGAGGCTCCTGACTTACTGGCATTACCGCCCTCGTCTCTCATGCAGCCACATGGGTCTGAATCACCTTCTGGAGGTGCTGCCTCTTTCCGCTGGACAAAGGGGCTCTTGGATGACAAGGGTGCTTGGGGTACGGTGGGATAAACGCAGACCACGGCCTTGCAACGTCACTGAATATCAAAATCTGGGGTTGAAGTGACTGTCCGTGGCTGAGGCACTAAGCCCAGCTTTCTGCCAGCAGGCAGCTGCCCGTCAGTAGCAGGGTTCTGATAAACTATGTACAGCTTTGCCGGCTAGGCAACAGCAGGGACTACTATAGCCGTTTACAAAAATACATCTAATAGATGCATTGCATGTTACAGCAGAGTGCAACACAGTGGAAAACTGCGTAGAACACAAGAAAAACCATCAAAATATGTCTTTTTTTTTTTTTTTTTTTGGTAGTAAAAATCAGTATGACTGTGGTTGGGTTTGCAACCTTTTTTTTTTTTTTTCCTTGAAAGCTGATTCTGTGCATGTGGTGTTGGAGATCTGGGCCTGTTCTCCCAACACTTAAGCAGTCTTCTGAGATCACCACGATGCCGGTGCTCTGACAAACTCCATCTTCACTGTGCCTCAGATGTTGACCTCTAGGCTCCCCAGGCGTGTGTCACAAGTATGAGGTTGACAGGAAATTAAAGTTAAGCTAACGTACAAATCAAGATGCTTTCCCAAGCTCGTCTCTCTTATGCAAGCTGAAACACGATTTGCTTCAGTGGTGAGCACAACTAATCAGCAGCCTGGGAATACTTAATAGGCTAAATCCCCACTTGTTGTGGCTCTTTGATTGGATTCTTCCTAACCATGGGGTTACAGCATACTAGAGCCCCACATGCAGTCTTAATCAATAAATTTATTAGACTGATTATGCTGAGGGTCTTTGAAACCACCAGTTGCTTTGCCTAGGGATCTGTAACCATAATCAGACTAACAGGAATTCATATTTTCTGAAGAAACAGGGCCAAATTAATCTCTAGTTTAATTCTGTTAACTCAGTACATTTTAAGCTATAAGGGTGACACTGATCCTAAGCGTTTAAAGTGAGGCAATGCAGTTAAGACAGAAGGTTTTTATAATGCATTAATATATAATGTGCAAAACAAGAGGCAGAGAGGACCTCTGCACGTGGGCATCTGCTAAAATAACCCACTGCCAGGATGCGCAGCTGAGCGCTTCTCAGTGCCTAGCTGGATAAAGCGACCCTAATCTGAGGTATGCAGGACTCCCAAGTGATGGAAAGAGAGAATCTTTATATAAGGGGCCCAGTGGAACTTTATCGACTGGTGTGAGCACGTACCTCACATCCAAGCCAGACCCTACCCTTGGAGAGCTCACATACAAACCTCAGCCACAGCTCCGTGAATTGGCTCACATGGTGGGCAGCGGAGCCGTAGCCCATTTACAGCTCTGCATATATCTATATCTGCACCTATAGCTATACCTCCTGTTTCACAAAATGACCAAAAGCAACACCCACTTCTCTGGATCCTGCCGCAAGGTACGTTCATACGTATTGCAAGCACTCACATACCCCCACGGCTCCCCACGAGTGCAGCGGGAGCACGAACAGCAGCAAGCACTAGCAGAGGACAAAGCGAGCTGGCACACGCGGCTCTGCCACGCACCGGCTCTTCAGACCTCTGCCCTCTGACATCCTCGCGGCAGGGTGAGATGGCTCCACGCAAGCAGGGGCACCGCAGCCCGGTCCTCACCCACCACCCAGGCAACATCGTGTGTCAGCTGCCGACGTGGAAATAAAGCAGAACGTGCATTGTCCCATACACACCCTTCTCGTTTAACAACATTCCTTCAAAACTAGACTTCGGATAAGAAGAAATTATAGGAGAAGCAGCCATCCAGCAAGCTTCTTGCAAGAGAGACATGGAAGCGTGGGGCCTTCAGAAGAGCTTGGTAAGAAACCACATTGCTTTTCTTTGCCCAGTTTAGCCATTAAAAGAGAAAATGGGCATAACTGCGTAATTCCAAATTATAGAAAACCTGGAAGGTACAAATAAAAACGAGATTCCTTTCAGATAAGAGGAAAAAAAGAGGCAGACCAAAGCAACACACACACACAGCTGCACAGCAAGGCAAGCGCTCCGTCCGCTGCACAGGGCTGTCAGCACAGCTGCCTGGGTGAAGACGTGTCAGTAAGTTAGCTAACATCAGCTACTGCAAAAGGAAAAGTCAAGGCAGCACAGACCTTCCCAAAACATTTAAGACCTCATAAACAATGCAGAATGGACAGAGAGTATATCAGTAAAATTGGTTACTTGCCTATAGATGTCCATACATGCGACTATACATTGGTTATTGCAACAGTTATCAAGCAATTTGTTTCCACGTATTTGGTTAACAATGAACGACATGCCAGAAGCTTCTTTTAGTCTAACAGGGATGAATCTAACGGACGAATTACAGTGGGCCGAGTAGGTGAAGGGGGTGGTCTTCGACTGGAGAGAAAGAGAGAAGAAACAATAAGCACAAACACTGAGAACAAACTTGGCACCTTTTGCTGTCGCTACGTGAACATGCACATGCTCCTAAACACAACCACCTTTTTTCCACGTACACTGAAGTACGACAGCCCTAAGCATCCACAACAAGAAAGCGATGGCTTTGCCACATGCCTACCATGCCTTAGCCCTCTCGTGCATCACACAGCTCTTCTCTCTGGTCCACAGCCTGGGTATTCCCCAAACAGAGTCACCTCCTTGTGCCCCGGACACCATCAGGGGAGGATCGTTATTCCTGCTTTTGCAGGGGTCAGCCCCAGCCCGGAGAGCCACCGAGCAGGCTGACAGGCAGGTTTCCCAGTGGCTAGCTGGATTCGGGAAGACAGCCTGCAGCAACTTCAGCTGCTCTTTGCAGAAGCGGAAAAACCTGACGCAGTCTGGCCAACTGCAGCCACGCCGATGTGCCCCAGCAGAGGCACAAACTTCAAACTTTATGTCAGTGGTCAGTTATGAAAATGCTGTCTGTGGCTATGGCCTCTGGATTCATTCATTTACCACTAATGCATTCCGCTATTAACTTCAGTAGCTGCTAAGGGAGTCCCAGATTTTTTGGGGAAGGCTTACGGGTCTTTATTCCCCTGTTTCAAACGGCTGATTCAGCACAGGCTCCTGCACACTGCCAGCCCCTGCGTTTCAATTCGGACTGTGTCACCGTCTGATCAGAGGCAGCAGTGCAAGGGGTAGCAGCAGTGCCATCCTCCTGCACGTCCAGGCTGAGCAGGGACAGTCCTGGCTGAGACCTTCCCCTCCCTCGCTTCGTCCCAGGACGGCACACCGACTCTGACGGAGTTGTAGACAGATTCTCTCCAGCAGCTATGTAATCACCTTTTACATTTCTGTGTGTATTTAGGGTACGTGAGTCATAGCAGTGCTGTGCAGAGGTAACTCCCATCAGCTTACTTAAACGAAAAATTCTTGTTTTGTTAATGCTCCATTCTGTCTGGGCTAAAGCACCCCACTGCTGAGCAAAGCCTGTGCAGAACCTGTGATGACAACACCTGTCTGGCCTCCAGCCCCGCTGCCAGCTCAGACTGGCGCTGCCTTGTGCTGTATAAATACACGGCAGAGCCTGTTTCTCACAGCCAGCCTGCCCCCTTAGCGATGCAGCACCCTCCAGCCGGGTTTTGTTGCTGCAGTGATCCCTACCCGTCTCTTGCACAGTGTTTTTGCTCCCTGTTTTCTTTAACGGGCAGTCCCAGCTCTCTCTTTACTCCTTCACCCAGCCCAGATCACCGTGAGAGCACAGGGATGCTCCGAGGTCTGAGCGTGGTGAGGAGCCGGGGGCCCTTCAGCGCCCACCCAGCTTCAGCAGCCTTCGTTAACGGGCAGGACAAATTGCACAGCCCTCTCTCACGCCGCCCTCCACCTGCAAAAGTAGGACAGATCCTGCCTGTGAAGAAGATTACAAAGAGGCAACGTGTCTCATTCTGTTAAAGCTAAACCGCAGATTAAAAGAATGTAACAATGTGTTAATTTTCTTTGAACTGGAAATAATATATGAGACAAATTTACACTTGACAAAAAAAAAAGCGCCTTGCTTGGCTCAAACTGTATCTGGTATGACAGTATTCTCTTTTGGTGAATAAACGAGTATTTTAATCCCTAACATGCAACAAATACAAAATACGCCAACTGAAGCGATCAAGTAAATCAACAAGCTAAAAAAAATAGGCAAAGTATAATTTCTTCATGGTGTATTTTTCTTACAGAAAAAATGTTACTGTGTTAACTATTGTTTCTTGTGTTGCTCCAGTGTAGGTCTTCTGGACCCATTTCCAAAATTTGTAGTTTCATAAAGAACCACTTCTAAGGCTCTGCATTTCTGCTGGGTTGCATTAAATTATTCCTTTGTTGAAATGCCTCACATTGCATTGTTTAGCGCTTACTGAAAACATCGTATCATGTGTATACAATTTACAAACAAGGGAAAATGCATACAGCTGTCTTCATATCAAATTTAAAAGATACAAGCCCAAGCATGCATTTTTATACCAGGTTGAACGCAGCACGCTGGATTCAAATAATGTAATTTAGCCACATTGCTATTTAGCCCAGCAGGATCAGAAACTGGAGAGCACAGCGGGAGGATTTCCTGGACATAATCAGTCAAACCAAACCTGAACCAAGATGAGGTCTGAGCCCCGTTCCCTCCTTGGAGCAGAGCTGGTATCACACTCTGATCATTATTTTGAATTTTCACTCCAGCCCAGTCCAGACCTGAGCGGCAGAAGCCCCCAGCAGACTCTGGTTCCCACTGCAGCGCACGGCTCCAGGGGGACGCCGATGCCCCCAGGGGAGCCCTCTCCAAGGGGGAGCTGCTGCCACGGCGAGGACCCTGCCACCTCTCCCCTGCCCCACGCCCTCAGCAAGGGGACCCCCAGCCCACGCTCTCCATCCCCCCCTTCCCCCTTCACGCCAGGAATGCCTCCCGGTGGAGATGCATGTGTGTATCTGGGATGTTCTGCAGATAGACATTTGTGTGTGTCTTCCCAACGGGTACAGGCAGGGATGTACACGAGGGATGGGCAGACCTCTCCTTGGCTCCAGCCCCTCTCCTCTGCCCCCCCGAGGGGTGCTGCCTGGCTCCCCTGCAGTCACTCAGGGCTTCCTTCCCGCTCCATAACCCAGCACACCAGGACGAGGGTGGTGGGACCCCCACCTGGAGATCAGAGGTGCCTTCCAGAGGAGCGGCAGATGTTTGGGAAAAGGCAGCACTTGGGAAAAAACCTGCAAAAGCACCGTTCACCCCCAGCCCTGCTGCTGACAGCCCCCCTGGGCCGCCTCCGTTCCCTGTGCCGGTAACGCAGGGAGGGGGGCCATGCTCGAGCAAGGCACGGGGGTCCAGCTCGGGGGAGAGCCCTCACCCTCGCAAGCCACCCATTAACTGGTACAAGCCCAGGCTCAAGTCCAGGTGAAGGGAAGGACAAGCCCAGACATCACCTGTCACTACATTTCCCTGTCAAGGTGATAAGTCGTTCCGTGACCATTTTTACACTGGGAGTAGGCATTCAGACCTTTTCCCCCCCTTACAGGAATCTCAATCCCAGAGCCAGAAGAAGCCAAGCTGCTCGCCTCCCACCCTTCCTTACGCCTGGAGCCACGGCTGGTAGCGCCAGCGCTGCACCACGGAGGGGTGCGGGAGCCCGGGCACCCAACCCAGCACCCCGAGAGCACCCATCCGGCAGCCCGCACTGCCCCGCTCCTCGCGGATCTGCTCCCACCGTCCCCTCTGTCCCGGGCACCTCCGAAAAGCGCAGGTCTGCGGGAAGCCTAGCGTGATTTCGGCACCCATCGCATTGTGAGAAAAAGAGAAAGAGATAACGGAGCGGTGCCCGAGCCTCCGACGGCAGGTAACTCGGGGGGCCGGGCAGGGAGCCGGCGCGCAGAGCGGCAGGGGGAGCTCCAGCCTGCCTCTGGACACCAGCGAGGGGAAACCAGAGCAAAGCCCACCTCCCCCAGACCCCTCGGCCGCTCGAGCTGCCACGGCAGCGAGGAAGTATGTGACTAAGCCCAATTAAATGTTTAGTCTGCGGCCAACAGATGATAGCGGTAAGAGACAGCGTGGACGGCGTTTTCGGCGCGTTATCGGCCCAACTGACAGCCCGGGGGTGCACTGGGGGTGCTGAGCTGTTCCCAGCTCCCAGTTCATAGAAAGCTCCTTAGAAACATGCCACTGCTGCGGTCATCCCAATTTGCTTATCGTCTCCGACGTTTCAGCTGGGTTTTCCCAGTTTTGGGGCCAGGTCCCACTGCCTGGCCCCTTTAATGGGCTGCTCGGTCTGGGGTGTGTGTGGGGGTTTGGTTTGGTTTGTTGTTTTTTTTTAAAAAAAAAAAAAAAAGGGAAACAGTGTTTGTAAAAGTTAGTGCTAAAGGGGCAGGGGATCATAGGTCCCCAGGGTTGAGTAAACGAGTCTGCAGAAAGAATCAGTTCTTCTAACTAGCTCACATTAAGCAGACATAAAGAATTTACCAATGAAAACTGTGGACTAAGTATGTATTTAATAACTCCCTGATGTTGCTGCAGAGACTCCCCCTTTGAAGAGCTCAGTGGGGTTTTGAACAGAGGGTAACTCTTACCCCCGTGCAAAACCTTTCTTTAAAAAAGGAAAAGTTTTCCATTTATTTTTAACCTAAGCAGCACCCCCCGTTTTCCCAGTTTTAAAAGAACTCCTAAAAGCTTCAGCTAGGCAAATGCAGAGCAAAAGAAACTAAATAAAGCAAGTCTAGACTTAAAATTCGATCAGAAACATATGGGAGCTCTTCGAGCCTTTGCCTTTTGAGAAGTGCTATCGCTCCCCACACCGAGTCCACAAAATGTGCTGTCAGGAAGGCATGGCTGCAATTACCATGGGGGGCCCCGCGCACAGGAGATGGCTTCTCTCCTCAGAGCACAGCTAAACTACTTCTAAAGAAAAGGCTTTCATTTCCACTTACATTTTACATTCTCATTCGCTCGTGACCACCAGAGAACACTTGTGGAAGGCATACACATAACTAGATTTTACAATACATCCTATAGATCTGAAATTGTAAACAAAAGCCCATTATTCTCTTCCTTTTCCGTGATCTTGGTTTCCCTATAACGCAGCCCCCTCGGAGTTCCCTGATACGTGACATCGTCTTCGCAGAATTTAATGAGCAAATACTTAAACAAAGTCTCTAAGCGGCTTTAAGTCTGACCACAGGCAAATTTTATTTTAGGGGACAATACCAATCTGCACGTCAGTCATACAATAAGAGGACAAAAGAGCGACTGGCTTCAGGTGAGGAATAAATACACTTTCTCATTCGGGTGACAATTTAGAGAGACTAAGTCGCTTGCTCTTGGGATCGTTAAAATGCCTTGACTAATTTTATTTTCCTGTTTCCCTGTTTCGGTAAGATCCTGAGACACGCACACAGCTTAGCCCCTACTTTTCCTGGTTCTTATACCAACCTTTCTAACTTCCGTATGGTACCTTCCCACCTCCATCAGCCTCTGGATTTGGAAGAAAATCCAAACCAGAAGTGAAACTACACTAACCATCGTGGTTGAAGAACAGAGGGAAGACGTGGCCTGATCAGTCTATGGTCCATGCACACACTGAAACCTCCTTCTGGCCCACAGCAGATGCAGCACGGCTACTGCGGAATCTCCCGGATATCGCCGCAGGGCAAAGCACCGTGAGTGGAAGAGGGAAAACCAAGAGGAGAAAAGGCACGTGATACTAGTGACAGAGGTCGTATGAAAGTAGGAAAAGCAGAAAAGGGATGATGACGTTAAGAGGAGTAAAGCAGGAATCATGGACAAGAATCAGGAGGAGACGATGGTTACGAGAGACATGAGGAACAGCACTCAGCAGTGGTGAAAGGAAAGAGTAGTTGGGGAACATCTGCACGAGATGGTCCCTCACCCCCACCTAACAGCCCAAGAGAGCTTAAAGTTCTCAGAGTTGTTTTTGCACTGGAAGATGCCACTTTGTCAGCCATGACGTGTCTCTGGTAAGCACGCCCATGGGGCTGCTGTCGGTGGGCAGGTCAAGAAGGGAAGCGCTGAAGCGGCCAGCACGGCATTGAGGATGCCTGCTGCTTCTGAAGCAGCCCCCCGGCTGCACAGGTTCGTGTGGGGCTCCCCAAAAGCACAGAGGGCGTGCTGCCACTGCCCTGCCACACAGCTCAGCTACGCGTACAGCTCAGCCTCGCTCCTCCAGGGGACCCAGCTGCGCAATGTCCTGTTAGCGGAAGAATTTTTGTGTGAAGTGGAAGCAAGTTAAAGTTGTTAGATTGTGCTGTTTTATCGGATACCTATTTCTTTTAAGTGAAAGAAACAAAAAAGAAAAGAGTGCATAGGAAGAATGTGTCCTTCCACTAGCCACCATTACACTGCAGCAAAATAAATCTCCATTAATTCAAATGCTAACACTGTTCCAAAGCATTAGGTTTACCGAGGCTCCGCTGTGCATGATTTAACTTAATACAGATACTCCTTCCAGAAGCCAAGAGGTTCAAAATATGATGCTCCACTAGATTAATTTATCATTTGCAACTTAAGCTACGTTTTATATATGACCATCATAAATTAACATCTATCACACATGCATACAAATATGTTTGTATGTTTATGTGGATGTTGCATTTTTGAATTAGTCATTTCAGGGAATTAATGTGACATATGGAAAACTCAGCTTGAATAAACTAAAAAAATAATTCAATGGAGCGACCAAGAAAGATGGTTACTCTTAACAAACTGTGTGTTCTTGTTTGCCCTTTAGCAGGGAACATGTCAAGTAAGCAAGTGTGCAACCCATTAGTGGAGGACTGTCCCAGCCTTTCAGAAATCCCAGATCAGGATGGTCCAGAGGATCAAAACTGCCCGTGGAAGAAGAGAGGAGTGCTGTGATACATTCCGAATGCTTCTTTACCTTCCTCTGTCCACGAAGGATGACAACAGAAGGGCCACCAAATCAGCAGGAGGAACATCTCATCTTTGCCTAGCAGCTCAAGTCTGATGTACTGGTCTGTGTTTAGCCATACCGTTCAGCATCAGCGTGCACAAGCCATGTACCCGTTCTCTGAACACTGCATCTGCTTCTGCCCACTCTCTTCTTCCGACTCGCCTTTGACCTTCCTCTGCCTTTTTGCCTCTCTCCTCTTTACTCACCTTGGCACAAGAAAGGCAGCAAACATCCTGCTGTCACCTCCTGCTGCAGCCGCACCTCTTCTTGTCCGTGGTGACAACTAACATGATTATCAGTGTCACTGTTGTTAATGTAGCCACTGAGTCCTCTCATTCACTACCGGTCCAATACAGCCTGCAGGGGACAGGAGTTTGAAGGAGAGCCTTTCAAGATGCCTGCAGGTTCAGGAAGTTCAAATCATCACTGCTCTCTCTGTATTTGCTGTCACACGTTTTCATTTCTAGCATAAGGCAGGCTAGAAATGCACTGGCTATTCTGCCCACTCTTTTGGACAAGGCAAGAAATTTCCTGCTAAACACCCTTGCTCCAATCCTGCATAGCCTTCATGGCAGCTGTCATTAAATTACTCTGATATTAAGTAATTACTGGGACAAAACACATCTTCAGGTTCCTGTATTTCTGGCAAACAACATTTGCTATTGTTTGACTCTACTTTCCTTTTTCAGAGACGCTAAAAATAAAACCCACTTCCTTCTGCTAACAGTATCTTGAGACAGAAAAGGCTAAGGAAGCACACACACACGCAAAAAAAGCTTCTGCTGAAAATACCTAACAGAATACATTGCTTACTCCTTCCGTTCACCAGCTGACACTCCCAAAGCAGGCTGCCACTGGGTTTGAGGACTGCACTCACAACACCATCTTTATCCCAGAATCACTTCTTTCAGCTCTTTGCAGGTTCCTTCTTTTTCTGTCTTCCTCTCTCTTGCATCATTTTTACTTACCCTTCCCCATCACATGGGACTGGCCTTCGCTAAGAGTAACGAAGAACCGCTTCCCAGCCCGATCCTCTTTGCTGAACTTGGAAAGTAACTGGCAACAGTCCCAATCAAACGGATCTCTCCTAGTTCACCTCCTTTTAAAAACAATTTTTTTCTTGAATAAGGCAGGAACAAGTAGCTCAGAAACCATACTAAAGACGATCAAAACCACCTGAGATACAATAAATAAGATCAAACCTAAGCTCCACGTAGAACAAGTGACTCTTCAGAGATATTCGTTCAACTGTCGTGGCGTACTGCCCACCAGAAAATTCCTAGACCGCTGAAGATATGGAGAGCCTGCCTCTGGCTGATGGAGATGCTGATAGAGGTCTGAGTCATTGGCAGCGGGTACAATACCTAGGCTGCAATGTCTGACATCCCATGAGCTTTGTGTTACTTGATCTTCAAGACAGTCACCTGGAGGAGAGGTATATGAAGGAGGGCAGCGAACAAAATCCTATTGCCAGTCTAGGAGGAAGCCACCCCTCCAGGGGCAGCAGGCAGGGAAGATCGGTATTGCAGAACTATAATGAAACCGCAGGAGTTGCTGTACTGTGGTATTTTGCATGCTTTTAACACCTGCTGTGACCTCTCTTCTGGCCAACCCCTCCAACATTTATCTTTGTTCAGAATGCTGCTGCTTTCATTGCTTTGGAAGCTGCAGGATGACCGATGGCCACAGGTAAGATAACCAGTATTCCTCAATTGCTTTTGTGCATGGCACTATGGCTACTAAGTATGGCAGTATGGCTACTAAGTATGACCGTATGGCTACTACACGACTACCTAAGTGGTGTAGCTGGTGTTTCTAATGGTTGTCACAGCCACTGACACCAGGCTGCTGTTAAGAGAGATTGCCAAATGCTGCATCTGATGGTTCAAAAACCATCTGAAAAACTTTTAAAGGAAACAGAAATGCAAGGAGCAGGAGATAGTTTCACAAAGGTGGCAGGGAAGGGGTAAGCTGGAAAGAAACCCAGATGAGACGGTGAGAAGGAAAGGAGGGAATATGTGGGGAAGGGAGACAAATGTACCAGGCAGGAAAGCAAGTGAAGGGAGAAGGTGAAAGAGGAAGCAAACAGGATGGTCAGGACAGGGACAGCGGGGGAAGGGCAGAAAAAAGGAAAACCAAAATAGTGATAAAGATGCCAGTGGAGGAGTGGGAAAAGCAGAGCTCCTTTCTAAGAGATAAGGAGAAATAAATGGAGTCTCCTGCCTGAAGCGGCCAGCAGCGAAAGGAACATATTACTGGGTGTGCATTTCAACAAGAAATGTAAATCAGACCGGTAACAAATTACACAGGGGTGCCTTCCCCCGGGGCAGCAATCACAGAAAGAATAACCCATGTTCTTATAGGTCTGGTGATTTTGGGGTCCTTGGACAGGCAGAATTGGAAACATACTGAGTAGGGAAGAGCTGTCTCTCCTCCTGTGATGGGCTCTGGCTTCGCATCACCCGTGTAGCCGTCTGTTCTTTTGATCACAGGCATGAAATGCAGAATCAAATTGTTATTCTTTGGTTTTCTTTTTCCCCTGAAATTCAGCAGGATTTTGAAATCTCTCCATATAGCACTCTTGTCTCTTGGCTTGCACGAAACACTCCTAATTGCTGATTATACTTGTTGAATATAACCTTCACTGAAGGCCCATTCCAAGAGGACAAACGGACGCTACTGCCAGCCGGAGCTGTGCTCTTCCACCTGGCTGTTCAGGCTGAGATCACCCAGCTCAGCACGTAAATGCTTTAAGGTGGGCACTCATTCATCCTGCCAGGAGAGTTTGATGCAATGGTGTTTGATTATTATTCATATCCCATTTAAAAATATACTAGTAAGCTTTTAAGGCTGCAAGGTCAAACTTTCAGCTGAGATTCCCAGGATGAGGCAGGATAACCCTCCTGGCCTTACATGCCTGTGCACTACGACAGGTTTTAATCAGAGGATCATGTGCAATTTTTGCAAGGGATCCCCTTGTTGTTCAAGGTGCAGGGTTAGCCATTACATTAAATCTTTCCAAAGAACCTTAATCTAAGTAAGAAAACTTACTTGATGGTTGATATTTGGCAATCAAAGAGCTGAGTATGGAAACGCCAGGCAGCGATGCTTTCTGCAGCGCTACTGAAAATTTCTAACTGTAATTACTGTCCAGTATAAGTACTTTTTTGTGCCGGGTTAGCAGAAATACATAATGATGGCTTACAGCATAGATTAGTTACAAACACAACAGGTCATGTAATTAGCCTCAGTGGCACAATAAAACGTAGCTGCATAGCAGCCATCACACCTTCCATGCTGGCTGGCGGAGGGTTGAAGTAAATTGTCGGGAGAGGATGGGACTGCTCATGAACAGCACAGCATGATTTCTCCCCCCGCGGCTTCTTTCATGCTTAAAGGCCACCTCAGCCCCCAGGGACCAAGTGCCGGCGTGCCTGAGGGTGACACATGTGTGCTTAAGGGCATTTATGTTCCTGCCTGCTTGAGTGGATGGTCCAGCCCTTCATGACCCCAGGGTTCCACATCGAGTGGGGGCACGTATGTTTTTGTGGCAAAGCCAGTAAATCCCCAGCGCTTCACTGCGAAAGCCTCCGTGAATCCACGGTAGCACCATGGAGCAGGACACGGAGAGAAAAGGGGAGCACCATCCCACCCCACTAACACCAGGGCAATGCTGCCAGGAGAAAAACATTTCCAGTTCAACTGTTCTCTGTGTGACAAAGCTGCGATTCCCATTCAGGACATTTAAAAGCCATAAATCAAAGCATCTGCAGCAGAACAAGGACTGATCGAGATCAGGCATTCCAAACACACACCATGGTAAGCTGAAGTGGCTCTAGTGCCTGCCTAAAGCCATCGTACCAAAGCCACGCACAGCTGCATTTTCTTTCAAAATACTACTGCAGTCTTTTAAGAGAGAGGGGGAAAAAAATCTAAATTCTGGCAGCGGGGAATATTTCACAAATCATATATGCTTTGGCATCCAGCCCTTCAAGCCAGGGGCCTTTCCTCACAGGCTTTGCTGGGAGAGATCCACCCACCTCAAGTGGGATTAATTAAAAGAGGCATGTATCATGCAAATAGTTTCTGTTTCCTTACAGAAATATTCAGAGCACATAACCCAAACCAGCTTTAGAATCAGAGCGCAGCGAGGAAGAAAATTATTTCCTGCTCCCCTCACCCTTTTCCTTTCTCTGTACAGTAAGCGAGGACCAGTGAGAAAATGCCGAGAGCTCACCACGTCTGCACAACTCCTTTGATTAAATGCTAATGACATGGAGGAAAAAGGGCTTTTTTAAAGGCAGGGGCTGTATCTCACTATAAGGTGCCCAGTTCTCCAAAGCAAACGTGTGGTCAGCCGCTCGTTGGAAAAGGACGGTCCAAGCCTTACCCCTGAAAATGATCGTTTTCTCTTACGGCAGGACTGGAGAAAATAGAAAGCTTGTGCTTCTTCAGCATGTCAGGGTTTTCAGCTTCACATGACGCTGACAGGGCTACAACAAAAAGCTCCTTCGGACAGCGAGATGAACTTTAAAAATACAGCTTTCCTCTCAGGGAGCTGAACTATTGCCCTAGATAGGAGAGATCCTGACACCTCAAGGAATCATCGTGGAAAATCCTGGTGGGGCAGTCAGAGCGCAGAGCCCCAGCTCACGAATAAGTCACAGAGAAAGCTCAAGTTTCCACAAGAACTCTTCCTCAAAACTATTTTGTTTTCCCTTTTAATATCTCAGACCTATTTTCTGAATCAATTTCCTATGATCCTGCGAAGGCTGTTATTAAAACCAGACCGCGCGTAGCAGAAATTCCAGGGCTCAAAAGCACCGTTTAATAGGCACAGGAGCCGGCCACACCGTCCCCCTCAGGTGATTTCCCCTGCAGCCCCTTCCCTGGGATTTCCTCTCTCTGAGTTTAGTCAGCAGGAGAAACCTGAAGTTTCAGCAAAACGGCAAACCCTTCCTTCATTCTTAAGCAGCTGAGATTTTATTTTTTTTTTTTTTAATGTCTGAGGCTTTCATAGCTCTAAAAAAAAGAGAACTAGGATCCAGTCCAGAAGATGTGTATTGCAGATATTTTTTCCACAAATATGTCAGGCAGTCATACATTCAATTATATACCCAGCTACAGCATTTTAAAATCACTGACCTCCTTTTATCAGCCATCACTTTGCCGGCCACCAGTGGCAGTTCCGAACTGAGCTGCTTGCCAGCTGCTTCCCCAAGTGTCTTTTGTGCGCTAGAAAATTCCTTTCTGGTCTCTATCCCACCTACCACTTCAGCATCAAAAAGATGACCATCAGCCACGCTCTGGGCAAGCCACCTCAGGACAGCAGCGCTCATGCACAGTCACAGCCAGGCAGGACGGAGGGGACATGCTCATGGCAAGGCGAGATGCCAGGGAGCTATGGTTCTCTCCAGCAGTACAACTGACAAAACGCTGGACCTCATTTCTGTGTCTGGTATGTGATTTATTCCCCGATGGCACAGGGGATGCGCTGGGGCCGGTGCCCTTCAGCCCAGTGCCGGGCTCTCCCAGCGAGGGGATGCTGCTGGGACCCCCCCGTCTCAGCGCCAAGCCTGGTACCCAGAAAGGCAATGGTGGGTTTGCCCCCGCAGTCCCACGGCAAGCCACGGGACAGCCACGAAGGTGAACGAGTGCATTGCATGGTTGGGCACTGATGTAACAATGCCCTTTTCAGAGCAAATATAAAAAAATACTTCATTCCTTTGATAGGCCTCATTTATTCTTCATATTATAAAGGGTCAATGCGTTAGAAACGCTGAGCCTCAAACTGAAGTTACTGACAACTACAACAGATCTCAACTATTTAAAAGACAGGTTTTCTCCAAAAATTCTCTTCTTGATTACTGTATTTAAAATTGAAAATGTGCACATTTGCTTTTTGTTTCTAATTAACTGGCTTTTTTTTTTTTTTTTTTTTTTGCAAA
>JAVJGI010000032.1:8902063-8926564 GCA_035590275.1 Ibycter americanus | reverse complement strand
AAATAATTTTAGACTCCCTTAATAACTGGGTTTTTTTTTTTTTTTTTTTTTTTTGCAAACTGTGACTAATTTGAATGTAACAGTTAATTTATTAAAAATGGAGAAACCCCTTTGCTCCAACATTGGCTAATCGGCCCATGCCTCTCAGAATTTAGGAAGTTATTGAAGACCTCAGCAAAAGAGGCTTTCATATATATATAAAAATATATGAGTGATTACATGTCTTATGTCATTGTGAAAATACATATTTAGGACATTTCATTCATATAACTTACATAAAAAAGCAGTTAATGCCACAAAGAATTATAAAATGTGGAAAGCTACTTTAGGAAGTACTGATAAATGCAAAGCCCTGGAAAGGAAGGGAAACGACGTGGCGATGAAAATCCTGTTCCTTAACTAATTGTTTCGTACTATATGATCTACACTGTTAGCCAACTATGGACTGTTTTCAACTGGCTGTAAATTACTTGCCTTGTGGAATAAGAACCAGATCCTATCAGTTTGCTCCACTGGTTCTACAAGGATGGCTCTTGCTCTCTCCCAGAAAAGCCATTACTTCTGGTGAGGACTCAGAAGTGGGTCGGTGTGCCCCTGCCCCTCTTCTGACCGGAGACAGGTGACTTCTCTCTGTGTGAACCCCTACACGGCACAGCACACAAGCAGAACAGGGGTTCTTAATATAAAAAAATCTAGTGTCTTCAAACTGATGGACCCGAATTTTTTTTTTTCCCCCCAGGAAAAAACTTGTCTTTTCAAAAAGTCGTATTTGTGCTAAAAATATGTTCCTTAAAATGCCTCTGACCCTCTGCAGGGGATGCCCGGCTTTGCTTTCTTACGAGACATCCTCCTCAACAGCACCTGACCTTCCCACACCGTGCAGAATCTGTCTGTTATGCTAGAGGGAGAGAACCATGCCCAGCACCAGGAAGATCAGACACCTTACCTTGGGACGCTGGGAGGAGCCCGGGTCGGCCGGGAGGGAACCTGGGGGGGTCCTCCAAGGGCTTCACCACCGCTGGGAAAGGGAGGCAGTGGTCCTGGGCGGAACGGGACCGGGGGAGCCCCTGACTGAGGGCCTGGAGATGGGATTGCAGGAGCAGGTCCTCGGCCAGATAAAGGTCTGGTCGGGGGATTGTTTAATGTAGGTCTCCTCTGCGTGGAGGGACTCGGCGGGGGTGACCTAGTGAAATATCAGAGATTTAAGAAGTTCAATAAGGTTGGTTTTGTGGGTTTGGTGTTTTGTTTTAATTTAAAATAAAATAAATTATTTTTTAAACCAAATTTAAAACCTTTGTTATGCCTATGACAATTGTTTTTTCTCGGCATTTTCCTTTGCTGTCAGTGTCAGAGCATCACACACATTTAAACGTCACACCTTTCCCACAGACAGCATGGTCTGCAACAGTCAGAAATGAACATACAAGCAAAAAGGTAAACGTGATGGATTTTAGTATTAGAGTTCTAATAACGTTCTGTTAAATGGATTTTCTAGGACACAGAGCCTGAGATACTGAATTATTATAACAGCTTGCCAGAAGAGGCTTTGTGGGTGCATAACTGGGCGACAGAAGCGGCTGCCATCTGAAGCATCAGGCAAGCTGTAAATCCACCGGATGGGCTGCTACCAGGCAAATATTCCGTGTGGTGCTCACATACGTATCCACAGAACATGTATGTGTGGGAAAATGTTTTGATTTCCTTCACGAATGTCATTAAAGACCTGGAGGAGTATCTGCCCAGAAAGACAGGCAGGGGGGGAGCCAGCGATGCTGGCAATGTCTGCCCATCCTAAATTTCGCTGCAATATGGATTTGAGGATCCTTACCTGCGGGCCTGCTGAAGCCAAGAATCATCTACAGGAGGGGGTGCAGGGGTTGAGACAGTGCTGGTGCTAATGTCGCCGATGATCGCTAGGGCTTCCTTCAGGGCTTGGTACATGCGGAGCATTTCATCTCGCCTCTGCGCCTGTTCAGCCGACTCCTCCATTAGAGTGTTTTGGTCCTCGGAAGAATACAAGTGAGCCAGGAGCTCTGCGTTGATAAATTCTTTTACCTGTTTCATCAGAAAAAAAAAAAAAAAACCAACACACCACACACCAAACAAATAAACAAAAAACCCTATTGAAAATACAGTACTGAACAAGCACAGCGTGAGATCCACGGAACCAGGAGATATCTCGGTTTCATCAGTTTCTCCTGCTACCTTACATCAGTTCTGCTGGTCACGCAGTTTGTGCTGGGTCAGCTCAGGGAGTACAAAGCGCTGAACCCTGAGCTGGCGGTGCAGCAGCCTGAGGTCTCGCTGTGTGGCCCAAGCGAAGGCTGGCACGTGCGGCTGGGCAGAGCAGCTGGAAAAGGACGGGCTGAACCTTTCAGCAGCTGCCCGCACACGATTACGAAGCCGCATTCCAAGACAACGATCCACATGCCAGGCTGAGATGGGTTTGTGCGGTCGCTCCGCTGCGCTGCGGCTTTTTTTTGGTCTGTCTTTGAAACACTGGGTAAGGCTGGAGTAACGCTGGGCTGCGTCTCTGAGGTGACACCTATGTTTACAGCTGATTTCAAACAGGCTTCCCACAGCTCCCAGGAGCCAGCGGGCATTTTGGTTCAATTCTAAATGCCTGATGGAGAGGTAAATGGCAGCCATGAGCCACACCATCAGACACTAAGTTACCCCAGGAATGGGAATTTTCAGGTTTTATAACATCTCTGTCAATTACTTCCTTAGCGACCATTTACCCTACTGTAGATGGTGTCTTTCATCTCCAACAATTTTCTCAGATTCTAAATACCCCATCCACACACACCCGAGGTGAAGGGAGAAGTCTCCCAGCAATCTAGTGTACTCTATTGATTTCCAGCTATGTCTGCCCTGGTGATGGAACCCTGACCCACATTAAGAGAGAGAAAAAGCCACAGGTACTTCGATTAAACAAGACTGTGGTAAACAGACCAACTGCTGACCTACTAAATCCTGGCGGTTGAGACTTTCGTTGCTGTTCTGATCTCCCTCTCATCTGGCTTTTTGCTCTACAAAGCTTTTTCAAGCTGGAGATACTGACGGTGATAGATTCCCAAGACTCTGATTACACAAACCCAAGCTCCCTTTGCCCAGGGGTTTGTGCTGGTTTAGTACATTGATTTAAATCCTGACAGGTAGGCTAAGGTGATGTTTATGTTCGGACAAGGTCAGTAAGAGCAGGCAAACTGCACGGGCATGGGACCCTTTATGGTCACCTAGCAATGAAAAAAAGGCGGCTGGGACAGACCTTGCAGGGAAACAAAACCATATTGCCTGGGCTTGGCTGTCATTTCCCATTCACGTATGACAGGAGATGCACAAATTCTTAGCAAAGCCTGCAAAAATTTTCCATGAGTCTCATGCTGTTTTCCAGTAGATGGTACTGATCAAGAGCCAGAGTACACTACTTTCCCCATGACTGCCAAAAACTCCACATTAAAAACAGATATCACAGTTAAACAGCATCACATTCTACTCAATGAAATGAACATTTTAATGGCATCACTTCAAAAAAAGAAGAAGAAGAAGTCCTAAAATTAGATTAAGGCCAGAGCTGATTGTAAAAGCATTGTTAAACCACAAATATCTGTTTGAAAAAAATCAGCCTGTGACAATTATCATGAGAGATCCCTGTTTGCCACTAGCAGGAGACTTGAGTAACTCCCTGAACCCTTCTGGAAGGGGAGGACAGCTGCCTTAAGGATGGTTCTTGGATCAGGCTCCTGCCTCCTGCCATGGGACGCACCGTGCTAGACAGAGGAAGACCTTCCACAACAGCCACTTTCTCCAGCTTGGAAAAGGAAAGGAAAGTGACACTTACTCACACCTTTGCTCCTTTCTAGAAAACAGAAAGACTCACAGGAATGTTTGAAAACACTTTCCTTCACAGACATCAGACCCGCAGTCAAAGCGGCAAAAGACCCATGGCAAGCATCCGAAACGCCAACGCCACAATGCTCGCCCCGTCGCTTCAACGTGGGGTACGACGGGCTTGCGAGCCCACCCATCAGCAGGCAGACCACGACACCCAGCACGGCCTCCAATGCACACACAAACCATTCCTTAATGCTGTTTGCTACGAACAACTACTTTGGAGTTTTTCTGCTCAGCTGAGCTTAGTATCAGCACTGCTTGCGGAGGACACGCTGTCTACCGTAAGACCACCCCTCGTGTATAATCTGCGATACCCCGGCACGAGGAAATACAAGTCTGAAACATGTGTTTTGTTTGTGCATGTTTGAGTTGCTAATGGTAATCCAATGCAGTTTTGTGTGGTAAATGTATTTTCTTTTAAGGTAATCAGCATCCACCCTGAGGGAAGAATGAGGGACGCATCTGGAATGCAACGATCCGGGCTCAGGCCTCAGAACGTGCTCAGGGACAGCATCTAATTATTCCTTGTGCACTGAGTTTGAATCCGATACTTCCCTCGAATTGTCAGTGCTCATTTACAGGCCCACAAAGTGGAAAGGAGGTTCTAGGAGGACTTGGGAGGTTACAATTGTCATGGAAACAAACTCCTTGGGATCCATTTGTTTCCAGAGTTTTGGAAGCCACATGATGGTGCAGCAGAAAGTACAGAATATGCTCATTAAGGGGGGGAGAGAGGGTGTTTCCCTGAACTCCTGGTGGATGAGTTGGACATCTGAAGGCTCCAAGGAACACAGACACACAATTGAACAGGACCCACCTTCCCTCACAGCTCCACCGCTCTCCAGGCCTCTGCACAACCTTTTGGCATGGCTCAGCAGTCTCCATTTAAGCATTTCTTTCTCTTTTCAATAGCACCGTTTTAAAAAAAAATTGGTATTTTAGCTATCATTTTTAATGTGGTATCTTACTGCCTATGTTGCACAGAAACAAGTGCATTAATGCTTCTAGTCTCAATCTTGACGGTCCTTTCAGGTGCTTTGATTCTTTGCCACAGATTTACACTCTAGGATCGAGGTGTAGGTCTTAGCTCACTCGCAAGCCCAAGCACGGCTATGGACCAGGAGGTCACCTGAAAGGTAGATGATATTTCCAGTGTGTCGGTTCTGTGTGCCACGGTCAGCCAGCACAGCAGACCTTACCAATGTAACTAACGGCCGATGGGACTGAAAGTACAAAATTCTGCTTCTGAGTAAAGCACACACTTCAGAGACCCTTAAACTATTCCATATGAGGAGGTGAGTGGCAGAAATTTAATGTAAACTTTCAAAAGGCACTGCTCACCAAACTCTGCAGTTTATGAAATGAGAGCTAAACCCCAGCTCTTTCAAAAGGCACTGAAGTCGAGCTAAGTCAAAGCAGCAAGTTGCCAGCTGTGATGTGGGAAGAGCAGAGGACATGCTCACCCTGTAAACTCTAGAGCATGGCTTATTTCAGGAAAAAAAGGGCAGTTGCATCGTTCCCGTGCTCTTTTGTAAAAACTCATCCACGACTACAGCATCACTTGGAGCCTGACTCCCCTAAACCTAAAGTTAATGGGATATCTCTTGCCCTCATGCAGAAATCGTATTATAGGTACCAGGCAACCGCATTGAGGATTCCTGCCTGACCACCTAACTCGTCAGCGCAACGCAAATTCCCCACGGCTAATGAAATCCATCAGACGAAGGCTAGAGGTGGCTCCGAGTCAAAAGTAAATGCTACCTTCTAACCGGATTTGCCTTCTAGCAAATTGTATTTGTAAAGACTGGTTGGTTTGATGCCCTCATAGAAAAGGTGCTGCTGCCCACAACCAACAGGAGCTGTGCTCTCCGTTATTAATTTATATGGCAGCAGTGGCACTAATATTAAGCTCAGTCAACCAGGCACGTTCAGAACTGCCAGGAAGCAAAGGCTGAGGTTCTAGTGCAGTGGAAGAACAACAGTATCTCAAAGTCATTCCTTTAGCCAAATAATCTTCAGATCAAAGACACACACACACATGAAATCAACTAACCACATCTGCTTATCTAAACAACAGTATCCGAGGCTCCTAGATTTATTCCTTGAAAATGGTAACATGAAAACAGAAAGAAACTCGAATAAAATAAGAACTGCTTTAAGAAACCGTGACGGAGGGCTACAGATTGAAAAATGAAGGCACAACTTTGCTCTGCTGCTCTCACAAAGTGCCTAGATGGAGCCCCCACCTCCCTTCTCCTGTTATACCAAAAGCAAGGCGGGGGAGGGGAGGGGGGGAAGAAAAAGGTTTACCTTTAAATCATAACTTACATTCTGATTAAGATGTAAATTAATTAAATCTTTAGCATTTTGGAATAAGCACTCCAGTCAGGATGCCAGCCTTTGGGAAGGCTGCAGAACTTCCTACTACTATGGAAGACTGGAATATTCTAAGAGCGTGCCGTGTACGGGAGCGTGTTCTTCTCTTCAGTACGTGCTGCTGCTGTTCTTATATTCAAGAGGTGTGTTTGAGAGTAGGAGATCTGACAGACACGTTAAAATAATTCAGAACTCTGGCTGCTACTTACATTATTGATCATCAGATGCATGATTGTTTTTGGTATCAAATCTCGGATACACTTGTTGATAATAGACATGTAGGAGTCCACAAGATTCCGAATTGTCTCCACCTGTCTCTCCAGCTGGGGGTCCATTGAAAAGTTGTCTGCTTGGCCATTCTCATCGCTTTCAGTCTACACAGAAGAAAAAATGAGAAAAGTCAAGTCTTTCAGGCTGCAGTAAACTGGAAATATATTGGGGAAAACCCCTGGACTTAAACTGCAGCAATCCAGCAATGTAACTCATACAACGAATGTCTGGAGGTTAAAATATGGAGTACTGGCCTGTTCAACATTAGTGCTTAGCGTCATGAAATTTGGACCTTTTAAGATTAATGCAGTATGAGTTGCAAGACCTTTTTCACAAAGTACGTTATGTATTTCCACAGAAAATTATGATTTTATATTAGAGAAACTTTTCAGAGACATATGGCAGTAAATGAAGACCCAAGAAACTCTCTCCGATCACTTATGCAGTACTTATTACCGAATCTTTTACCCTTCGGATTCAGCCAGCTTGACCCACGCGAGCAAGCAGCATCGCGAGTCTGGATTTTGAATTTTACCCTCCTACGTGTAAAAAACTTCCTTTTTATTTAAGGCTGACTCAGTTGCGACAAATCTTACAGTTCAGCCTCCAACTTGTTAGATGTGAATAGCACCTATATAAACAAAGGATTTACGAAGGATAACAGCAGAAGCATCGTTGGTGCCAGTGCTCAAGGCTCAGCATAACATAGGCTGGATTATATATTAGAGGTCTCTTTTTCATTGCGCAGAAAAAAACCTCCCTTGTATGTAAACAGCTGACCTAATTAAAGAAAATACCAGGAACTTTAACTGGAAGCTAAAAGGTATGTACTTTGCTTTGGTCTGGCCTGTATAAATATAAGAAAACCTAAAAAAAGAATAGTAAGACTTCTGGTGAAAATCAAAGTGCTTGCTGAGGCTCAAAGATGCCAAAAGAATGGAATTTCAACCTGGGAAGCACCAAGTTCTTTCCCCAGACTCTAACATACAATATTTCTCCTCAAAAACGACTGCCAAAGCCATATTAGCATGAACTATAAAATCTAAATCTGTTCTGTTGGTACCTAGAAGCGTAACACGAAAAAACAGAAAGTACTTGCAAAAAGCAAAAACCCCAATAACAAGAACTAGTTACACACCAGCCTGGCCCCGCCAGCACAACTCCATGCACAGCACAGTGTTCAGCTAAGATTTGCACATCACTAGTGCTTTACAATTCCCGGAGCAGTTGGAATCAGCAGCTAACCCATTAGTGAAAGGCCATGAGAGCTACATATGCAAATATGTCACCAAAGAGGCTTCTCCCTGCGTGAAATGCATCCTTGCTGGGCCAAAGAGAGACTCGGAATTCCATCTCCCAAGGCGGGCTCTGCTTCTGCCCAGGCAGCATCGGCAGGTAGACCGCTTCGGATTTACTCCTCGTCAACTATGGTGTGGTCAGCCCAGCCTAAATGAAATGGCGATGGTTGTGATTTGTTAAGAAATAAGTTCCCATGTAGCATTTACAAACAAAACTAGATGTTTGTAAAAGAAGTTTCAAAAGTTCAGATGGTTTTTCATCACAGACGAATTACTGAAAAACCAGCTAATCTGTAAAAATAATTAGCAGTGCTTCCTAAAAACCTTGGGACTGCGGAGGACACTGAAAGAACTTGATGAAAACAGTGTTTTCAATTCTGTAACACCAGTAGACACACTACCCTATAAACCTTAATCATTTTGTTCATAAACTGCGCATGCCAAAAAGTCACAGCATGCGGATTATTTTCCTTAGCCTCCATGTCTGAAAAGAAATGAACTGTAATTTTCCCTGTGAAATACCAAATAAATGGAAAATCATACATCTATCATATATCCCCAGATTTTAGCCAAGTAACTGCAAACCAAAAAAATGCTCCCTTTGCAGTTCCCCTGCCTTTGACTTCTATTCTCTTCCTTTTCTTCTTTGCTGTCTTTATAAAGTGCAGTTTGTCAATGTTATTTATTTTTTTTCTTTTCTTTTTTTTTTTTCTTCACTATTTAAATTACAGATTGCAGTAAGATTCTTAGCTGGCTAAGCAGCAAAGTGACAGATGTTTATCATTATCCTCATCAGGAGAATGTAAAGTAAAAATAGTAATTTGTCTCTGATCTTTAAGGCAAAGGGTAATAGTCTCTTGTTTGAAACTGTAACAGAGCTGACTTCATACTGTTGATTTATTTTCTCTGAAATCAAAAAAGATCAATCTTTCATGAGTTTACAGTAATTTATTATGAAAGCTCCTGGCCATAGTATTCTTAATGATCTGATGTCTCAACTGAAGGCTTTTCATGCCAGAAACCATCTTGTTTGCATCGCATCATGCTCATGGCAATCTGCTCCTAACAGATCCCTGTGCCCTCCAGCGCACCTACAAGCATCATCAGGCTTTCTGCCGGGTGCATCTGAGAGCAGCACCTGAAAGTAGAGCTGCCCGGTAAAGCCGGGCATCGCAGCAAGGCAGAGGTTAACCAGACCCTATTCCAGCCCCGTGTCGTGCCAGCAGAATGGCTGGTTTCCTCACCGAGCATCACGGTGGCTCCAGCTTGGGTGCCAGCCAGCCCCCAGCCCGAGTCCGTGCCACCCGGCGCTCTAGAAAGGCTCTTGTGAGTCTGTTGCAATGAACAAACCCAAAGCAGAACACGTAAGAAACCCCACTCTGACCGCTGTCGAACAGAACGTTCATGCTGAACAGAAAAGGAGAACGAAGAAAGTGGAAACAGGTTCCTGCACCTCCCTTCCCAACAGCCAAGGCAGCCACGGTCCCCTTCCAGTGCTCCCCGTCCTCGAGCCAGAGCTTGCTACTTCCAATAGCAAGTGTTAAGTGACAGCATGTGAACATGGGCTAAGTTTTTGTTCGGTTGACTCTTGCTTAATACTGCTATGAACTGTCAACAGGGATGGAATATTATTACTTCAAACACACACAACTGCAGCTACTTGAGGGACTTTTGTAAGCCCCCAACAAAGACACTATGGAAGAACCTAGAGTGCTAAAATCCAGGTAAAGAAAATCAGATTCTTCTTGGAAAACTCAAATTCAGAATATCTGATGAAAATACACCAAAGCTACAGAAAAGCAATAGGTGACAAAACCAGGGATGATGGGAAGGTAACATGGAAGCCAGGATGTTCCTTCCGTTTATATACACATACGCATCGCCACAGAGGTCAGGTCCTTCCCTTCTGCTTTCTCTGTGCTTTAGAGGAATGGAAATAATATCAATTCCTTGCGCTCTGCAGGGGTCCCGCCTGTCCTTCGTAAGCTGCTTTGTGATCCCTGCGTGGGAAGGTGCTAGCGAAACACCAAGTACGCACCATCGCTCCTCTTCTGCCTTCCCTGCCTTTCAGTACCTTCCTCACACGAACCTATTAAGGATTAACTAAAGCGTCATACAAGAGAAGACTAAACAACTGCATGCCAAATCCAAACCACTTAAGTTTGTGGGAATTTTACTGCTGGCTGCAGTGGGAATAGGATTTCACCCTACGCATGCATTTCTACCGGAAAAGTTATTGGTCTTCTGAAGACTGTAAACTCTCCACCGCAGCAGGATGGATTTAGCGTGGTACAAAGGGAGGTAGGCACGAGGAATTGTGTGCAATCCAGAAAAATGAAAAAAAAAAAAAAAAAAAAAGGAATAGTACCTCCAAATATCAGGATCATAATTTTCCTGATTGTGGGAACTATAAGCATGTTCAAGAGTGTCCAATAAAATAATTCAGGAAAAGTGATTCCTTTTGAAATTCACAGCAACACTGGGTAACATACTGAAAAGAGTTCTGAGCCGGCCACACAGAGAGCGCAATACTCCTAATTTCCATGATTTCATTACATTCAGGGCAGCTGCCAGCATATTTAAGAATGTCTTGTATAACATTCCTGATGTCAGTTCCAAGAAGGAGCATTTGTCTAGCATTTTCATTAAAGCAGTGTATCAACCAATTTTCTGTAATCAAAAAGGCATTCTGTTAAAAAACGACTGGGAGGAAGCACGCTGGAAGGTGACTGATGAAAGGGTAAAAGTCAAAGCAGCAGCGAAGCGATGCTCTGTATGCTAAGAAGTCAGTCCATGGCTGCAGAAAGAAACGAATCATTTAAAAGCTGCTTACAGATCTTTAATTTACAGATGTGAGCTCGCAACAACCACTACCACCTGAAAATTAATTATTCCCTCCAGATCGTATTTATGTTTTAATTCACAGCTGCTGAAGATATAATCTATTTAATCTCTTCCTGTCCAAGTCAGGTTTTTCTCTGATGCACCAACGCTCAGCACATTGCAGTTGTCCTGAACCCCCCTGCTTTTTCCTACATCTTGTTCTTGATATTCCCTCTTCCCTGCAGCTTGATGCGTTATGCGTAATTTCGCTAAGATACTCCCAGCCGTACACAGCGTGCCTGCTGCCAGAGGACTGCTGAAACCACACGATGGCTTCACACAGCGAGCTTTTCTTACTGGAAAGGAACCACAAGTAAATGACAATACATTACTTTTGTGTATTTACAACAAAGCAAGCAGCAGAAAAAGAACATTTCCCGGGTAGCTTGGAAGCTGTCCTTTTCCCTCACAGAGGGTGACTTTGCCACTCTCTTCCATGCTTTCAGCATCTCCTGACTTTGTACTGCTGTTGCCTTTCCCGAGCCACCCACAGGATGCCCCTTGCAGCTACTACCCTTTCATCAGCAGCCTCGAACCGCTCTGCGCAGAGGCTGTGACCTGGCCTTCCCCTGCGCGATCCCTCTCGCTTCATAACCACCTAGAAGAAAGACACAGCCTAGCTCAAACTAATCTGCAAAAGTATTTAACTCTGGATTAGCTTAGATGATTGCCTGCTCAGATTCTTCTCTGCGGTTACAGACACGGGACGGTGCAAACCATTAGCTAAAAGAGTCTACCGAATCCACGCATGGCTCCCCAGATATTTACACAGCTTTAACGAGCCCAAACATTCACAATCCGTGTTGGCCTCTCGCTGCCTTCTTCAATCCAGGAGCTGCTTCGGCACTATGAGCCTGAAAGACACGATGCATTACCAGAGCTCCAACACATTTGGAGTTACTTTTGCCTTACGGTTTTTAACAGGTTGACAACTAATCACATCAAATCAACGCAATCTTCTTCCAGAGCAGGGATTCCGATACTTACGGGTAATGTCACTTACCCTACACACAATCTCAAGTGACATTGTCATTAAGGGAAGCATGCCCTCCCTGCCTCACTGGTTGGATGCTCGTTTCCATAGAAAAGCTGTCCATGGCTCGCTGTCCAACTGGAAAACTCTTATCAAGGGGACTTCTATACGGGCTGTATTTTCTAATGTGTTTATTAACGCCTTAAATGCTCAGGATGGTGGATTACAGCCTGCGATGATTACATTTACAAATGAGAAGAAAGTGGAAGGGGATGTGACTACATTAGATGACAGGACCAGCATTTACAACAATCTGGAAAAACAGTTTAAAAATCCAGATGAAATTCATTATGAATAGAAAATATTTGACTTGGGCAGGAATAAATCAGTTATAAGGGTACAGCATGAGAATGGCCGCGGAAGGAGCAGTTCGGCAGAACAGGAACTTGCCTGCAGTGCCATACAAACAGAGTATTAGCCAACAACGCCTTGCCAGCAGGAAACCAGTACAAGAACCATGCGCCCAGTTCTGGTTATCACACTACCAGAAACTTGTGGCACATTTTGAGAGTGTTCAGAGGAAACCATTGCAGATGATGTTCAGGGCTCTGTAAAATATTATCTGAAAGGAAAAGCTGAGATCAGTTGGGACTGATGAGTTCAAAAGAAACCAGCTGTGGCAGGGGAGAGATGAGTGTCTTTGCAGCTAAGAAAAGATGTCAAATGAATATTTGGAAAGTGTCACATGGCAAGAGCAGTGAAGCACAGAAATAGATGGACTAGGAAAGTTGCAGAGTCTCCTCCAAAGATTAGACCAACATCCCTCAGAAATGGTCTAGGTACAGAGAACCTGCCTTGAAGCAGGGGAAAGGACCAGACAACCCCCTGCAGCCCTTCCATCCAGTGGGTGATGCTGGGTGCAAAGCAGCCTGAAATTATGAAAAATTTGCAGAAAACTGCAACAAAAAAAGGTGTTTCTGAAAATAATAAGAATAAAAAAGACAGTATCTTCTACTTTTCTTTTTGTTCTATGCAAAAATGAAATAAAAAATAAAACACTGCTGTGAATAGCCATCTCCCCTCAAAGAATCTGTACTCCAATTTCACCATGTGCTGCCATGTACATCTCTCACACAAAGGACTTTTACATAACCCTCCCTGCGCTGCACGTTTTGATTCGGGGCCAACAGCTGCTCCACGCCTTTCAGAACAGACTGCTGGACAAGCAAAAGCAGAAAGAGGCTGGCATAAGGAAAACAGCACCTTTGTTTATAAAACAAATACTACTTTGGAATTTGCAAACTTTTCAGTCAAAGAATTTCCTTGTCATAACAACACGTGAAGTGTCCCATACTTATAAGAGCACATTAGAAAAAAAAAAATCTAGGATGTGACACACTATTGGCGTGATATTTGCCATTATTGCAGTGTAGGAGGAGGTCAATGGATATTGGGAAGTCTCAAATAGTGGTGAGTTACCCTGGAATCCAAGTCACGATGGTGAAGACTCAAAGCATGATGATTAGCCCAGATGATGTTCAGGCCAAAACTTCTTGTGCGTTTATTACCAAATGCATGAAGCACATTTCCAGAGACAACAGCCTGAGCCAGCAGTGGGCATTAACAGCGAAGGGAACAGGCTCATTTGCTGTGAGAGGAGGTAATCAATGGGTGGAGGTATCGACTGGACACCCCAGGATTAAAGCTACTGGCTGGGGTATGCAGTTCCCCAAAGAAGGAAAACAAAGAGAAGTCTTGGAGCTTCTACCAAAGACAATGAAACTGGAAAGCAGGAGAATTAGTCATCCACAATACTGATCAGAGAAGTATTAAAGAGTCATCGCAAACACTGAAATAACACCTTGCCTTTCATCTCTGTTATTTACCTCCTTACCAAAACCATTTTTCTCAAGAATCGTTGGCAGAACTGATCACTAGTGAAGACTTTTACTTAGCAATAACAACGTAGGAGAGGGTCGCTAACAAAATTGTCCTTATTCCAGCAACAGTGCACAAGGCTTGGCTGAAGGATGCCTTTAGGGACACGGAATTGTCCTAGTTTATGAGATTCAAATGGGGCAAGGAAGTGCTGAGTGCATGGACAGTGGCTTGGTGAAGGCAAATCTTGGAAAATGCGTTGCCCAAGATTACACGTCTGTGTGTGTGACACGAGTTGCACGTTTTTCACAGAATGTGATCATTTTAGAGGCAGGCACTCAGGAGAAAGAATAAAAACTGCAATTCTGTTTTTTCTAGATCCTGTACTGAACTCCTCCTATTCCATGGTCCCCCTCCACCTCTCGCAGCCGAGATGGTAACTTTTGAGTACTTACCAGCCTGGTTCAAAGAGGTGTGAGTAGGGGAGGAGCAGGGCAGGGTGCGTACGTGTGCCCGCGGGGAGGAACCGGCACGGAGGCGGCTGCGCAGTGGGGGAGCTCTGTAAAGCATCCAGCGCCGGGGCGTCATAAATTACAGCCCTGTCTTTTATTTTTAGTTGATCTAATGCGATGTGTCACCTATAACTGCACTCTTTTCCATAATTAATGATGTCTAGGAAAATATTCTGAAATTCTCCTCTGATAAGCACCCAGACAAACTTGATGTTTCCTCTCCGAGACGCATAAGAGGACGTTAAACTGTTTTCACCCCCACATCCCTCGAGCCATGAGAAGTACCAGATCCGTCTCTGCTGGGCCAGACTAAGCCCTGGTTCACCACAAACTCAGTGCAGGACCGACAAATGATCTCCACAGTAAATGATGCAAATAAGAAATGTCAGCATGTTCCAAAATTCCTCACTTAATCTTATTGCCAGTTGTATAGTCTGGATAATCAGTAAATAAATCCATCTAACTTTGCTCAAATCCTTAGGGGCTGAATACACAGAGAGCACTTTCTAATTCATTCTCATTAACCTTCCCAGCTCTAAACAAAGTAATTTCCTACTTTTCTTAGCATCTGATTTTTCCACTGGCCCCTGCAACACCTGATTTAGCAGCAATGATTTCTCACTTGTGATTTCTGTTTTGAACTGGCATTGTTCTTTCTCCTCACACATATGCTCGCTGGAATAGCACGAATCAGCAAGATTTAAAACCTCCCATTCTCAAGTTTGAAGCCCCTAAAGGGAAATTGCAGTTGTGATGCCAAGGAACACAGTCGTACGTTATTTGACTTTTCCTCGGCCAGGCTGACAGCAGAGGGGGAGGGAGGAAGGAAGGAAAGGGGAAGGCAGAGGAAGATGGCATTTTAATAGCACCCACACTGATTTCACACAGTTGGATCCCTGTGCTCCGGAGTAGCACCGTTTCCTTTCCCTTTTGCCTAACATTCAGTCAACACTGCTGAGCCAGGCTCTATAGGAAGGATTCTCAATCTTTTTCTCCCAGTGTGGACCACATCTCAGTACAGAAATCTGTCTTGTGGACACCTCCCCCCGCCAGCTAGCTGGCCAGCCCACCCTTTATCCCCACTTTTGACAGACCATTACCCACTCAAGGCTTGAACAGACCACCCCACCCGCATCCCAGATGTGACTAAATGGGCCAACATTCCTGCCAGGACAAGATGAAATATCTCCCCTCCTTTTGCCCCCGTTCTCATAGTCTCTGTAGCACCCACCCACAGCCATTGCTGATCTGAAAAAAACATCAGTAACAGGAACGTATTTAATCTAATTTAGCAAGTGGACATACAAGAACCACCAGCATCTTATGCAGGACAAATCTGCCTTGCCCAGGTGTTAGTCATATACCAAACATATCCCAGCCAGAGTTCTCGTCAAAACATTTCACTTGATAATTCGGGTCCTAAGACTCAAAGCTCTCGTGCACATTAACGGGCTTTCCCTAAGGCCTCCGGCAGGCAGAGTGACAGTGGTCTACAAATTCTGGCAGGGAGCTGTACTCCAGTGAAGTGTCAACGATCACCACCATCCATGCTCCCCATTTCAGAACTCCTTTAACTCTGCAAGCAAAAATCTGAGCTGCAACGTTCCTGTAGCAGAAAAGACTCCAAACAGATCAGAAGGGGAATGTGAAAACACAGAGAGCTTTACTGAAGTATAACAACTATTGCTAAACAAAAGAAAATCACCCGTCCAGGAGCATTTTGGATTCATGCCACAAGAACAGAAATTGAAAATTATTGGGTAAAATTATTTTCAGGGGAAGAAACGAGTTGTGAGCAACTATGCTGCACGTAACCCTGAACCAAATGAAATGAGACGCTGCTTTATGACATGGCTTCCATTTTGTATAACTATGCCAAAACCTTTCTAAGTATTCTACAAAACCAGTAGAAAATGAAAGCTTTTTGGTTTTTCCCCTTCCTAAAACAAAAGCAAATCGTATTGAAGAGACAGGGAGATTCTGGTAAGTTAATACACGTGTCTGTAAGCAACAAACATAAACATTTCGTGTTATAAGACCACACGCTTGCTGGCACAAACCAAAACGCAACTATAAAGTTTAAACCTTAAGTCACCCTGACCTCCTCTCTGGGGGCAGTTAAAGGACATTGCCGATAGGCACCGTACCCGAGGTGCACGCAGACTCAGTGCGGAGCTTACCTCGGCAGTTAAGGTCACCCGGCTTTATTGTTGCCGCAACCAACCCGACCCCACACTTCAGCCGGGAATTTTTGCAAGTTAACTTTTTAAATGCCCTATGGTGTTTTCAGTGCAAAGGATCAATTCCCTGCCCCGTCACCGGTCAGCAGCAAAAGGTAAAGTCTCAAGATTTGTTTGACATCTTTCATTCTTCAGCTCTTGCACAGCAACAAATGACTCAGGAACCCCGTCCCTGTGGCAGCACGATGAAAACGCAAACTCCTTCCAGACATGGAACAGGAGCTCACACACGTGCTCCCAGGGATTACAACTGGTTTTGTCAAGAAAGGAAAAACCTGCCACGCCATTTGGGCTAGCTCCTCTCTTTTTAGAGGCTTTGTGCCTGCTGAGCAAAGCTGGGTCATACAAGCGGTAGTTTAACGGTATCGTCCCAATGACTGAATGTCTCGCAGTGGAGCTACAGATATAAAAGTTTCACTCTTCTTCCCCCATGGTTCTACTTTCAGATGTTTTCTGTAATAAAATTACTGTGAGACAGCTAAATCCAAGGGCGGGCATGGAACTTGAACCCATGGCCTTTTGGCTGAGAGGTGAGACTATTCCTAGCTGAGCCAAAGTGACACATACATAACACGCTTTCAAGGTTTTTAGAGAGCTCTGTCATGATTTAAAAACACTAAGTCTTTGTGGTACAAACCACAGCACAGGAAAGAGCTGGGGCTCCCTTTTAACTGCTAATTTTAGCTGATGAATTGTTTATAATCTCCTGCAAAATACATAAAGCCTTATTCTGCCTTAAGCTAAGAAAGACCTGCCTTTCAAAAACTGATTCTTAATTATAGCATTCCCCTGCTAGATGGGATGGAGGCAGGTTCCAAAATTGTGTCAGAGTATATGAAGTGATAAAATGAGGATGGGTGAGCTATTTTTAAACACACTCAAAGACTCTGAGGTCAAAATCCCTGAATTTATAGCCTTGTGGCCATATTAAGACTCATGGATTATTAAGACCCGCATGGCAAGATTCAAATACCATTTCATTGGAGACACGCTCTGGCTTCAGAGCACGTGTTCCCTCCCAGTCTGCCTGCCAAACCGGGGCCCCCCAGGGAGCCACCTTTACACACGGATTATGGCCCTACCAGGCATGTGGGAGACAAAGGGGATGAGATGCTTCTATCGCAGCCTGTTCCCTCCTCCTCTCTCTTCCCAAGACATTTTGCAAGCGAGGGGCCTGCCTTTCCAGATGGGCAGGAAGCGAGAGGGTTAGAGACAGTTTGAGGAGTCTTAGGCAAAAGCACGTAATTGCTTTTGACTCTGCCCAGTCCGGAAAGCTAACCCAGCCTCAGGCCCTGGCGATATTCCCTCCCCGCCGTCGCGTTTCCCCACTTGAACTGGGCAGCTGGGCACCTGCTGCGGGGCCGGGATGGAAAGCTGCTGCCCAGCAGCATCCAGCCTGGTCCGGACCAAAGGGATCCTGCCCTCTCCTGCACGGCTCCTTCCCCACCGCAGGGAGAGAGGCTCTACAGCTCCTGAAACGCACCTTTCCGAAATCCACATTTGTAACAAAACTGCACAGAGGCACCACCTGGGAGGGAAGCGGCGCTGCCTCTGCCCCACGGGCTGCCCAGCGCTGCCGAGGAAGGCTCTGCTCTCAGTTTCGGCTCGCGGCAGCGCCCGGCTGTGTAAAAGCTGTGGCCCGCTGTGGGAAGCAGTAACGCACTCCGCACGCAATCCAATGCGAATTAAGCAGAAGCCGTTTATTGCTTGTAACGATCAGCCTTATATGCTAATGCTATTTCCGTGCACGCGACCACGCGCTGATCACGCATTATATGAGTGGTGGCATGCTCTGTTCACGTGCCTTTTTAAGAATTCTGATTATTCTTTCTATTTGCGTCGGGTACAACCCAGACCCGAGTCTCAAATCACATCGTCCCTTTTTCTTGCTGCTTCAACAGTTTATCTCGCTGGTTCAGCCTCTGGCTGGGGCTCGAGGTTACTTGTAACTTCTTCGTAGAGGCCCAGAGCATAGGCCTGGCCCACCAGAAATCCACTGATGCACGCCCACAATTCCCCCATCTTTTTCCTGAGCCAGCCAAATGCGCTTAACTGCTCCATGTATCATTCGTTGTACACATTGCAAAATACAAGGCAATAAAACTAACAGAACCAAAATGATAGCTATCACCATCACACATCCTTTTACAATCGATCCGAACCATCCAGTCAAACCCCAATTCGTCAGCAACGGATCCAGCCACGACAGACCCCCGTCCTCATACACCTTACCTAACACTTTCGCATGATTCCATATTTCTTGCACATTCTGTTAACACCTGCCCCGACCGATCAACATAACTACAACATGATTCATTAAGTGAAGTACATACTCCTCCAGCCTGAGCTGTTAATACATCCAAAGCTCTTCGGTTCTATAATACCAGTCTTTTTATCGAGTCTATTTCCTGCTGTAAGCCAAAAAGAGCGGTAGCGGTTTTGTTAGCAATAATTTCCATTTCCCCTGATATGTTTGCTATTGCCTTCTCTAATTGCCATCCTCCAAGCTGAGGAAATAATGCTCTGACAAATCTATGACAGCCCGTACTATAGGCGACAAGAGGATTGTTGACATTCCGTTTGGCTCGGTTGTGACCCCATAAGCCTCGCACTATTCCATGAAAATTGCTATGATTGAATACTTTTAATTGAGGAGCCAGTATGCCCATTGTACACTGTCCTGTCCAATTACTCAGCAACTGTTTTCTAGCCTTTTGGTCACCACAAAGCCACCAATACCCGTTAGGGAGGTTACATGTGGCATTGATGCACCAGGTGGAGTTAATCATAGCGCGTCTCTAAAGGTAGTCTGCCCATTGTTGGCTCCCTGGTCCATTAGAATAGTTTCTTGGCTTGAGTGGATTCGATGAGTCCAATTTTCATTTTACGGTTGACAAATTGTCTCTGGACTGATTGATATAACCCGAATTTACCCCTCCTACTGCATAATTCACATACGGGATGGTCTGGTTAAGCAACTCCCATACAAACGGAGTGTCTTCCATGGCCGCATTGTTTTTTCGGCACTGATATGATGTGTTTAAAAGGCTATATGGGTGCAGTTCCATCCAATTGCTTGTTGGGATTCCCAAAACCAGTGCATTGAACTGCTTCACATTCCCGCACACCCAACAATCTTTTATCCCTGTACAATTCACCACCTTTTCTATCAGGTTAACGTAACTACTGGCTACAAAAGCCATTGGCTACAAAAGTATTAACAGCCTGCAATATAAGCATGACAACAAGTGCAAATATAAGCAGAATATCCCTATGTGTGCCCATTCTGTTCTTTCGTTTACATTTCCAGGCAAACCATGTAGCGCATCTACTTTTATTTTGTTCCCACCACTCTGGTGCTACTACAGGACCAGAAGGCCCTTTGAGCATTCTACTCGTTTGCACCAGAACTGACGCTCAGCTTGGAGTTGCAGCCTTTGTAAATCTGCTGTGCTCTCAAAAAGTCTCTGAGTGTATCCTTCCTCGTGTCCAGTAATGAGCAACAAGCATGCTAAGCGGTTTGCAATTTCAAATTCTACATGCAAATAAAATCTGCACCAAGTGCTGGCAAAGGATCTCTGACACCACCAACCCTTATGACAATGTTTGCATTCACATCATACCCAGGGTTCACAACTACCACAGGTTGGACATGTAAGACAAGGTTCAGTCTGCTGCTGCATCAGATGCTTGCTGCTTCTGATCAGACATCCAGGGCTTTACCCACTTGGCTGGTACCCACTGGCTTCCAGCATCTGTAACAACACAAGCATAACTCCTTCCCCAGGTTATTAATTGAAATGGACCTTCCCACTGTCCGGTAGTGCCGTTTCACACTTTTACCATACTCTGTTTGGCTCTCAAATCTTCTAGAGTGCCTTTTAGGCTAAGTCCATGACGAATCATTGGAGGGTCTTCAAAGTTTTTTGGTAGGCGGAGATAATTGATTATATACAGTGCTTTATTAAGTCTCTCATGAGGAGTCTGCGACTGTGCTCCCCCCTTTCGTTTGTCAAGTTGATGTTTCAGAAGCTGATGTGATCGTTCAATCACAGCTTGTCCTGTGGGAGCGTGTGGAATGCCAGTTCGGTGGGTGATACCCCACAATTGAAAAAAGTCGCGTAGGGTATTAGATATATATGCTGGACCATTGTCTGTTTTGACCTTATGAGGAATGCCAAGTACCGCAATAGCAGAGAGCATATGTGTCTTAACATGAGCAGCTGTTTCTCCAGCTTGCGCGGTGGCCCACATGGCAAGTGAAAAGGTATCAATACAAACATGCACATATTTTAATCTACCGAACTCAGGAACATGTGTAATTTCCATTTGCCAAATCTCTAGAGCATTGAGACCACGAGGATTAACCCCTAGTCCCAACCCGCTAGTGTAATGCTGACAATCAGCACAGGCCTGAACGATGCCACGTGCTTCACTTTCAGTAAGTTGAAATTGTCTGTGCAACATATTTGGGCTTTGATGGAAAAAGTCATGTGAGCGCACTGCCTGACTAAATCTGTCCACAGGTGGCGGAACCCAAGCTGGGGAGACGAGCAAATCAGCTCGCCGATTTCCCTGTGCCCATCCTGCGTCAAGATTGATATGGCTACGAATGTGTGTGATAAAACATCGACGTTGTCTGTGAGATGTCAAAAGCCAAAGATTTCTAAACAGATTGAAAAGCTGACTATCATTTACAAATTTGAGCAGTGCTCGTTCTATGTGTTGCATCACGCCAACAACATATAACGAGTCACAAACAATGTTTACAGGACAACTGGAAAAATGCTGGAAAACTTCTATTACTGCTCAAAGTTCCAGGTGTTGTGTAGAGCCATGAGTATCAGTAATAACAATATCATGCCACTGATTCTGACTTTTCCAAGTCAGGGCAGCCTTTTGAGTTTTACTCCCAGCATCAGTGAATACAGTTAACCCTTTCACGGGAAAATGTGAGAATTTAGGTGAATCTTCTAAAACATGTCCCATTGTCAATGTTCGCAACACCTTATGCAGAGGGTAATGAACCCTTAACGATGCTGGTGAGTCAAGTAAAGCAATCTGCAAAGATTCAGAATTTTGGAGAGCCCACTGCAAATACTCTGCGACGAGAGGAACAATAATATGTTCTGGTTTTCGTCCTGTTATTTCTATTACTCTGTGATGCCCCTTGATTATTAACTGTGTTGTTGTTTCAATGTGAGTGGTTATAGTTCTCTTTGGTTGATAGGATAGGAATATCCATTCCATAATACGCAGTGGATCCCCTTCCAGAGACCATTGCATTATTATTGCAAATGGACGTTCAGGGGGATTCAGTAACATTAGTCCAATAGATAATTCTGGGTCCCAACAAGAGCTGTATGCCTTCACCACTTTATCTATTATGGCATTAACAGCTTGTTCAGCTGATGCTGTTAACTTACGGGGAGAATCTACATCGGTATCACCCCTTAATAAATCCATTAAGGGAGACATATCGGTGTTAGTAATTCCACACATATTTTTGATCAAATTTATATCCCCAACCAACTTTTGTACATCATTCAGGGTTCGAATTTCTGTTCTGCAAATTATTTTTTGTGGCCGAATCATGGCTCTGGTGATTTCCCAGCCCAGATATTTCCAGGCTGGTTGTTGAATTTTCCCTGGGGCTATTTTTAGGCCTGCTCTTTGTAGTTTTTGTTTCAATTCTGGTATCAATGACCCTGTTTCAAATGACTCTCCTGTGATCGGGATGTCATCCATATAATGGTATATCAACAGGTTTTGATGAGCCCGCCGTATGGGTTCAAGAGCCCAGGCAACATAAATTTGACACATGGTTGGAGAGTTTGTCATCCCTTGTGGGAGAACTACCCACTGATACCTTTGCATGGGTTTTTGTTTGTTAATGGATGGCACAGAAAATACAAATCTTTTACAATCATCCGGGTGCAATGTGACAGTAAAAAAGCAGTCTTTGAGATCAATTATTAACATTTGCCAATTTTTTGGGATCATTACAGGGGAAGGCAGACCTGGCTGTAAGGGCCCCATGTCTTCCATTGTGTCATTTATCTTTCATAAATCATGGAGTAGCCTCCATTTTCCAGATTTTTTTGGTATGGTAAATATTGGAGTATTCCAGGGGCTTATAGAGGGTTGTATATGACCTTGTTGGAGCTGTTCCTGTACTAACTCTTCTATGTGGGCTATATTTTCCTTCGTAAGCAGTCATTGATCCCCCAAACAGGTTTATCTGATTTCAAGACAATTTTAAGGTGGGCGGCCCACCATCAATGTCCTGATTCGTTGTAACTAATCTTGTACCCATTTGACTCAGTGCATCTCTTCCTAGCAATGAGATTGGCGCATTCATGACAAAAGGCCTCACTGAACATACGCTCCCATCGGTGGTGGAACATTGCAATAGGTTACTACTCACCTGAGTAGACTGCATTCCCCCCACGCCCATGACAGGTACCCTCCGAGCCTCAAGGAGCCAGTCGCCAGGCCACACGTCACTGCTCACGACGGTGACATCTGCACCTGTGTCAATCAACATTCTAATAACTTCTGATTTGCCATCAGGATGCGTTAAAATAATTTTTTCCATTGGTTTGTTGCGACTAATATCTAGAGCCAAATACAATTCTGCAGCTCCTGTGGAGCCAAAACCCTTATTACCTCGCTCCAATGGAGTTGTTGAGGGGACACATGCTTTGAAAGGAATCAATTATCCAATTTTAGATCCTTTTGGAATCACAACAGGGGATTGGGTGTCCAGACCATGAGAGCTATTATTCCCTCATAATCAGCATCAATTACTCCTGGCATAACAAACACTCCTCTTCTTGTCGTGGGTGATCTACCTAATAACAGGGCATTTAAGCCATGGCCTAGGGGACCTGTCATGTTAGTAGGAATGCAGTACACCCGGGTATCAGTTAATGTTGCCTCACTCATTACTTCGATGTCCACTCCTGCACTCCCTGCTGTGGCGGCAGGGTTGCCAGCCAAGCAGCCTGAGACAGATTTTGTGTCATCGCGCACCGTCTTTCCCATGCTCAGCATCGTGTTTCCCAAGGGCTTGTCATTTTTGTGAAATTTAGACTGGCAATCATTTGCCTTATGTCCAAATTTCCCACAGCGGGCACAAACCCCTGTCCCTACATCATAGTATTTTCCTTTTTGTTTGTTTGCTTGTTCCACACAGCAGTGTGTTCTAATGCGTCCTTGCTTCCCACAGCCAAAACATTTCAGTTTTTTATCTCCTCTGTTTTGTTGCAACAACGGCTTGATAGCCGCGGCAAAAGCAGAGGCCATATGCCCAGCCTGTTCTAAAGGCGTCCCGATACGCTCACAGGCATCAATCATATCAGCAAGGGAAGCTGTTTTAGGCAATGTTTGTAACACTTTTTTACAGGCTGAATTAGCATTTTCAAGGGCTAGAGACAGCATCAAAGGTTCACACACAGTATCAGTTAAGTCTGCTCTATTTAAAGCATCCCTGAGTCTCTCTAAAAATGCCATATAATTCTCATCCTGTCCCTGCTTCACTGTACTATATGCAGGGGTTGGACGTCCCTTTTCTGGTATTCTATTTAATGCCTCTCTGGCTAACTGTGCACTTTGTTTTAAAATCTCAGTATGTAACCGATCTTGAAGATGGGCATCAGCAAATTCACCTTGACCTGTTAGCGTATTAGCAGCAACATTTTTTAATGGGTCCCTGTCTGCTCTAAGTTACTCAAGGCAGCTATTTCACAAGCGTCTATCCAGCGCGAACGCCACAATACTTCTTGTATAGGATCTAACAACAAAGTTATTAGTTGTCGACTATCATACGGCGTCATTAAGTTCCCAGCAAAGATATTGTTAATAATAGCCTGTGTGAATGGCGCATGTAAACCGTTTTGCTGTAACGCTTTTCTAGCTTCTTTAGCTAATTCCCAAGGCAGAGGCTGATTCGGACCCCCCATCATCACTGGATAAGCTGATGGAGTGAATTCCCCTTCTATAACCGCTTGTCTAAATATACCCTTCCAGTGCATGTGTGGATCATTTTCCCCACCCCGCTCCCTTTGTCCACCCATCTTTCCTCCCCCATCCCCGACATCATTAGACGGCAAAGCTGTTTTAGTTGCCGTTTTTTCTATGCCAGGTGAACTCTCAGATGAGTCCAACTCGAG
>JAVJGI010000032.1:8886198-8901963 GCA_035590275.1 Ibycter americanus | reverse complement strand
CCGAGTCTCAAATCACATCGTCCCTTTTTCTTGCTGCTTCAACAGTTTATCTCGCTGGTTCAGCCTCTGGCTGGGGCCCGAGGTTACTTGTAACTTCTTCGTAGAGGCCCAGAGCATAGGTCTGGCTCACTGGAAATCCACTGTTAGCAAGATGCATGCCCACAGCCCTCCATACATATACTGGTTTCTTTCCAGCAATGATCAACATACACTGTTTTTTTTGAAAATGGAAAAAAAAAAGCTACCAAGTGAGGAGAAACCAAGTGGATGGACCTTCCCTGCCTTACAGTCAAACTGCAAATAGCTCTCAGACCCTTTTCCCTGTCCTTCTGGACAGTTTACAAAAGCTTTAGGTGTACCTTCCTCCAGAGGCCAAATTGGTGGCAGCAAAGGCTTCAGGGCTCTGAGGGCACTGCAAAATGATCCGCACCACTGACATTGTACATTCTGTAACTGAGGTGCAGTTTTATGGGAAGCCACTGCACAGAGACGAGCTATTATTTTGGGAAAGACCAGGCAGTGTTTAGAAACATCAGAGGAAGACAAAAGGCTCTAAAGCTCTTTTCAGGTGAGTGGATATATCTGTCCAACTCCTGCAATTGCATTTACCAAAGCATCACCTAAACTTGTCATTTTTTCCATTTGGATTCCCAGGCAGTGATGTGTAACATAAAGTACTAATAAAGGGTATATGGCCAAAGTAAAAGCAAAATATTAAGTCATTAACTTTAAGTAAAAAGTAAAAATGTTAGTCAAAATAAAACTCAAACCTTCTCTTGATCGCTTGCGGATTTATAAAGCAATAAAACCACCATAAAGCAGTCAAATGCACAAAACAAAAGCCTCGCGAAAAAACATTTTAGTACAAAAAAGGCCTAGTGAGCAGTTAAAAAAAAATAGTCCAGCATTCTTGGTTCTGTTAGTAATTAATGTATGTACACTCACAGTTCGATCCAAAGGAGTTACTGGGATGGGTTCTGTATTACACCTATCAGAAGACTATGATGCACTGACCGGCATTAGAGGGTCTCCCACTCGGAGCGATGCTGAATGGACCCCTGTTCCTTCCTCAGGTATGTTGCAAGTACGCTATATTTTTACAAGTCCATGGTATTACATCACCCTATAAGCATTAGCCTAATTCTTTCAAAACTTCCCTGCCTCGGTCTGAAAATCTTTACCGTTACAATAGCAATGTGGGGCGCTCAGAGGCACTTCCCCTCCGTGAGGTCAAGAGATGGCATTCCTGTGTGGCTACAGACACCCACTACTCCAGAATTGTTCCTTTCAGGAGTTAGGTCTTATCCATCTCCAGCTGCAGGCACCAGGCATCTTCCTCCCAACAGCCACCAGCATTTCCTCAGACTACAACAGCCACTTCCTTACGTTTCAGGAGTGGCAAAACCACTTTTAGAGCTTTTCCTACAGGTGCCCTTCATGAGCATGATTTTTCGGGCACACAGAATTCCTGAACTCCACTCTGCACCACAAATCATCCTCCAGCTACATCCTGTATTCCTGCATCCTGCTCCGCTCCCATTGAAGCCCCTGGCAAAATTCCCACCCAGTTTAATAGTCCTGTCTTATTCCCCCCAGTTCCTAACCGAGGCTAATTTCTTTTCTCCAAGTATAAACAGAAACCAGCAGGTAAAAAAGTTTTGTCTAATGTGGCACTAAGGCTGTGGAATTTACTCCCATGTGAGAATGGCACAATAAAGTCATTTGTTTAAAAGTAAATTGAAAACATTCCAGTCCTCTCAGGCTTACGACTATTAGCTTTAGTTTCTGCACAGCGCTGTAGAATGTCTGGCATCAAAGACACTTTGTACATTGCACTGAACTTGCATTGGGTGCTGTTAGTGGACCATTAATCACAGCGAACAAAGATCCCATGCAAACACAAGGAAGTACTGATTTTTCACGCGTTCAGCACGGACTAGAAAAGGTTAACACCGCAGTTTTCTGGATACTGCACATTTTGAGCCATGAAGTGTCAACAAGGCATCGGAGAGGGGGCAGATTTTTCAATTGATAATTACATATTCCACATTAAACAATTCTTATCGGTGCCTAATACTCTCTAGAACCAGACAGAAATGTACCTCAGCCTACACCAGCACCATTTAAATTCAGATGCCTACAAATGCATGTACTTCTTTACACCCACGCACAGATACCGTGTGTGTGTGCAGGGGCAACGGCTGTTGGCAAAAAAATCTACAACGATGCGAACCATGGTTCGCATGGGCCAGGAATGACCACGGCTGGAGAAAGTGAAGGCTCGTGTGAAACCCCCAGGGACAGATCAGCTAGCCTGAGGGAGCGTGACTGCATGTTGGGAAGCTTTGGAAGAGGAATGGGAACTGAACCAGTGTAAAAATGAAAAGACCTGAAAAGGAAAACCCATCAGCATCCAGGCAAGCAGCAAAAGAGGCACAGAGGAAAGACCGTGGTCTGGAATTGCAGGCTGTATTTCAGGGCGCAATTTACTGATAACGTCCAAGGAGACAATGCGGTGTCGCAGGAACGGGAATTCCTGCTTCCAGCCCTTCATGGCTGTCCTGGGCGGTTTCTCGTCATCCAGACCAGAGCAGTGGAAAACCTGAGTCACCGGCCCTATTTGACAGGATGATTTCCATCGGGTTCCTCAGAGCAAAGTATTTTGGCTACCAAGCTTTCACAGACAACAATTCTTGCACCGACTGTCTCAGGTGAAACAAAACTCACTGTATCACTACCGTTCCTTCCTAAACAGAACAGGAGATGCGAAGGGAAGCAGCGATGGAATAAATCGCAACGCTCAACAAGGAAAAAGACATTGTGCGGAATTTTCTAAAGGTATCATTGCTATACACCCGTATCCCGTCATCAGCTCCCAGCAACCCAACAGCTGCTGCTGCTGCCCACGCGTGGACACGGAGCACGGCAGGGATCAGCGGGGTACCTGGCTCTGGGGAACAGCCAGCGCAGCGCCCGCGCTCCACAGTGTGGGAAGAAAAGCAATGTAAACACAGCGCTGTGAGTCGAACCGTGACTGTATGCAAGGCTTTTGAATATGTTTCTAAAGAAAGACTTTAAATAAAAAAAAAATTAAAAAAAAAAAAAAAAAAAAAGAAAGATGGCAGAGCATGCCAGACTCAGTAAGTTAACTGATTTTACAGTTAAGGGAAATTTGACAGATCTTTGGTTCAGCAAAGTGATACCCTTAGGAGACTGGCAATTAAGTTTATAAAGATGACTATTAATGAAAGAATGGTACAGTAAAAAATACTGTCTAACACATAAATAAATGATAACATGGGAAAAAGAACCAGCAGCCTTGAAGGATTTCACCATCAAAGTGTCCAATGGATCCGTCTTACTGAAATAAAATAGCGTGAACTTGCCAGTTAAATTTGTTTCTGCCCATAACACAAGACTGCGAGGTACTGTCAGCACAGTGGGGGACTGAACAGTGTCCTGGAAGACATGGATAAATTCAGGCATTGGAAAAACAGAACCAGGATAAAATAACAGTTATATGCTGATTGACAGAGTAATGACAGCTGCCGTGCTGGACTGGGAGCTCATCAGCTGGCGATAACAAAGGAAAAGAAAGCCCAAACACCTCTAACTAAGCATCAGATAATTATGAGACGCTGATATAATGTGGCCATGAAAAGACCAAAGGCATTGGTAGTCCCATTATGGGCAGTGCAGGTCCAGTGGAGGGAACACCGTCTTGTACAGCACTGCTGGGATCTGGTTGGGATGACCGACCGCGGAGGCTGTGCGCCTGCCTTCACATTCCCCTGTTCCCAGGGTTGCTGCGCCATTTCCTTAAGAGGCACGTGAAACTGCACGGCCAGAACGAGAGGGTTTTATCACAATAGCACTGAAACTGCTTTTCAGCCTCCACAGGATAGAGCACTGCAGGTCTGAGAGCACTAGACAGTTAAATTGAAATAGCTCTGCAGTTGTTGTGGGGTATATGGCTCTCTTCACATTCCATATGTTCCATCTTATATTGACTATACAGCTCCCTTAATGTCCTCTCTCATGCATGTTCCAGAGGTCTGTGCAGAGCAATTTAGGGAGCCTGGTCAGACTAGAGCAGGGAAGCGGTGTAAGGAAACAATTCCGGCCCTTCCAAGCATGATTTTCCTATTCCTGTCTGCAGACTGGAGCATCAGTCCCCTGAATCATCACCTCCTGTGGGCTTGTACGTAGGGAGAAGAGGGCTCGGCTCTAAAGAGTGATCTGAGCGGCAGGAGGAGCAAACAGAAACGGTCACCATCAGCACAGCAAGCTGGTCCCATGGTTTGACCTGACACCTTCCGTCCCCCTTCCAGAAGTCTTCATCCAGCTTGGCAAGAGGGCATGCCCCTTGTGGGAGATGCCCAGGCAGCTGGAAAGGCAGGTGAAGAGCTGACTAAATCTTGACGCTCCCATTATCACGTGGGCTGCTGGTTACAGCTTCCGTGGAATGGAGAAGGGAAAGAAAAACTTTATCGGAGACCCTAAAATTAACATTTAAAATGATAAAAGCAAGTTGGACTGGACGGTCAGTACTAAGTATGACACCTGAGATAATCGCCGTGTCAGTGACGAGTCTCATCAAACAGAAGGTTGTTTTAGAATTACTGGAGGATCAAATGACATATTTGAGGATCTGCTACTCCAGCTAAATCTCCATATCCATCCAGTGAAAACTTTTGGGGTGTTTATCAGAAAGGGAATGGTAGAAGGAGGTGAGAGGGAGGTGAACTCTTTAAAATACAATTTATTTCCTGGTTACCTTCCTTTCATAAGACAAAAAACAACCAAAAAAAGAGTTCAGTTTAAATTACAGGCATGCAGACAAGCTCTCTCACCCCAGAAATTCATCCTACACGTTGATTAATAGTCAAACTACCAGAGCTTTAGCATGAAAAATGAGCTAGGCTGCAACTGAAGATTGCCTGTAGCTAATGATGCAGTGGAATGAACATTTTCATTCCAGCTAAACCATTCCTTTTCCTGTAAAAATAAAGAAATCCAACCTCGGGTTATGAAAAAGACTCAAAGAACTCTGCATACTTCTTGGCTTAAAATAATGCCATGCATTTTAACGAATCTGTATATACAGGATATGTTACCTGTGAAGTTAAACATACATATAATTACATATGTGTACATGCAGAGTATAAATAGCTGAAGTGAGGTCAGGGAGCAGAAGAGAAGGTGCTGACCATAACCTAGAATTTCACATGTACAAGCACATTACAGAGTTACTAGATTTTAACCTAGCTTCTGTCTCAGACTAAAAAAATTAAAATATAATGAGAAAAAAAACGCCAAACCACCGCAAGGAAGCGCAGCAGGCTGTATAGCATCTGCCTGCAAGGTTGGCTGACACAGGCAGGACTTGCCCGGAGCTCTCCCTGAGGCTCAGCCCCTGGCGCCATCAGTTGGGCTTGCAACCAAAAGCAGTGGAAGGAGGTAGTTAACAGTGACTCTGCACCACTCCGCTGGCAAAAGACGATTCCACTGCAGCCACCGAAAGAGGGTGGGAAAGGATTCAGGGGTCCGTAAGAGAAGACAAGTGTCTCTCCAGCTTTAGTGATTTTCATTATGGAAACACAGCACTTAACAACTTTTAACCTTTATGCCGCTGAAGTCAAACATCAACTTTTTGTTTTAATTTCAGCACATAAAATGCAAACTCCAGTTTGGCTAATGGCAACAACACATTCTCCCTAAGCTGCCAGTAAGGTGCAGAGCTAAAAAAGCACCACAAGGTAGAAAGCCGCGAGTGGACACAGTGATTGCACCCGCACTTCTGCCAGCTGGACCAGCCATTGTCAGGACTATGGAACTCGGAGGGTGCGGGGGAAGGCCACCAGGTTCAAACCACCCTGTTGGCTGCAGGAACAACGATTAAAAGAAATCAAGAGAAAAGTCAGGCCCCAGAAGGAGCAGAAGAAAACCGTGTTCCAACTCTAACCAGCTGAAGGAAAGTTTATATAAAAACAATCACTTGGTTAGTGACTCACGAGGAAAGAATCCCTAAGCTTTCTTCAGGGAAACCCCAGTAAATAACATGTCTAAAAACACATGAAGATGATGGTGTCTGTTCCGTTACGATACTCAGTCCACATGATAAAACCTTTGGCAGCAGAACAACCTACTGAGCACAGTTCTCTTTGGGAAACCCAAAAAACGGTACAAAGTGCCGTGGCTGCTCACAAAGTCTGCCTCATGGTGTGACTCTTGCATGACACGTCCAATGCAAACTGGGAAGACACGTGAAAAGAATGCTTTTTGTTACGGCATTGCAGAGTGCTCTCTGTTGACTACATGCAGTCGTACTCTCAAGATAGATAAATGCCTGGATTTGAAGACATTCTGCATCTTTTCTAACTAAATGTTACGGATGCAAATATCCTGCCGTACTACGCCCAAAGAAACGGAACAAAAAGCTCGCTGCACGCACAGCCTCTCTGGAATATGTTACCAGACACAGAGCAGGCTGTGCAAGAAATAGTACTGTGTCCAAAGAAGGGATGGATGTAACTTGCAATGTATAACTTCTTTAGCTATGTGGGTTAGGGGTTTTTTCTTTTTTTTTTTTTTATTTAATTAGCACAACATTTTTGAAGCATGTTGTGTGTTTCTAAGCTTATCTTCCAGCAAAGAGACTGTAAATGCAGTAAAGTAAGTTCATTAAAAACAAGAAAAATTACATTGGTTTCCAAACAAATTACCAGATCTGAACACCGTGATGCCTGAACTTGGACTGACTAAAAAACTCTGCTGTTGGAGATTCCAGGTAGGAATATTAACGAAAGCATTCTGTGTCAAGCAGAGCTTGCGTTCTGTAGTGAAACCGCCTCGTTTTTGCAGATGTACAGGAGGGAAGAGTGCAAAGATGGCAGCAACTTCTTAGTAATGTTACCTCGCTCCCTAATGAATTTTTTAGCTTGTTCAGTGTGAATGTGGACATTTTAATTTGCACTGGAAACCTCCCTTGCCCAAAGTTATTCCTTTTCACACTGAACATAACATGTTATAGTTTATGCTGCTCCCCCTGTTTTCAGCTGCTGTAGATCCATAGCAGACTCCAGAAATTCTCCAGGATATAGCCAGAAACTTGCCAAGAAAAAAACTGAAGGTTGGAAGCATTGAAGAGTGATTCCCAAGGGTCTGTGGAGTTACCATAGTAAAGCAGTGTTTTTACCAAAATGCTCAGCAACAACAGGGGTAGCATCACTGATATTTGAACTGCGATTTTCCATTGTCAGTTGGGGGCTGAATTTGGAAGGAATGGGGTATTTGTGACAATCTTTCAGGTACTTGTGACTGTAAACTCTGGTAGATAGCGTAATGCTCTTCTATATACGATGAAATATATTTCAGAAAAAGCTATGGAAGAGCAGCATAAAGGCCACCAATACTGAAGAAGCAAGTGCTCCTCACAAAAAAACGCAGCTGCAAGTAAGATGTAATTAACTGCTTTAAAACAGGAGCATCTTTCAGGTCAGGCAAACCATTCCAAACCATTCCAACACCTAGAATGGAAGATTCAACCAGAAAGAGCACAGGCAGGAATGAGTTTGCCTGAAAACCCAGCAATGCATGAAAGAGGAACAGGTCACACCGAGAAGTGCTGCAATCCTTTTATCTTTCACGGAGAGGCAACATGCCTGAGCCTTACAGAGAAAATATGTGTGTTTAAGTACTCCATTGCAAATTTGAGTTGCCTTGCTTTACTGTCATGTTGTCCACGTGTTACCTATCAGACAGTTACCCAGGAACCTGGCACTCAGGAAAGATGAGCTTCTGCTTCCATCGAGCCACTGTCTATAAAGGGAGAGTGAAGCAGACCACAATCAAGAGATCCAGACTTGGAAGGAATAATCACAGATTATTCTAGACACAGATCTCTAGAAATACATGCAATTCCCCAGCAGGATGCTGTCAGAAAAGATCTGAGGTTTGATGGGAAAATGTTGATACTTGTACACACTAAGGGAAACCCGTGCAGCATACCTGAGCAAAGACACCAGGGTTCCTTGAAAACACATACACACACACTCACTGTCTTGGTTAAAATCCTTTGAAACAAAAAGATGAGAAGTTCATATGCCTGCTTACATCTAGGTGAGTTCACAAGAATTACTGATTTTAAATCGCTTGAACAACCAACACAACAAAACCACTTCAGCAAAATTCCAATGATACTCTAAGCTGAATTGCTTCCAAGCAGGTAAGGATGGACAGTCAAATGAGCTAGTGTCAAATTTTAGAGATGAATTGAAGAGAGTCTGGTAAAGAAGCAAAACATGAGGATTAATCACCACTTGTTCTTAAAAGACAGGCAGAAAGAAATCACCATGTACTCAGAAGATGTTGGAGTGAGGTATTTTTAAAGAAGGGAAGATGAAGACATCTCACCAAACCTGCTCCAAACCACTCATAATACTGCTTTCTCAGGCTTGAGGAGAGAACTCCTGTGAAAGAAATCATGCTCCTTCTTTACAGAAATCATTAGTTACAAAATAACCCCAAATCCCACATCCTCTGCTAGTCAGAGCAGCGACAAACAGGTAGCTTACCTCCAGACCCTCTGTTTCCAGAGGCACTCAGTGGCTAGTGCCAAACGTTTAACAAAAAACACAGACAGGACACTGTTCCATAGTTATCCATCAGTTCTCTCGTGTTGTCCTTTGATAGCAAGGAACCATCTTTCTACTATAAGTTTGTAAAATGGGATCCTGGTCTACAACTGCAGCTTCTAGACGAATAGTATCTATTCACAATATTAAAACCAGCTGCTGGAACGGCATCATGCTGTGGCTGACAAAAGAAACTGTACAAATAAGATGGAACTAAATAAAAGAAAGACGACATGGGGCAGAAATCACAGCCCCAGTCAGTCAATGCCAGGACTGGTTCTAGGAAAGGAGAACTTTATTTTAGCAGGAGACTAATCAGACTACAGAAAGCATGGAAAAAACCAACAGTCCCCTAAAAACATACACCACTAAGGACAATGCACCCACTCACGGTGGGTGAAATTCCAGCTCCCTGGAAGTTGATGCCATTGACTTCAATGATCTTCCAGGCCTTCCACGACCTGGATTAGTTTTAGTCAAACAATTTCTGAGCCTACGCGCTCACTCATCAGGTTAAGAGCTATCTCCCGCTGAGCAGTACAGAACAAAGAGCACACATGGAGAGTTGATGTTTTCAAACTACTGAAGACAGGTGAAGGTCGAGATTCCTAAGGCAAGAGTCTTGATTTTCACCATTTCAAGGGCAACACGGGTGGTGTTCAGGACTGCAGGCAATGCTGTATTTTGTTCTTACTGTCACCCTTAGCTGTAACATTTCAATCAGCAGTGAGCCCTTAACCAGAAGCCATCGCTCTGTAAGTAAAGAAGTCCTACAAATGCAGGCAAGAATTTACCTCTGTGTAGGACATCGGTTACTTGTATGTACACCCAGAGCTATATATTGCCCTACATATAAATATACCAAATCTGGTTCGTGTACAATGCTACAGCTCTAAGCACCAATACATTTGAGGCTGCCTGCTGGTGTCGTCGTTCATAGAGCCAGACCACCACCGACACCAAAGCCTTCAGCTGAGGAACGCCACGGCACGATGCCCACAGAGCTCCTTGGTGCGCAGCGCTGGCACGAAAGCTCCACATCTCCTGAGCAGTGGCAGCCCCGTCTTGGGTCGCAGGTGATGTGGAAGAGACGGAGCTATCTGAGGATGCCTGACTGTGTGCAGCTGCCAGAGTGAATAGAAGGCTGGGCTCTGCCATTCTGTTCACTGCCCTGGCAGCCGGGCTAAGGACAGTCTCGCTCACACTGCTTCTGGGAATTCGCTAACGGAATCACCCAAACCCTATTTAATAACTCTAACTTAGAATTACGGCACAGCAGTTGTTTCCAGACTGTGGTCCTAGGCAACTACAGACTTACTCCTACACAGCGCCTGCCGAACACAGCTAGGGACAGCCTGCGACTGGAAAGGCTGCTGGTTGTTATATGGGGGTTCCCGCTTCCACTGGAAAATACCTCGGTCTGCAAATCAAGCAGAGCTTTAAACCACTAAAGTACAGCTGAATGCCAAATTACATGGCATAGGACTAATTTTTTCTTGTGGACTTTATCTTCCATGCTCCAGGTTAGTTTCTTTAGCCAATATCCCTAAATGCCCTTAGGTATCCCGCCACCGGTACAGAAACCCCCGCGTTGACCAGGTCCAGACGATACTGTGCAACAAATGTAACTGGAAAGTTTGAATATCTGCTGTTTAAGGGGTCTGATATGGGCCTGGCACTTGGTGTAACAGCTCATGGTAACTTCCCATCTACCAGCCACAGAGCTTACACCTACCCAAATTATTTAATGTATATTATTTGAACTTAGTAGCACATTCAATGACACCTCATTCTCTCTTTGAATTACAAATAACTTGATTATAAAAGATGCAAAGCAGAGGTTGAGTTTAAAAGAGAAAGAATGTGAAGGAAACAGAGTGAGACCACTTGTTTCTCAGCTGCAGGAACCGGGTGTTCAGGAACAAGGACGTGAAAGTCACCAAAGAATTGCACTGATCAAACACCCTGAAATGTCCGTAGCCAGCTCTTCCTAGTGGGAAATCCCAGTTCTCCAAAATCCGTGCACTCAATATATCGAGTGTCATACAACACAACAAAGAGAGGAGGACGGGGAAGGCATCAGTCCATCCAAGGCCACAGTGGAGCTGGGAAACTGGCGGGACAGGAGCCGAGGGGTGACCGCGGAACAGGAGCACGTGGCATCGTGGCAGGGGAGTTACGTGAGCAGAGAATGCAGCTCCAGAATGGAGGATTTTACACAGAACATGGGACTTGAGTCTGAGTGGGCATATGGAAAGTAATTATAAACCTATCCCCCTGCCCCACCGAAAAAAAAGATAGGTAGGAAAGGTTAAAGAAATCCAGGATGAACTATGTATCAGACTAGACGTTGTATATCTTAGGTTTTGTCCAAAACGGAGTCAGGAAAAACAGCCTTCAGCCTCTCCTGATCATCTTGTTTTCCCTTGTAAATGAGAAAAAAGAAGTATCTGGCCGCTCACCAGCTGCCCTCCACCCTCGTGTCCAGTGACTACATTTCCTGTTACACTGTAAATGCTATGGAAGGGTGAGCCTGGTGACATTTCTGGCAGAAAAAAAATCCTTCAAATTTTTATTTACTCCCAATTACTACTTGGGAGTAGGTTTTTGTGCAATGACTGACTTGGAAGACAAGGAGGATATTTTAGGATTGTCCCAAAGCCTTGGGATACTTATGAGCCTGTTTCCCCTCCTGTTTGGTCCCCACCGTGGGTGACCCCACAGCGTTGCGCTCAGGGGGCAACCAGACCCTCCTGATGGCAGCTGTTCTGAGACCTGGAGATGCAGGGACTCCCGCTGCAGGTACCAGCCTGGGGTCCAAGGGACCTCTGTGGCAGCAGTTGGTGCAGCACCATCCAGAAGCACCTTCTTCCCCACCGGGCAGCTCTCGGCGCTTATGGACCACGGCTGGGAAAGCATCCTTAGAGGCTGGCTGGCTGCCTCCGCCGCCTTCCCGTGGGCAAACGTCACTGGATGTCCAGAACAGGGCTGACTCTCACACTCCATGATCTGAAACTTCACCACCAGAGAGTTTTCACCTTTCTGTAGAGCTTCAAGGAAATCCTTCAGCAGAGTGGAAGCGGTGCAAAAATTAGCTGCGCCATAAAGAACGAAGAATTTAAAAATATTTTCGATATGCAGATGCCTTGCCAAAAGCGCAGTAAAGAGCCCACCATGAATACATTACAAAAATAAAAAAAAAAATGTTTGCTCGTTTCTAAATTTCCTGGAGTTTGTTTAATGTCAGCAGTCCCATTTAACAGCAGAAATGTAAAACCCTGTGACAGCTATTGAACCCCCGACCCCTGATAGGCAGTTACCAGCTTTGCCGGGACTGGTTTTGAAATCATTCAGTCTGTTAGCCTGCATCTTGTTACAGTCAGTGCAACTGATGCAATACTATGAATCTCTTTCCCCCCTCGACAGTTTTAACTCTCTCGTGCCAGCAATTCGTTTTACTTTTACAAGAATATAAGCCAGGGCTGCTCCACTTCTCCAGGAACATTTGGGGAGTGAGGCTGCACCTAGTTCTTGCTTGAACTCGCAAATGCTCAGAAGAACAAGACGACAGTTTTGTCTCTGATACGTGTTTTCACGTCCTTGAAACAGTGAGGCAGCAAGAAAGGGGCTGAAAAGCAGCCTGCCATTTCCTTTCCTCCCTGGATTTTGGATTGCTTCTGCCCCAGCATGTGTGCGCATGCACGCTCACTCGCTGGGTCTGCTCTTTTACACCGTGACTTCATTGTAAAATTCAATTCATCTGTTCCAAGCAATGACTGAAACACTGTCTATAAAATTATGGCATTTTTCCACTTAAAAAAAATAAAAAATAAATAAATAAAAAATTTAACACTTCATTTAAAAGTTATTTTTAAACCTAGTTGGCCCAAAGCCAATTTTTGTCATAACTGAAGTGGATTCTTCTTTTCCTAGAATTCAATGCCTTCCTTTTCTAAAATATATTAGTTTAAAAAAGAAGGAAAAAAAAAAAAAAGAAGAAAAAGGAAAGAAAAAAGTAAATGCACAATTTACACTTCTGTCTACACCGTTTTACCCTCTGACATCTCAGCACAGTTTGCTTTTCAAAATACTACCGTGCAACAAACCCAAACGAGTCTTTACTTTCTAGTTTAGAAACTTAACGCGAAGATGGACTTTAGCAATCCCAGAGCAGAACCACTTTCAGTTTGGACCCGGCTGGGGCACCCACAGAGCATCACCCCAGCGGGTACCCGGCTGAGTCAGAGTTTGTATCTGGGAGGTAACTGAAGACCGTTCAGAAACATGGCCGAAATTGAAAAAGAAAGCATCAGAGCCTTATTACAATGCAAGGATCCATATGGCTTCTGGCACTATAGCTGCATTTACACGTCAGTAGGCAAGCGTGAAATAGATGAACTGAGAAAGCTGTTGTCATATGCATCGGTAGAATGAGTATCCTGACTTCACTAAGTTACCATTTTCCAGGACTGTCTCAAGAGGCAGTAAGACATCTGGTCTTCTTAATGAAGTAGCTGATCTGGAATCTGGGTTTTACTAAACCCTACTCTAAAAAAAAAAAAGAAAGAAAGAAAGAAAGAAATACTTGAATCTAAGCAATTAATATGTCACCAAGAAGTATTTTAAGGAATAACAGGCAAACCGACCTGGCAAGGAGAGTATTTTCCTTCTCCTTTCAAAGGGAATTCTGTGTTTCCCAAGAGAAAATTAAAACTAAATTACACTAACTGACTTTATATTCAGTGAATGCTCACATGTGCAGTTATTATCTGCACTGTAACAACTCCCCTGACCGAGATGCGAATACAGGATTTATACACTTCAGCTCTACATGTTTGGTAGAGGGTATCAGCAAGCACAGCAATGCAAAAAATTTAGAAGAACTTTGCAGTCACTTTAACCACAAAAAGTAATTTAATCAGATTTTTATTTCCCAAGTTGAATTTTCTCAAGTCTGAGCTCAGCATTGAAGTGGTTAATCATTCCAATTAAGCAGAAATGATTGGCTAACTCAGGGCTTTAGGATGACAAGGGAAAGGTGAATTTTTTATATTCAAAAAAGTGTCACTTTGGGGTTTGGGGGCTTTTGTTGTTGTTGTTGTTTTACTGCTTGAGAGCCTAGGGATTGTGAATCAAAATTTCATAAGGACACAGCACCTGTCTAATCTTCTAGCAATGCCAGAAGCCTACCGAAGATGGATTGCATGAGAATGTAACAGGTTTTGCTGCTGTTTTCAAACAGCTGGCTCTGGAGGGCTGTTCAGGGGGATTTATTTTTCACATGAGGGTGATGAAGATGCACAGGGGAGGAAGCAAATTCACAGTGGTGGATTAAGCCAGCCAGAAGCATTCAGGTCCTCTGCCTTCGGTACCTGGAGTGAAGCTACAACACGGCACAATTCCCTGCTCGGCTGCGCAAGGCTGTGGCGGGGAGCACAGTTTTAGTAAGACGTGGCTTGCCAACATGTGCTGGCTGAATGAGGTGGGTCTCCATTACCTCATTCTAAACGACCCTTTCACAGATTTGATCAAACAAAGCTTTGGAAGATATATTTATCTTTAACCATGTGAGAAATCTCACTTACGTTAATGACTGTGCAACAATAAAAAGTAAAAATAAAAATGATTAGTAGTCCGCTGATGATTATAAACCCTTTTCACTTCCCTTCCCCCCCACTTTTTCTTAGGAACTCATTACTCCAATGTTTATTTTTACCTTTGTAAATCTAAGAGTGCAAAGCTAAAGGCCAAGGTATAAAAGCCGTCACGATCTAAACGGGCGGGTGGGTTGGTTTGGGATCCTTACACGCGTACAGACGACGTGATGTGCGGTATGAATACCGCTCCGGGCAGCCCTGGTAGGAGGGTTACAGCTCTGCTAGCAAGCCAGCAAATCTCTCCCAGAACAGTAAGGCAGCACTTAAGTCAGTAAGTAAGCAGCTTTGAGAAACCATCATCATCCTCAATCCCCGACTCCTCTCTTCCCCCAACCCCTTCTCAAAAACTCTCTTGTCATCTCTCAGGTTTACCCATTTCATTTTCCACGCCGCTAGGTGCAGAATCTCAGGATGTCTGTCAGGTTTGAGCCCCTGCAGGCAGCTGCAGGTTAATTCTATCTGTCTAATCGGGATGATGGAACCTCCAGACTCCAGCATGAATGGCCTGTGTGAAAGAGAAGGAGGGGGGGACACAACACACAGGCAAGGATACAAGAACCCTTAGAAGGAACTGGGTCCAAGAGAAAGATCAGGATGTTTTTCTGGAGATTTATTCTGGAGTTACCTTCTGGCCAACAGCCTAGGCCATAGGGAGAACATTTCTGAACCTATAGCAAGGACTGCCCCTTGCTCAGGGTGAAAGGAGAGCTAAGAGCTCCACCAGCTCTCACATCTCACAGGTTCCTCCTCTGCTTGCTTATGGGTATCCCACCTCATGCTAGCAACTGACTGTGTCAGGTGCTGCTGGTCCCAACCTCCCTGGGGTACCCCGTAGCTCGGGTCTCTGGAGAGCAGAGCTGGTCCATGCACCTCCTGACACCCAGACCTGTTTCTGACAGCCCCAAGAGCCCTCTGGTGCCCCATCCACCCCCATTTCCCTTGGCAGAGCATCAGTCTCTGGAGATGACACCAGCATCCACTGCAGCAGCAAAGCCTTAAGTCAGCACATCTTAAAGAAACATCATAAACATTAACTTGACCATTTTAGTGTACGCAGTTAACATTTACATTTCGCACCACCTCCTGTGTAAAGTCCCTCTCCCCATGCCATCAGTACACCACTTCTCTTAATCCCTCTCCACCCAACACCCACCACAAACCCTTTCCTCAGGCAGGCCAACAAAACAGAAGATTTTTGGCGCTTCTGAGTCCAGCTACTATGGAGACAGAAGTGATCAAAAACTGGTGAAAAATGCAAAAATTAAAAGCAGACAAAATTTCCCAACCTTCAGAGCATTTAAAACCCACCCGGGTCTTTTCCAAACACTCCAGAAATGCTTCAAGCTCACAACGAGATGCTACAGGCACTATTTCAGGGGCTACTTTCAACATTTACTGTGAAGCACCTTTTGATGCTCCCGATACATCTTCCTAAGGGTTAATATGCCAAAGGGGGGGGGGGGGCGGGGCAC
>JAVJGI010000032.1:8875122-8886098 GCA_035590275.1 Ibycter americanus | reverse complement strand
CGGGGGGGGGGGGGGAGGAGCACACAAGCTGTATAAATTCTTTCCGTGGTATGACAAACTCTCTCTGCATCATATTCCAAAGTGTGAGATGTGCAATTTCCATTCTTAAGCTCAGTAAAAACGGCATTAAAAAGTCCTAACCCTGGGAACCGCTCGATTATTAGTTTATCAGATCAACATCAGCCAAACTGTCTTTTTATGTGCTGCTTACTTTTGAAAAAAAAAACCACCCTACCATGCATATTTCAGTTCTCCCTCTCCACACCCCACACCCTTCTGCTGCTGTCCAGCTGGAACACATCAAGGGTCTAGAAGCCAAGTCAAATGTTGACCCCACCCTCCTCCATCCATTTTAAGGCACCTTCAAAGCCAGTACACGGATCTAGTTCAGCTTAGCCAACAACGCCAGCAAATCTGTTATTTAAGACTTTAGTGCTGGGTTTTTATAACTGCCCATTAATACAAGCTTTGATGTATGGTCAAAAAATCCAGCTGTAATGAGTTTCATCAGACTGTAGTAACCTTTCCTCAGAAGGTCTTTATTACTATACCTTCAATGTCTTTGGTCCCAATCCTGTTTTATAGTATCATTCTTGCCGAACCGCCTTAAAAAACAACACTCAGCAACATGTAACACATCTCCTTCCCCAAAATTAAAACAAAGAACCACTAAGAGCTTTCTAGAAGACACTTTTGCACCCACATTTTTAATAGGAGTCTGCTGTTAAGAGTTTGCAGGCAAGAGCTCTGTGAACCAAAAGAGAAACCGATTTTCCCGACAAAACCCTTGAGACAGGATACAAAAGAATTTTGTAAAAGGACAAACAACTTACTCTGTTGTTCCCCTTTGCAGGATGCAGCAAGGAGGGAAGAGGGAAAAAGAAAAAAATATTAGATACATTGATTTTACATGCGTTCAGTCTAAGTCATGCAGTTCTGGAAATGGCTCAAACCAAACGAGGAACTGACTCAAAGAACATTCACTGAACCCTTGAGTTAGGCAGCTTCCAGAGGAGCACAGGACATCCACAAAGGATTTAAAAAGTTCAGCAAAGCTGTAAATTCATGCTGGTTTACAAAATTTTCCTCTCTACGCAAACATTCTGATTCCGCTTTTGCCTCTTTCAGTGTAAATCAGGAGCAGCTCCCGGGAAGTCAGTGGATACTAACACAAGGGAGAAGAAAAGGAGGCCTGAAAGGATCTAGGGATGGGATGGGATGGGATGGGATGGGAGCCAGAGGGATTTTTGTGCGTTGGTAATGCTGAACTTCCAGTACGCAAAGCAACCCTCCGAACATGTCTGCTTCCCCCTGCATGGCAGCCGCTCCCTGTGACATGCTAATGAACGGAAAGTTTCACGACCTGGTACTTTTTTAAAAGCAAATATTGAACTTCTAGATTAGTAAGACAAACAAGGAGGAGATGGAGTTAGGGGAGAGGGGAAAAGGAACGGACGGTGCTAGCAAGGTGAAGTGCGCAGAGCAAGTTACAACAAACATCTGTGCTATTATTTTATTTTTTTTTTAATCGCAAGTTTTGCCATAAGCTGGCATCAACAGTGTTTGTTGTACAGTGGGAAGTCAGTCAAAATAAACACCAGCCTACAGTTGAGAAATACAGTCTGGAAAGGTGAGTCACAAAGTTGTAGTCATTTTTTTAAAAAGAAGGTTTTTGGACGCATCAGTCCAGCAACCCAGCAGTAAAGTCAGCTGGTAAATGGATATCCCATTTCAAAGTGAATTGGCTACAGTGTGATTTATATCAAGCAAGCTGACTTGCATATGGGTTGGAAAAATAAAAACACTGATTCATAGCTATCCGGGTGGCTGTCAGAGCCCACGTCCTGACAAAAGCAAATCTCGTGGGGGAAGGAGGTGACTTGGCAAACCGCAAAAGTACCCGGGGGCTCATAGAGCAACACTGAGGGGTGATTAAAGGTAGTTAACAAAAGAGCCGATCTATGAAGGTGAGTGCGCATCTCCATCTGCGGAGGGCCGGGGAAGGCAGGCAGAGTGAAGCAAGGAAATGGAGGAACAAGACGATATGTGGCCTTTGAACTTTAATATATTAATTATACTTGTTTAGGCAAGAAGAAAAATTAAGAATCGACCACCTTGGACTTAGCTTAGGGGATTAAATTAGTAATAGAGACTTCATATTAGTGGGAGTAAGTACTGAGCCTCATTACCACTGTAATCACACCGTTGTAAGTAGCAACACTAAAAAACCCCTCAAAATTAGTATTCTTAGTTGAGCGATTTACCCCTGCTGAGAATTCAGAACAGATCTCTCTCGTTCAGGGACAAAGTCCTACTTTTCCTGCAGAAGGAACCCAGCTAGGGGCAACCGCGCCGGGTCGCAGAGCATCGCCCGTGCAGGCGAGCAGCGGAGCGGCTGCGGAGAGCACGGGGCTCAGCTTCCAAGCGCCGGGCTGTGCACGCTGCGCTGGCACTTACAGAAAGCAGGCCAGCTCCCCCACTGCCGTGCTCCAGGTTTACAGCGCTATTAATCTATTTTTCATTTCTAAGCAGCGGTTTTTCTACTTCTGGTGCCAAAGCCTTGGATACTCAGAGTTACCAGCTGTGACTCGCGCACGAAAAACAGGGAGGAGGTCAGTCTGGGAAGGGGCTAGGGTACCTCTCTGCCTTTTTAACTCCGGGATTGCAAAGCTGTGGGGAAGCACTGAAGTAAACACAAGTTGCTGCCATTTCCTGGCAGTCTCTCTTACATAAAAACACGGTCTCTAAATCTTTGAAAGAGAATAAAAGGCTGGAGGGGGTGTGTGTGTCTGCGTCTCAAACTATTTTATATTGTCAGAGGAAGACGGGAAAGTGAGGAGTATGCACAGGATTCTAACGAAACGTTGCTGACTTTTATTTTGGTCCCACTGGAGCTTCTAAGGTACCCTGGGCCACGGAGCTTTTGCTTTGCAAAATTCAAAACTTTAACAGCAGGCTTGCAGTCCACATTTGGACCTCTAGTCCTGTAGGAACAAAGTGCTTTGCAAGACTCGAGTAGCATCAAGCATCTTTCCTGAACAGCTTGAGAGACTACTGGGTGAATTTCAAGCTACAGGGGTTTGGAACAATAATATTCACTCTTTTTGTAACGTAAAGATAATTCCAGCTCAAAGGAGAACTGAATTTTGACTCCCTTTCCACCTCTGCCTTCCACGGAAGTCTCTCATCTTCTATCTAAGACTCCTTTGACAGACCAACTTTAAACAGAAACAAGAATTCTTTGTAAACATATTTTAAATACAAAATATTTTTAGGGGGAAGGGAGAAACAGGAAGACAGAAGTTTAGAAATCCAACTAGTCTGTCTTGTTTAAAGATAGAGTAACAGATATACGAGTATGATAAACATGTCACAGAAAACAAGATTAAACCAGAGGCAGCAACAGGCTTTTTTGACATCATTATTAAAACCTGAGCAAGAAAAAACCCCAAACAACAGTATTTTGTCCCTAGTACTTAATTAATTAGGTAGCCTCTTGTAACTAACCCTTGTAAAATGACTTCTGATGGTCCCAGACAAGAACTGATCTTCTGAAGAGTCACCAATTTTTATTTATTTTTTTTTAAAGTCTCAGATACCTGGTAGGTCTCCTGCTAAAGTTGTATTTGAACTGTTCTTTAAAAAAAACCAGTATCATTATCAGCATCCCTGTTTATTCCTATGATAATTGAAAAATCCAGCAGTTTAAGGATTCTCTGATTTATCCTTTGATGGTAGCTTTGAAACTTGGTATGAAGAGAGGAAGCTGAGGGTTGTTTGCATAGATAGCAGCCAGAGGAGATGCAGAATTATACTGGAAACCATGGAGTTATCACAGGTATAGGGGAGATATGAGGAAGAGAAAGATGAAGAGACAGAGAAGACAGCACAAGACCCTGGTCTCAGGGGACCTGGCCTTGCCATGCAAAACAAGCAGGAAGAAGCACAAATTACAGCAAAATCAAAGCATCGTTTCTCAGAGGGGATCTTCCGCTGAAGGAATGTAGCAGACCAGCAGACTTACTGAAGGAAGGTGAACCAGGCATCACAGAAACATTCAAAAGCTCAAACAACAGGTATTTTTGCTAGTCAGCCTTCTCTCTGGATACATCGCCTCAAACCTTCACTTCGTATTAAATATCAAAATAACTAAGTCCAAAAAATATTAAATGGTAGTTGGGCGTACTCCATTTCCTGACTTTCTGTCATTTCTGTTAAATTAATAGAGGCTTTTTTACTGTATCCTGTTCAATTTGCTCCACATGACGATTAGCTGAGTAAAACTGCCTTTGGAAAGGTTTAGCACGTGTTTCATACACAAAAAACATGCAGTGAATCAGTAAAATAAATATACACGATTGCCTGGAATGCTTCTGTCAGTTCTGTAATGCAGAGCTTGAGGGAATAAACACTTCAAAGCACATCTTTACCTCAAAAGACATTAATAGAAACAACGAAGCTCAGGAAACCCCAAATTGCTCAATGCTTTTTACAACTTAGATCCAGTGCAAAACATTTTGGAAAGTTTGCTTTGTGGGTTGGGTTTTTTTTTGGTTCTAATATTGAGGTTTGACGCACAGATTGATGTTAAAATATTGCATTAGGAATATTTCAAAGTTGCCCCAGAAGAGTACAGTGAAAAGGCTACCACGTCCTGAGATACCTGCAGGCATTGTGTTTTCCCAGATGACAGGATTGGGTTTTTCTGACTCAAACAGAGTGGCTACTGGAAAACTAGTGAGCTGTTTAACTTACTGAGGATTTATCAGGATAGACACCGGCTCGTAGCAGAGATGCCTTCCAGCTATCCACCTCCTCTTGGGAGTCACAGGCTAGCTCAAGGAAACGGTAATCCTTGTAAACATTCCTAGAACAAAAAACACCACATTGTAAAACCAGCATTTTACTACTCTGTGTCATGCACACACAGCATTTTAAATTAAAAATCCTTTGGGATCAGAAATTACTTGGTAATTGTTTTGGACAACAGAGTTTATGGGACAGGTGCTTGTTTAATAATTACATGGAGTACTTAAAAATATCTTAGAATGCTACAGCACAGCTCTGGAAATAATAATCATCTGAAAGCACCGTGAAACTACTTAAAATCAATTTTCCAGCTTTTGCCAAAATGGAGCACTTTTATGGAAAAAAAAAAAGCGCCTGTTGTGATGCAGAGGACAAACACGTAAGACGTGCCGACAAAACTGCATGTCTTGTCACCGATTGCTGCTGTAACCAATAAATATCAAAATAATTAACAGCGCAACGTTTCCCCATGTTGAGTCCTTTCAGTGCGTTGTATACCCTTTGTAGCTTTTAGACATCATCAGTAAAAGGGGAAAGAAAACAATAATAATCAGATATTTTAAACAAACAAAACAAACCTCTGATGTCTGCCGTCTCAGTAAGAAAATCAGGGCGCATTTAAATAACACCTCTTGCAGGTAATTGGCATAATTAGATAAATATAAGGAATCACTTAATGGAAGAAAAAAGAAAGGAGGAAAAATACGTATGTAGGAAGGTGGTACTTGTAAATTCTCCAATAAACTGAACAGATTTTCCTCTTACGGTTTAGCCATTAGTTTCCAAATTCAAATCCTATATACAGACCAGATCGCTGTAAATTTGTCAGCCAACAGCCTTTTGAGGAAAGGCCACAAGCTTAGCTGACCAAGGTTCAGAAACCACATTTTGCTAGATCTTACCAGTTGCACAAGAATCCATCTTCCATCGCAACCAGACTGTTTGCTTTCCTTAGCAAGCTACGGAGGTGGGGAGGTGGGGTGATGGGGGTCACTTTCAAGGACAGCAGTGACAAGAGGTCCTTCGGGTTCATCATGCAACTACAGAGGTCGTTTCTGCCACATGTTTTGAGGCAAAAAAACCAACCCACACCACAACCATTGAATACGCTACAGAACCAGGAAATAAAGCTATTATTACCACTGCCTAGATAAATTTCTTTAGCATTCAGGGACTAGTGGGATTTCACCATCACACTGCCGGAATGCAATGGACTTGATGGAATTCCCACTCCCAGCTTCCCCCTTCCCAGCAATGTCCCCAGCCAGCTCCGAGCCTTGCTTTTGAGGGGTAGTCTCAGGAAACAGATAAAAAACAGTTAGAAAAGTTGTAACTGAACAGGAAAGGTTCACACCTGACCACCAAGCAGCCGTGACACCTAACCATTACGTTATCAGCTGTGAAACCACAGTATGGCAACCAGAGTATGCCCACCTCCGAACAGAGGGAAATGGGCTATTTTTAGCAGGCTTACAGATTGCATTCAAAACTGCAAAGAATACAGGACACACGCAGGTTTCCTCGCATCGGTGTCATAATTCTCACCGATTTCGATGGCTACATCTGAGCAGGCAGGCAGGCGTGCTCAGCGCTGGGCTTGCACTAGAGTCCTTGCAAGCATCTGGACCGAAGATGCCCCCGGCACGTGCTTCGGTGCGGCTCCAGGCAGCACACCTGCGCTGCCCCCCCGAGAAACCCCCCGCAAAGGGACAGAGACACTACCGGCTCAGGTCCCACAGGTTCAGCAAAGTCACTGACAGTATGAACGACTGAAAGCTCTACGGATGTTTTTATTGATTAGGAATTTAACATGAAACCTTTTTCTTCTGACTCCAAATGTACTAATCCCACTTTAAGGCATGTAATAGCCTGGATGACCTCCTCAGATGCCGTTGTCTTACACTGACGACAAAACACTTGAATTTTATTCAATTGCCAATATTGTGGATCTCCGAGTGAACATTTACTGAACCAAAGAAAGAACTCAATAAAAATAAAAAGAGAAGCAAAATGAAGCGGCCAGGGGAAAAAAAAAAAAAGCTTTAATTTATTGTTAGGAGAAACTTTTACTGAGATAAGATTTTTGGCTAAGTTAACTAAGCAGCTATAACTTTGAAGAAATAGGAAGCTGAAATGGTAAAAGGGTACTCTCAGAAAAGATGACTAAAAATAACAATAGAGCAAATAAAGGCTGTAAAACATAGTGATAAGGAGGTTCCAAAAATACTTATCTGTAAGAGCAAAACAACATGACACCAGCTTGTGAAAACATTTTTTCAGGACTGTCATGTTATGTATTAAACTTCTTGGCATTTTGTGACTGGCTACACGAAGCATAGCTGGACGAGAAGGGGTTCTAGCCGACCCCTTTGCACACATGGGAGCTGGCAGTCCCGCGTTACTGTCTCCGTACCAAGATTTTCTTTAGGTCTAGGGACACCTTATGGCCAAGCAGCTGACGGCCCCAGCTCTCCAAGGCCCCTCTCCCTCTAATATCTGCGAGCTCCACCATTTTAGTCTAGGTAATCTTACCCCCACCACCAAAGTTTTTGGATAAGTAAGGATCTGAAGGACATACACACTGAGCCAGAACTCCCGGGAAGCTTACAGCAGGGTAGGTAAAGGGATGCTTGCCTCCCAAACCAGCCTCCTTGCTACTAGATTTCCATTGCCTTCCTTTCTTCCAGAAAGGCTGACAGGCACAGAAACTTTTCAAAGGAAAAAAAGCCAAAGTAACTTCTGAAAAGAGCGTGTCCTTCCCCTGTTACTAGTGGAATCTGACAAAAACACACTAGCATGTTTTACTCATTAGGAATCCACTGGCATCTCATGGAAAGCCGTAAAGACGTTCTTGAAAACAATTCAGATCTTCTGTTTTGTTCTCATCTTCCACTTTTTAAAATTGCTGAAGACATCAGCACAGAAAGAGTTACTACTCAATCCTCACCTACTTACTCCATATGGAATACAGTGAGGTCATGTTCTCATTGTCATCTCTATGGTGGCTCAATGGGATGCTATACATCAAAGAGAATGATATAACACAGCGTACCAAGAAGGAAAAAGATGAACTCTCAACGATACAAATCCTGTTGATATCCAGGCATCTTTAAATCTAAGGGACTGTAGAAACAAAATGGATACAACAAATGGGAACATGCCTCGAAGTACAATTGGTTTACAACATTTCCCTTGAATATTTAATATTTTTAAAATGTGAACACATAAATGGGGAAGCCATGGAAAGCTATATGCATATATCACATCTACCTAATGCTGCTTCCTCCTGTAGGGTCTTATCATTGTAATTTAATAGCCTGAGTAGTCCATGAAAATGTATCTATAGTGGCATTACCGGAAATTAACATACTCCTACTTTCTTTCCAGAGTGGAAAATACCATTTGTTATCTGCAGATTTTATTATACTTCAGATAAATAAACTTCAACAACCGCATTCCAGAAAAAACACGACATAACTGCTTACGGAAAGGAAGAGACATTTGGACTAAAGGCATCGTTTCTGAACCCCGTGCCGTTCCACGCACAGGACATACCTTCTCGAGGCCAGCTCCGCCACTTGGGAGCCCAGCAAACCCCCAGCCGTAACTCTGCTCACCCTACAGCTTCTTCACTTCCTTACTACCTTTGCTTTCAGCACACTGGATTCCTTCCCCCCACATATTTCAGGGCCAAAAGTCAACTCCCTAAGGCAGAAATGGCCTTTACACTGTCCATAGGCATTTCTTCAACCCCTCCCATCACAGAAGAATTCTAACGTGAAAATGCAGGAATTGAGTAAATTTTTGAACATTGAACTTCAAAATGCAAAACATTTGAATAAAAATATTTGAAAGCATACAAGAGGAAATGGAGAAGTGTCAGCTAAGGTGGAAGACTGCGCCCAGCTGCGAGTTCCTGGGATTCCCGTCCCACTGGTCCTGAAGCCTGGGCTGCCAGCATTGCACAGAGGAGGCTTGACTGCCTATAAACCAGTAGAACCATACGAGCTGGGACCAACAGGTGAATAGCATACGACTGAAAATCACAAAGAAAGAACTTTCTAGTTGCCTCCTACAGCAGAGGCAATACCTGTAGGTTCCCCTCTACAGCAGCTGCACATCAAAACTGTTTGCCGTCTGAGCAAACTCAGCTGCTAGACCTCGACATGTGTAGCATCTCTTGCAATTTCTTAATACTAAGATACGGTTAAAATATTTATCTCCAACAAACCTGGAAAAATTTTAAGGGCAACCCCTGTAGACACATTACAAACACAGTTAATAAGCATGAGTATATATTATCATATTAACCATACGCACAGACAGCTTTTAGATTGAGTTGGATCTGGAACATTTCAGTAGACAGAGATGTGCTGTATATGCATGTAATATTTATATATATATATATAGAGAGAAAATACAAACCAAGATTCAATGAAGATCTGCTTATTCTTCCCAATGTGGGAGGAGACAGAACAGCAATTACAGAGCAAGAATATGAAGTGAAATTTTTAGAATTGTGCCTATAAGCCACTTCAATCCTCCAAAGAACATAAAGCCACATTTAACTTGAGCAGTCGCGCTGAAACAAGCAAAGCTACTCAAAGACTGAAAGATAAAGGAATATCTTGATTCACAGGGATTTCAAACCGTGCTTATCATCTCAAGTGATTTTTTGGTAAATGTCTGGTCTTTTTATTAGGATGCAAGCAGAATTAAAATGAGCCTTAGAAATCTAGAATCAAATGCACATCGGCCCAATTTTATTCCACGAAAACCACAAAAGATTCAATTCTTAGATGTTTCTCATTTGATTGAAATTGAAATCATACAGAGTATGGGTTTCATAAATAGGCACCTAAAACAAAAAAGGGAGAAAATAACAGAATCCAGATACTCCAAATATATATGCGCAATCGGGAAAGATAATCTTGGGTGAAACTCTACTGTACGTTCTCTACTTATTCAACCTGCAACGCCACTGCACAGACTCTGCTTATTCAACCTGAGTCTTGGTCTACCATTTTAGACACCTGTAATTCCACAACAGCTGCTTTGAACATACGCACTATTTTTCATATAAGAAAGCTCTAATAGAAGCTCTGCAAATCATGTATTTTAAAGAAACAATAATGACCATCTGCTCTGAGTTAACAGCAATGACTAACATTTTCTATCAAGGCTTGCCATTTCAGATCAGTCCAATGTGAATGCTAATTAAAATTAATTACACGTGTCTCTGAAGATTTTTTTTCTTAATATCCAGAAAAGCCAGAGAGACAACCTCTGAGAAAATGTCACAAAATAACAGCACTTCAGGGTTTTACCACCTAACTCAGCTAAGTGGACTCCCAGAAATACAGGATATTTTCCAGTTCACGCACGCACCCCCCCACAATTTTAAGGTGAAAATGAGCAGGAGATACACTGATCAGTGTATGGTCGAGCCTGGACCATGAAGTATCTAGCCATATGTAATCCAGAACAGAAACGCAGCCAAAACTAACATGGCACAGGCCAAAATCTGCAGTAGTAACAGAAACTGGCACTAAAATATTCCGTAACTCCCCGGAGAAGAAGGTTTGATGCTTCTGACGGTGAGGGATGGCAGCCCGTTCTGGAATCTGCCTTGGGGCCACCCAGAGGCAAAAGCTGCTCCCAGCTGTTCGTCCCGGTGAGCCCGGGGGGAGCCGGGATCCTGCTGCAGCCCGGTGCCGCGGGGGGGGCAGCGGGACCCCCCCGTGCTGGGACACGGCGAGCGCGCAGGGTGAAGCTGCCTGCGAGCTGCGGCAGGTCTGCCAGCCGTGCCTCAGCCCACGCTGCCAACAGCTGTGCCCTGGTCCGTGTCACTGGTGTTTCACAGCCCACGACCCCCCGAGGGAATTTTCTTCGGGTCCAGGGTAACTATGATATTTAAAGCATGGGGTCGGCACTGCTGGTTCCCTTCCCTGAGAACCCCTTTTTGCTTGGCAATACCAGTTTTAAACCTCAATAGCTACACCATCTATCCACCATACTATGTTTTCTTTCTCATACAAAGAATTTTTGTCAATAATGACGATAAGGAAATATTCCAGAAAAAAACCCAACCTTTCTACCTTTTTTTTTTTCTTTTTTTCCTTCCCCCTAACCCCCAAACACTTTGATGCCTGTCTTCTGTTCTTCAT
>JAVJGI010000032.1:8846256-8875022 GCA_035590275.1 Ibycter americanus | reverse complement strand
CCCACCCCCCATTTTTTTTTTTTTTAATGGAATGGACTTGGAGATAAAGGCTGGTTATCCCTTGGGTTTGTATATTTTTCCTTTTTTTAAATATTGTACTCACCAGCATCTTAGAAGTTTATTTACAAATGTTAGCAGCTTTTTTTCTGGGTTAAATTTGTGGGTTTGTTTTGTTTTGTTTTTTAATTAAATAGATTCTCATTCTTCCATTTCTAACAGAGAGGGCTCTGAACAGCTTACAGTCCAGCTCTTCCTGGAGTTTAGCTTTCTGAGTAATTCAAAAACATACATCTCATCTTAGGCTTTCTCCTTTAGCCTGGCTTCCATCCAACACCTCCTCTGACCCGGTCTCCTTTCACTAGTTCCCTTTATTTTGGCTCTTGCCCAATTTCCCTTATATATGGATAGCTGTTAACCAGTTGCTGTCCATAAGAAATTCAGTACTTAAAGCTCTAGTGCATTTGGAGCCCCAGAGAAGACTTGTGCTCCATCCTCTTCTACAGCAACACTCAGCCAACAACACAGACCTAAAATAAACAGCCACACCTTTTGCTTAGGAGACAGAGGGTACTTCCCTGGGTCCTACCAGACGACACGGTTTCTCGTGCGATACGATTCCTGATAGTCAGGGCGTACTCGGGAGTCAGTAGCTAAAATCCATCATCTGGCAGTTCTATTTCCAGTCCTATTGTATGTCCTCAAAACTTCCTTCTGATCACTCTCCTCTTGACATTCCTCTGTTTCTCAGATTAAGGAGCTGTTTCTACAATGAGCCTGCCCCAGACAGTCAACTCTGGTGCAGGGGTGGTGGGCTCTGCTGCTCTGCTCCATTTATTGGGGAGCATTTAGCTCTCAGGAACCTGTTGTTGTGAAGGCAAAGAGGAACAGTCCCGTGCTTTCTCTCCGCTCCCCCAGGATGCTGCTCACACCCCGCTATCACGCAGAACCATAGAGGGGAGGAAAGCAGCAGCATCATTCCATTTCATTTGGATCCTGGTTGGACAGGAAAGTAAAAAATGGGGAGATTTTGTGGGATCTTCCTCTGCAAGGAAGGGGAAATGTCACACATCGGTTCTGCTTCTTTGGCTCCGACGAAAGGAGTGAGTGTGAAGAGGAACAGAACTTTTGTTCTGGGACTGTTGCACAGATCCTAAAGTAAGGCGCGTTGAAGGCTACAGTTCTCAGCCCAGGCTACAGTGCTTAGCTAAAATAAAAAGCACCGATCAGTGAATATTTTTTACAGGAAATACGTGGGGAATAGGCAAAGTGTTTGGGATGAAATCCTAGAAGGAAAGTCAACTTTCTGGGATGGGCAACATAAAGGACTCTGCCAGGTAACTCTTCCTCATTGTACAGCTGCTACTCCCAGTATTGGTAGGAAAAGCCTGGAAATTCACCAACTTAACAAACACTTCAGCCTACTACCGTTTTATAACGCCCAAAATCTTTACCTAGTAGAATCTTTTCTCCCACAAAACAGAAAGAATTCATCTCTCTGGAGTTGGAGAAGAGGTGGAAAGGAAGCTTTTTCTCTACTTGTGGGGAAAAAAAAGAAGAAAACCAAAAGTTTTTACCCATCATTTCTCTTTTACTTAAAAGAGAACTAGTATTTAGATGGAGTTGTAATACAGTAATACAATTTATTGACCAATAAATCAGGAAAGAAGTGCAACTACTCTACTGCAAAGGCAAAGGATTACTTTAGAACAGCACAGAATCTAGCAAAACAGCACCATGTGCACCCTGTAGTCAACTGGGCAAGATCATGAGAAACGATGACTGCTTGTCCTTCTTCATTAGTGAGAAACAGGACTGCTGCATCCTAAAGGAAGCCACACTGAAGGCTACAGCTCTCAGCCCAGACTACAGTACTTAGCTAAAAGAAAAAGCGCCAATCAGTGAATATTTTTTACGGGAAATACATGGGGAATAGGCAAAGTGTTTGGGATGAAATCCTAGAAGGAAAGTCAACTTTCTGGGATGGGCAGAATTTGCTCTGTTTGTTCTTGAACTCCGCACAAGAGTCTTAGACATTCATCAATGAGGACATCACAGGTTAAGCTACTGCATGTAAGCACAGGCGTGACAAAATCCTCTCTCCTCCATTCTTACCTCTGCCTAAGAAAGTCTGTCGGTGGCTACACCTACACTTCACATTATGTTCCACAGCAGTACTGCAAACATTAGGGTTTTTCCTACAGTATAATTACTTTCACACACTTTTAATATATTTGATCTCTTTTCCAATCAAAAAGACTTGCCAGCAGTTTATTGTGGAGGAGAAAAGGATGGTTAACACAAAATAACACTCACTTTCTTGACAGCTTTAGGTTTAAACATATACTGCTTGACCCTACAGCTCAACTTCAGCTGCTTAAAGGCAGACTCATGTAGATGGACACGGCCAAAAATGATCTGGGAGTCAAAGGGCGCTCGCTCTTGTATACTTTGTTTTAATATCTAGTACTGCTAAGGTAAGTAAACTAGGAGTCCATCTCCGAAGGTCTGTCATGGTGTCTATAAAGTAAGTAGATGGGCCTGCTCAAAACCTTTTAATAAATCAGTTTTCTGAAAAACAAAACTCATCCCTGTCTTCTTTAAGCAATCCTGTATCTATTTCACACAAAGACTTTTTCTCTCTCCCCCTCCTTTTTTTTATTTATTTTAATTAGAAAGTAACAGGAAAAGAATTTAATTATTTCACAACGTGGCCTTTTCATAAACATGCAATTATGTTCATTTCATGAGAATTTATCTTCACTGTGAAATCAATCGTCACAGTCTCCATTTACTATACATTACCAAGTCACATTTGATTCCTGTCGGAGAACTGTTGACTTCTGCAGTAAATCAAAATGACAGATACTGCTAGTTTCCTTCTGCATCTATCCCCAAGCTTCAGCTAACTCAAAATGGTTTTTCCTTCTATGCAGTGAAATGAGCATTTTCCTGGTAACCATATTTCAGAACTGGAAAGGTTTTCATAAATGGAAAAAATGCAGTGCATAATCCAGGAAACTATTGAAATGTACAGTATCAGAAACATATGGCTGCAGCAAATACCTATGCAGTGAGGGGCTGGGAATGAAAAAGAGAACAAGCTTATTAAAATTCTTGTCCTAAAGGGACTTTACTTCAAAATTAAAATACTTTAATTGAATATTAAGAAAGTTTGCAGAGTCAATGAAAAAAAATGCTTCAGATTGGGGGGGGAGCGGGGAAAGACACAGAATAACCTCCATGCTATCATGGAAGCCGGAACAGATGATTTTGCCTTTGTTCTTTAATGATCTACATCTTACACAGCAAAATGGTTCCACAACCAGAACCCTCAGCGGGCAAACTCAGAAAGAGAAACCTGATTTTCTTTCTCAATCGCTAAGTTTTTATTTAATCAAAATAACCAACCACCACCACCCAAAAAACCCCACCCAAAACCACCACAGCCAGAAACTAAGTTAATTTTTACATGAATTTTGAAAAGCAAGCCACATTCACACACCCCACTAGAAACCAGAAATCAAGGGATTAGCATCAAGTAAAATGCCAACAAGACTCCTTATTTCAACAGATCTTTACCGATGCCCAGGTTCAGTTTCCCCAGCAATGTGGGACAGGGAACACAGTCCCCAGTGGAGGGCCAGATCACTTTACTCAAGTTGCACTAACCCTGCTTCTGCTGATGCAATCTATGAATTTAGGAGACAGTGAGAAGCGATACTAAACTTGTTTTCATCAAGTTTGCGCCGGCAGGCAGATTTTTAGAAATACAAAACAATCAGCTGTATTACATTAACAGAGGAATCGCCGTCGTAATCAGAATTCAATAAATATTTCTTCAAGACCAACTTCTTCCTCCTTTCAAGCTGGAGGACTGCCTCCACAAACAGCCTCTCCCAAGGCAAAGTTATTTTGTCATCTTATCACTATGCTGTCGTGTCTTAACATGCCCATATAGATATAAGGATGTTTTTAGAGCAGCTTGCAGATGCTGGAGGGTCTACTCACAGCCCAAACGGGCAGGGTTATTACAGACACGGCAAACATTTTAGACATCTGATTTTGAAATCCTGGCTGGCCAGTGTGTATGAAGATCCAGTGAAAACATGAATGTTGCAGCTATGTAACACCCAAAGAAATCCCAAACTTGCCAGTGGAAACGCACGCTTCTCTTGGGTTTTCACAGCAGCCTAGTGTTTAATATTAAAGATGATGAAAATATTCAAAGCCATTAGCCAAAACAAAGGAAAATCAATGAGCTAAAATTAACAGATATTTCATGGAAGGAACTTAATATGTACAGCTGATACCAAGCCACCAGGACAAAGTTATCCTTCTTGACTGATGTTCATGCAATGTTGGGACAATTCACACATATCCATAGCAGAATAATCAGAATTACATTAATTTCCAGCATCTGAAGAACATTTATGTTTTTAAGAACATGAAAAGTTTTTCAAAGCTTTTTTTCTGTGCTCCAGAAATGCAAGTGGTCAAGTGTTTGAAATCTTATTCCCAGCAAGTATGTGCACAACATACTTTCAAAGGGCATCTCCTGGCAGACCACATCCACGTGTAGGCTCGCTGAGATGTCAGCAGATGTAGGCAAACCCTTCATGGGGTAGTTCAGAGCAAGAGTCACATTGCGTCCTCACGCTTCTGGGGCCAGCAGAAACTCGGCAGCCCAGAAATCCTGCGGTTTGCTTTTGCTTTGCGGGAGGGAGGGGCATTCCTTGCTTCTGAAAGGCCTATTTCTGGCCAGTTCAGGAGCGATAACAGCTGGCTCTGCAGGGAACCACATCCAGCCCTCACCATCTCGAGCAACATCTGAATGTATTGCCAAGCTTTGGCAAAGCAAAGGGGAGCAGGTGTGAAGGGAATTAACAGCAGAGAAGCGGAAAACAAGGGTATCTATCCATGCTACCACTACAATTAAGTTTACTTGTTTTCCTGAGAAAGAGCTTCGAGAAATTGCATCTGATCTGCTGAAATGCAATTCCACTGAGACAGCTGCGAATGCAACTCTCCAGTAAAGAAAAAAATAAAATTTACGGGTCATTTGCACATCTTTCAGTGTTGTCATGTTTCCTTGAGTTTTTTGTGCACAGTCATCTGAACCGGCTGCGCATCAGGAGTAGGCTTCCATAAAGCACCCACACGACTCCAATCAGAGGATGGAGTCTGAAAGGAAAAGTATGAGGCAAACACTACAAAGCAAAGATCCTATTAATTAGGGAAGCAGAGGAATCCCATTTGTTCTCCATTCAGCAGTATTTTAACCCAAACAAATGATAGAATGACTCCCAAGATTACAAACAGGCAAGATTTTCCACCAGAGAAAGTGAAAAGCAATGATGCTTTTGTGATTTACACCAGCTGAATCTGGTCACAAGGTACAGAAGTCATGAATGTTTTGGTAAGCCTAGGTGATTGCCAAACAAAACAAAAATAGGATCATGAGATGATTACTTAGCCATACAGGAGAACTAGATGACTAACCATTGAGTCGTTTCACCCCATGAGTGGCTACAAGGACACTTAACCTTTCATCCCACGGTTATGCAACAGCAAAGAAGCAGATAAATCAAGAGTATCAAGATCTTTGTTCACTCAGCCTAGTGGAAATACCAGGACTGCACTCCCAGTTATTAAAATGCTCAGCTAGATGATACAGTTTCATAGAAGTATCTGCAGAATAGCACATTTTCTTACCTCTGCTCCGTGTTAAACAATGCAAAGATATGTTTGCTAGACATGAAGCTCTTCTCGACATCTCTCACTTTCAAGTTGTCCAAAGGAAGCATATACTTCTTCTCTTTTTCCTAGGGGGAAAAAAAAAAAAAAAAGAAAGAAAAAAAAAAGATTAAACCAACACTAGTGAGAAGTCTCCAAGAAGCCTGGTCTCAGCAAGCTCTATTCAGTTGGTAATGCCTTCAATACATTTATTATCATCAAGGAATATCCAAAATTGAAATGTCTGCTTATCTTTCATAGACATACCTGCAACAGAAATGAAACCTCAATTCCAGTTCTTTGTCACTGACCTTTTTAAAATGTTTCCTAACAAAAAAAATCCATCTCAAATACATAAGCATCTACATTTAGTATTCTTTATTCCTCTGAATTATAAAAAGAAAAGGATCAGACTTAACTAAAATGAAAGTGTCTAATCAATACAGACTCTTATACCATGTCTGTAGCAACCGGAGTAACCTGTGACATAAAATTCATCTCTATCTAGAATTACTATTATTAATTATTTAGGGATGGCATTCGATGATCCCAGGGATAAATTTTCATTCCTTCAGTGGAAAATACAAAAATCACACAAAGCAATCAAAATCATACCATCGCTGAGGTTTTACATACACCCTATACAAACAAAACCAGACTAATCTAATGCGTTCGCTTCTCCAAAGCGCAGGAATTATCTATTCACTCTTACTGTAGCCAACCCCTTTGCACTGCCATCACAACTCTCATTTACAGCACAACCACTATAATTTCACCTTTTCTAAGGCGTCGTGCTTCCTGTCACTCCAAATTAAGGACCAGTAAGGCTCCCAAGCTACCTTACGACATCAGAACAAAAAAGCCCTGACATTATTAGTGGTTTCCATTGTGTTAAACTTCCTTGAAGTCCTTGTACTGATGGATAAACCAGGGCAACCCTCTCCATTTTGCTTTGCAAATAAACCTGATGCTAAGTAGAAGCAATCCAAAGACAAGTGGGGCAACACTTGCATTCTCATACCTCCATTCTCTTTTTGCACATCACAATAAATTTGCTGACAAGGGTACTAACACGGCACGGCATTTAACAGCTTTCAAAGGCCATTAAGTTACTGTGAAGGCCGGTGCCACCACCATGGCAGCAATGGAGTGGGGAGAGGATTTATGCCCTGGAATTTGTGCAGTGGATGGGGTTCTCGTGGATCTGGCTACCCGATGGCTCTACAGGAGTTCAACACATCACCAGTGTTGGAAAGCTTTGGATTCCCTCACGGTCCCTTACCTGCCAACGTGAAGCAAGACCGAGTAGCCTCTGCCTAGCCATCATCAGAACTAGGTGTAAAGTGAAGACCGAGTAGCCTCTGCCTAGCCATCATCAGAACTAGGTGTAAAGTGAAGACCGAGTAGCCTCTGCCTAGCCATCATCAGAACTAGGTGTAAAGTCTAGCACCCATTGCACTCACTGGAGAATTGTGAACTGGGACACCAAGTACGGTGGTTGGCACCAGTAAGAAATATGCATGTGATAACAGTTTACTGTATGCCTTATAACAGGGCAAAAGGAGAAACCAGACTAGGAGTCACTTTCCTCAATACGTACCTCCCAGAAGAAATACACAAAAGTACCTTCCACCGCACAGAACTGGCAGCAGCCCCAGCCAGGCTGAGATGTGTGTCCCGTGAGGGCAGATGCAGCACGACTTGGCCAAGCCTCAGCCGATTGCAAAACTAAACTGGATGAGAACGTACCGAAAGAGCGAAACTAGAAAAACAGTGACGCATCCAACGATGGCTCGCTTTCCTAGACAGCTTCACAACAGGCCTCCATAGAGGAAAAAACATATTTCAAAGGCCGTTCTGGAAAAGCATGGTTTCTACTGCCTTGTTTTGCTGAATACAAAAGTTATCAAACCCAGTGTGGGAGTATTACGTAAAAAGAACGTGATGGATTTTCAAACTGCCTCTGGCTTAGCTATTCTAGAAATTCTTACCCACAGAAGATCATACACATGCATATTCTTCACTCTTTCACCTAACAATAATTCTGGTGAAGGAGTCTAGTTCTGCACCAGTCTATAGCTACTTATGACAGTTCACATCTATATTCCACTTCCAGGGAATATACGTCCTCCAAACCTTTGGGGGTCCCCTTGAAGGGAGAGTATACTGTCATCCATTCAGTAAGTATTACCCCCAAGAGAAATAAAACTATGCAAAGTAAATTCATAGTTTATCAATTAAAAAATAATTGAGTAGTAGTAATGAAACTACACAAGGAACTTTTAGATCAGATATTTATGTATAAAAATTAGAAGTACCCTGTCCTCTAATACTGATTTTTATTGATCTGATCTGTTTTGATATTATAAACTTAAGTGCCAAGTAGTTCTGGTAGCATTTAAAAGGTAATAATGTGTTAGCTTTGCTGCCGTGACAAAGTGACACACACTTGAAAAATACCCTAGGCTATGAATTCAGGACAACCCATATTAGACTTTGAATTAAAAGCAAATAATTTTTTTCAGTTGAAAGCTGGACTGCATGGTAATGTAAGATACTTTGTTTTCCATTAGAAACATTTAAGACGGGTTATATACTAAATAAAAAATACCTTTGGGCCAGAAATGTCAATGTTCTTTATTCCATCATAACTAAGAAAAAAACTAGATCAGCTTAATTTTTAGTCTTACCTTTCGCTATTACAGGATATGCTTATAATGATTTACTATTCAATTAGCAAAATGTAAGGAGTTCCTGATTAACTGTTTGTTCTGACAGACACTATTTACCGACAAACCAAGAACCACAGAGGAGTAAAAATAGAAATCGATGGAAAAAAAAAAAACAAACAAAAAACGATACCAAGAATCTGATTGTCTAAACATAAATTCCACAGGCAGGAAAGTTTGAGAAATGTTTGATGCCAAACGGTGAGAAAGTGTTTCTCCTGTAGCCACCAGGAAGAAGGAAATGCCTACTGAAGGCTGAGAAGTGGCTGGTATTTTTTTACATGGCCTCCTACCCACATGTGAGACAGAGCAGCTCCAAGAAAGGGAAATCACGGGGTGCCTATGCTTGAAACTAAGACAGTGTGTCACATACGAGAGATCAGACCTAAATACTGCTTAATTCCAGGAGAAAGGTACTACTGCAACATTAAAGTGTGGCAGCAGAACCCATAGCAAGTGTTCCCCGCCCAAACAAAGAGAGGGGGGAAAAATAAATGTATAAATGGAGCGTGAGTTAATTCAATAGCAGATGAGCCCAACATCATTTCAGCCTTAGCTCAATTAATATTATGTTATGGCAGAGCAAAAAAAGCTCCGGCCAGGACTATCTGTGACTCTGTGCCTGTTTCCCGTCCTGAGAGCTGGCCGCATAAGAAATAGGGAATGTATGAAGCCTGGGAGGAATGGGGCTAGGCACACTGCGACAAGCGACGACACGCACATAACTGTGGGTCCAGTTTGTCCCCCTCAGCATTTGTTCTTTTTTATTTATAGATTTTTATTTTTATAATGGGGCAGAGGACTTCAGCGTGACACGAGGGGAAAAACCAGCACACGCTGATCTCATGTAAAGACTTTGCCTCTCTTTTTCCTATACAGAGTAGAGGAGAAGAAGGAAAAAGGGGGAGGTAGCACAGCCCATTCCTGCTTCTGTAACACGAAGAAAAAGGGGGAAAAAAAAAAAAATCCCCATAATGCACCTTAGAAAAACAAACCAACCTGCTAGCCTAGGGGGGCTGCCCACCCCTGAGACCGTGTTTCACCACTTGTGGGCATAAGTAGCACTCACATCCTTAATGGACTCGTTCTGCTCTCTGACAGGCGAGCAGGCTGCCAGGAACTGACAGCACAATGTAAATATGCCATATTACAACTGCCCCTTCCTTCTGCAGTGTTTAAATGTACTAAAAATAAATACCGCCAAAGTCCAAAATGGCACAAGGGATGCAAAAAATACAACAGCACCTCCCCTTCCCCCAGCGAGGTCTCAGCCAGCACTTCCAAGCTCATGAACTTCATTTTTCAGCCAGGGGCAGATATCATTCCCTGCTTCTGGAACTTTGTAGGCTCCATCCAAACAGCAGCGGAAGAAACCTTGGTCACAGTGGCAGCCAAGTGGGTTATAAGGGACACAGAATTATTTTGCTTCTAAGAAAAGAGATTTAATTAATACATAATTAAATTATTTCAGCTTTTTCCAGTTCTCAAAGGTGATTCTCATTTTTATTTGTCGCCTCCAGATACCTACAGGGCAACAGCAGTGCTCAGAGCAAGCCTTACTCCCCATTTTGTATCCTGAGGAACAGAAGCCAAATTCGTGCAGGGCAATTCAAATATTCAAATACATGCTGCCAGGTGTCAAAAGGCAGGTCCGAGCCCCGGCGCTGGCTTAACCGCACTCTCTGCTACATCGTGGGGCATCCAGCGGGTTTGCTCACCACTCTGTAACGCTTTTTAGAACACCAGTCTCTAACCAGGGGGTTGTGACACCAACCAAAACCCGTCTATGCCAACCATGGGGGCCACAGGTTCAAAGAAATCAAACTCCTAACTGGAAGTGCAAGCCACATTGGAAAAGCTGGAACAAAGGTTGGTTCAGAGCAGGATTCATTCTGTGCTTCGTTTGTACCCAAAGTACAGCTCTCAAAGAGCAACTACTGCGCGCTGGGAGCCCAGAGAGGTGTCCATGAAATGCCTCTCCCACCAGCGTTAGGCATTAACGACAGAAAACAGTAAACTCCTTTAAAATATTAAACTGAGGAGGGACAGCTTTGGATGAAAGCTTGGGAACCACAGATAAAAAGGTTGGCATTTCTGCCTCTCAACTAGATTCCCAGACCGACATCGCACTACTCTGGTTTTTTCCCACATTAGTAACTAATACTCACCTGACGCCCAGGCGCCATGCTAGACCTTGTTTCTGCAAGCAGCTAGTGATGGCAGGGCATCATTAAGGCGTCCTGCAAGCATAGAATCACAGGATGGTGTGGGTTGGAAGGGAGCTCGGAGATCCCCTGGTTCCAGCCCCCTGCCCTGGGCAGGGACACCTTCCACCAGCCCCGTCCAACCTGCCCTTGAGCCCTGCCAGGGATGGGGCACCCACAGCTGCTCTGGGCAACCTGGATGCTCAAATGTGCAGGTGGAACACCAAAGCTGAGCAACAATTTGGCAAAGCAGCAGAGCAGACAGTAATACCAAACTGATGATGTTCTACAGCACTGTACTTTTTGTAGATGGCTGGGTCGTTACCCTCATTTTACAGACAGGAACAGACACAAGCAGCAGTGGCTTGTGAAGCTGCTAAGCCACAGCGATCTGTATTAAAGGAATGTAGAGGGTTAATTAACACTGATTATATACAGTCGTGGGCTTGCTTCTGGGGCAGTGGGTTGGCTGATGTGGATCATGTACAACTGTGGCTTGTTCGGGCTAAGTAGCTAAATAGCACTGAGGAGCCTGGAAGAGATGGAGCACTGGGTGAAGAGAGGAGACTGGATGAAGAAGAGCCCAGGGATGTAGGAGAGATGAGGAGAGGCCCCAGGAGAAGCTGAGAGAAGAAGGGGGCCCGGATGAGGAGAGGCTGGCTGGAGGAGAAGCCAGGAACCTGGACGCAGCAGCGGCAAGAAGCAGGGTGGACTGGCCTGAAGAGGATGAAGAAACAGCACCGACAGTAGATGAACTTTTGGAACCTTGTGTGGGAAAGCCTTGTTGCAGCCAGCTAGTTCTGTAGTGTTGTGACAAAGGAAGAAGAAATAAAAAATAGGAAGTGTAAGGTGGTGGGATGAAACTATGCTTGTTTACTCCTGAAAAGGCATGGCTCAGACTTATTTACACCTAGGAGCTGCTCTCACTGCTACTGCAGAATAACCTGGTCTGTGGCATTTGATGAAAATGCAAACTATTAAGATGGCTCATGGCAACTTTTACAGTATTTAAATCAATATTGAAGAGTTAACCATATTCTAACTAAATATACCCAAGAGAATTTTACTGTGTTTCTATTTCAGTTTATTTTTCTCTCTCAGTTTAGAAAGCCACACAGCATCTTCACAATGGTCTCTGCTTTACCACACTTGGCTTTAAAGCATATGCTGAAAATTAAAGCATGAGATACTTAGATATTATTCCAAACTTTTGAAGAAAAACAAAACAAGTTATTTTATTACAGACAACTTAGCAATGTGGGATTCAGGCCTGAACATGCTCCTGGGTACAGCTGTAGAAAACATAATTCTAAACTATAAAATGAAGAAGGAGCTGCTTTCACAGAAGAATAATGCATACAAAAACATTCTAGCATTTTTACAAAAAGCATAGCAAAAGAATACTTAATAAAGTTGCAAATGAGAAGACCATGTTTCTTCTACCTATGCACCTCTCCCTCCAGTTTTATACCATCAACTCCTACACGGCTTTAGCTGTTGATAATAAAGCACTGAAGCCAAGCACTTTTCCAAGAGTTTCTTTTCTTCAGCCACTGAAGCCTGATTCAAACCATCATAATTCTGATTCTTCAATAAAGCCAGCCATATGGGCGTCAAGAAGCGCTCTCATATGTACAAATGATTCCCTATGGGTCCAAGTGAAAGTTTTCAGACAAAAATTTTGGGCAAAACATGAACAGTTACTGTCCTGCTCCCTGAGACCCCTCCCCAGGCAGGCGGATCACACCCCCACGATGCACTGCCGTTCCCGCTCCTGCTCCGCTCTCATCATGTGCCGGGAGAACTCTCTAGCTGGGCTGCACCGCAATGGATGTACGTTACCCAGACTGCAGTTTTATTACATGTATCTACCTTGCCAAGAATAATTCAGCATGACATATTAGAGAGTAGTCACATACAGGCATATATATAATGAAGTATCAACAAAGACACAGAAGAACCATTATGCAACATGTAAGAGGAACAATTCTAGGAAAATGCTAAAGAATCGAACGAGAGCTGCAAATTGAAGATCTCAATACCAAAATGTGACAACGGCTTAGGGCAATAAGGCAGGCTGTTAGAAGAAAGGAGCACGTGGCACAGAGCACAAATACCAGATCTTATATTTCCTCAGTGTTATAAGACTTTATCTTCTGCCACGGTGGAGACAGTGAGTTCTTTATACAAATCAAAGCTGAAAATCCCAAATCTGAAACTGCAGCTGAAAAAGAGAGATCTGATGATAGAATCAAGCTATTTCAGGTTTGCGTTATCTTTTTAGATTATATTTGTAATATATTTGGTTTCTGGAATATATGGAATATATTCCATTTAGATGGAATTTGTAATTAATTTTCTAGGCAATTACGCGTACTCCTGGCACTTCTGATTTTTTCCCAATCTTTTGGTACCTTTTCCCACAACATACTATTAAAAAAATTCAAGAGGCTTGTTATATCTCTGGTGTTTCTTCTGACTTCAACTATGAGATTAAACCTGATGCTAATGTTAAATCAGTCCTTAGCCTGGTCTTGTCATTCATTTTACAGTGTGTTATTCATTTCCCACAGTATTTTTCTTCCATAAGAACCAGTACGATATTTGTTTCCGCACTTTCCTTCTGCCCAAACTTCTTCAGGAGTAGAACCACAAGACTCTGCAGCTGAAATACTTCATCCCTTCAAGAAATGGTCACTGGTGTCTTTCTTGAAAGTAGTTTACCACCCTGCTACACTTCAAGACTTCACAGAAGGATACCGATTCGGGATGTCCCTACATCACTGTTTCGCAGCACAGCTGTTCAGCTTTAGTTGAGGTTTTGCAGGGAGCTGAAGCTGCAGCTTGCGTTCCCGCAGCACACACCAGAGCAGAACCTCACAACCCACCTGCTCACAGCTCAGCAGCCCTGAACGCCGCCTCCTCCTTGCCCGGAGGAGAGGATGGGCACAGCACACAACGACGAACAACCAGAATCCTTGGGGAGTGCTGTGCTGAGCCGCTAAGCTGCCCTTGAGCGGGAGCTACAAAGCTGCTGCACCCAGCTTACTCCGTGGGGTCGCTGCCTGCCCGGCAGCCCCCATGCCGTGGCACTCCGATAAACAGCCTTCTCGTCACCCATCTCTCATTTCCCTCAATAACGAGGGGTGGCTGAGCAGGCATCCCATGGTGTTAGTGCAGAGCCTGGATGGCTGGGTTAAAAAAAATTTTAAAAACATGAAAAATTTAAAAATCCCAGTTATTTCACTGGTACTCCCTGTGCCTTTACTTAATCAGTGCATCAAACAGAAGCGTAATAGTTTCTGGAATATATAACAAATTCAACATGATTGAAGATTGCCCCTCTTCAAGAGAGGTGTTTATTATCACAAGTGGAAGGGCTGGTCTTCCACCGGTCTGTGCTGCGGGGATGTGCTGTCAGGAAAGGATCAATCTGAGAAAGGGCCTGATGAAGAGGAAATCTCTGTTTAGCTCCTGTTAGTTAGGATCTTGAAAGGTCATTTTGAATTTGGGAAATCTTGTCTGGGAAAGAAGCCAGCAATTCCTCTGAACTGAAGTGGTTCTGGCATTTAAAATTGAGAGAAAGCCCCGACTGACAAACCGGTTGACAGTCTGGAAAAATTCTGCTGGATGTGTCTAGTGGCTGCTCTGAAGGTAGAGGGGGGCGAAAAAACGATCCTTTGACCTTTTTATCCCTTGCAGTGAAGCCTGCTTGTGACAGCCTGTTTTCCTCTAGTGGTGCTCAAGTTTTTCCTTTTCACTCTTCTGCAGACCATCCAACAACCACAGTGGTCTGGGGGAGCAATAGCGCAGGACGAAGGTGCGGCATGGCTGTGCTGGCAGAGGGCACAGAGTGACAATGATGTACCAGCTCCTGGGAGATGCGACTTTTCAGCTGGGTACAGCTTTCCATTCATGCAGTTCACAATTTTGCTTATTACATATATATGAACGTGTGTATAAAAGTACTTTTATATATATATGTACACACGCATATGTTTTGGTGGTGGGACTTTTCTTAAGGGAAAAACATAATTCCTGCAACCTATACTCTTTGAATAGAAGCACAGAAGGTGATAGTTTGGGTGGACAAACTTCTCCCGTTCCAATGACCTCTTGCATTAGGAATACTAGGTTAAGATTGAAAAAAAACCCACCCAGTAAGTTTAACTGTATTTTCAGCTTCCTGGTCTCCCTTAACTTGCACATCAAAAGAGAGCCTCATATTTATAAGCCTCCCAAAATTCCTTGGTATTAAAGAAGAAGAAATATGAAGAAGATACACCTTGGCTACAGTACCGTTGTTTTCTGCTGGAAAGGCATTTCTGAAAACTCTTCTAGCTTTTGAATGCATTTCAGTTTCTATAAAGTGAGTCCTAGAAAAGCTCAGACTCAGGAAGCCACCAGATACCTCTCTTTGGGTACCAGCTGGAGTATCTGGAGAGACACTTAGATCCTTAGTGCGTGCGCATGCGTGGGTGGAAAAAAAATAATCATTCTTGCTAAAATCAAAATTATAAATATGCAACTACATAATTACGTAAAAAACATTAAGCAGGATTTTCCTGAGGCAACACATCTGTCTCTGCAAGACTCCCGAAGATGCAACAAAATACACACAGAAATTAGTTCATGGCATTTATGCTGCCCTACTTGCTTGTTATCATTAAAAGCTTTCAGACAGTAATCAATTTCACTGTGGTGGAGATTACTGCAAAATGCATTAAGAGGTTCACGCCTGTGGCAATGGTCACTGAAAATATTTTGGAAAGCATCCCAGAAGTGTAAGACTTTTTCCAGACATCCGAGAGAAACTCTGCTGTGACAGAGCTTGTGGTGTCAAGACTTCTCCCCCAGCACCCCTCCTTTTTTTTCTCCTTTTTTTTTTTAACAGCAGCATTTTTTTTCTGGGTTTTGTGGGGTTTTTTTAGTAATTTTTTTAAGCAAGCCAAGATACTTGGATCATAGAAAACACTAACTTCTGAGACAACTGTCTGAAGATATCTCCTTCCTTGCTCTACATAATATGTATAAATATACTTTGCCTTCTTAATTTCATCAAAGAAAAACTGCTGAATTATAACAGAAGAGCGGAAAACCACTTGCTTAGTCTATCGTAACAACATTTCTGGTTTTTTGTAACATAAGGAGTCCTGGGGATGTTCCTATATTTAATAAACAAAGAAAATTGAATACACCATAATCATCAAGCACTATTTGTACTTTATATCAAGAATATTACCTTCAAATGCTAAGTGACATATGCCATCAAATCTTCAAGGGAGTGGGTTTTGAAATGTGTCTCAGAATTTGACAAAAGCTACTGTACAATAATTATGGCGTTGTGCAGGAAAACCTGCAACGCAACCCTCTGCCCTTGGAAATTCATAGCTATGAGATTGAAGCCTCCCTAGAAACACTCGTCAGGGTGACAGTTTCCATGACACTGCCCCAGACTGAAAGGTTCCCGAAGCTCACAGCCAAAGCTATTCTTCAAACTGACCTTTGGCTGCCTCTAGACCGTAAACCTCTAAAGACAGAAGTCGCTTCTCAACGTACATTGTCTGCCCCAGTAGGTACTTGAATGCAACGGGGGATTCTAGACTTTGTCACAGCAAGCCCTGATCAATAACTGAACTGGGAAGAAGGAACCTGACCAACATGGGCGTGGGAACACGGAAAAAACGGTTAGGAGAGCATCCAAGACATCATGAAACTATTAGCCATAAGACCAGTCAAGAGCTACAGGACAGCAGCATAAGATGCAGCATCAAAGCATTCTTTAAAGGTACTGTAATTAAAAAAAGTGACTGCAAGGTGCTAGGCAGTGTTAGTCTACTACTGACTCCTACCACTAGGAGTACGTGCGGAGGGAAGCGTGTGTAGGAGAGCTGCCATACAAGGTATTTTTCAATCTGCAGATGCTGCACATTAAATGAAGATGTCCACATGTTGCTCACCCACAAGCAGCTCTTACCTGATAACGGTGTGTTGGTTTTTCACATGCGAATGCACGTACCACGAAGGGCACGTGACACACACCAGCTACTTTGATCGTACCCCTTCAGCTACACAGAAAACAGAGGTCCTGTCCCAGTATCAGCCTAAGGGAGAAGGACATCAAGCTCACGGCATAACCTCAACAAACCCACAACTGAAACGGGGGGACAACTTCTGCTGCCTTGGCCACCTGCTCCCTGTAAACACCATGGCAGATGGTGAAATCGGACGGGTGTCGCAGGAGGTACCACAGCCTGGGGAAGCTTAGAGCAACACCTGTGGAAGGGAAGAGGCATCCTTAAACAGAAATAACCACAACTGTTCAAGCGTCATCACTGCCCTTTCGCGTGATGGCAGAACTTGATGAGTTTATCACCAGGTCACCTTTCTCAGTTCCATACACGCTCACCTTCGTGTCCTTGCCGAACCAGAGCCGCAGGGTAATACCCGTGCACCAAAGCCTCGCAGCTGTCAAGCGCCTGGCACCGAAGCAGTTCTCCTGCAGACCCAGAGCAGACAGCGCTTACGCCGAGTGACGGATTATCCAAAGCTCTGGTTTTGCAGCCAGCTAGAACAGAGCGCAGAGCTAAGACAGGCTGGTGAAACACTCCGTCAGCATCGAGCTAAAGCAAATTTTCAGTCATGTGGTATTAGTTTCACTACACTGGAGGCGACAGCTAGAGGCTTCTGCTAAGAGACAGATCGTGCGGTGTCGCAACCCAGCACTACGAACAAAGCCTGCCCGGCACTGTGCGGGGCGAGGGGCACTGGGGGAGCGGGGTGCTGGAGCCGGGACAAAACATCTGTGAAGCTTCTGGCTGCCAGATTCATTTCCACCAAAGCAGCCACAAAGGCTCAGTCAACCAGAGACTCCATCATCGTTGCTGTGAGCAATGAACATGAAAACTGGGCAATGAGGTTCTCTCTCAAGAGTATCAGCACCTGGGAGAAGGAGGCATTGCCCTTGCTTCTGCGTAGTGGATGAGGACCTACCTCAGTAACCACCAGATTAAGAATCTTGCAGTAATAGCCTTTTCCTATTGCAAAATAACATCCTTAATAATAATTAAAAAATATTTTAATTTTTCTATTTTTCTCTGCATCTCTTCCAACCTCAACTAACGCCAAACCTTGTCTTTTCTTGCTATGACATTTTAAAATGTCATTTCTCCTCTGTATAAAATAACATCATCTTTAAAGAATTCCAGTTCTCCCATGCCTGGATTCCTGCAATCAAGTATTATTCTGATTCATACCTAACACCCTTTTTTATTCCACGCTGCTTGCTTAGGGAGGAAAACACAAATTGAATATACCATTGTGTAGACTAGAAGTTGTGTTAAGATGACAAACACCTGCATCCACTTAATCATATCCGTTAAGATACTGTCAGTTGGACTCCCCAAGAACACAATTAGGGAAGAAGCTCTTTCCTAAGAAAAAAAACCCACCCTACCAATGATCAAAATAGCTGTGAGAACTAGCATCATCATGCTCTAAAAATCTGCAACATGCAGCTTGGATAGCTATTGTTGGTGAAGTGATTTATGAAAGTAAGATTTCAAAGAGTCAATAAACAAGATGTAAATTTTTGCTCCAGCAGAGCTGTCTACACAAGCTTAACCTCAGCCGTTTCAAAGAACCTACGAAACGTACAATGGCGCAGAAAGTCTCCAGGAGTTTCAGAACTATAAACACACCATGACAACGCAAGAGGCAATGACATTATTGCAAACACAAAAAAAGACAACAAAAAAGGCATATTGAAATCTCAAAGCTGAAACACGTCTGCAAAAACACTGAATTTTTATAGTATACATTTGTATTACAGACAAGAAAGACAACACCTCTGCTTCTCTGGCCGAAAGTGAAATATTTATTAGGAAATGGAGCACTTCCTCAAAAATGCAGCTCTTCACCAAGACTGACTCAAAATACTGTAGACTATCAATACGCTGGCCCTAAACTTGCAGGACACTATTATCTTTGTAAAGAATCACTCCAAAGTTTGTACACTGATTCTACAGAACATTGACATACGGCACTGAATTCCCAGACAGTCAGTCAAAGTTCTGGGCAGGAAACCAAATACCATGATTTTTTTATTTATTTTTTTTTCCCCTTTAAACACTGTGTCAAAACACTCCTATTACTTGTTACTTGTGCTTCGAAAGATATACTGCCATTACTCCTTAATGTCGTTAGCTTTTACAGAAACTGCAACCAACAAGGAACTGCTGCTGGAAAAAAATGTATTATAACTGTTTTCTAACACCAACGTATTGGGATTGTTTCAGTGTGAAAGGTGGCAACAAAAATCCAAGTAAAATGATGATAACTAACTTACAAAGATAGGTACAAACTTGAATTTCAGTAAGGAATCTATAATAGTGAAACAAACTAGTACTAAAACTCCCAAGTTTATAATTTTCCATATATATATTCATTCTAGGAACAATTCCGAAAATGAAATTCATAGAACTAAGCTTTCCTGGTGTAAACAATCTCATTAGTAGCCCATGAGCTAAGTTCACCCTTAGCGAACTCTAATATCAAGAGAGATAATCTTTTAACATGTTCTAAAGTAATGAAGAACATTTTAGACAAACATTTTTTCCACTCATTTTGTTTCCGAGACACTCAAAGATACAAAGCAGGGAGGACAGCTTATTGCAAAGCTGTCCGTGCAACAGAATTTTAAAAATACAACACAAAACAAAGAAAATGTTTCAGCTAGTTCCCCCTCTGCCTCCAAAAGCCTCAAAAATACTGAAATAAAATGTTCATTAAAAATATTCCAAGTCTACCTAAGAGTTATTTAAACATCAAATTCAGCAATTTGATTTTCTGTAATCCATTTTTTACATTTACATTACCCAAACTGAATGTATATTTTAATTACTATCTCAATTCATTCCTTTTGCTGAAATAACATTCTATTCCCCTCTGAGAATATTCCCAAGGTTATAAAAACTAGATCGCCCAGCAGTTGAGATTTGTTTTAAATGTCTAATCATATATTACACTGAAATAGTTTGAAATAATGAGGGTTTCATACTAATACATTACCAAACTATATAATTACTAGTAATTGCCAGAAAAAAAGTACATGTCAATAGACAAGGCTAAATGCATGTATATTTGAATAAAATACATTACAGAACTATTGCCATTTCTGAAAGAAAAAAAAAAATATTCCTACCAAACCCAAGTGTTATAAGCCTGGAAAATTCACAGTTAAAAGAAATACACATTCCCTAATGGAAACACAATACCTCCAATACATTTCAATCTGCCCTGAAATTGCACTTTAGGAACTGGGAGGTGCAGAACCCAATTCAGACAGGGGAAAAATATACTTCAGCCTAAGAACACAAGGCTAAGACTTTAAACTCAAATGCGTTTGGCAGCTGCCCAGGGCCTCCACAGGTGAGCCCCACCTCCCCTTGCTCTTCTTGCATTCGCCTCCATCTCCCCGTCCAGCTCTCACATCTCCTGCTGAGGACATTTGGTGCCAGGAATGTTTTTAAAGACAGGAACTACTGAAATGCAGAGGCGGCAGGTTGCACGCGGACAAAAGCCGCTACTTCTGGGGACTTTCTGCGGAGAAGGTCACCGTTTTTAAAGAGACTGAAACCACATCTTGCAGTCGTACAAATCAGACACTACCGTCTTCTTCAAGGGAAGGGAAGATGTGATCGCATCAGCCTCCGGTATTTTCAGCAGGCACAAACAAAACCCCAGACCCTTTCAGAACACTAGGACACAAGTCCACCTCTAAGAGCAGCACAGCATCGAATTTTTCTTACGCTCACTGAAAAGGAGGAAAATTTGATATATAATTACAGGCGTATGCCCCTTCATCTAAAATAATTAGATTATTTTAATATATATTTACATATATAAATATAAATTATTTGTATTTAGATTATTAATCTAATAACCACTGGACTGTAGTTTCTCACAGTTTAAACAATATTTGGATCGCTTAGCACCAAGATTGATGCATGTCAGGTGCTGAGCTTCGTAAGAACACAATTAATTTGAATTAGGCTGGAAGTTCTCCGCTTACTCTACGGTCTAAGAAAATCCTCACATGCACATCCACACCGAAACAGCACTGCTTAAGAAGAAAAAAAGCTGTTAATTACAGAATCACAACACATGTTCCCTGTTTATCCAGATCCTAAAGGGGAGGTGGGGGTGTGCGGGCAAAGAATCCAGTGGAGAGGACTTTAAAGCAGTTTAGAGTATCTCAGAGATGAAAATGAGAATGTGGAAAGACCTACTGATAAATGTAACACATGGTGACCTGGACAAGAGGCTGCAGAGGTAGGAGTAACGTTAGGAAAGGGTTATGGAAGCAACTGCTGCACAGGTATGTTGGTGGACAGACTTACTAATGGCACATAAAATAAACACAAGAAGCTAGACATTTTCAATACCGAATCAAAATTACTAATTGATCTAACAGAGACCTAGTGGAATAATTCATGTAATTGGGAAAAGTGACATATCTTTATGGTCTTGTTTAGGAAGTCAGACAGAAAATAGCTGGGGAAGCGTCATCATTCATATCAAAAGCGCAGGTATTGGTGTGGGGTTGACACCAAACAGGGAGAAAGATGTTCCGAATGTTCCTGGAGGCAACTAAGGAACAAAGAAGACGCGCATCAACATCACCAGGCCTTTCAGTGATCCTTATAATGATTCATGGTACAGGACCTGATGATAATGAGATATTTTAACTAAAAGAGAGACACCATGGAAAAAGCTGAGGCACTGCTTGGTTGAGGGGGAAACCCATTAATAGGCAATGTTGAGAAAGCTCCAGCATTCAATCCTTTCACGTTACTCTTCACTAAGAAGCAGTAATAGATATTACGGTTAGATATTAGGGAAAAAAATGAAGTTAAAGAAAACGAAGCACTAGTACAAACTACTAAGTTCAATATCACTCCTCCCATTCTTTCAGTTCTCTCAAGTGCCTCAGTTTTGAATCAACAGCTTAAAGTTGTAAGCGTAAAAACTCCACAACTGATGCGTGTAAACCTCGTATCTAAATTACCTGAGCGAACAGAAAAGCAAACCCAACTTAAAAAGCGCAAGAGCTCCTTGGAACTCAGCCCTACTCCCACTCTGCCATTGACACTGCAGCTAGCATCTTTGCCATATGAGATGACACACAACCTTCACCAAAAACACAGCCTAACTCAGAGATTCTCAAATGTTTTTCTATTTTAAGCACATTCTCTATTCCTCCCTGCTCTAACCCCAGTGCAGCCAATTTTGTATACTCTAGCCCTGCACCCGCTGGCTCCTTCTCCCCAGAACTGCTTTTTGGAAGTCCCAGCTCCCGCGCCACGCTCCTCGGGAAGGTGTTCGGAATGGCGTGTCAGACGCAGCTTGAGACAGAGGCGTGAGACGAGGGCTCTAACAACAGAACTGAAGAACTGAATTTACTGGGAATGGTGCAACTACTTATCTGAGTGGGGCTGAAAGGCAACAGCACCCCGCACTTACCCAGCGTAAGAACTGCGAGCCTACAGAACAAGCTGTGAGGACAAACCCAGACCAGTGAAGAGGGGCAGCTGCTTTCCACCATGCAATGGTGGTCCAGCTGAGCAGGAGATTCAATCCATAGAGAGATGCCTTCATCTTCCAGAGAAGAGGTCAACATCTGGTTCTGCTCCAGCAACAAAGGGGTCAAGACTCTGGGAAGTAACACACCACACCTTCCTTTATCCCCTCCTGGCTGGGTACCAGCCTAGCCCAGGAGTAGCTACTCCTCTTTTCCATTTGGTAGGGTGTTGGTCCATCATCTCAGTGGCAAGTAATTTGCAGAAAAGCATCGTTTCACATGTCTTACATGAAGGCTATAGGAACACGTGCATGTGCACAGCAAAGAAGGTCATTATGGAAATGATAGAGAACTTAGAATTCTAGGTTTCATGTAACTTGTGCCCATAAAATGTTGGTTAGCCCCAAACTAAGCTTGCTATATGAACTCTCCTTAAACTGTTGAGATAATTTTTTTCATAAGCAGGGCGAAACACAACTATAAATGTCTGAAGTCCTTGTTCACATTTTGACCTCAGATGCCTAAAGGCACTTGTCCTGCTCCCACAGTGTGGAATGCCCTCCCACAAAGCACCCATGTGGAATCTTCAGAGGCTATTTTTGAAAAGCATAATAAAATGGCATTTCTTCCTAGAGTTTCTGTTGGTAGCAGCACAGCTTATTGACCACCTCTGTGGACGCCTACACTTCCCACAGTTTTTCATACAGATGGGATTTCTTATGTGTAGTTATCCATTACAAAAAACTAACTGAAAATTTATAGTTGACAGCAATAAGACAAAGAAGGAAGCAGGCTTCTCTTTATGTAAGGATGTACCCGTCTTCACGGTGAAAAAAAGAAAATCTTATTTCCACAAGGTTTACTGCAAATTTATTACAGTAATTAAACTGTCCAGTGAACCTCTGTCTGTATCAACTTATTTCCAGATCCAAAACCAGATGTAAAAACCATCTTTCATTTAATTTCATTATTCTAACATGGGTAGAGTACGTAGAAAGAGATATTTTGGCAACTGGTTGCTAATGTGCTTTCCTAACTCTTTAAAGCTGTTCTAGCAAATGCTCTTCCCACAGTATTTACATGAAAAAGCTAGTGATTAGAAAATGGTTAAAGACCCTGCTCCTCCTGCAGCAGAAAACACTAAATTGCTTTTGCGCAGAAAAGGTTTTTAAACAGGCTTCATTAAACACAGCTTCCTGAGAATCCACTTTCTTGCTGGCCATTACTTTAGCCTTTTTGTATTTCAGCTGTGCAGCAAAGGGTTAGTAAACCCATCCATAGTACAACGCCCACTGCCGTACTCCACCCATCAGGGCTTCTAGCGTTACCAAAAATGTGCAGTGTTTTTAACCCATTGTCGAGCACTGGCATTTAAATGCTTAGGCAACATTTATTTTTTGCCTTTACACATTTCATAAGAGATCTAAGCACTCTCTATGAACATTAATCATGAAATTGAAAACTTAAAGGGAAGATGCACGATATTTTACGGGTGAGAGAGTTTGCAGAGACATTAATTTGATGTTTTCATTCCAAACAAACAAAAACAATATTGCATTCAGCAGCATAAGGTTCTACCTGTTCCTCCAAGCAACCAACTACCATTCTGTAGCTTTAAAATTAATTTTCTATGTTTGTGAATATTGTTTGCTCCAACATAAACAGACAAAATCAAACAAGTGACTGACTTCTGCATTTCCTCTGTGAAAGCTGATAAACAGAGGTTTATTTAAACAAAGCACATACTTAAGCTATGATCTCCACTGATGCCAAGCATCCTTGAGGGTAAGAATTCCGTGATTCCAGGAATCCTTTCCTGTGGATGCCCCCAGCTGCATTAGAAAAGAAAAAAAGGAACCCATGCAAGGAAAATAAAGTTTCGTAAAGCCAGGGAGTGAGCCAAATGCTGCCCAGCCGCCTGCTGTGGGGACTGCAGTAGGCCACTAGATTCAGTTCCTCTTCGGCGTCTGGCATTCGCTGCTTTCCCAAACACACTGATCAGATTCAGGACAGGAATTGTTGCTTTTCAAAATGCTGTCAAATACACAATGTCAAAAGTGGAGATATTTTTTTTTTCCCTTAGCTTTTTCATTATCGCAAATTTTGTTTACATCTAACAGATAACAAAATTGCAGACCGAAGTCTGATTTTCCATCGACAGTATCTCCTTACAGTGACTTTAACAAGATAAACAGTAGAAACAGAAACCAAATCACAGCTTTTAACTTTTCGACTACGTTTCAGTTACAAGACTATTCTTTTCTTGCAAAATGTTTAAACCAATACCCTGAGTTTACTTCTCACTTGTTAGCCAGGTAATAAAATCAGAAAGACAGCGCAAAAGTGGGAAACCAGAAGTGGAAATTTTAGATAAACAGACAGCACGTTGGATATGCTTAGAAACACGGATTAGCACGTGGGATGTCTCTCGTAAAAGATGATGTATCACATAAAAGCTACTCGCACCAAAAGTTATAGTCTGCTTTCATGACCTTTATCAATAGCCAAGGATTGACTAGAAGTTAAATAAAAACAAATAGCAGAACAGATGCCGGACCCAGTCCTGTAACCTATCTCATCTGCAGTGATTAATCCCACACTATTATATCAAACAAGAACAATCTGATTTGTACACCCCTTCTTTTGAGACGGGAGTCACCAGCATCTCTTACACTGGTGCTTTTTACCATCCTCATGCCATCTCCAGGCTCTCTGCCTTATTAACTGACTCCACAGATGGGAAAATGGAAAATTTCACTTTAACAGAACACAAGCGTACACCAATTGATACTTAAATGATTTCTTTCTATTCCTGTTTCAGTGTATTAATTTTGCTGAAGCCCCACATTCTAGCAATCAGTAAAATAGATGTGTTCCAGCTAAGGTACCATATGACAACACTTCCCTGGAAATGCTCATTTACCACCATGGAAACCATTCCCAACCGGAAAAGAAGGGCCATGGTCACATATGCAGGATTCCCAGCCTAGTCAAGTCAAAGCTCTTGCAGACAGACTGTGCGCACACCTGTACCAGCCTCCATCCACAGGGCACACACAGTGCTCCACTGCACTCGTGTTCTGCGGTGGATATCAGACCAGCGTTATCAGAGTAATGGGGGGCGAACTCACTGCCCGCCGGCTTTTCCCACTTGGACCTAGGGGAGCATCAGTGGGGCCAGTCGGAGCGTAATTGCTATTCCTGCTGAAAATGGCACCGAGCTTTAGAGGCATGAGGCTTCAGGAATATGTTCATTCTACTCCGATTTTATATGCCAATGTGGCCATCATGACAAAATCCATCGAGCTATGGATCGTAACTGATGATACATATTTGTGTCCTCAGGAAGAGAGGATGTCACCTCCAACGGTGATCACAACCACGTAGACAGACAGACTGCCAGCAAGACTTGAAATACAAGCGAGCTAGTGGACGATTTAGTGACTCTATCTGCTGCACATGCAGACGTTGGTCTGTGCCCTCCATACTGGCAGAGACAGGACACTGTCGCAAAAGAAAGCATCGTGGTAATTCTTACCAAAAAGTATGTTCAAATACCAGCCGCCCTCATTTGCCGTTATAAAGAAAGGCAGAATGAATTCAAATACCATTTCTTTAAGGATCCGACCTATGAGTAAGATAATCCCCAGATATTTGGAGAAGAGGAACAAAGGAGTACGCCTACTATATAATTCCCCAGTGGCAGGTTATCAACAAATCAAAAATAGTGATTTTTCTCTACAGACCAGGGTAAAACTGCCTTCAAAGCTGCACAGGGAAAAAAAATAAAGCTTCTCCTGGGCAGAACACAGATATGTTCGTGACAACTAACAGCCTGATGTACTAATCAGTTTTCTGATCCCCTTCCTAATAATTTTTGCTCCGGTACATATGTTATGCTCTGACTGCCAAGACAACAATTTGGTTGCCTCAGCTAATAGAAAATAGATTCCAAAAATCAAGTTATTATTTAAAACTACTGGAAGATTTACTAGGCTAGCTCACTCCCCCAGGCAACTAAAATAAGCAATTAAAAAAACATTTCAGCCAAAAAATGCTACGGTTATTAGGTCTGTTACTTGTGGTTAATAAAGAGAGATAGCTCAGTAGAACATGTCATATTCTGATTACTGGTAAAAATACACTTTCAAACATGTGGGTCTATGACACAACGGGCGGAGCAGGTAGGCAGGTCTGAGAAATGCAGATATTGTCAATCTACTGCTACTTAGGACTAGAAACAGGAGCGTTATCATCACTTGCATTGTGGGAGCACCTAAAGAATATTTCAAACTGGCACTGTAAAAATATTTACAACATTTCTTACCCCAAAGGCTAACAATCCTTGTCACCTTGACTAAAAGCTTGGAGGTCATCTGGCAGTCTTCCAGTAACATGCTCTTTCCTCTGATGTTGCAGCTAGACCCTATTTCAAAGGCTGCAAAACCATATCGTGGTAGGAAAATGAGGATTATTTACAAACTGGTAACTGCTCGCCTCTGTGCAGCCTCACTTAAATTAAGTACGAAGTGTCAAGCTGTGCAACTACACAACAAAATCGCATCTGCTCGGAACAAAGTACTCCTTGGGCTAGATAGTTTAATAGGCTTTAAAGTCTGCTGTAAGGAAAGATTCCTCCCTCATCACTATTACTTCAGTTTCTTCCTCCTAGTCTTCAAAATCCACAAACTTTCAATATCCTTTGCTAGACTGGCCAATACTGGGAAAGTGAATACAGCATCACCTGTCCTAAGGCCACAAGGGACAAACCGCGGGAAGCCCTGCCAGGTTGCTTTTTGTCAGCGTGGCATCGTTCTGCGCACAGCAACTCAGACCCCGAGCACACACCCGGGAGCAGGACAGCCCTGTTTCCAAGGGGCTGCACTCAGCCTAATAAGCCCTGAGTTTTAATCAGGTTATCAGCACAGGTACCTGTGCAGGTGTCCAAGAGTGCTTTCGGTTCCACAAGAGCTGTAAGCTGGCTCAGTGGGCAGCACGGTGTGATACAGCATGACCCGGCTGCCCTCGCTCCAAGTGCAGCAAAGTGTGCCCAAGGACACACCTTGAAGCCTCTCCTGGCCACCCAGGACCTTGAACGTGCATGCCAGTCCCCAGAAACACAGCTGAGCAGGAGAGATGCCTTTTGCACATCCTCCGATTCTGAAGAACGGCAGTAGCGACTCCAACAACGCTTAAGTACGCTATGAATAACTTTTGCAAAATATTCAATAGCCAGATCAGCTCTCAGGCACAAGAAATCATTTCATTCAGGTCCGTATGGCACACTTAAACCAACTGAGCTTGCAGAGACCACGAGATCACTACAGAGCAGAAACGCCACCGTACCTGCTGTTGACACAGCGCCGTTAAACAGTTCCACGGCTCAACACTAGAGGCACCAAATCCCACGAGGAAGAACATACAATGGTCCTTGGAAAAGCATTCAATAATCACTGTGGTATGCGCAAACCCACGAGAGGATCCAACAGCACTGCAGAACCTGGGCCGACTCCAAGCTGTATGCAATAATTATTAACGAGTGCTTTGGGCAGCATCTTGTTTTTTGGACGTTGCGACTGAAGTCGGTTCTTTAAGTTACATGGGACTCGCTACTCGAACCAGGTGGTTGTGATTTGCAGGGTTTTCACTACACTTGCTCCTCTCGCGGCTTTTTCCCCCTCTGCTGAAGGTTGATACCATGTTTTTGTTCTTTTTGGGGTTTTATTCAGATTGAAGTTTAAAGTATCAAATAATCTAGCCACTGGTTTTTTTGCCGGGTTTCTAATTAAAGCCATCTAAGTATCACAGCCCAAAAAAAGACTCAAGGTGATCTGAACCTTTGTCAAAATGAACCAAAAAGAAGTGAAATAATGGTGACAGTAGGTGAAAAATCTACATGACCAATCCCTCCTGCAAGACACACACTTCTTAGTAAAAAAACACTGAAAAGAACCTTAAAGAGCTTTTGGAGTCCACTGGACTGGTAAAATACTAGATTTGAAGTTCTCTAGCTGAATGTATGATATACAGGGTGGGGCACACAAACAGTTATCCCTTGTGAATAATGCGGTTGGAAGCAATTATATATTCTATTAAATTACACAGCTGTGGCAAGCACAAAGGATTGGAAAGCAAGCAAACTGGAAAGAAAGCACAGTACCTAGGTGTCATCACAAAAGGCAGAACCCTCACCATTTGAATGCTTTAGGGATTTCACCCAAACTTGTAACGCAACCATCAAACAAGGCCAATTTCATGTTTTGGGGCTTTCTCTGCCAAGTTTTAAGAGATTTTTGCTAAGTATCCCCTGCTTTCATTACCCAAAACAGTGAAAAAAAGTCACTCTGGCTCATAACAGAAGGTATAAAAAGGAGAGAAAAATGCATTTACGTACAGCAGTAACTCTGCATTGTGAGTATGAGCATGAGCATGATTAACAAGAACAGTTATACAGAGACACCTTAACTTCAGCATTTAAAAAAACTCCACCAATTAGGGATTCCCCCCCCCCCCCTTTTT
>JAVJGI010000032.1:8808179-8846156 GCA_035590275.1 Ibycter americanus | reverse complement strand
GGGTTTCCCCCCCCCCCCCCCCCCCGCCTTTCTTCACCCAACAGCATTCAGCAGCTGAGCTTTCTGGGCTCCGTGAAGGCAAAGCTGGGTAAACTTAGCCAACCACAAGGTTGCAAATGTAGCAGACGTACCATAAAAATTTAGTAATGCTTTTAAACTATTTCTCACCTCAGTGGTTTGATGGTGGTGTGGTACTGTTATACAATATGTGCTGTTGCCAAGGCAACTCGATCTCACCTCGACAGCTGCTGCAACTTCAGTGAATCAACATGATGAGCTGTGGCAAAGCTGAATTTTTTTTTAATTTTTTTTTTAAAGAGTCTTTCCAACCATAAAGCATTTTCAGATGAACTTGGGGCTCTTTATCCAAGGTCTATCGCTATTTCTCAAAAATATCTTTCACTGTATTCTAGTGGAAACATTGTGACACTAAGTTCAAAAACCATATTCTGTTAAATCAGATTTGTGTCTGGCAGTTTTATACCTGGTGTAAAAACAGGATCATGCCCCTGTGTTCATTCAGTTTAAGTGCAAGAATTTTACATCTCTGGCAACAATACGAGCCTGCCTGGACAGTTTAGCATGTCCTTTTCCATTGGGGGCGGGGGGGGGAACCACCAAAGTCCAACTCCTTGAAGCACAGAAAGCCCAAGTTCTAGCCCATCCCTTCAACAGAAGCCAAACAGTAATATTGCTTCAACTCCATTTTAAGCAGAGCTAAAACAAAGTTTGAAACCCAAAACAAGATTTTTTTGTGAAAATAAATCGGCACAGAGTGCTTCTGTGATAAAGGCTTTTTGTGGAGGGAGGTGGCTAGAGTCTCGTGGTCCAAACCCCAAAGAATTTTTTTTTATTTTCATGTCCTTGGCTTCAGGGACACTGCTGTGTGAGCAAGGACTAGAAAAAGAATCAGAACATTACGAGTCTTCCCCGCAGTAAGTATCAACTGCAGCTTTTAAGAAGATTCAGTGCTATTTCTTTCTTTTTTCTCAACCTATTTGGGTATAGAACCAAAGTAAACATAAGACAGTAAAGAAAGCCTGTGAGGGTGTTTTGTGAAACTCAGCCAAGGTTTCTGCTATTTTAATTTGGGGAGAAAAATAAGTGTTACAAAATGTCTAGGAAAAGTTTGTGCTGAGAAAGCACACAAGTATTTAAAGGTGGGCAATTCAATTTAATAAAGAGGAAGAATAGAAAAAGTGCATTAAAATAATTAGGGGGAAAATAGATTTATCTTTTTTTTTTTTAAAACCAACAAAGCAGCAAAGCAAAAATTGACTTTTTTTCCAGTCTAGGCTTTTCTCCTTCCCTTCCCCTTTTCTTCTTTTCCCATCCCCATTGTAACTGTAGATCTGTCAGAAAGTACACAGCGGTGGCTGAGAGGAGAGACACTGGCCCTAACTGCACGCACTGCGACAGTCCTCTTTCCCTGCAGCCAGCCATTTAACAAAGTCTGTGTAAGAGCGTGTTTGTTACCTTCAGTTCTATTCCAATCTGCAAATACGACATGAGGAAGGGCTGTTTCTTTTTTTTTTCAGCTTACGAAAGTCTCTCTCTATGAAACCTTTCAAGTGTCCCTCTGCCTTTCAACCAGCCTTCACTACAAAAATACTGTGATACACAACTTACAAGCGCCCGCTGCTTACTCATAAAATTTTCAACGCACAACACACACACTCATACAATCCTTGCGATTCTCCTCTTCTATCCTGCAGCTCAAATAGGTGTAGCAAAAGCTCCAGCTGTAACACTGAAAGTACGATGAATCTGCTAAATTCAACAATACTAAACAAGCTGAAAAAAACCAAAACAAAACCAAAAAAAACCAAGGAGCAAAGAATGTACTTAATTACCACTAATCCTGCCTATTAGATTTCATTCAGACACCACAACTTCTTTCAAATAACCCCAGTTTATTTTTTAAAAAATTCCTTTCTTCAGACAGGATATGGGGGAGGAGTCAATTGGTGATGTTTTACACATGCACATCTGGATACAGTCCAATTATTCCCCTTATACATTCCTCCAGTTGTTTTCATTTTGCTCCATGCTCTGGCATTCATAAATTTGTGAGATTAATTGTGTGTGAGCGTCTGCAGTCTTGGATCTGGGCACGGGTTTAGCTGCTACACAGCTAGAAGTCAACATTAAAGAGAGCTCCAGTTCAGAAAACACAATTTACATTTATACATCTTTGGTACAGTAAAGACTGAAACAAGCGTCATCCTTACCACATGCATCAAATTGGTAAGATTAATTCAATATCAACTACGTTTTATTACCGCAGTTAGTTTGAGCCTCATGGAAAGTTATTCAGTGTGAATTGCAAAGGAAGGATTTTTTTTTTTTTTTTTTTTTAGCTTTTAGTTTTTCTGGGTATGATTTCATTTGTCTTTGCAAACGATATACCATCACAAAGACCAGGAGCACTGTAAAACCTCAAAGGGGTCCAGATAATCTAGCAGATTATGCCATTCTGGCCACTAACAGGGTCCACAGAGTTGGCAAACCCAACAGCTTGGGAAATCCCCGTATCGGAGGTATTCCCATGTGAAGCTCAGATTCCTCGCTGCTGTAACTTGCTGTTTACAATCCTCAGCAAATGCAGACGGGAAGGTTGTGACTGGGCTTCTGCAGTGCTCTGGCTACTCCGGGCTGCTAGAACAGCCCCCTTTGGGGCCAAAGGCAAGCGAGCTTAAACCAATCACCACAACAGGGAAAGCAAGTGGGCTAAACACCGTTGCTCCTCTCCTGGGGCCAAGACTTCCATTTACTGATGTTTTGTATTTTATGTGCAATTTACTAACCAAAACCACCTGTTTCCTCGAGCTCTCTGCAATTTATTGTTTTGCAAAATCAGTTTCACATTACACTTCTGATCAGTGCAGTTCCACATGAGAGCTACAGAACTGAGGTGATGTATTAAAAAGCGAGGGGTCGAAGGCCAAGAATCTGCTCACTTGACTGCGAGCGTTCTGACCCAGACACAGCACTGGATGCGCACATCCCACTCGCGCTGCAACAGCGCAGGCAGTTCTACCTTGTGATGTAGCTGTCAAGGCAGGGTGACAAGGGAGCTGATCTGTGCCCAGTTTCCGAAGCTTTTCCAAAAGCAGTTAGCTGCTGGCAGGAATGGTTGGACAGCTATAGGTTGTTTTGGGTTGGCTTGTTTTGTGCAAGATGGCTGTTCGATTTTTGAACAATTAGCCATCAGGTTTGATGGGCTATCTGCAGAAGATTAATTGAATTGAAACCTTCTGGCAACCACCTCCTCTTTTTCAAAAATCTTGATGCACTGCAAGATAGTCACTCTGGGCATACCATTTCCAATTTAGCAGATGATAGTAATCTAAAATATTTTAACCCCTTCATATTTCCCACTGTTAATCCATCTTGTGCATTAATCTTTAAAGATCTCTCAAATCTGTGCAGTTTGTAGTAGGCTCTTGATAATACATAGCAGGAAAAAAAACCCAAAAATTCCTCAAACCAGGAGACTTTTTTTTTTTCCTCCCCAACCCATGAAATTCTGCTCCACTTTTCTTCACCCAGCAGGAAAACAGATTGACTTTGGCATTCCTCATGCCCACAATACCTGAATCTGGCAACTAATCGCCACTGCACAGAGACAATTTTCTCGCCCTGCCAGCCACCACTGCCAATCCCCACAACTCCTCTGGCAACAATTTCTATTGCAATGCTGATAGTAGAAGGTTCAAAAGGCATGGAGAGTGGTTACAGTTGCAGCAGGTTAATTACTGGGGCACGCATAGCTGATGTCTGCAGCACTGCGCTGCTCCCATCTAGAGCAGCTTGTGCTGTGTTACTTGAGAACTGGACCAGCTGCGAAGTTCAGCCTCTCACCCTGAACTTCCATCCTTAGAGTTGCATCCAACCTTAACAGTTGCATAAAGTCTTTTAGCCTTTTCCTTTTTAAAGTTAGGAAACGGTACCTAAAACCAACAAATGTCGCAACTTAAATGAAATTCTTTCAACATCAAGTACCTGACAGTCAGGGAATGTCAGATTTATGGTTGCACATGCAACCTTAATTCCGCTCCATATGTGTATGCATTGTGATTAAGTATCTGATTACGTGATTGTGCACTATTTTTCTCTGGGACTCCTGTCTCGTTCAGTGTGCAGAAAGCACACACAAGAGGAGAGAATTACATTTGCACAAACAACCATAAATCCACTATTTCCTAGCTTCTGAGTACTTGACTTTGCAAACAATGTTCCTTTCATGTAGATTTTCGGTTGCAACATTTGTGCAGCATACACCTAAAGAACATTGCAACTATTTAAATGTCGTCTAAGAGCACCTAATCAATTCTGAAACCTTCTCATTTTATGGATGAAGCATTTTCAAAAAACTCTCATTTCATGGTTGCACTATCATGCTTATAAAAGTCATATTTTCCACACAATAGAGGCAGCGTAAAAATTAAAACAAGCTGCACACTGATTGACCAAGTTGTCTGAATTATTCTCTTTCTTCCTAACAATGAACTGTGTTCTCTGAGCTCCAAGTAAACAATTAAGAAGGGTGGGGGTTGGAGGGCAACCTATAGTAAATAGCATTTTCATTGCACTCTTACAAAAAATATAAGGAAAACAGTAATACATCAGATAAGCCCCGTTCTCCCTTTAAAGCTACTGGAGATCGTGGTGCTGTTTTAGTAAAGCAGTTCTGAGCTGCAGGAGAGGGCACAAATCTTACCAAACACAACTGGAAAGAAAACCAGAAAGTACCTCTTACAAACTTCCAGAAACATGTCTTCAAAGGCAGTAGCTTTTATACCTGTGTTAGACTATCAGAGCATCAGCTGGTTCAATGCAACTCTACAATCAGAGAAGACACAGTGCACAATGCAGTTGCTGGCTCAGCAGGTGGCACTGGATTAATACAGATATGATACTTGTACTCCATAGCCCCCACGCAGAGTTCCTAGGCAGCTAAAAGCACAGGTTAATAAACTGTGGTTCTACTTCGAAAAACAACTGTAACAATAGTTCTGAAGGGTCCCATATTACCAGGTCTCATTGATTCTACTTTGAGAGCTCATGGAGGAAAACCCTGCCAACCCCACCGAGGATCTCTGTCGCATCTCCAAAAGCCACATACATCCTGCAGCTTCAGGTACTCACCTCAATTCGGCCCGCTCAACTCCTTTAAGCGTTAGGACATTTGCACTGGTGCAGAAGCAAACACAACTTTGCAAACTACTGTTTCTGCTTTACTCTCTTTTAGCTGTGCGAGCTAGTAGGGCAGTGAGCAGAGGAAAGCAGTAAAATTAAAATCCAAACCCCCACTAAGAATACAAGTAGAGGTGTGATACGCCCCTGAACAACTATCTCCTCTTCTAGCCGCTTTCAATGCCACCCAGCACTTGCCGGAATTCTTAAACTTTCCCTTTGACATTGGGAAGATGCTGGACCAGAGGTTCTGAAGGAGATATTGCTCAGCACATTCAAGTTTTTCACTAGATAGACTAAACATTTCAAGTAAATTGGGGTTGTCATTTCTATTGAAAACAGGTAAGCAGGTCTCCAATATTGCAATTCATTCAGGAATTTTCATAACATGGCTTACAGTGGGTCTTAATGGAGACGGAAACCAGAATGCAGCATTTTCACGTTAAATGTGACTTTATTACAAAAGTGGTATGGAAGAAAGTAGAGATTTCTGTTAATATACATAACTATGCTTTAGCAATGGCCTCAATATATAACCTTTATGCTTAAAAAGTGCAAACAAGGTCATTAATTTTCAGAAATTATAAGAGATGGTTATAGAACAGGAAAGCAGAATTTTTCCCCACACGCACACTAGAGCAACATCTCTGATTCAAAACAAATATTGTTCAGAACGATATTAGCAAACCAGTTTGAATAGCAAGTAATGAATATACAGAAAGAGCTCCTTGAGGCTAACCTTTCATCGCCTAGGAAGAGTGTTCATGCAACGTCCTTCACATGCTCAAACCAGTTCAAGGTATACATCTTCAGGTACAATAGGCGCAAAGTTCTGGTTTTGATCATCTGTGTTTCCACACAACATTAAGACAGAACTAGCGTTCATTACTAAGCAGCCACCTAGCTAAGACTGAAGGATTAACTGAATACCAATGTCTTCATTTCTTATTTCAGCTAACAAGGTCTTCAAGCAAACCTACTCCAACCTTCAGATGCCCTTTCAGGGTCTAACACCTGCATTTGTGCCACAAGCCCTAGGAGAACTTAGCTGCTACCGACAAGTTTAAATTTTATCATTAAACTTAAAACCGTCACATGAAGATTTCTGGGAGGCTGCCAATATTATTTAGGCTCCTTATGGTCTTCTAACAACATATACTAAGACTTGTAGTGCCACCTGTTCCACATGAGCCAGTCTCCACGATGGAGTATGCTCCCTCTCCAGCTCTTCCTTCCCAAGCTTGCTGTCCCCACTTCTCCACCCTCCTTCCAGCTGCCAGTATTTGCTCAGCACCTTTTCAGCTGTTGTCCTGTACTGTATCACACAGGCTTCGCTTTCCCTTCCTTCACAAATGTATCCCAAGGCCCACAGAAATAAGAACCTGGAGACTGTCCACAAGATGAGGCTAATTCAATAATATTTACTCTCATAAGAAACATTGAACAATTTTAGTTGCCTCCCCTTAGCATCCTCATTTCTTTCGACCTCAGACCAGGTATATCACTATCATTGCAAATCCAGTCACAGATCATCTTGGGGAAGATAGGCCAAATGTGGTAAACAAATGCAACACAGCTATGATTTCCCTACACAAAGGAGTGAAGATTAATCTCACCAAAGATCATGAAATATGTTTTTTGGTTTTAATATAGACTCAGTCAAATAAGCGTGTTCAGATATGCAATAAAAGAGAACAAAACTCACAGATAGCAGCAGAGGAACATTAAAAGAATGGATCACCAACATCTTCATAAGCATAAGGAGCAGAGTATGGTGTAAAATATCAGATTCTGCACAGAAGACTATAAATTGGGCATGAGTTTAATAGCTCTCCATGTTACCTTCTGATACCATAGAGTAAGGCCTCATTTCTGATGTCCAGGCTCTAGAGAATGTTTTTCTTTAATTATATGCACATACCCTATGTAAAAGGAATTTACTGTTAGTTTTTTGGCCTTTAGCATACATCTTCAGTAATTATTTTTAAAAACTGAAATTATGATGGGTAGTGAAGATAAATGTAACCTCTATGTAAAAAGAAATTCTGTAGGCGATTAGATTGCAGCTGCAATTAGGTGACTAAGCCTGTCATGACTTCCACAGGTTCCTCTCCTAGAGGATGTTCTTTCCAAATTCAGCCGCATGCGGTATAGCAAGGTCTCAGATCGTGACAGATTGGCCACAAACTAACAGTTTTCCTTCTGTATGATCAGTTGAGCGCAAACCAACAAAACAACAGAAAAATGAAAGGAAAAATAAAAAGCAGATCTCCAGTAGAATACTCGAGTCCATCACAAGTGGACACACTACGCAGACCGAAGCCCTGAGAGAAACATTCTCTGTTTAGAACAGTCACTTCTTATCGAAAACAATCTCTTGGTAACCCAATCTCCTTTGAGAAAAAAAATGCACACCTTCTGGGCATATTAGTGGTTGTTTGCCCTCAAAATACATAGTTATAGGGATGCATTAATATTTCTGGTTGTATTTTTATTTCTATGCACAGTGAATGAACTATTAACCCCACCAAATACAGTGCTGAGATATCTGTGGAGAGAGTAGAAAGAAGCTTGAAAAGAGTTACAGATTTGGGAAGGTCGTCCTTGGGAGCTGGAGCAATGCCACAGGCAAGGAAGTTCTGGTGAAATATGGGTGAAGGATAACTAAAGCAGCAGGAGCTATACGCCACTGCCGTTTTGATGTGACTGAAATACACTGGACGCGAAAGAAAAACGGAGAAATGGTAAAGTGGGACAAGACTGGTTCTGGGTAGTAAAGGGACTGGGTGCAGAAAGAATTGCAGTATCCTATCTTCTAAGTGGCAGTTATTAGGAGACTGTGGCTTGCAGATAGGACAGTGGAAGAAAGTCATTGTGGGGACGAACTGAAGGCCCCTGAAGTAAGAGATTGATAAATAATGACGGTGGTTTGCTGGAGATAGCTGGAAGGGAAAGAACTACTGAGACCTGCAGGAAACCACTCCGCAGCTCTTGGGCAAGGAACACCTCTCTGGTTCAGAGCGATGGAGCAGATTTAGCTTGGCAGAATCAGTTCAAGGGACTGTCTGAGAGTTGCCAGAAGTGCCATGTTTTCAAAAACACAGACTCAGAAATATGGCCTTCAGGCCACATGTCAAAGGAGACTTCACTGAAGTTCCAAACTGAATCCAATTCATTGAAGTCCAAAGTAGTCTTAGACAAATTTTACAGGTGTAAGGATCCAGAAGCACTGACAGATTATATTCCAAAAACAAGCTGTATCCCAACATGACCTTCCCACAAACCTCTTCTCCTAAGACTGAGGCAATCTATTGTCTAAAGAGGTTTTGTCCCCTCCAGCTGTTCAAATGCAGGACTTCTGAGAGTTATCATAATGGGGACACTGGAGATTTTGCGGGACAGAATTCAATCTTGGAGCCTAGAAAACATAGCTGTATATGCAATCCATCTCCGTTGCATACTTAGCTAGCCTACCCTGCATAACTTCAAACATCCCCTACTACCTGGTTTTGTTACCATTTTACTGCAGCTCCAGAGAAGTACTTGGCATGGCATTGTAACAGGGTCATCTTCTGAAGGCTTCACCGGAAAAAGAAAGAACCCAAAGCAGAAAGAATTTGCTCCAGGTCATACAAGTAGGTGACATAAACAAAGGCAAAAAAATCTTGATTCAGTTTTCACTCCCATCATACTGCTTATTCCCAACATGTTATCATCAGTAAACTCATTTAATTCGTCTACACATTTCCAACACTGGTGAATTATGAAGCTTCCTTCCCTTCTATCTCTCCTGAGCTAATGCTTTTTCAGCAGCTCCTCCTGTGGAAGGAATCACTATCAAAGTGCCTTTAAATCCCCAAGTCTATAATGAAAATTAACAACTTGTGGAAAAAAACCCCAACAAAATAGATCCTGCTGATTTCTTCATTATATGAAGCACTCTACATATACATACATGTATAGTCTCAGCCTCAGGAGAAGAGGTTCATGCAGCCCTCACATAGGGCTACAGCCTCTCTTGGGAGTACCATCTGCAATCGAAGCCAATTTCTTCATTGATTTTTCCAGCTTGCTTTTACAAAAAATTTAATTTGCAGGGATGATAGAGTTGCTGGGAGGCAACTGCAGTTACTGAGTGGGCTGTATAATCCGACTGAGGGGGCTGTATAATCTGTCACATCTGACAGTCTGTTACGGTCATCCCTTTTCAAGTAATTAAACACTGTCTTCATACATTGCATCTCTCTCCTATCAATGATCAACTCAAATATTTGTTTCAACTCCTATGTCATGATTCTATCACAATCGCAAGAGATGTGCAGTTTTTCAAAAAGGAAAGCTAATGGTGTAATAAGCAGACAATAAACTGTAGTCATGAAAAGAAATATTCACATTACATGGAGATTTATACAAGCTTGCCATCTTGAACAGGAAATTTTCTATCAGCCCTTCTATGAATGAATAAAACACTAACAGCCCTGGAATTGAATGCACAGTGTCTTTAAACATAACTCAGAGTTCCAAAATAGCAGCATATTGACTTTACATAAATGACTGGTGAATCTTCAAAGTGAAGAAGGGAAGGACACCACCAAGAATGTTTTTTTTAAATGCCCATGATTGTTTTTCCTAGTCAAGGCAACAGTCTGTCAATACCTCAGAGTATGCCAAATATGAAGTTTCAAAACAGGGGCTTGAATTATGAACGAAAGCTAAAACAACACCACAAATATTTCTCAACAGGTGGAATGTATATAAATAAAATTTCAGATAATTCAAATACATTCAAACAGCTGGATTTTCCACAGAAAAACATGTTTCTCTAGCTAAGTGGAAAACTTCAGACCAAAGACAGCATTGTGTTTTATCCAACCTGAAAAACAAAATATTTCCCATCCCTCCAAAATGAAGGAACCCAAAAGCAAACTGCTAAAAACAAAAGAGATTTTGTGAAACAAAGCACAAGCCACATGTTAATATTATTGGTAGAAAATATTTTTGTTACAGTAGGATCTGAATGCCATAACTTAGATTCACATCTTTTACATGGAGATTTCGATGCACGCAGAGATAATCAACATTTTGAAGTGCTTACAGTTTAAAAGACACAAGCAGGGCGCATTGAATGGGAATGAGATACCCCAGGCAACCATATTTTATAAGGATTAACATAATTTTGTTAGAATTCTTTGTTTAATTTGGGGTTTTTGAGGAGTGAAATGTGTTTACAAATTATTCTGTAGTAATCAAAAGATGATCTTGTATGCTTTGTCAATAAGACACAAGGATATGATAATTACCTCTCCTGTCCACTCAGCACTTTAACATAAATAAAAGCACCCTCCCCCTGGCAATGCATGGTTTTCTATGAAGCTTTGGCTACACCAACCCCAAAATACATGTAGCTACTCTCACAGGGCAGGAATCTCAATGCATTTAAAAAAAAAAAGAGTGAATACAGGAATTAGGTATATCTCATTAACACCTTTCCAAAACGAACGAAGTAGAAACAATTCTCTCCTGTATTTAATGCTAAAAAAGCAGGAATTCAAAATTGCGTTCCATTGACTCACATTTCAATTTCTTTTCCTGCTCAGAATTCAAATACTCTGAGAGAGCATTTGACTTGTGCAACACTGACAAAACAGCAGAAACATTCAATAGCTTCTCTGGCTTGCTTTTCAGTTATGCCCTTATGTGCCTTCAGGTCTTTGCTGTTAATTAAATCAAGCCAGATTTCAACCAACTGCATGACAGCAGCGTCATCAGCATGCAATCTGCTGGGGCTTTCTGAAAGTCCCTCTAATTGCTTTTGTGAGTTTAGTGCCCCTTTGTGCAGTTCTTCACTGTATAAAGTGTGTACTATCATCTGACCGATGCATTTCTAGCGCTCAGAAACTATTCTAACATTCTCAGCTACAATAGTTACGTTACAATACTGCAAGTCTGCTTAAAGAGATAACCGCAACTGAAACTGCTCCTTCACCTTCCTTAATCTGCGCAGCTGATAGGAGGTGCAGAAACACTTTTGAATGTTCCTTTATGATGGTGGTGTTATTTTTCAGGCAGATTTAGACAATGTTATCCTTGGAAATCTTAGCAAATTGGATTTAGGGATCCATCTCCTTTGCTTAATTTTCACAGCTACCCTGACCAAATGAAAGAGATTCCTTACCACGCTGTTTACATGGCTGGGTAGCACGGCTTGAAATCACGGGACAAATGTAGGTGTTCACCATGTGCACACACATACCGCTGAACACCTGGTCATTATCACTGAAGATCTCCATTTTGTACAGCTTCCAAAATGTCCAAGAGGCAGAAGATTTTCACAACTTCCCTTTCAAGCCAGTTAAGTCCTTCATTCACAGACTGAACTTAAAATATAACATATCCAATACATTAAAAAGCTCCGCTTTTCTTAAAGCGCTGTATTCTATTTTATTTGTCCTGCGGCGCTTCTTTTCCCAGGCTCTGTACAAAAAACAAGGGACTACCTCAGCGCTAAAGAGTCTCAGTGAACTTTTAAAAACTGAACTTCTGTTCAAAAGTAGGAAGAAAAAAAAATCCAAACCCTGAGACTCTGAGTAAATCTACTGGACTGTTTTCAGAGATGGTGAAACTTTCCACAACTCCACACCAGATCAAGGATTTTTTGAACGGTATTAGAAACTACTACATATTTTACTTCTGCATGCAGAGTTCATCAAAACTCTTACACTGTGGTGCCACTACTAGAACGGTACAGCTCTATTACCTCAGCAACCTTACAGTTCTGTTGATAACATATCAATTCAATCCACTAAGACTTAAAACAACAGATGTTCCAGCATATTATATACAAATTGTCCTCTTTTCTATAGAATCCTACATGAAATTATACTACCAATCAAATACCCTTTTTTTCCCAGTTAAAAAAAAAAAACCACCGAAAAAAAAAACCCCAAACCCCACACTGCCTTTTATTTTAAGCTCCATACTATTCATCTAGCAGTTTGTTTCTCTCTCTTCTACTAGCAGAAAATATAATACAGGAAAAGATTAAATGAAAAACAGATCTGTATAGTGAATTGCATATGGTTTCCATTTTCCTTCATGCAATGTTTCATAGACAGTCAACGAAGATATCCCTCCCACAAATCCAGATCTGAAGTCCACTTTCAGAATCTTGTCAGCGCAGGAGTTAGCAGACATCTCTGCGCACGAAAATGCTGCAATATGTCTGTGCTCTATCTCGTTAGGGTAAATCATTCCTAAAAAGTACCACTGGATCTAGCTAATAAATCAGTATATATAAAATAGGCACATTCAAATGATGCTGGCTGTGTCTGTGTGAACCTGCCACAGAGCTGTCTGTTTTCAGCCATACCAAGTTTGGTCCATGCCACACAGCTTGCTGCATTTTATGCCAGTTCACAACACACGGAGTTTTCCAGCGCTAACAACTTTATACCTAGTTGACATGCTCCGTGCTATACTAAACCCAGCCAATAAATACTGCTTCTGCCAAGAAGCCTCTATAACTATTGCATTCCATCAGCTTTCCTAGCTGATTTAAACAATCACTTCCACAGTCTTTCTGACTTTGTTTACATAAAACCCATCTTCTCCTCCTATTCCTCATAGCCTATACTAATTTTTTTTTCCTCCTGCATCCTCAGCAGTCCCTGGTGACAGACAAACACCAAAGCAAGCATGCTATGTTTCTAATCAGACACCAAAGGAGGTTTACAAAGCAGCAAGGTCCTTCTTTACCTAGACTCTCTCAGGGGATGCACATGTCAAAGGAAGAGAATGATGAGCTGCTGTTTGTCAGATGCATTTGTTGTTTCCATGACTTAACAATTTCTTGGATTTCCTCCCCTTTAGAGATTGGCTTTAAGAGGGAGCATGAGTGGGATGCAAAAATGAAACAGAAGAAAATCTGGAGCACCTCCCCTTTTTCCTCTCCAAGGTAAAAGTCCAAGTAGGAGGGGATGTGCATGGAGAAGAATGTTCTCAAGAAGCATTACTTGGTTAGCACATCAGAACGACACAGCACTGATCCCCATAAATACAAGACGCTTCAGTTTTGCACAGTTGCAAGGCGGAAGCAAAGAGCAAATCTAGCAAAACTTAGAAAATCATATATGGCGGTATCTCGTCGTTGAGAGAATGTGTGCAAGCATGGAATGAACACATCTTGCCTGACAGATGTAGCCTCTGCTTTAAAAGTTGTTCAGCACCTGTGTACTTATATGCCTGTTCGGAAAAATCAAGAGCACAAAGGTTACCTGTTATGCAGGTGTATTTCTGAGGGAGACTTGTGGACTGAGAATTCTTTGCAATGTTAAAAGGAGAAAAGGAAGTTCTGCCGATTCTATGTCTCCTTATATTTGTGCATAAGAAAATGAAAAATGTTACCTAGGGAAAGAAGCAGTCAGTAGAAAACTAAAAAAATATGAAATATATAAATATATGATATATGCAATTACTTTTTTTTTTATACTAATTAACCTGGCAAGCTATCCGTACAGCATCACGTGCTCTAAAATCTAGTAACATACCTGGCATCCCCGCTAAAGTCTATAGCTCTGTTCAACCAGGCAATTCAGACCTTAGCATTCTTGAGGGCTGATCCTGAAACCTAACAGGTCAGGTTGCTGAAAAAGCAGCAGACATTCAAGGCTTGGGACAACACCTTCTAATCCAAGAGTCTTCGCATTTAATTCACTTCCAAAAAAAAGCCAAACCTGCATGAACAAACCGTTCCATCAGTTACTCCCATCTACTGTCCTATTACTTTTTTTTTCGACCTTATTAAGTTTTCAACTTCCCAAACTCTGAATTTGCTTTCGGAGGATTCACAGATACCTGACAACTCTCTTCATTTGGCTAATTTTTAGTGTTGAGCCTACTGTCAAATATTTTCTTTGTCCAGTAATCTCCACCTTCCAAAAAACGTACAGGTCCACCGGCGGAGGGAAGCTGTGTGATAACTCAGTACATCTCCCTAGTGTTTCTCAGCCAGAGCTGGTCTATGAGGCGCACAGTCTGAAAACCTTCTTCATCTGTGCACAAGTACATGACACGGGTGTTTGATACTCTGGCTTTGCTAAGGTCATTCAAAATTGGGTTTTGGAACAGAACGCAAAAAGCTACGCTTGCACACCATGCTTTGGTTGCAGCCTGGATGGTGAGTGCTGTAAGACTCAGTGGTGTTTGGTGATTTTCTCAATGTAACCATCTGACATATGGATAAAACACATTATAGGTCACAAAAAGCTGAAACGATTGAACCCATGGGATATACAAGTTACATAGAAGACTAACACATCAAGTAACAGTTAAAAGTCTTGGTGAAATATTCCAGAACAGAGCACAGAGAAGAAAACTACTGGAAAATAATGTTGTAGTATGAAGTCTATATTTTTTTTTTAATACAGACACCAGTTATGTGAACTTTTTCAGCAGTAATGATGCTCAGCTCAGTCAGGCTTGTGAAACCCGCTTGGTTGCAGAGATTTTCAGAACCATACTTAGGCATCCATTACGTCTTGGTCATCTACACTCATTTTCCTGGATCTCTCTTGAACTTACCCACTGAATTGCTTTTTCAGGTCTCACCCTGCGTGGGTACCATTTGTGAACGATATTGTAAGCAACATTAATACCCATAAAATACTGCTGCTGCTTCTGCATTTTCTGCATTCCCCACACAACTGCCAACACAAGGCAGTATTTTGGTTCACAGTGTTCAACCAAAAAATGCTTTTGCAAGGCTTTAGGAAAAGACACATTTCAAAAACACACCTTATAGCTGGAATAAAAGATGACAGAAGGTCCATTATGGAATCAAGAGCATAGCTGTCTACTTCACCCCTAAACTTTAGGCAATCTTCAGAATATACTATGATTCACATATCCAATGCACGTCTGTGAAGCAGCAAAGGAGACCACTGCAGATAGGTGAAATGTGAGCAATGATATGGGCAAGTTGGTCTTGGGTGTTGCGGTGTATTATAGGAGCACCCAGAGAGGGCTGGGTGTGAGTAAGTGGGCTGTGGCTGGGTTTGGGGTTTGGGTTGTGTTTTGTTTTTAAATTAAAATCAGATCCTCAAGAGGTTAAGTGCCATACATAAAAAACTTCAATAAAGGATTTGCTGTCTCAGGCTGAAGCACTCAGTTGGACAGCAGAGGGGGTAATTCTATACATCCAAGAAAAGGTCTTGCCATCAGCAAAAGGAAGACCTGGAATGAAGCTGTGGAGACCGCGTGAAAGAACAGATCAACGAGCAGTGAGAGATGACAGCGCATAGATCAGAACAGCAAGAATGTGAAAGGAGAGGGTCATGAAAGATCCCGCAGAAAAAGATACTGAAGCAGAAGGAGGGACTTCCAAGAAGGAAAACTATTCCTTTTGGGGTCCTGTACCGCAGAGGTGAAGTTATTGCTACGATTTCAAACAACAATGAGGAGGGGGAAGAACCTTTTGACCTCTGAAGAGTGCAAGCCAAGAGGCATCAGTTGAGGTGTTTGTCATGACAAATAGTTTTAAAGCATCCCGTCATCCCCAATGATAGGGACCTAAAACAACTAACCATTAAAAAGCTCTCCATAGCGTCTCTCAAATGGCTCCATCTCTCAAACTATCTTAGTAACTTGTTTAGTTTCGCTGGAACTTACATAAACATTTGAAAACGCTTAGTAACTTGAGGAAAGAAAACTCTACCATGAACATAGCAGGCCTGAACAGAGTATGTTTTCCTGAACTACTGGTTAGTAGCTGCAGTGAATTTAGACAGTTGGGTGTTGTCTAACACTTAGAAACATCTACCTGACCAACACAATGGCTCACAGGTTTCTAGCACGCAACTTGTCTCAACTGTTAAGAGGACATCAGCGAAGCCACAATAAACACACGTTTTCTTGTATCGCGTGCAAAGCAACAGCTAAGGCAAAGCAGGAAAACTTTATTTGTAAAGTAATCAGGTGAAGTAAATAACAGACAGAAAATCTGTTAGCACCTCAGCTTTATCAGGATTTTAAACTGATAAATCATACCTTGGTTGTCTGACTAACAACCACCAACACATACTGCCATGGCAGCAGGACACAACCTCTTTTTTGGCCACGGAAGCTCAAGGGACAAGTAAAAATTTCTTATTCTTTTTAATTGGAAGATACAGGGGAGTGATAATGAGCCATTTTGAAACCTCTCTTCCTGGGAGACACTGTCAAAAAGAACGACTATAAATATCAGGGATACTGTAATAAAAAATGATTACATTCTGTTGATTTATTAACTCTTCTGTTTCATACATTTTCAAGAAACAACCTCTCTAAAAAATTAAATATGTAAGTTATGCCGGGGAGATCAACGTTCACCAGTTCACATGAAAATTTTGCAGAACTCAGATCTCACAGGACACCTCAAAATCTTTGGCCAATCAAAATGCTTTTAAGTTGGCCCTTAATTCTAATTTAAATGTTTATGCCTACATAGCCAAGTCAGATAGTACTAGTAGATGATTAAATCTCCAGAATCTCCAGAAAACGCCAGACAAAATATTACTCACATGACTACTCCTTGGATATCGCTTATTGATCTTTGGAAACATCATTTAGAACTCAGCCATAGAAGAGAATGAACGGTTCTGTTAGGTGGGTAGACTCCAAGCACTTCATGGAGCTGGAGCAACGCGCCCACGGAGGCTCTTTGACAGTCACCTCTTCTTAGAGCACACATCTCTGCACAGCACGAATGACAGATTTCTATGTTCAGCCTCAGGAAAGTAACTCTCGATTTCACATTCAAGAACCTGGCTCATTATTGTTAAGTCTTTATCAAAAGCAAGTCAACCTCTGAAAAAATTATGTTATGAACAGGAGTTTTGGCAAGACAAAGACGACACTTCATGCAGCAGCTAATATAAAGAGAGGATAATAGTTCTGCCAAAGACAATAAATACTAGAAGAAATGGCTTTCAGTTTTAGAGGCCCTGAGCAATATTGCTGGTGTTCATTTTAAGATCTGCTTCTACAACACAATTCCTTTGAGATTATTCTTAAATGTGAAAAGGATGGATGTTTTTGTTTTGGGATCATTCACAATGTTGGCATTGCAAACCACAGGCTTGAACTGAGGTGAGAGTTAACATCACTTTGCCACTAATTTCTTTCAACTGCATCCTTCTCTTTCTTGATCTCCCTTCCCCCCGCCAAAAAATCTCCAGGCATTACTATCGAAAAAATACTCAAGTAATAAATCATGTATTTGCTCTCACGTGACTGGTATTCATTAGAGTCAAAGATCTCCAAGATCTGCCCCCAGAGTGTATTATGTTACTGAAACATAGAAATAGCTGCAACACAAAATTTTGCCAGAAAAAAACCCCACAAAAGTAACAACAAACTGTCTCTTAGTTGGGCAGAAGAAAGAATGTTCATAAAAATATGTTTGAGGGGTGAATCAACCCCCAAATTCTAATTAGACAAAACCAGCAGCTTAAACCCAATAAGACACAGGATTTTTAACTAGAAACTTCTATGAAGTATACACTTTTTTTGGTCACCCAGGCAGTTCTCTTTTCAAAGAGATTATTTTTTTTTCTAGAAAGGAATGAAAAAAGAGATTTAAAAAAGCACTGCAAATTTCTCCATTTGCTTTGGTTGAGCAATAAACAGCATGCCCCTACGCTCACTGAAATGCTTCATCCCCTGTTATCGTCCAGTTATTTTGCATTATTGAATACTACAATCACTTGGTAGCAGAAGTGATTTCTTCTGTGAGAGAAGCAGTGAACTTCCAGTGATGCGGTAACCTGACTGAATCATCTGAGTCTGAGTGGGGAAAAAGAACACTTGATTCAGCCGCACATCTGGGTTTTATAAAGGGTCCAAAAGTTTAACACTAACGTGCTTCAGGGCTAAAACAAAGTCCGAGGAGATCACAGCAGTCGAGAAAGAAGACAGTGTTAATCCAGGGCATATCGTGCTCTTCACCACCACTCTGAAAATTAACTTAGCTCAGCTAATTTTGCATCTCCACTAATTGTGTGTTGTGTATGAGTAAGCAATGACTAAGGAAATGTCAAAGCTATTCCATATCCTGTTCTTTTCCTGAAGAAAAACATGACAGACTGAGGATACCTCCCATTAGGCCACAACAATTCAACAGGGCAGCTATTTGTTTTAGCAGGAATGAAATAACCTATGCGCAATCTAAACACTGCCAGTCATTATAATCACTTGTTACCACTGTGCTGAGTTGACATGGCTCCCCCAAAACAATTTACTATCCCAAAATCAGTTCAGATGTTCAAATACGTGCAGCAGCACATACACAAAATTTAAGCTGGAAAATACACAGGGGGCACAAAGTCACCCGCATATGAAAATTCCTGCTCTGCAGTACTCTGGTTATTTTCCAGTGTTTCCAATTATGAATTGGTAAACTTTGACCACTGGCTAGAAAGGCAATAAAAATACCAAACAATACAGAACACGAAGCGATGCACACATTACAACCAGGATGAAAATAACCAGGCTGCTAATGAGGCAAGAAGAGTGTCATCGGTACTGAACCTCCTCTTCAGCTCCTCACATCTGACAGGCCAGAAATCAACATTGGTTAGCTATAGGTGTCCACCTCAAAGGTGCCAAGTTGTGCCCTGCTCACTGAAGATCAAGGAAACGCAAGCTCCAACACTTAGCTGTTACTAATTTCAGCTCTTGTTAGATGCCCAGGATAGCTGGGCTGCTCCCTTCCAGCTCCACTTTCTCCCAGTTCATGTCTCTCCCACAAACCCAAAGTGTGAGGCAAAGCACGTATGCTGAGCAGAAAAGTGGGGCTGGGGAAAGAAAGGCTGCAGGGGACGTGCAAGAGTAAATACACTAAGGCATCCAAGTTCTATGTCTGATGAGGAGGGAAAGGACAGAGGGGGCAATTACATCGAAGTGATCAGCGCCGACTGACGATGCTCTCGTGTATACTTTGAATCGCTGATATTTCTTCTAACATGCAAAATGATAAATTACTTGATCCTGAATCCCACTGATACAAATGGAATTTGTAAACGAATGCAGAAGTTTGCTTTGGTGAATTTCCAGCTGTCCTGGTAGGTGAAGGAAAAAAGGGCTGGGACCAGGGAACACCGTGGTTAGAGGCTACGGTTTTCACCCATCCGTTGTGTTTTACTCCCAGGAACTACACAACAGAGGGACATTAGGCTGGAACATTATCCAGCACATACAGAGCTACACTAAAGTAATTTATAAAAGAACAAATCACTACCAGCAATGCCAAGCCCAGACCACTCGGAAAACTGCGCCGCACACAGATGCGGCTCTTAGCAGTCAGCTAGCCTTCACACAGGGGTCCCTGCCAGAAGGGGGTCTTCAGTTAGCACCGATAAACTGCTGCCAGCCTCATCATTTTTTCAGACATCATGAATAACGTTACTCTCAATAGGTAAGGATGATGGTACAAGTTCCAAATGAGTACCACACTTCATAATGTGTTCTCGTAACAGTGGGCACAGCTACTTTTAAGTACCAAGCATTCCTAACTGCATTGGCCAGAAGTAACAAAATTGCTAAGGGACAAACTTTTTTTTTTTAATCAAAATAAAAAATTAGTGAGTCGGATTGCAGTGGACTACCAAGAAACAACAGGATTGCAAGACTGCATTAGACCTTGCCGAACTGTCAGCGGTATTTGTTGGTTAAGAGGAAGGTGACAAACTCTATGGAAGCAAGTACCAGATGCTCTTGCCTCACACGTTGATGCTTCCTCCACCCTCACCTCTTCTCTCCCCACGTTATCCTGATCTTCTTCCCTGTGTCTGTACCCCAAGCATTCTGGGTAAAAGTGAACATAATATCACAGCGTAACTCAGGGGATTTTCGGCAAAGGGAGACTATGCCTTTGCATTTGTTCGTCCTCGTTGGCATTTAATTCTCCACTCACTTTGTTCACTCAGCTACAAAATCAGACCCTGGTGGTAGCTTTACATGGGATATTTTGCTATGATGGCAATGACAGCCTACCCATACTGCTCCCTGTGTCCTACGCCTATCTGTTTCTAATCCTTCTAAAATCACGATTTAGCTTATTGAGCACTGAAAACGATTAACCTTTAGTGCTGGATGTGCAAGGAAACCTAGAACAAATCATGGCAGACAACTTTCTGCTGCAGAATTTCAAAAATAACTATGTTCAATTGTCTGCTATTATTTCAAGTCATTTACTAGCTGCAGACATCCCGCTTACTGTTCTCTAGTTCTCTGAATCGTGACTAGAGCTTTGAAATATAGACGTACAAAAATTACAATTGCCTAGATACTTTCTACAAGAATTTTTTTTAATGTAAAAATGCAAGTTAGCAGCAATTCAGCTGCTTCGCTAGTGTAAATGCAGCCTAGAATGTTCTACAAACCACCAGAAGCTCCCGAACTAGCCACACGCTTCATGATCCTTTCAAAGATGCCCATCCCGTTCAGTATGAAGAATGGCCTGGCTCTGTGCTGCCGTTTGCCAGGAAAAGAAAACAATCAAGCATAAATATAGCTATCTTCTGTTCTGGAGGTGGTCCTCCAAACAAGCGTTAATGAAGAAGTTGGACTTCTCAAAATCCTTCGTTTCCTCCGAGTTAAAAAGCAAAGAATGTTTTAGGCTTGTGGAAAATCATTGAATCGTTGGGCTGAGTTTGTAGGTGTGACAGAGATGTCAGCGTGATGATACACTCATGAAAGTTTATCAGCGCCTTTGGAAGGCACTCAGGATAAGCTCTGGGTAACAACTCGTTACTGATAGCGACTCTCTGGAGTCAAGATTCCCGTACCCGTGAAAGCGGCTCGCCGTTTCATAAACTACAGCTAAACGAGCGCCGCAGAGTTGCCCTGCAGCAGTGTGAAATCCCACAGTATAGCTGCGGAGCTATTTAGTGGAAGCCTTCAAATATTTCAAGTATAGTCCGAACTTCATACCAGAAGGCATGGAAATGTCGATTGCTTTTGGGGCCTATTCCTTTCCAAACAGAGATCAAGCAGAAAAGGAGGGATTGGGTCTAAACGTCTAACGCGGATGCCTGTAACCAGCCGAGTAGCCCTTAGGAAGGAAAGGAAACGTGCGTAAGAGATCTGAGTAGCTTTGCACTCCATTAGAGGTTCTCCCCAACAAGGTTTTAGCATCTTTCTGGGCACCCAGAAGGACCCAAACCCCCTGCTCGTGTACTCCGTTCCTGTGAAGCTCTGCTTGTGCCAGGAAAGAAAACTTACAGGGAACGAATTTCCAGGCCGCAATGTGGTGAGCTATTCTGGTTCTATTTAACCATCTCGGGAAAAATTCACAGACTGCTGCTGCTGCACTCGGCAGCAGGATTCAAACCTCCACTTCCCTCGGCCCCTAAGCCTGCTTGGCTCATTAACGCATCGCCTCCTGCTCTCCTCAGCCTACCTCCCCTTCTGCTGGTATGGGATGAGGATCCCTGGAACCCTGTCTTTTCCTGACAACATAATTTCTTGCTCTTGGTGGCACATGCAGCAATTCATCGCTGATGGTTCCTCACTGGGGAAAATCTGACCCATGATACTGAGGGTCCCACTCACAAAAATTTCCCACTACTCAATCTTTCCAAAATCATATTCTTCTTCCACAAGTCAAGCGCCAAGTAGGAATACAATAAAACAGCCAGCTCCTACACACGCGGTAATATGCAGACGAGGAGCCCTCCTGGTTTATCCATGATGTGCTCTACTTTCTCTGAGAGCTTTATCTCCGAAAGCTCTTGCCCACCATATCGCCTTCTCTTACACACTGGTGCGGTGCTGCTGTTTTTAAGAAAGCCAAGCACTCCACACATTAAACCTCTTTCTATAGCCTCTTCAAACCTCTGCCTTCACTAATTAAAAAAGAAACCCCACCATGGCTTGGACACACGCTAGCCCACTGTGATCCCAACAGTAGAATCGGATGCACAATCTGAAACAGACCAGCAGTGCTTGACCTGCCACCGCTACAAAGCAGCCTGAAGATCCCTTTTCCTTTTCATTGGCCTGAGACTCCGATTCCAACTTCCCCGGCATCCAAGCTTACTGCATTCATTCTCTCTGAAGCAAAGAGTCCTGCAACCTGCCCCAAGCATGCCTCTAGGAGATAGGGCTCTCTCCGAATCTGCCATCACCTAGGAAGAACTGAATCACGCAGGAGTTATTTAGGACACCGGAGCTCTCGGTGCACATTTAGATTTACATACATTCCTGTCCAGGAAGTTGGTGGAGATCCACCTTTCAAAATATAATCCCAATACTGACATTTGCCTCGACTTTCCAGGCAGGAAAAGAGCTACTGGCAACAATTCCATACAGTGTGTATACAGACCTATATACAGTCACCTCCTGGTTTGACTTCAGAAGAGCTAACCTGATCTGGTAGCTGTTGTTTTAGATCATGGGCTAAGGCAGATTATAAAAAAAACAAACCACCACCAACCACCAAAACCCAACACTTCGATTCAACAGCACAAGTAACAAAGAAAAAAAGTTTACAGGAGAATGAGGATAGTTGCCTGTGGGGAGAATATCTTAAAATCTACGGTAAAGTCATACTTGGCAAAATTCAATAGATCTGGTAAACATCAAAGATAAAATTTAGCAGAATAATTCCACCAAGCACCATTAAAAGAAAAATGGGACCAGCAGGGTTACCAGTGAAAAACAATGCCAGGCCTAATGGCACTGATCTACCAGAAGCAATTTATTATGACACCAGAAATAGCTATTTTCACAGTGGATGCTTGAAATGAAAACTTTAAGGCTTCTTTAAGTCTTGAGCTATAGCAAAGTATTCAACCAGCCAGCCAAAATAGCTGAAGGGAAATAGGAAGGCCACATGTGGAACTAATTACTCATGTAGAGGCTATGACAAAGAACATTTCTCCAGACTTTTCATGGGGGCTTCACTTTCAGGAAGTAACTCTAATTACTGTTCAAGTCTCGGCAGCCTGCATGCCGCTGACAGTTCCAAGAAAAAAATGAACCTATTTGCCCTTTTCTTGCTCTGAAATGCCAAAACAGAAAAGCGCGACCAGAGTCATTAAAAAGAAAGAAAATCAGCGCTGGCTTGTTGCGTTAGCTTCCCGAGCAGGCTCCTTTTTTTTTTTTTTTTTTTTTTTCTAAATTCGTTTTTTTCAGCCTTCTCAAAACAGCACATTCTGCGTCGACGTTCACTCGCTCTCCGTTGGCTGCAGCGAAACTGTACATCTTGACTTTTTACAGCTTTTCCATACTGGGGCCCACTTCCTGCCCAGTTGAAGAAAAAAATCTGGCCTGAAGATGAAATGACTGCTTAACATTACACTAAAACATCTGGTACCATTTTATACACAGACCCATGTCTGAGAGCAGGCAATTCTAGCGGTCTCACCAGCGGCACAGTGCATACCCAAACCTCCCCAGGGTGACATCATCCCATATATGGCCTCTCAGGCCCAGCCCTCCCCCTTTTCCCGGTCCTAAATTCATTGCCAGATCCCCCGTCTGCTGCAAATGTGCCACGTCAAGCCTGGAAATCACAGCACTTCAGTGTGTTGCAGTGAGTGCTGCAGAGTGTGAGGGAGAGCCGAGCACAACCCGTCATGCAGGAAGGCAGTTTTTTCCCCGAGACTAAAAAGAGGATTTAAAATAAATAAATAAGACGCGTCCGGAGATCCTGCTCCGTCGCCCCAGTGTTCAGACTACCTGTTCAGGACAATGCTGTTGTACAGTAGTCTGCACATTGGTTAGACTGGGCAAGGGAAAGCAGCGGCATGGACTATTGGGGACGCAAGTCGCTATTGCCAAGGAGAAGACAAGTCATTGCTCCTTTCAGATCTCATATACAGTATTTTTCTTCGCAGGTTTTGCACACTAGGGAATAAGAAACGCTCAGGGACACTGTGAAAAAGGCGGACTGCAGAATAAAGCGGGGAAGACATTCTGGTAAGGCCTACTTTGGAAGAACACCTGGCCTATGACCTGGCGAACCTAGGTGACTCCCCTCCCCCCTTCCTCCAGTCATCACCGCAAGAAAGATGGAGCTCTGGTGGTTTACTAAAACCTATGCAAGAAATGAGAGAGGTATATTGCCTAGAGGTATACTACCTAGAGAAGTGTACAAGGGTAGAGTTAAAGTCAGTCCTTTCTTTTTTCCTTTTTTTTTTTTTTTTTTAATTTAAAATAAAGCTCTTTTTTTTCCCCCCACAAACTAAAAAGGTAAATTTAATTATTTTTTTTCATTGTAGCAATCCGTATAAATATTTAAGGAGTATATGATTTTTTTTCTAATGCAGAAAAGGCTTGCTAGAAGTATGTATTCTGACTAGCTCCTGTTGTGAATTATAATCTGAAGATCAATTTTCAGAAATTATTTTCTCTTAAAGTAATAAAATAATAGAAAAGAATGCATGAATATTATTTTAAATTATTGTAAATCTATATTATATCACCTTTGGGAGAACTGTACTTAGATTTTTATATGCAGCTGAAGCTTCTTTGCAAGTAACCTGTGCTCTGCGTGCTAATGAAAACTGGGAGGGAAACCGTAGGAAAACTGGGACTACTCCATGCTAGGCTTGTGCCGCGTAGAATACGGAATCTTTGTCAGGAAAGAATACCTCCGAAAGTTCAGGGTGTGATGGAAAAAAACCCAATAAATAAACAAAACGGAACAGTCAGCTTTCCATCCCAGTACCTGGCTGGTCATTGCATAGAAGTGATCAGCACCGATTGATGACGCTCTCATGTATACTTTGAATTGCTGATATTTCTTCTAACATGCAAAATGATAAGTTACTTTGTCCTGAATCCCACTGATATAAATGGAATTTGTAAACGAATGCAGAAGTTTGCTTTGGTGAATTTCCAGCTGTCCTGGTAGGGAAAAAAAACCCTCAGGCTGAATGAAATCCCCACGGACAAAATAATACAAAAAGTCTGGGCTGCAATTTGATACCAGCCAAACTCAAGAGTCAGCTCCCCTAAAGTTAACACTAGTAACAAACTACTGCAACCGGGAAAAAAAAAACCATCGATATGGTGCTCATTATTGCCAGGAAGGCTTTGAATAGCTATACTATAAAAAGAATTAGCATAAACATGTAGCCATTACTATTATAACCAGAATATAACCAGTTTTGAAGAATCCGTGTTATGTGTTAGACAGCCTTGATGCTGCACAATTTTTTAAAAAATGTAGATTATTATTATTATTATTATTACTAGCTTTTTCATTGCTTCTTCAGTAATCAATAGAAATCCTACTGGGCAGAGACGGTCGCGTAGCATTCATGTGGCTGTGCCTATACTGGCTGTCTTAAAGCCTACAAAGCAAGAACTAACACTGTCATTTCCCTTAGCCTCCCATCAAAGCTTATGTGTTTTGACTAAAAGAATTCTTTTTTAATGTATATATACACTTACAGGTTACCCACCCTCTTTTCCTTTATTTTGCGGAAGACTACCTTTAGGAGTAAATTAGTGGCTTTTAATCCATTATAGTACGAGTAGGCAGAACTTTTATTCTCGTTCTACTTTAAAGTGGAGTTCAACACACAGTTAAATGTAGTTATTAATAGAAAATCTGAAGAGACAGAAATTAAAGGAATGGAACCAGATTCAAACTTGCATTAATATTTCTCCATCTCTTTTTAAGTATGACTGCTGTTTTCGGCGTAGCAAATCTGAAAAGTTTTATGACTTAGATTCCGTTTAAGCGGTAGAAAAATGTTTTCAGATCTTCTTAAGAAACTTGCTCAGTTATGCTTTCAAGGGGAATATGATCATTTGCAAATATTTTTCCTATCTAGTGCTGACTTGTGTAGCTACTTCTTACTTTTTTTATAATTCTGATCTAGAAATGAAGAAAGGAAGTATTGTTATCCAGTCAATAATAGGCTCTCAGTGAAAATACTGTGGAAGATAGCCTGCGTTAACTTTTGCTAAATAAGCAGGGACAATGAAAACATACGGAACTAGTGTTTATCTTATCTCAAGTCCACTATTTGCATTAATCTTTATTTTAAATGACCTTTCTGGATTTAGGAAGTGATTCCCCTCCCATACACCCATGACTCTTCAAAGTTACATTTTTAGACTATAAGGCTGAGATCTAGGAGGCCCCCTTGGCATGGGGCTTGGAAAGGAGGCGGGGGGGTGGGGGGGGAGGGAATGCAGTGTGCAAAGCAACAGATATGGAAAGAAAGCCTGTATTGTTAGGAATGAATAAGGAAGTATATCTACTTTGGCTCAGTAATCAAAATATTTTCAAAGTGAATTAAGTGATTCTGTGGTTCTTAAAACAGTGCTGTTTTAGTCGAAACAAGTTCTAGTTGATCATAATCATACAGAAAAGATTTCTATAGTTATAAAACAAGAGGTTTTTAATATGCATGTCAACCAACACAAAACAGCTGTATACAAATATTTCAAGAGCTAAAAAAAAAAAAAATACAGAAAACCCAAACGTTACTTTTTGGAATTACTAAAAAAATTAGCAGTATCCAATGCATACTAAATCAGGGTGAGAGTCCTGTAAAACCAGGACGATACCAATGCTTAAGCTTGTTGCATGAACTAAATGATAGAGTTCATACTACCATAAAATACACAAAACCAGGAAAGGCATATTAAAGCCAGTATGAACACTGAAATATGTGAGTGTTTCAATATAAAGGACTTTCTTCCATCTTTAAGAAGCATAAGTTTTTTTTAGTATACTCCACAAAATTAAATAGTGAAGAGGAAGAAAATATTTCAAACCTTTCCTATATGCTCCTTTAATGTTAAAAAAAAAAAAGAAAAAAGCAAAGAGTGGTGGGGGAAAGCCACTTAACTTTACAGGGATAAATATAGAACAAATAAGCATCCAAATGTGAAAAAAACTAGTTACTTTAAAAAAAAACATGTCATTTGACATTTTTCTGCCTTGTCATTAAGTTGCATGTCGTCTTCTGTATTACCGTTACCAGTGCTATTTAATGCATCTGTATTTTCAGAAGACTAAAAGACACTGCTGTACTCCCCACGCTTCTTGCCCCCCTTCCTGTACCATCACTGTGTGTCCACAGACAGTTCTGCAGACCACCCAAGTATCATTGCTATATGGAAAATATTATAACCCAAACAGCCAAATACTTGCATAGAAATTCCAAACTTCTAAATAGAATGTTAAATTATTATAATCTTTTAATCAAAATCTCTTAAGCAGACTTGGAAATATAAACCCCCCTAAATCTTAGTCTGGTGATTTTTTTTAAATGGTATATTTTAATCTAAAGCATAACTTTACTGTTAGTTGCAAAAGGCTTTGCTTCCTGAACTGCACTTTATTGTAAAATAAAACAAAAACAAAACCAAAACACAACCAAACTCCCTAATGGAAATAATATTAAGGGTCAGGTTTAAACCTACAAAAAGACAGGAAATGCCACAGTTAAAAATGAAACTTTCCTGAATAATACTACTGTACTTCTGTACTGCATTTTACGCTGCACTGCAAAACAGTATCTAAAAATAACAACCTGCCCTTAAACAAAAAGTCCCGATCACAGTTGGAGAGAATACAATTCTCAACTCAATTTCAAAGCTACCAATATATAGAGTCAGATCCTTAATATAGGTTTCTGTAAATATAACATTGGCAATCATGAGATTATTTTTTTTTTGTTACGAGTATTCTAAAATATTCTCAAGCCCTTTACCAACTCAATGAATCAACCAGATACAGCACACAAAAATGTTAAGCCCTTTTAGCAAATCAACTACAATTTCAAGGAATATCAGTTTTTAAATATGAATCAAGTGGCGATAACTAACTAGTCATTAGCAGCACCCAATGAATTAACTGAAGGCAAAATAAATTTGCCTCAGTCCAAGATGTAAAGCTCTTTGCTGATTCTTTGATGAATTCTCCTTGTGTGCAGTTATTAGAAAGACCGCACAATCTTTCCACTTACAACTTTTACTCCCAGCACAACTTTCCTGATAGTTGTTGATAGAAAACCTATTAATTAAAATGCATACTTTTGTTCTTGCAATCCTTTTATACGATAGGTTGCCAACCAGTTTTACTGTACAATTCTTTGCTATTTCAAGAAGGATCCATAATACAGAAACTGAGACCTAATTTTCTCCCAGACTGAAGACCTTTGATTTCTTTAACAACTAAATGCAGCAATTAAATTTGATGAAAGCTATAAAACAATCGGTGTTTAATATCTGTTTTAAAAGTACTTCTAATTTGCCACTTTTGTTTTTCTTTAAAATTGTCAAATGGGTAGGAAGACATGCCAACTCAAAGCATACACTTAAAATTTTACTTAGAGGTACAAAAATTTATGCAAGCATATTATACAGCCTATTTAATGTCTTGGAATTCATTTTTCATGTCTGAATTAGCTAGTCATGTTTTGTGCTTGATTCATTTTTTTAAGACACCTTATTCCACCTTGCTAGGTTCAAGGAAAATTTTTATTCATATAATTGATAAACTTAATGGGTACACTTCAACTTGCATATTAGCCAGCATGTATCTTTATGGCAAGATAATGATTAGATCTAGAACACCTGAATAATTACACATCAATTTATTATTAGTCTGATTTAAAACCTCAGCACTATCCCCACCTTTTTAGCCTCTTGGTAAATTTATCCCTTTTATAATCAGTTTGCAGGCTGGAACTGAAAAGTGTTTTGCTGCTGTTCTGTGTGGGATATGGGTTCGAGAAGGGTTTGAAAGCACAAGTTTGTTGCTTACCTATGGTGGCACTAGCGAGCAACAGCGATTTAAGAACACCGTTATAAAACAAAATCATTTAACCTGTGTAATACAATTATTCTTTTCCTTTTTAAGCTTCTAATGTGTTTTATACCTTTTGAAACAACACCCCAGTGATGTTGCAAATGTCATTGTGAAATTGAATGACAGTCACTGTATTTTATATACAGGAAAGTTCAGCAAAGTAGCACATCTTGTGATGTGAAATGATGCTATTTGCATGCTTTTGATCTATAGCACGGTCTATATGTAACTGAAAAAACAAAGTTCTATAAAGCTATTTTGTTTTCTTACAAAGGACAGATTTTGAGAGAAAGCTAAATCGAAATAATACGCAAAGTGAAATACTGAAAGAAATACCATACTTGCACAGCTGTTCACATATTAGCAAAATTGATATAAAATGCAACCAGTTTTCTTTCCAGTACATTTCCTTTAACGGGGTTAATGTGCAAGTGGTTGCCTCCATTTATACAGAAAGATTTTTATTTTTAACATGCCAGATTATTGTACTTATCTGCTCCTAGAAAATATGTACTGTATAAACACATCCTTTATCTTGAACTTCAGTATTTCTGTGCTTCCAAGAAGAGTAAAAACATCTGGCTAACTTACTATGTGTGAGTACAATACGCAGGCAAAACCCTGTATGAATTGCATATAAAATAAACCATGGCTTCATTCCTTTTTGTTTTTCCAAATGTTCAGTGTGACCAGTCTGTTGAAATCGCACCTCTGATACATGTCAGCATAATGATAACCGATGTACCAAAACGCTTCTTTTCTGAATAAAATCAAGTTCTCTTCTTGTTCTACAGCTCCCAATGTTTTAAAGTTTAATTCTGTTATGTGTGTTCCCCCCCCCAACAAAGTCCCCCAAACCGGAACGGTACAAACTGTTGCACACCAGCGGTGATGGCTCCAAGGGACTGGCTGGACGGAGTTGTCATGTGTCTGCCTGTCTACACTTGCTGTGCAGAACATCCTCTCACCTGTACAGCAGGCACAGACAGGCAGTCGCATGACAACCCAGCCTGAGGGACAGCCGCCAGTGGGAAACCGCTCTGACACACCAGAGCATCTTCACCAACAGCTCCAGCCAAGAGTCACTCTGGATCTCAGACGGCCGGTCAGTAACCAAGCCGCGTACTGCAACCCACCTAGAGTCAACCCAACACCGCCTATAAAATACAATAAAACCCACTGCTGAAATTTTTACTGTGCTTCCTATAGTACTCTTTTCCTAGTTGTTCTCATTAACTCACTAACAATAAGGTTTATTTATACGCAGCTTTGCGGCACCATTGTATGTTTCGTCCTCCCATTTACTTCTCAGGCATAACTCCAGCAACTTGCATTAGCAGATTATTGTCGGTATAAAAATCACTAACATTCCCGCCAGCCACAGAAGCCGAGAGCAGCTAATCATGTGGCAAGTTAATTCTGTGAACATACACAATGTCAGACCTTAGAGTAACTTCTCCCCTTTCCAAAACTCTCTCACCTCCTCACTTATCTTCCTATCTCCTTCCCAAATCACACAGAATTTTACAATTGGGAATAAACTGTGAAATTATAATACAAGCTGCATCTGTCGTTGGATGTTGACAATACTATCCTTTCCTACTGAAACAGAATGGAAATATTTTATTTGGAAATAAGACTAAAGGGAATTTTTCCAATAAATGTAAATTTCACATTTTCAGAAGTTCTCATCCTAGAGCCCAACCTGGCATCCTTTGCCCACCAAGCAAAATCTCTGGATGCTTTGGATAGAATAATAAAATCACATTCTCTGACCATCCCCTGTAAATATGCTACACCACTTTACAAATGGCATTCTTTTGTGTACAATAAAGAGCTTTTTGATTCACAAGCTAGGATGGCATTCCACATTCCCAAAGTCCATTTTATCCTAGTGGAAGTGTCTAATTCACAAACTTCATAATTGCAGGTTGACTCTCAAATGAATCTTAGCACAAAAGCCTACAACTTTTTGTGCTGCTTAACAAAACAGTAACAACTGAGAGCGAAGATGCTCAGATTGAATCCTTTGTGTGTGCACAGGTATGCCTTGTAATACTTCAGCTAGTATCACATGGAATGCTCTATGAAAGAAATCTGTATTTGTGAGATCAATGAATGTGCTAACCTTGCACTTACAACAGCCTCAAGGCGGTAGACAGTATTTTCCTTGCTTCATTTTAAGCAACTGGAAAAGCACAAAGTCATGGTACTGGTCACGCAGCAAAGTTATGAACACAAGCAACTGTACGCAGGATCAGGAACTAATCCAGATTAGTATTCACTTAACTGATACTGTAACTGCTTTCACCACACTGTTCAAACATCAACTTGATATTTCCATAATTACAAGCCTAAAAAGCACTCTTAGGCACCGATTCCCATCTCATCAGGAATAAAATCCTGTTGTACGTTTGAGCAGCAACAGAACCATGTCAAGAAACCAACAGTTTCTTTTGTAGTACTGATACCATACAACACATTTTGAAATCTTTTGCCAAAGTAACTCGCTTCGAAATGCATTCCACTGCAGATTCTTCACTTACAAAAGCTGCAGCTCTCAAATAAAGGAAATAATTTACATCCCTCTGACGGCACTAGCAAGCAACCACTTGCATTCAGAGAGTGACTGTCATCTCAGAGTAAATTCCGGACTACAGAAAATGGGCTCAGCTTACACTACAGGGGGTGCACAGCCCCAGAGGTCCTAGCAAGCACGGTAGCTTTGCACAGCACGTTGTGAGAGCCCTCTGGCACACAAGCTGCTACAACATTCCTTTTACTGGGGGGCAGAGGCGCAGGGGGCACAAACTCATCGCTGTGGCAAGACAGCAAAGGTGAGACCTGACTTTCTGCACCTTCCCCAGCTGTGATGGAGAGGGTCGTGCTACTGTGCAAGGACTGCAGAAGTGACCGGCCCGAGTGGGAGGCGTGGGGGATCTGAACTCCCTGCGACCCCACAGCGTGCACAGCCGTGCAGAGCCCGGGCACAGTCCGCACACATAAACACGGGTATCACTTCACACATCACTGCAGACTATGTATCTTACCAGGGTGGAAACGCACCAGCGTGCAGCCATTTCAATAATCATCTGAGAACGGGATGGGACAACTACCCAAACAAGCTGAAAGTGAGGAGAACATTTTAAGGAGACAAAATGTAATTATAAAAATTGGAATTCAGCCAGGAGATCAAACATTTCCTTCTTCATTTTCAAAGCCAGTAGTTCCATTTCTGAAACAAGTCACTTGCCTTTCGACTAACCTAATGGCCAAGCTGTGGCTTTGACCTTCTTCAGAAAGCATCTGAAACTGACCTCACTAATTTTAAGTCATATTGAGAAAAGCCCGGTGGGGGGGGAGGGAGGCGGGGAGAGAGAGAGAGGGAGAGAGAGCAATCCAACATAACTCTGTGAACTCTTTCCCAGGACAGAATAATCAAATTATACAGCAAATCTGTACTCCAGGAGGAACTTCTTCCACCAGCAAAGCATGGAATAGTACTACGCTATTATCTTCTCTTACCACTCTAAGAAGTTCCTGAGTGATCTCCCATGGTGGCCTGAATGAACTACTTGTATTTTCAAGACTCCCAAAACACAACTGTTTGGCAATTAAGAGACATTATTTTAAAGTATGCATGCGGAAACCAGACAGTGGCCATTTCTCTCCACGTACTATTCTTGAGATTCCCAGGTGGCTCCCTAGCAGGCTATCAAAACAAACGATTCATTTTTAAAGTTGCATAGCAGAAGACATTCCATGAGCATTTTCACAAATTTTTCTATTTCACAAGAAACAAAGATCACACTCAAAAAAACCACCAAAACTACTTTACAAATTGCCACAGCACACCTTGGATGCATCTCCAGTTGCCTGAGACAGACCATAGAAAGGGGTGTTAATCTCACCACATCACTTCTTTTAGTTACAGTTACCTGTGCCTAACCTAAGACAACAAGTTCTAGTAGCTTCAAGGTAGATCACAAAAACCAACAGCTTCAAATTATCAAATTCATGAAGGCACTTTTGCATTTCTTTTTAATTCATTTTTATGTCATTGCAATGAAATACTTCAAATTATTGTTCAGTAATCTGAGAATAAAACTTCTGTCTTGACACCTAGTGCTTGGCTCCTCCCCTCTGTCTGACATGCACTCGTTTTCCTGTTAAAAAAAAATACATTTGAATCCCTTTAAAACTTAAATAAAAGGGCAAGGGGCAAAATCTTCAAAATTAACCTAATTTTTCCCTTGATCTTAAAGTCTATCCCCAAATGGCTCAGGAAAAAAACCACAACTGGCTGGCGCTGTTCCCCCATCAGCACTATTACTGAAGTAACTACCTATGACAAGCAGCACGTTCTGGATTCGCAGGACTCGGCACAGCTCTGGCTTATTTATGTACACGGCATTGCAGGACCTCTCCCCAGTAGTTCTAGAAAATCCACTGCAGTAAAACACTAAGTTAAAGAGAATATAAATTGTCTGCACGGTCCCCACCAGCCAACTCCCTGTTTTGTTGGGGTAAGCCAGTGTTGTGATTATTACTTAGAATAAGAGGGAAAGATTGAGTGATGTTTTAGATGTCATTTATAACTCTCTTTACTTGTGACTCTTCTATTCAATGAACAGGTTCACACACACACACAAAAAAAAAATCACTAAATTTTTGCTGAAAACATTTAACTTTAAAAAAAATAATAATCAGAAAATAATAGTCGTGGGTTTTTTAAATGTAGCCCATTTTTTCTACAAAAACCAACATAAACCTTAAAAAAAAAAAATACAGGGGCTTTACTGTAAAGCTGATAGTGCACATAATAATCCCACTTTAACCTTCAAAAATTAACAACAAGACCACTGGAGTTTTGGATAAAGCGTATCATTACACTGCTGAAAAAATGAGTAAACAGAACAGACAAGCAGCCTAACACCATATTCAATAAGGTGAGCAACCTGGATCGCCCGTTTACCATAGAAATGCTTTTTCCAGTTCTCGTATTACTCACCTCAGATTTACTGATCAGCAACAACACTTCTTACCAAGGTGCATTTTCTGTCAAATTTGAAAATCCACACCAACTACAGACCTCTGCAGACAGGCTTTTCATCCTCTCAGAATATGAGGCCAGAGTACAATTGTTATCATTAAAGCAATTGCTGTCATTACTTTAGAAGTAACTTTACCTAGACAATTTATGATCAACTTACAGTAGATGCGCAAGAGCAGTCCCAACAGGCATAGGACAATAACAATTTTTTTTAGACCAATGTGTGGAAACCACAGGAAGAGAGGAAAAAAGTAAAACAAAAAAGAAACATAAACCCCTCCACAACACCCTGTATTTACATTATCAACATTTTAACAAAAGTCTTACAGGGTCAGCATTCTCCATGAATCAAAACCAGAAAATTTAAAGAACACAGGTAAAACCTTAAAACATTCTTGCAGTTCAAGTCTCTACAAGCTGATTTAATATTTTAAGCTGGTATCAGGAGACTGAAGAAATACTGGGGATTTTCCCCAGTAGAAACAAGTTCTTCATTCCTTACCTCATCATCTTTATACCAGGACAAGCTTTCTGCAGTTAGAACGAACCAGTATTCCTTGGATCCTCCTTTCATGATGCCAATATTGTTGATGGTCAGCCAGCCTTTCCGGATGACCTGTGCAGAGGTGCAGTCAGGCACAAGTTTAGTTCATTACTCACTTGATGTAATTCTGTTGCAGCATGCATTCTTTTAAATAAAGACTTGCTAAATAAAACAAGAACAGGTGCATTTTTTCAGTCTCTGGCAAATTCAAGAGGTTTTGCAGGTTCCTATCATTCAAGAAAAAAACAAAAACGTAACACAGTGAATATAGTGTTTACAGTCAAAAGGTTGGAGAAAGAGAAGCCTAAGTATTACCGTGTGGTACTTACAGCAAGTATGAGTGCATTAAGGATTGTGTAAACTTGGAGATACTTATTTGCTGTATAATAACACATCGTAAAAGTCCATACAACTTATATATGACTACTCTGTTCTAGTCCAATTGTTAAAGTAATTTTTAAAGTTGGATATTAGGAAAAACACCTAGCTTCTGGCAAAGCTAAGTGGCTTCTGGCATGTATGGGAAATTTTCAGAAGAGGTTGAACCAAGCAACAAAGTGGAGAGCTCTTCTACAGTTAATTTGAAGTTAAGATAGGAAGTAGTAAGGAGAGGTATATGAGAGCTATTTTCTTCTCATAAGGTAGAAGAAAAAAAGAAAAGAGGGGGAAAAAAAACCCCAACAACTAAGGCAGCAATAAAAATCAGGAGAAAAATGGGTAAAGCAGAACTTTATAAAACAGATACAAGCCAAAGATGAAAGAACAGATGGGAACAGCACACCTATGAATACTAAGGCCAGGAGGCTACATCATGCAAAGAGAAAGAGGGACAAAGGACACTTAAGAGGAATGAGACAACCCAGAGGTGAAGGAGAAAGAATGGTCATGAGAACTGGTTTATGGATCATATAGAAACTTTCAATTTTAGTGGAACATTTATTGTCTTCCAATACATATGAGAGAGCAAATGTTCCTTCCTATCATGCTCTGAACAAGACAACAGAACTCTCCTAGTCACACAGATGCAGGGAACCTCACCCATTCTGTTCCTCCCCGCAGCAACACCCTTTACGTGCCTATTAAGTACTGAGATGGGAAGAAGTGCTCAGAGAAGCCCTTCCCTCAACAAGTCCCACAAGCAGGGACTTGTGTGAGCAAGCACGAGTTTCCTCTTGCTTTTAGAGAAAAATACGAGACTACGACATTCCTCTCATAGGACTTTACAAGACCAGTAACTCCAGTATCAACAAATAACCAGAGAAAAACATTGCTCAATATCTACTCCTTGTCATCTAGAAAAGTTTCAGAATCAGAATTCACTCCCATTCAGCAAGCACGGTCATGTAAGCTCCTTGGAAAAAAAAAAAAAAACAGCTTTGGTATTGCACAGAGCAAGGGACTAAGTGATATTTGATGACTAAACTAAAGAAAGAGATCAGAAGTTGCACCTGGAAAGCTGGTAAAAGTATTGGTAATGCCCATAATCCAAGAGTATCAATTTCATTTCAAAGAAGACAATGATGTTTTCCCACTCACTACCAACCAGGCCAGCATTGTAAGAAAACCACTGAAGTTGCAAAAACACTCTACGGGTTTTCAGCCTGTAAGGAAATCACTAAGAAAGCACTGGTTTGGTTCGGAAGACTCAACAAGCTGAGAGAGACATGATTCCCAGAGAGAGCCTCAAGGGTATAGCACGAGCAGACTGGATGGAATAGCCTGTACCACAAAGGTTTCTGCAGAAGTTTTTTAAGGAGAGGCGGCATTACTGAGTACAAACTGGACATGGAATGCTTGTCCAAGTGCAAGTTAAGGGAAACATACTGATACCAACTTGATTACGCATCAAATCCTCATTTTATTTTACAATGTTTATTGAAGTAGACTTTTAACAGGAAACAAGCGCCGTGCACATATAGCCAGCATACTGGCTTGCAGGCAGCTGCCACAGAACAAGCTGTGGAACCAAGCTAATTTCACTTTTTTTCTGTGCTGAACACCACAAATGCAAATGAAAGAAATTTTAGGAAGAATCCAGGAAATTAAGGCTCCCCAATCACTTGAACCTAGCTCCACAACAAGGTGAACTTTAACTGTACGGCAGACTAAATACTTCGTGGCAAACGTGCAACGGTGGTTGTTCCCATGTTATAAAGAAGCAGAAATAAGAGGCTATGAGAGAGGCTGCTGTCGGACCACGCTGCCTGCAACCGAAAATGTTGTGGTGCTCCCCAGAAAGCAGGTATCCACAGAGGGGAAGCCCGGGCAGCTGGGCCAGCACACTGCTGGAAACTGGTTTGGACACACATCTTAGGGTAAAAGATTTGAAGACAGATGTCACAGTGGGGATAAAGAGGTGGTTTCTAGAAGCAAAGCAGTCGGAAACACCCAAGTAGCATGTTCAAGAACCTTACAGGCAATGAGCACTTAAAAGGGATGTAGCAATCCCTCGTTATTCCATTCAGTGCTTTCCCTCATCATTGCCATAGGCTCTGTAGCATGTTAACAAGACCCAAATTTTCTCAATTCAACAAGAACAACAACAGACAAACCAAGTCAAGATTTTAATATCCAAGCTATACAAGCCATTTAAGAACTAATGAAGCTTTTAATAATTCTAAATGTAGGAACTACATTAACTGCATAGCTCCAAAAGACTGCCTTGCTCCGGTCCAACCCATCTCCCCACAGATACACAACCATCACTGGGTGTGGGCAGCAACAAGCCAACTTGCTAATACAAACATTGGTCACTGTCTCGTAAAGGAAGGAATTTGCCAGTTGTTTCCTCAAAAATCCTGTGTGCTGAGGATTAGATCCAGCTGTCATTCCCACACAACGCTGCGTGAAGAGCGGGGCACCGAGCTATAGCAGTACCTTGGGTATGTATTTTTCATGCGCAGATTTCGAGACCTGTTCATCTATATCCCTCTGGGAAAAAGAGGGCACTGCATTCTCGAAAACATCCTGGACACTACAACAGATCATGATTATCCAAAATACTTGGAAGCAATTCCACGGGACATCAAGAGAGAGAAGATGAGCTTTGTGTGCTGAGCCTCACGTTCTTTTCGTTGAACTGTTTCCATTTCCCAGGCACGTTTTGTCAACTACCAAAAGCTACGCTTTCGGTGCCAGCGCTGGGGTCAGAGGGGAGGGAGATGTCACCCACAGGGGACGGGGGTGTCACCGGAGGGTGCTGAGGGAGCTGGCGGAGGAGCTCGCCCAGCCGCTCTCCATCCTTGCCCAGCCGCCCTGGCAAACTGGGAGGTCCCGGCAGGCTGGGGGCAGCCGGTGTGACACCCGCCTGCGGGCAGGGGGGCAGGAGGGGCCGGGCGGCTGCGGGCTGCCAGCCTGGCCCGG